>CM023358.1:28003770-28160508 GCA_013282895.1 Eriosoma lanigerum | reverse complement strand
TTATTTATTAGGTAGATAATATTTTTTTAATATTCCTTGGAAATTTCATTGTATTGGACATTTTAAAAATTACAATTAAAGCCAGGAGTACATTGACACAAAAAGTAAATAATGACGTTTAGGTTAGGGTTTAGTATATGGAAAAGTAATATTATAGAAAACATATTAAATTAATGGAAAGTAAAGACCAGCATAATAAAACAATAGTATATTATTATTACAATTAAAGTAGTTGTCTTAAATGTACACAGATATGTTGGATAAGCTATTCCATTAGAATTATTTTATTTTTGTAAAAAATGGAAAATTCTATAATAAAACTGATTGGCAAAACAGTTATTATTATTAGTCTTTTGTTTGTATACACAATTTTTAGTTAAAATAAGAAAATTTAACAATAAAATTAATGTATAAGGCTAAAATATGCAAAATAAAATAATATATTTTAATTTATTATATCATGAATTAAATTTATTTCCAAATCAGCTATTTATATGTTGATTATACACAAATATGCAAATGCTATAAAATCCAAGCCCTGAATTAATAATTAAATATTTATATTAATTACACAATTTTACTTATAGGGATTTGTAGCTAAACCAGGAAAAAATGCAGATGGTACATTAAATCTTATGATTTGGGAATGTTATATTCCTGGCAAAAAGAGTGTAAGTAACTGTTATATAATAAAATTATAAGATAATATAATCATTGTTGATTATTATTTAAAATATTTTAATAAGTTTAAATAAAATATAATTAGGTATTAATTATTTACAAATATTTTCAATTTAAAGTATATATTTATACTATGTTTAATTTTGGATTTAACGGTTACCTTAAATTATTTTAATAATAGTTTAATATATGGGATTATACAATTTTATTACTATTTCTTTTAAAATATCAAAGTAATTTCTTTGGTTCCTATAATTCAAATGTATTTAAAGAATTCTACACTTAGAATATTATCTTAGAACAGGCGTTAAACCACAATGGTTCCCAACCATTTATGAGCGTGACCCTAATATTCATATATATTTTTCTTTAATCATTATTCTATTCAAATAATATAACATAAAAATATTTAATAAATGTTTTATCTAATATTTTAATAGTTTATTAGGCTTCAATATTATTTAATTAATTAAGTCAATTTTTATTTTAACAATGTATTAGACTGCTTGGGAAGGTGGTATGTACTTTTTACGTATGATCTTCAAAGATGATTATCCATCTAGCCCACCTAAATGCAAATTTGAACCTCCATTGTTTCATCCAAACGTGTACCCATCAGGTAATGTACTTTTAATTCTTCAAGTTAAAATTATTTTAATTATAAATATAATTTCATCATTAGGTACAGTATGCTTATCATTATTGGACGAAGAAAAAGATTGGCGTCCAGCTATTACTATCAAACAGATATTATTGGGCATTCAAGACTTATTAAATGAACCAAACATCAAAGATCCTGCACAAGCTGAAGCGTACACTATCTATTGGTAATTATATTTATTAAGAGTAAATTTAATTAATAGTCTTAGGGCTAGTTGTATAGTCTTGTGACCAAATGTTAATTGTCGATTATTATAATTTCTATTGTACTGTGAGCGGTTAGGACATGATTAGTTAATCAAAGTATTTTAATTAATTTTATAATATTTTCATTAATTTTTAATTACAGTTGCTACTAATTTAAACTTGAAAATAAAAACTTGTTTTATCATCAGACTTTAATGCACTAAAAAATTTTAATATATGCTTTATAAAATATTAAAATATACTTAATAATATGCTTCATAAAACATTAATTTATGCCAATAAAATATCAAAATATGCACTTTAATGTACACAAATTATATAAAAATAAGTTAATGAAATAAAGTTAACTTATTAAAAATAAGTAATTAAAGTAATATTAACTGTATAGTATATAATTGATAAATACAGTCTACAAATAAATGATCACAGTAATTTAGTATGTACATACTTATTATCTAAGTTAAAAATAAACCCCAAAATCTGACCGATCACGTTTCTAATAATTCATTTCAAATCTTCAATTAAGATATACCATTTCAAAAATAACCATTATTATAGTATAAATGTCATAAAGAAATAAAAATTGACAGAATATGTACTGATAACAAAAATATGCTTTTTAAGTAATAAACTTTGAAATATGCAAATATATGGAATATAAAATTACTATCATTGTATTTTATAGGTCGTAGAATAAATGTTTGTCTTACTCTACAATTTTTACTGTTAAAGGAAAAAAATATGCAAATGCACTAACATTCACTTTCTTAACATCAGTTTTATCGAGTTATTGTTTCATATTTCGGTTGGTTATTTTATTATTTTCTAATTCACTACATTATTTATTACAATTCTTTATTTATTGTATTTTTTAAAAATAATTAGTAGTAAGATTGGTTATGAACTCAACAATGAATTCAACGAAACATACGGCTAATTTTACAGCCTATGAAATTAATTTATTAATATCACTTGTAATGAAGTATAAGTCTATTGTTAAATCAGGGTTGTAAGATTTTTTTATTGGGAGGTTTTAAAACTTTTACCTGTATATTAAGATATTATAGTATATATTGTAGCACTACAGCAGTATATGATATATTATAGTAAATACTTTATAACATAGTAATAATCTATTATAAATTTATAATTGAATAATATTGACTAGATTAAAGCTAATTTGCATTTTCGTAATTTTAGTCAATTTTTTTTAAATAATAGTTGTAAATAATATTAAGGAAAGAGTAGAAACTTACTTTTTTGTTGTACATGTTATTACCGGTAATGTTACTAAAATTGTAATTATTTTATAAACATTTGTATTTTACTATGACTTACAACAAAAATATTGTTAGGGTTAATTCTATTTTAAAAAAACAATGACCTATTTTTACTTCTTGATGTACTTTAAATATATCTTTTAAATTATCTTTATATAATTTGATAAGTTTTTCAATATCACCTATAATAATTTACTTTCAATATTAACAATACATTGAAATCCATTAAAATTATTTTTACGCTTAAAGAATCGGTCTTTAGAACTGTTAATAAAAATAAAAAGGAAAGGAATAAAACCTGTAATTTCGTAAAAAGTTTCAGTGTTCTTACATAAAATATTAACAGTTAAATGTTAAAAAACAAATACTGTAAATGCAAAGTTATTATGTAGTTGATAATAATCATAACCAATAGGAAGTTATAATAGAAATTAATCATTCATTAAAGTTAGTAACCCACAATAAAATTATTGTTAAATATAATTTTAGAGATTAGATAGTTAATACTATTTAAAGTATTTATTAATTTTTATCTAAGTTATATATAAGGTTTTCATGGATTAAAGTAATATTATAAATAAGTATAAAAAAAATATGTAGGTATATGGATTTTTAGCATATCAATTAGGTTGTATGTTAGTTATTATGTCTGAATTATTATTTTCTAGTTAAGTTTATTAATTTGTTTTTTTATTTTTATATACTTATAGCCAAAACCGTGTAGAATATGACAAACGTGTAAGAGCACAAGCCAAAGCGATGTCAAGACCTGAATAGGTATAATTGTCAGTGAGAAGATGATGATTTTTATATGTTCCCGCTGCTCTTACTATAGTACCCACTCTCAATTTGTTTTTCACTCCTGTTTAAACAAAAATTGTCATACAATGCAATGTATCATATTCAGCATTATCTATTTGGCTTCTATTTTTATTTTGTATTTAAAACTATGTATTTTTTTTTTTTTTTTAATTATAGCTATAATACTATTATTTATATTAATTCGTATTTATATACACATCATTGGTTTTAATTACTATTTTTGTACATAAAGCTATAAAAAGAGAAATCACTGCATAATGATAAAGTGTTATAATATCAAATACTGGATAAAGTGACTTCAATGAAATTTAAAGAAAAAACTTAAATTTTGAATAAAAATGATGAAACTTTCTTTAATGTAATCATTTAAATGAAGTGTTCATATTATCATTGATAATAATTTAGAACAAATTAACTTTATTATATATTTAATAAAACTATTACATAATAATCTATTAATTTGTTTAACCTTTTCAATAAAATTAGTAATTTCTACATTCAATTTTATTTAATTCCAATTGGATAATAGTGATATTATTTTTGTTTTTTTGTTTTTCATGTCTGCGAGACTAATTTTTCTGCTAAATAATACTTTTACTATTCATGTCATTTAATTAAATTGACTGAAAACTACTAAAATAATTATTAAAATATTGTTGATTGGATTTACATATTTCTTGATTAACATCAACTCTGATGTTGTTTTGGAAATATACAATGACGGTTTATGGTGGTTTAGCACAGGAGTATGATAAAGAAATTAGAAAATTACTTGCACCATTTAAAAATTTGTTCGATTATTGGTAGTGATCAACGAACACAATGAGTTTTGAACATGAACATCATTTTCAAATAATGTCTGAAGGACAATAATAATTTTCTATAACATTACATGTTTAATGGCAAAACAAGACGAATAATAAGCCATTGGGATTTTTCATGGTGTATAATAAGTACATAATAAATACTCTCGCCATGAAAACATGTGGCATGGCCATTATATTGCTATAAATTTAAATAAAATTACGTTTGTAATTCATTTTTCAATCATTCATAATTCATCAACTTGGACTTTCAAAAAGTAAATTAAGAATTCATCTTTTCGAAGATCCATTTAGTACTTGGTTTAAAAGTCATCCAATTACTCATGAGAAAAAATATCTTGAGGGGGCCATACGTACAAAAAAGCCAAGGGGAGTTATTCGTCCTATGCCCGTCAATGGATACCCATTTAGGTTACTATAATCACATTATATATTTTTGTGGGTGCTGGAAATCACCATGCTACAAGTTGGGAATCTTTCATGCAACCGTACAGTATCCGTATTTTGTCTGTGAAAACCCACACGATCCAGTGTACAGTGTAAATCCCTTTCCGTGATCACAGTCGCGCCATCAGTAACATAAAATATGCTTATTCACATTTACATGCGCACACGGTTTTCGTTTAAAGCATAAAGGCCTAAAGGATACAATCATGTGGCACGACCATTGAATTTATTATTTTAATTTGTTATTAAGTTTTTTTGTTTTCAAATTAAAATGTCCTCAAATTGTTTTTCTTTTTTTATTATGAAAATAATAAATAATTAACTGTTGAAAATATCAACACATCCGTCTATAACTATTATGAAATTCATACTGATTTTGTGGGCACCATAGGCTTATTTAGCAATTTATAAAGGGGTGAGTTCAGATTTTTTAGAAGCTTTCATGAACCCGAACCTCCCCACGCTGTTTTATAATATAAAAAAAAAAATTGCAAAAAAATGTAAATTAACATGTTCTTTATATGTATACATTATAATGCAAAATTCAAAAGAGGTTACACCGATGTCGCCGTTATCGGCACCAGGGCACAACCTTCCTACTATAAATTATGTTTTTCTGTTTTAAAATGTCTAAAAGAAAGTGATCCGTATATATTAATAGCATTTAATGATGTCTGTATTATAGAATATTAGGAAACGCCAGAAATCCATCGGACGAGTTTAAATTTCGTTTGTTTTTACAGGCCGATTCAAATGATGAAGACTCTATAAAACATTTTCATAAAGGCACGTTCACATGAGTTAAGTTTAGTTGACTGATTATAGTTGATTAACTATAACTTAATATTATTAAGTTAAATAATTTTTTGTTCACACATTGCAACAGAACATGTTTCAATTTTATTTTCAACTCAGTTTAACACGTAATACTGCGGTCGACGCCCGTTTTAGCGTCATGCTTTTAGATCACTTGAGGCTCATTTTTAAAATTGAAAATATTTAGTACGTTAAAAATTAAAAAAAACACAAATGACAAAATAAAACAAAATTCACGTGTGACTGCCCACTGGTTGGAAACAAACTGGAGTTCAACTTGAATCAACTGTAGTGTAGGTTCATGTTCTCACGTGTCAAGACGAGTTTTAACTTGAAAATAATTGGAAAACAACTCATTACTTGAACGATAAAGTTTGACTAGGTCAAACTTATTTTGATTAACTAATTAGTTGTTTATTGAAACAAAGGTTTTAACTACAGATTTGATGTAATTTTTGTTGACCGATTATAATCGGTCAACTAAACTTGACTTGTGAGAACGCGCCTCAATAGACGCGAGCAAGTTTAGTTGAAAAACTTTATGGGTCAGGTCAATGGAAAAAGGAATTCCACCTGGTTTTTTATACGATTACGAAGTCGAGAAAATGACACATTTTTTGGAGTTTTCACATGAAATATTGGCGACATCCGTAGGAAGGACCTACAGCAGGGGCATGCTCAGGATTTTATTTTGGTAGTGGTTTTAACTTAAAAAAATATAATAATATATTAATAAGCAAAAACAGGTATACAAATAGAAAATATTTACTAATTTATTTCAATTTGGTTTGAATGCCCCAAAAGAATATATTAATATAGTAAATTGAATTTAAAAGTAAAAGTACAGGATTTATAGCGATAATTTTCTTATCGATATAATAGGATTAGTTTGTCATAATAATAACATAAACGACAAGATAATTAATGACGATCTGTTAGGGTCTAGCAAAATTCCACTGAAACATCTAAATATATAAAAACACGAAATAAACGTTTGTACATTTTATCATTACAGATTGTTACTTTTCTGTATCTATTGTACTATTTATCAATATCGAGTCCAATAATCCTGTAATAATATGGAGTATCTGATAATACAATATTCTTTTGAAAACCACAATGTATTGACTTGAAACTGTGAACAGTGACAGATTACCCATTAGGCGAAGTAGGCTTCTCCATAGGGGCCCCATGACAACACAATTTTTTTTCTAAAATTATACATTTTATTGCGGAACAAATAAATAATAGTATATATTTTATGTGACAAAAAATATTATTTTTAAAAATTTTTACATTTTTAATAATGATACAATCATTATTTTTTGTATAATTCCAAAATTTAAAGCTAATAAAAAATGAAAAACAATTTTCTCATTTTTTCGTCCTACTGTACAAATATATGATTAGTTGTATACGCTAAGGAAACACCCTGTATAAAGTATAATTGGTTCTATAATAGGAAACTTGTAGAAGGGAATAGATTAAAAAGAATATGGCTTAGCTCTTCGTCATCTAAAAAAAGTTATAAGAGCATGTGCTATTATAGCATATGCTAAATATTATTTACAATTTAAATGAAAGTTCGAAAAATATAAGCTCGTTTGAAATGTTAAACTTTTCAAATAAAAATATATTTTGATTTATAAACTTCAAGATGCATTCCCTAGTTTGTCAGTGCTTATCAAATATTTCTTACATTACAAGTAACTTCAGTATGTGAACATAATGTTTTAGTATTAGCATTGATTATAGAATAGATTTTTTCTGTAATAAATAGTACTAGTAAATTAAAGCAAATAAAAAGTTATTTAAGATCAACAACTGAATAAACAAGATTAAATTATTTGTCATTTATCATTTTTATTGAGAATAAAATTGCAAGACAAATGATATAATATACAATTTTTCAGCAAGAAAGGCTTGAAAGAATTATGTATAATGACTTTAATTTTATTACTATAGAAAATAGAACAATTTATTTTAAAGTATAATTTTTAAATTCTAACCGAATAGCAAAGCGAGGAGTGTATTGGTTTTAAAATGATGTTTTTTTTTTATGTCTGAAGATACATTTTCATTATTTTCAAGAATTAATGGTCTGATTACCACATAAGGGGTGTGCTTTTAGTAACAAATAATTGTGAATAAAAATGATAAAACTTTCTTTAATGTTGATTGTAATAATCATATTATTCACACAAATTTAGAACAAATTAACTTTATTATATAGTTAATTAAATCAATACTTAAAAATTTATTAATTAGTTCAACATTCAACATTTTCAATAAAATTAGAATTATTAAGATTAGATTTTATTTTAATCCAATTGTATAATGATATTATTTTCTTTCTTGGGTCTTCCACGTTTGCGAAACTGAATTTTCCGCTGGATAATACTTTTATTCTTCATGTTATTTATTCTAATTGGCTGAAAACTACTGAGAGAATTATTAGAGTATCGTTGATTGCATTTACGTAATCTTGAACTTCTCTTTAATACTGATGTTGTGTTGGGTATTATTATAGGAACTGGTATTATTTCGAGTTCAATTATATCTTCAACTTCATCTTCTTTAGAACTATGTTTATTAGATAATATGTTCAGTACAGTCTTCAATTCTGGTAAATTTCTAGTTGGTACAACACCTTTAAATAGTCTATAAACAAATAGTTTATAATATATTAGTTATAACATGTAGTATTAAATCATAAAATTTATTTTATTTAATTAAAAATATATGGTAAAACTCAAATTTAGAGGAATAAAAATATGTTTGATAGACTGATTTAAGCCTGGATTGGCCTGGTAAGTTACCGAGAAAATCTCGGTGATCCATTAAAAAAAAAAGTTAAAAGTGTTAAAAATAATTAGAAATTAAAATATTAACATTCTATTACATCTAAAACCTACCTGGTATTCTTCCAAAATATTTTCTGCTAATAAAAAATAATATTTCCCCACCTCTTCCTATAACTATTCTCTAGATCTGCCACTAAACTATAATTATTATATTCACTACATTATTAAATATAATGTATATTATACATAACACATTTGGTCTAAATGAAATATACATAATTTTATTTTGTTTCTAGCCACACAGTATTCATCCCTTTTTTAAAAGCAACCTCAAAGTTAGCAAATACAGGAGTGAAATTTAATTTAAGTTTTAAGCATTCATCAATAATATATTGAAATTCTATACAGTATGAATTTATACTTTTATCTGCAAATAAAAATAATGCAAGAGAAATGTAATAATTATTTAAAAACCATTATTATTGTTACCTAGTTACTTACTATTTAGGGAGGAACTTTTAATTATCATTTATCTAAACTTATCATTAAAGGTGTAAGATTTTAAATCTATTAATATTTCATCAGCTCTAATTGAATTGTATAAAAATTTAATTCCATTCTTAAATCAAGAGTACAAAATGAGATATTACAAAAAGTTAATATTATATTATATTTAACTAATTACACAAAGTAATTGGTCAAAATCATAGAGTAAGAATATAGTTAAAATAGTGTATTATCAATACTTTGTTATATAATTACTTTTTAAATATAATATTTTTGTTTTGTTGTTGTTTGTTTAATGCAATGACTATAATGCTAGTCTGCATTATGTTATTGCTATATTAAGACAAGATTGATAGGGAATATTTATAATCACAATGTTACTGTTATGATATAAATTTTCAATAAGTTTCCTTGTAGGTAGATTACCAATATTTTGTCATATAACATTTATTTAATTTTTTTTTAAGTTGTAATTACCCTTGACTGAGTAAAGCTGGATTCCTAAAGTTGCTTTTTATAAAATGATCTTCACAAACTTTTTTTGTATTGTAAAAAAACATTGATCCTCTTTTCAAGTACAATTCTACTAAATCTAGACGTCCACAAGCAAATGTCCACTGACTGCACCTATACCACCAAGAACATGAAATGAATTGCTGTTACATAGCAAAATCGATTATATTACTTACAAATGATCATCTTGAGGAAATCTGAAAAATGACTTTTTCACGTTTGCATTGCTTTTGCAATTTGCCATTTCACACTTGGATCCGCATAGCGGTTTATTAACTAATATTTCTTCACAGTCAGTATCGCTCATAATGAAATAAACGGTTGTTTTTAATTTGATAATCTAACAAAATGTTTATAAATAACAGTCAAATAATAATTTATAATGTAGTTAAATTAACAATATACTCATGAAATGTAAATATTAATACAATTTTTATTAAATAAAACACAGTGAATTATGTATATTATTGATATATGAACTAATTCATAAAAAATAATTATAATGAAAATGATTTAATTTTATCAAGTAATACCATAAAGCTTGTTAATTTGACCAAAATGCAAAATGAAATATACAATTATTTTTATCTCGATTATTATTTATTATCATGAATCATATCACAGAAGAGATTAAATTTGTAATATTAAATCACAAATTTCTGTATCATAGATATATGATATAGAAATCTGCGTTTTAAATAACCCCATTTATAAATTTTATTGTGAATTCTATAGTTTGAAAAAATACGTGTTAATGTAATTTTTTTATAATTATATTATGAATTTATGAACCATATGAAAATAATTTATACAATTTTTACGTTTTATTGAATTAACCGTTTGATAGATAAATACTTAGATCAAATACCATGGATTGAGCTAATGAACTTGTTTTTCATTATTTTATGATAAACAATTTTTCTGTTGCACAATATTTATTTATTTGATAAATAAAGAAAGTTTATGAAAATAAGTATCGGAACGTGGTTATTTATAACACCTATTTTATTTAATTTTTTTTTATAAGAAATATATGGCTCATCTCAAATAGTAAAATTGTAAAATTGATATATTATTGACAATAGTGAAAAAATAATAATACAAATATTAATGTGAAGGGGTGAAACTTAAAACTGTAATTATATTTTCAGAGGAAAGAATATTGTCTGGAGTGTCGGTGTGCATATATAATATTGAATAGTTGAATAAAAAATTATAATACTCTAGTACAGTGGCAGCGCGAACATTTTTCAACTATGAGTCAACTATAGATATTTTGCTACAACTACCACCTAAGTAGTAAACGGGTAGTGAAAGTAGTAAATATGTAGCCAAAGGGTACCACCACATTAGCCAATTGGTCATGAGGCCTAATGAAACACCGTATCGCGCCGCCACTGCTCCAGTATCTTCCAATATCGTTTGACAATAAAAAAAAAAACTATAATAAATACCATACGTCCATACTATATACATTAATTATTAGATACCATTTAGTATATTTACAATAATTACTAATGGAGGGTTCAAGGGTAGCAACTGCTACCCCTTTTTTTTTTTGGTGGGTGGGTTAGGTGGGTAGGTTGGTTAGTGGAATCCCTGGCCCTAAAATATTTACATCATAAAAATTCTATAACGTATAAATATATTAAAAATAAACTATAAAATAATATTGCCATTAGTCTATTAGCCAATATAGAGGTAACTGACTAAATACTAATGAGTATATTATCATCGCATAATAGATTCTATATTAGTATGATGCACAGTATTACAGAATACAATCAAACCGATATTTAGAATAGGCTAGGGTAACCATAAAAATAAAATAAAAATACGGGACACTTAAGTTACCTAAATAAATATAATAATATAAAAAAACAAATTAAATGTGTGATGCATAATTGTTATGAAATAAAAATAAAATATGAATATGCACACAAAAATCAAAAAAACATTTATTTTGATGATGATGGCTGTAAATTTATCCTTCTGCTCATTTTGCGTACTTTTGTGCTGAACTAAATGCATCGAGCATCTTTAATAAAATATTATAAAACACATTACAAGAATAGTTTTTAAAATGTGTTTTCACAAATCACAATGATAATTGATTTGATAGTTTCAACCAAAAAACGATTTTTTTCGTCTGTCCACAACACATTAATAGTTGAAAAAATAATTTTACTGCAGCATTTGTACCCGGAATTGCCTAAGAATATTATACGATCGTTGATATTTATTGTGTCAATGAGCTTTAGTTTATTTAAATATTTCACACTACTTCCACTTTAGCTGAACTTTTTTGCCATACATGCGATTTAAAAACTTGTTTTTCATGATTGAATTTATCAAACAAATTATCTTCGTCTAATTTTAAGTTTGAATTATTTTGGCCATTTTCCATAAGAAATTTAATACATTTTTGAACATTTTCCTAAGTAAGACAGTTTATTAGTTGGACCCAACGAAATATTTTTAACTGGTTCAAGTGGCAACCCCATTTTTCTACGCAAGATAAAAATATATTATAAAATAGATCAATACCTTTTTTGAACGAGTTATCATACATATTATTGTTTTTTAAATCATTCAAAAGTGATAAAATATTCGTTGTAAGAAAGTTTAAATTTTTTTATTTTTATTTTTTCAACCAAAATCTATTACCACTATGTCACTACGGCTATACTGTGAATGTCTGTTCTTTGTCGTGTTTTCGACACTAATTTACAAATATATACTGGGTAGATATAATATAAATCGGACTAACGTGCTAGCGACATTTGCGACTGACTTTATGATATATAAAAATATATGTAAGTAGATATTACATTTAAATTTGACAACAAACTGGCAGCAAACGTCGCCACACATCGATATAATAATAGTAACATTATGTACGCCCATTGGGTTGAATACTAAAATATGTATAGGTACAATATGCGTATTACTATCTTAATTCGTGGTTTACGAAAAAATTACCAAAAAAGGTAATTTTCACTTTTTTTTAATCCTATATGTATTTCATCGTTTTCAAAACAAAATGTTTTATCTTTTCAAAAGCATTTATGCTACTGGTGAATGTCTGTGTGTTAGCGCAGTGCTTTGATGATATGATGTTGTTTTACGTATGTTGGAGTGGTGAACTCTGAACGTTTCAAATTTTGCACGTTGTGTCATTGCAGTTTGAAACTAGCTGAGGAAGAATATAATCTAAAACTGGTGTTTTTTATCTTCATCAATGACAAAATGTTTATCTGTAGTCTTAAGTTAATATTAGTATTTAGAAAATATAATATACGTGTGTGTGTGTGTGTGTCTGTGACAAAATATATAAACGCAGGTACACACTCGTCAGACACACGTGTTATAGTTAAGTATATCATTTATAAATATTCCCGAGGTCCATGGGAACTGTTTTAAATGTATCATATAACCGTTGTAGTTAGTTACTACTAGTTACAGTTTCGCTGTCTCTAGGTGGCAGAACGACTTCATTTATACATGTATGTAATTCATTTTTGTCTAATCGTTAGCCAATTCACCAGAGTAGCATGAATATTATTATTTACGAGAAGACACGAGACAGTAAGTGTAAGTTCGTACTAAACCACTATATTAACATAATTATAATATAATAGCCACGAAGAGCCAATCTCCGGAGATAACTGGTCTCAATCTTAGAAACCCAGTAACATTTTTATATAGGTCAATAGTATTTATGTAGTATAAGACTTCTAAACATTGTTAAACAAAAAATTTACGCCCTTCCCTTATTTTTTCTATATAATATAATTAAGTATTTAAAATCAAAAGTAATTTGTTTAATCAAATTCATTAGACTTATTGACTTACAGACTTATTGGAGTCCTACATAAAATAATAAAATTTCGCTCCCCTCCCTTAATTTTTCAATTTAATAATATAGAATATTTTTAATATAAAGTAAATATTTTGTATTCACGCAAATCATAAACACGTTCTTTATTTGTTACTCCCCACTGAAACTTTGTTAATAATTCAAGGTCCTAAATATTAAAATAATAATATTTCGCTCCCCTCCCTTTATTTATCCATATAATATAGAATATTATTTTAAAAATCAAGTAATTTATTTTGTATCTACTCAAATCATAATTACGTCATTACGTACTACTCCCATCGTAATTTTTTTTTCAAAATTTTAAGAAGTAAAATATTAAAATAATATAGACAATTTTAAATATAAAATAAATGTTTGTATCCATCCAAATCATAAACACGTCTTTACTTACTACTTCCCACGTAAATTATTTCAAAACTTAAGGTCCTAAACATTATTATATTGTTATTAAGAGATAATTAGAAGATATTCAATTAAATTTATAAATAATTTTTTACAAAATCAATAAAATCAAACTATTATACCATTATCCGCTCAAATAAAGATAAAAATTCCTTAATACGCTACTGTGTCCCACTGCAGGGGCGTGCTCAAGGGGGGGATGAGGATATCATATCCCCCCTCTTGACCTCTTTTAGATTCTGAACGAAGCGAAGAATGTATTGGTTTTACAAAGATATTTTTTTTTATATATGAAAACACTTTTTTGGGTAGAAATAATGGTCCGATTACCACAAGTAGGGTATGTTTTCGGTAGCAAATCGCGTCTAGTTGATACTTTATTTATCTCATTTTTCGAATTTCTCAAAAGTTTTTCCTTGGGAGAGGAAAAACTCCAAAAAATGATGAAAAATCGGCAAAATTACGGTTTCTGTTATTTAACATTTTTTAATTTCGTGATAACTAATTGAGTTGATCTTAGGGACTTGAAATTTTTTTTGAGTATCAACATAGATAATATACAAGTGTGGTACAATTTTGGAACGGATCGGTTGATTATTTGGCCAAGTACAAAACTTTGAACTTTTTTCCAAAAATGTTAAATATTTCCGGCAATTTTTGGTTTATCGCTTTGAAAATTTTATCGAAGTATAAAATATAAAATATACAACTTAATCTTTTTACAAAATATTTTGAAAATCGTGACTGCCAATTTTTTTTATAGGCTTTTAAAGTAAAAATTCCCGAAAATCGGCAAAATAACGGTTTCATTATTTTAATTCTTGATAAATAATTAAGTTTAGATCGTAGGAACGTAAAATTTATTTTAAATATGAACATTCGTAATTTACACACGTGGTAAAATTTTGGAATGGATTATCAGTATAGCATATTGTAATGTATTGAATTTCGCTCAGAATCGTATTTTCTAATGTAATATCATTGCATTCAAATCTTAAATAGAATATACCACTAATTTCTCCGAGGACCGAAGGGACGAAGGAGGAACTCCACAATCGACCTTCCCACTTTTTACATTTTGATTTAAATTTATAATGTAAATAAAATTTAAAATTATGAGGTTCGAAGGGGAGTGTGGGGGGCAAAGCCCCCCACGTGTCTGTTTCTGATTGACCGAGAATTTATATCCCCCCCCTATCAAAAAATCATGAGCACGCCTCTGTCCCACTGAATATATGAATATTATATCGTCTTGCTGTCTCGTTTACCATGAATAGACTAAATATTTGATTTTATTGTATTTCAAAAAATAATTATAATTTTATATATATTAATAAATAATAATTTAAGTTTTGTGCGTTGGGTAGGTCGGTAGCGTAGCGCACGCGGACGAGTTCAAATGTCGGTCGACAAACTGCCATTCCTTATTTTGTACGCTGCCATTGACCCAATAATAATAATATTCGCCCGTCGGTTTTCGGGTCCTAGACCTCGTCACGAATGTCAATGCGAGCAGTGAGACTGACAGAGACGGAACGACAATAATAATAATAATAATCATCATCGTCAAAACTGATGGCGATGACCGTAGAAGAATAATAAAAAATTAAATTAAAATAACCACGGAATAAACACGGTAACTACCGCTATAAACCGCGGCCGTTGTCCTAACCGTGGACCGTGATATTAGTTATCATTCGTTATTAATCATTATCCGCAGGAGACGTTGTTTTTGTGCTACCTATTTGTTTTTTTGTTTTTATCACCGTCCGACCGTGTCATCGACGTCACTCGTCGCGAACGTACTCCAGTATTCTATTACTTTACAGTTTACCTTTACACACCGCATTATATAGAACGCATTCGGAAGAGGAGTGAAACTTGTTTTTGGCCAACGCGATTTGACAACTACGTACGAGAGAATAGATCTAAGATTTAACATCAGTCAATAACAGCTGTAGATCGCTTGATCTTGTAGCCGACAAAATAATTCTCGAGTATAGGTATATAGTACGATATACTCCTGTCTTCTAATATCCCGATTGCTTTTTGGATTTTTTAATTATCATCCGGGTTCATAATTTTCGTCGTGCGTTTTCACGATCTATACGTTTAATGAAATATTTCATGGTTGGTTTGGCCAATAAGCAAATAACAGTAAAAAAGGGAAGAATATAATGCAATAGGAAAGGTTAACAGGTTATATAAAAGGAAACAAAAAAAAAAAAAAACAAAACAATATACATATTACATTTGTCTTGATACTAATGTCGTCGTCAAATTTGCAATACTTAATAAATTAGCAACAATCAGCAGTGTTAGAATTTAAATGCCAATTTCATTGTCAAGTTGAAGGCGTCGACGTACTCTTCGTTACCTTATCCATTCGTGGTACGTATAAAACTAATACTCAACACATTTCTATACCTATGGCTATGGTCATAATCGTTTGTTCCTAGAATATCTTTCGTTTACAAGATTAAACAATAAACATCATCACCCAGATTATTTGTTTTCTCTTTTTTTTTCTATTCATTATTTCTGTTGTGTCTATTGTCACAGTACAGTCTGTTATTCTGTAATCTGTTGTCAATGTTTAATAATATGATATATTTGTTTTTAGAATTTAGTTACTGAGTATTTAAAAATTGTTCAAAATCAATACAATCAATTAAAAATTTTGGTAGTATACCATGGAAATTAAATGCAAAGTTTGCAGAATTGATTAACAATTAGTATACCGTGTTAACCTTATTTATATTATATTCAATTGTTATTTTTGAAAGGTTGGTCTATTTGATTTTGTTACCTTATAATTAAAAGATTATTTTATTATTATAAAATATTATTTTTTTTTTGTTAATATCTTCTCCTTAAAATAGAGATAGAAGTTGAGTCCATATCTTATATAAATTATTTAATCTTATAAATGAACCAATTAAAATAAATTGTTGGTATAAGAAATTAAACTTGTTTCTAATATAGTAATATAATAGAATTATGTTAATTGTTCAATTGAATTCCTCTATTATATAATATTTTGTGCCAGACTATAGAAATTTAAAATTAAAGTTACGAATCATCCCAAAAATTCTTAAATATTAAAAAATATCTTTTAAACTTTAATTTTAAATATGTTTTGCTTGTTTATATAATTCCAATATTTTTTATTTTAATATATTAAAAGTTGTTTATAATTGTTTATAACTTATAATTATTTATAGTATGATATAATATTTTTAATTTACCTATTCAAAATTTTTATTTATTTTTTTGGAATTTTTTATTAAGTTTAATTTCTTTTTATTTACGCTATTTAAGATTTGACAACAACTTTGGTTACTATGCCTCCATACAAGTCTGTAAAATGTCTACAATCTTTAGCACTAGATAGTGTATGCAATTATGTATTAGAGATTACCCCAGAAATACAAAATGATGTAAATGGATCACGCGAATATTTTATTAGTAATGTACATGCATGGGCTAGAACTAATATCTTGAATTGTACTAAATTTCGACTGTAAGTAATTTTTATAAAATTAAAAATATATTATATGTCTAATTATATAATACAACAATTTCTCAACATTAATTTGGACTTAATATAATGTTTATATTAAAAATTGTTAATTTAGGGATAATGGTGAAAAGGATCATGAATTTTGGGCATGTCTCAACTTTGTTGACACAGATCCGTTTTTAAAACTTTCGAGTGCAAATCTCAACAGATGGTTAGTTTTAGTAGATGCCATGTTAGATGTTGGGGTCAATCGTTTGCCACATTTATTCTTTTGTCGAGGCATGGAACTAGAACTCAAAAAATTTGTTTCTATATTACATAATCGCAAAACTCATCTCAAGGAGCTTTCCATTTTTTTTCAAGTAAGAAATTTTTTTTTAAAATAAAGGTTAAATTTTTAATAGTTATTTTTCTAATAAACAAATTATAGATGTCTAGTAAAAATGATTACACTTCTTCAGTGTATTCTTCAATGTGTACTCTTCAACAATCACTTAATGATGGCCTAGCATCAAAACTTGTTTTTCTAAAGCTTGCAGCTATTTGTGATAATTCAATACTCGCAACTATTGGCAAACATGCTTTGTGTTTAAAACATTTGGATGTGTCTGGTTCATGGAATATTGATGAAAAGGGCATTAAACAACTATTATTTAAAGTACGTTATACATTTATTTATAGTTATTTTTTGCTTTAAGTTATTAATTCAAAATTATTTAGGATCATGTAAATGTGGAAACAAACAATGTATCTAATGAAAACCTTTGTAAAAACATGAGCATATTCTACGATAATAAGTCAATGTTAAATAACTGTTGTTTTACTTTGGAAGAATTACGGATTCAGGATACTAATACAGAAGATGCTAGTTTATTAATGATTCTTGCATGTGTTAAGAGTTTAAAAGCTTTGGGTGGCTTTCTATACTTCAGGTAAGATTAAAACATTTGTTTTTAGAAACACTAAAAAATTTCTAATTACGTGATTTAGGAACATTGGTGATGCATTGGTAACAGTTTGGGAAAACTCTCCCAAACCACGAGTATTTCAGTTGACTGAATTGTACGATATGCAACTGACCGGCAAAAAAATTGCGGTGCTTAAGGAATGTTTACCATATTTGAAGATGTTGTATACCAGATTATGTTGTGTATGTACACCTCAAGATTTTGCAGATCCTGAACAAGGATCAATGTTTTGGGGTCGTGTTCATACACTTACTATTGACCTAGATTATAATATGAATTCACATTTTATCAACTTTTTGTTTAATTATGGTCGTAACTTATCTGAGCTCTACATTCTTGATCAGGTAAAATATATTAAAAATAATGTATTTAAATATATAACTTTTGTTAATAAATATGTAATAAATTATTTTATTTTATATGTTCATAAACAAAATTAATTTGTAGGAATCTGATATAGATGTAGCTAAAGTACTTGAAAGTTGTCCAAATTTAGTATTACTAAGAGGATATTTACATATTTTTGAAACACCGGTCGGACAGTTTACCAAACTCAAAATGATTGAATTACATATGCCTACTGCAGAAACAATTAATTGGTTTTTTGAAAATTGTCCTTGTTTAGAAGAAGCCAAAGTAAGTAATATTATTTCTAGAAGAAAAAAAATGTGGATTTATATTTAGAAAATAATAATAATTTGTTATTTTAGTTATTTAGTGATTCAAGACACTTGTATTGGAATACACAAGTTTTTGAAAGGCCATCATTTATCATGTGCAATAGTCTTAAACGATTGGAGATTTCTTTCAACGATGATCATCAAATTGTGAGTTTTAATATAATATTATTAATAGACTTTCTAAGGAATATCAATAATATTATATTTATTTATAGACTAACCATCAAACAGTTATTAAATTCATTGACAAGTGTTCGAAACTACAACATTTAGGGCGACTAGATAAGTGGAACTTAGACAGAAAGTTTGTTAAACAAGTAAAAAAATATATTAAAAAAATGAACTATGAGCTTAATATTTACTAATAGATAATTATAATTATATATATTTGCCAATAAGACTGATATGTTAAATTTAATTTACTTTTCTCTTTTTGTTTAATAATTAGTTATACCTTTATGATAGACACGTTAAGACATGTTTTAATATTCTGTTAAATTAATGTCTTTTAGAATATAAAATTAACTTCACTGTGATTAATTGAAATTGTATGTTAGACTCTATATTTTTATAACAATATAATGAAAAAATAACAATTATGTATATTATCTATGATTAAATTGTTATTAAAAATAAATATGTAAATTTAATGACTTTGTATTGATTTGTTAGTTTTTCCTGATATTTTGTGTAAAAATTTGAAATATATTTCATCTTCTTCATTTTCACAAAAATTTTGAATATAAGTAATCAATTTTTCCTGAAAAAAAAAAATTATTATTAATTAGTCAAATAATAATTGTTAAAATTTTACTTCATTCACAGAATCCATTGTCTTATTTTTTTTTGACAATTTCCAAAGATTAACAGCCAATGTAGCCATTTGCATTTCATTTAAATCTGCTCTGACAACAATATGTATGAGCAATTCAAATGCCAATTTTGTCTGTTAAAAATATTATAATTACATTTGATTCAAAAATTAGTTGGCAAATAATATATATTTGAAAACATACTTGCTTAATTGGTTTGTCTGAAAGATTTTTTAACTGTTCAAGTACATTGTCCAATAAAAAGGTACACATAGAGTCAACATCAGCAACAAACTGTGGTTCGCGTCCATATAAAACATCGTTGGAATCCACTGTCAACATTGAGATATATAAATATATAAAAAATTATTTAATTATTTTCAGAAGTTAAATAATTGTATTATTTACCATCAGGTATTTTGTAAGGATATGTGTCCAGAGTTGCAGTGGCCAACATGTCTAATACATACAAATAGAGTAAATGTGGTTGCATTGGATCAGTCCACGGATATTGTCTGATAGAATTGATCAACACTCTTACTTGATGTAAAACTTCTTGATCAGGACAATCCTATGAGTGTACGCAACATAAGAATTATTTTAATCATACTTTAATTAAATGTATATTACTGGAACAACAAGTAAAATTGACAACATTTGCTTGATATATGATATGAGTATGGGTTCGGTGTTCACCATATGACCGTCAATTTCTAATGTGGCTGGAAAATCCCTTATTGTGATTGATGCCGCTTTAAAACATGCATCCGCTAAAATGAAAATTTATCATAAATTAATTTATATTGCATCATAAATCTAAATAAATACTAATCATACCTTGTCCAAGACATCCATTTAATAATGAAGTTTGTCCAGTTATAATGTAAAGTTGTAGTTTGATGAGTGGAGATGTAATGGATGGAATAGTTATGTAACAATAAGCAGAGCAAGCACGAGCAAATGAATTTTTAACCAGGGTCCTTGAAGCCGATTTGGACATGACCATTAATTTGTTCACACACTAAATAGTTATCCAAATGTTATTCTGTATTAACAGACTAAATAAAGTTGTTTTTGAATGCAGCAAAGGCCCTTACATGTACGAGTGCAGATTGCACATAATCCAATCTAATAAATGCTCCCCTTGCTTCCATATAAAAATTTAAATATTTTTCTAAATCATTACCATAATTGACATTGAAAATAAAACAGGCTATAAGACGGCCAATTTGGCGCACTTCATCTTCAACAGTCAATGAACTGAAAATACAAATTATTTATCCTAAATATTTATTAGTGTTGGGCAAGTATTATTATTTTGATACAGAGGCGAGTATTTAAAAATTGTTAAATTCTCCGAATTTTCAAAATATTTTAATTACATGAGTAGAATATTTACTAATATTGTAGGGTTTAATTATTAAATATTAACATTTAAACATATATTAGTTTATAGGTAATAAATTTGAGATATTTATACTTTTTACATTTATTTTTATAATAATACAGTCAATTAAACTCTAATACTCGAGTACTTGCTCAACATTAATATTTAATATTTTTAAAAATTGTATATCACAAAAAAGTAATTTATTATCATACTCAACGGAATCGTGTAATATTTTACACATATACATAAAACAGTCATTGATTACAGGATCACTTGACATAACATTCTCCCCTCTTGTGCGGTACGCTTCCAATACAATCTTGCAACTAGCAGCTTTATTTGTGTCTGATCCAAACATGTCCAAATAGGGTAATAAATAGTTCTAAACACATAATATGTGCATTACATGTATATTATTAGTTTTTGATTAGTATATATAGTCTAATCATGTTTAGAAGCTACTTGAGAGGTTACAATATAACACTAATAAGTAGAATCGACCATCTAACTTCTAAATTTAAATAGAGTATAGTTTACATAATTTTATTTTGAATAATTACCATATGGAATATATTCTCAAAATCATCTATGTAATTTAATAGGTGTTGTAAAATGTTGTGAAGTTGAGTATGAAACCGTTCTATTCCTACACGATTGCTAAGGTGTCTCGTTATATCATTCATAAAAACGCTTATTTCTTTATTCTAAACATAATAATAATTGTAACAAGTAATTATTTTTGTAATAAGGAAAACACATATCTAATTATAATTTACCTTAAAATGTTTTACAATAAAGTATATCCAAGCTTCAGCACATGCCATGTACTTTTCAGAGTCTTTAACTTTGGTTACCATTTTCCATGCTTCACGAAGAATATTTTGGGCATTCGGTACCATATGACCTCTTAAACTTGTTCCAAGATTTTGTAAGACTAAGGTTTGTGGAAAAACTATGTTAAACATAAAATAAGTTCATAATTTAATACGAGTTAAAATTAGTAAAATTCTTTATAAATTATTGCATATTTTATACTGTTATATTTAATCAGCTGCTGATTGTGCTATTATTTGTGAAATTTGTTTACATAGTGTTCTTGACCGTTCATATTTAACTTATACTATTGTAGTTAGTTATTTACATACAAATACATTTATTACAGATAATAAATCATAATTTATTTATTTATTATATTTAAAATTCAAATTATTATTTTTAAAACCAAATGAAATAGTTTGTGAATTTGATCACACACTGTCTTTTTGATGAAGTTGATATTTATTATAATTATTAATAAGAATAAAAGATTAATTTTTTTTTTTTTAATCTAAAAGTAATCACTATTGAAAATAATACCTATAACAAAATTAATTCAGAGTTTAGTTACATAAATGTTTTTTGACAGGTTTATGAATACATAATATAAATTCAGCAAACAATAGTGTTCTAAATAGCATTTAATAGTAATTTGACTCATATATTAAAGGTATACACAAAATAATGTAAATCACTTACAATGAGTAATTTGTAAATGACTGGTTTTTTAGACAGTAATGAGATCAACAATGAGTTAACAATTATGATAACAATTTAAAAACAAACCATCATATTCCCATTTGGCCACCAAGTTAATAATATATTCCGTCTTTGTTGCAAGATAACTTCCAGGAAATGTATTAACAATAGTGTTAATTAGAAGTCCACTAAAAATAATTATATTATTTTATAATTTTTAGTATTTAGTATAAAGAGTAAATATTATAATTACTGAAAGTTTTGTAATGTACACCATTTAACAATCTCATCAAGTTTAGGTGTATCTTTACCAACACATAACCCTTTTACTATCCATTCTAATGCTGGACTCAAAAGTAGAAGAAATTTGTCCATGTTCATATTTTGAGTTTGAATTTCTTTACATACAAATCTACTATTTAACTAATAATAAAATGGTTATAAAAATGTTTTTAATAATTTAAAATAATTTAATATACTAGGAATATTAGGGTAGTCTACCTGTTTATATGTCAATAGAATATCTTTGAAGCTTTCTTCAAAATAATTAACATTTAAATTTGTTAAAACACCAATTCTGCACAAATAACATCGTGTATACCATGCAACTAATGGACTACCAATACCCCGTACCATTTTGATTAGTCTTAACAGAGCAGAATTTTGTTCACTGAGAAATATAAAATTATTACAAAAAATTTGACACTACATATTTATTTTTCAATACACTAACTCTGGATTAATGAAACGGTAACTGCGTAAAATTGCTGCTTCAATATATAATCGAGGTATGAGTTCACGTATGGATGCAATTTTATAAAACCAATTTCGACATGTTTCTTTTGCTGCTTCAGATACCATATCAGATGTAAATTTATCTGGAAGTTTTACTAGATTACCACTAAAACAAATTAACAATTAAATACACATTAAATTTATATATATATAATAATAATTGTGAATTATACTCAATAATTTCAGATTTAGATTTAAGTCTCTTGAACACTAAATCACCAAATAAGTCTAGTAGGTCTGTTACAAGAACAAATTTACTCGGATAAAATTGCAATGGTGAAGTGTAGCTCAATATTTTAGTACACTGTAAAAGATTTTAGTCATATAGATGAGTTAAACATATTAACTAATTCAATTTAACCTGTATGACAATTTTCAATGCTTTCACTCTTTGTTCATTATTCCATGCATCTATAATTTCTTTACCTAAGTTGTCCATGTGTGTCACAAACTCTTGTTGAGTTAAATCGTAAAGTTCTTTTTCTGAATATTCTATCAACTGATCATCAAATTCTTCCAGTTCTTCTAGACGTGATCGTATGGTAGCACTTTGTACAGTTTTTGAAACTAAAATAGTTAAGCTAATGAATAATAATTCTGATAAAATAATATTAGTAGTATTTTAATGTGTACTCCATAATTACTTGAATGGAATGAGAGTTTTTCAGAAGTTGTGTAACTGTTTAATATGTTTTGTTTACAATTTGACCAAGGTTGAATATCATCAAGCCCGTTATTATTAGTTTCTTCAAAATCAGTAGGAATCAATTGTGCAGGTCGGCTCAGAGGATCATCTCCATGAGTAATGTTGGATGATAGTGGATCATCAACAAATGCATTTTTACTAATTACCTGGAAATAAATATGAAATGTTCAAAATAGACACTTATTTAGAAAAACAACAATGTATTTAAATTTTGTAACATAAACAAGTAAAAAACTAATATACAAATTAGTTATATATATATAAATATATATTTATATTGTATCTATATTAAATATTTGACTATATCATAATAAGAATATAATAAAATTAGATTAAAAAATATAAATAGGTATTCAAATTTAAATAGTGAAAATTATTATTACTTCATTCGATATTTAAATAAACAATAATGTTAAGTTAATATACATTATTTAATTTAATATAGTTAAAAGGATTTTATTATCAGTCTTAAATATTGTATCAAGTATATTTATTTAACAACAATAGCTATTATTGTTTAATATATATTAAACAGCTAAAATAATAAATAATAAATACCTTAGTTGTAGTTAAAAATTTCAATGGATGATTGTTACCACAATTTTCAAGTATACAATTTTTTTTACGCTTGTTGTGGTTATTAATTGGTTTACTGTACCTGATGAATGAAATAATTAAAATTTTATTAAATTAAAATATTTACATTTCATGAATATTTCTATAAATCATATTCAATGATAATAATTTAACACAGGTAGAAATAGCAGCAAATCGTGAAGAAATTAACAAGTTCAAATGTTTATAGTACATTATGATATTATCGTAGAATAGTTAATGCATTTTGTTTTTGTATTTGTATTACTTATTACTTACCAGTTCCATTCAAACGTACGAGACATTGTAATAAATGTTCCTTGGAAGTTTTATTGTCTATTGAATTAACTATAAACAATTATATTATTATATATTACTTTTATATGGTTAACACATAATAATATGACGTATTGGGAAAATGATAATTAATTAATATTATATTCATAATACAAAATACAAATAGTGATGTATTATAAATATCGTTTGAATATAAAGTGCTTATCACTAATGCGTGTGATGATAGTACCACAGATTAAATAAAACCAGATAGGACACAGAGCCGTTGGCTCAAAATTTAAACAAAAAAAAGTGGGAACGACAATTTAGTTCCTATTTCGTTCCTTCGGTCCTTGGAGAAATTAGTGGTTTATTATAATTATTAAGATTTGAATGCTATTATATTGGATTAGAAAATACGATTCTGAGCGAATTTCAATATATTACGATATATTATACTGATAATCCATTCCAAAATTTTACCACGATTGTAATTTACATATGTAAATATTCAAAATAAATGTCAAAACTCTACTATCAAAATTCAAGGAGTTATCATTTCATGATAAAAATTGTCAGTCACGTTTTTCAAAATATTTTGTAAATAGATTAAATAGTATATGATTAGGTTTCTACAAAAATTTTAAACCGTTAAACCAAAAATTGCAGGTATTGTTAAATATTTTTGTAAAACATTCAAAGGTAAATTTAGTCAATTTAGCCAAAAAATCAACCAATCCGTTCTAAAATTTTACTAAACGTAAATATTGGATACCTATGTTAGTACTCAAAAAAAGTTTTCAAGTCCCTACGATTAAAGGGAAAAGAAAAACTACCAAAAAATGGCAAAAAAATGGAAAAATTACAATTTCCATAATTTTTATTTTTTACTTCGTGATAAATAATTGAGTTTTGATCGTAGGGACTTGAAAATGTTTTTGAGTACTCACATAGGTAATATTAACGTTTATCAAACAAATTGGTTGTTTTTTTTTGCTAAATATATAGTTTTGAATTTTTTTTAAGAATGTTTAATATTACCTGTAATTTTTGATTTGAACGGTTTGAAATTTTTGTAGAAACCTAATTATATACTATTAAATCTATTAATAAATTATTTTGAAAATTGTGACTGACAATTTTTATCATGAAATTAAATTTTGAACCCTTGAGTTTTGATCGTAGGAATTTAAAATTTATTTTGAATATATACATGTGTAATTTACACTCGTGGTAATATTTTGGAATGGATTATCAGTACAATATATATATGTATATTGAGATTCGGTCAGAATCGTATTTTCTAATGCAAATATTTGCATTCAAATCTTAAGTATAATAAACCACCAATTTCTCCGAGGATCGAAGGGACGAAGTAGGAACGTCCATAATCGACATTCCCACTTTTTTGAACATTATTCTAAATCGTTATTTAATATTATTTTCCAAATAATTATGAGTGGAATGTAATACGCCAGTTCATGGCCTTTATAACTGGACAAAATATATCGGATGTCACTGTGGAAGTCATGAACTATGAAGCAATATTTAGCTCATATTTCAACAGAACGGAATGGAATGGCCAATACGATGAGGTTGTTTAGAATTCTATTTGAAGTTAACCCGCAGACAGATGATTCCGAGGCGGTAGTTATAAGCTGAATACGGAAGCCAAATTGCATAATCTATGCAAATGAATTGTGGAATCATGACTGATCGTCTAGATTGTAGGCAAGTACACGTATTTTTCAGACGACATTTGACAACCAATGTTCAATACGACATGATTGGCGAATATGGACAACAGGGAAAATTTTTTATTCCGATCCGAGGACATTAGGCGACTTAAATGGTAACCCCGAACACCTAGAGCAGAACCTTAAGAAAAGAAATCTTTCCCAAAGCCCGACAGACTGTGATCATACAAGACAAACATGACAAAACAATGACGCTGAGGTATCAATATTATTTTAGAAAATATATTAAAACCTATATAATTACATAAAAGATTATTTTTGTTTTTTGTATAAATAATTTAATTTTTACAAAGGATGATATTTCATCAGCTGGTGTAAAAGGCGATTATTACCCCGACGATTATTACTCTGAGAGTAAAAATCGCTTGAGTTAACCGGTTATTTTTACTTCCTGCTTAACCTAACCATTGATTATACTATTATTGCTATACTATATTACAGTGCTGTGTTAACCAATTTGACGCCCTATTATCAGGCACGTATCTAGACTATTATTTGCGGGGGGGGGGGGGGTGATTTTTTTTGAATATTAATATATTTATCTATATATTTTTTATATAACAATTATATTAAAATTAAATTAATTTTCGACTTAAGTATAGTAGCATACATTTAAAAAAAAAAATCTTTATAAAACCAATACACTCTTTGCTTCGCTCATAATCTAATATCATACAGAAATAATGATAAAGGGTAAAAAGGTACAAACATATAATTATAACATTATATAATATAAATAATAGAATATAATATAAATTATTAAGTATATTATATAGAAAAAAGTATAATTATAATAAAGGGAACATCATAATACTACATAATAAAATATATATATTTATATATATATATATAATATCATGTAGAATATAATATTAATATATTAAAAATTAATTTACGTTTTTAAGAAAAAAAGTACCTATAAACATGTAATATAATGAATAACATAAATATTCTATAAAATAAAATATATATATCAAATAATATAGAATATAAAATGACGTCCATTAATGAAAATAAATTTAAATATACATAAAAAAAAATATTAAGGGTATACACAAAACAATTCATTGATTAAATTTTGATGGGGCTAACAATACTGATAGCAATAGATGAATAATATAATATATTGGCATCTTCGTAGGTGACTTTTTTGAATAAAGCCTGTGAAAAAAAGAAACCGGTATTAACAAGTTCTATTTATAGCTGATCATAGGATAAATATGAATATCAGATTATGATTTCATGTTCTAGCATTAAACAGAAATAGAGACTGCGGAGACATTTGAGGGAAGTGAAGAAGGTAGTATCAATTATTACGCTTTGAGAAACCTATGATTCTTGTTGCCTTTCCGACAGTGACATTGATGTGGTGTTTAAAAGAGTGAGAAGGTGTGTAGTAAAATCCTAGGTTTTCGATGATATCAATACTTCGAAGGGCAGAACTGTCAAGTGAAGGGAGAGATTGAGGATAGGAGACCGTTTCCTGGAGAAGGATATTAAGTGATAATGTTTGAAGTTAAGATTACGACTAACGTCCCATTGAAATAGGAGGCAGTCAGAAGAAGAGCTTATTTTAAAAATATTTTAATGTCATCGTCATTTTAAAGGACTATAGCAAAGAGATATAGTAATTTAAAGATATTATGAAAGTAATGAAAAGAATGGTACCAGCATGGGGAATACCGGATGAAATAGTGGATAAATTGGAGATTGCATTAGATATACTATATATGGGATATTATAACCAAGCTAAAAGAAATTTAACTAAACCTAATCGAGAGTAGAGACAAAAACGCCGTGGGAGACCGTGTCAAAAGCCTTCTTTAAGTCTGTAAAAATGGTGTCAAATTGATCACCAGTTTTAAAGGTATTTAAAATATACGTCGTAAAAGCAACACTTCTAAAGATGGTAGATTTTCCATAGTCTTTTAAGTTAATTAAAACATAAACTTAATTTAGCTAAATTATGTAAAATATTATTAACTTACTTAGAATTACAGTAATAATAACATTTATAAGTTGTAATAATTACCTAATGGTGTAATGATGTAAAAGTACTAAATACCAAATAATTTTGGTTTTATCCGTTTAATAGATTAAATAGTTCTTCTGAAATAAAAATATAAAATTGCATTTTAGTCACAAATTATATATTTATATACACTTAATATGTTAAATATTCAATAAAAATTAAAGAAAAAATACATATTTTATATAACATTGAATTAAGTATATTTTTACTCATAAAGTCATGAACTCATAACCAATGATATTGGTAGTGCATTAACAAGTTAGGTTAATTTGAATTAAATTACATTATTACAACAACAGTTATTTTTAAAACATATTTTAACTAAATTAAGTTACATTTATTTTAATTTAACTTTTGACTTTTTAAATTTATTTAAATATTTTATTTATTACTTAATCGCCAAGTAAATAATGTCAATTTAATTAATGATCGATAAAATTTAAAATGACTTTTTTTGTAATATATGTCATAAATTTAAATATACCCAGAGCTTTATCTACTACAGTGTTGTTAGTTTTAGTCACGGTCGTAGATAGAAGAATTCTATCTACAACCGTGGTTTTAGTCGTGATAACAAATTATTATGGTCAACGGCGTTTAGAAAAAATATTGTAATATGATTTTTTCATAAATATCAAATTATAATATTAAAGTTGAAACTTATCGAATATCTTTGGAAATAGTAATCTGGAATCACGTATAAAGCACGGACTTCTATACGTTTGTACCTATATATACATCATCCGTGGTATAAAGTAAAGCAATTTATATTTTCAAAAATATATCTATGGATTACGAAAAAAAAATTGCTATCCGTCTCACTATCTCAGTAGATAGTCAGAAGTTTACACATAATATTTTTATTTACTCTTTCTGAATTTTGACGTGACGGGATATATCATCGTCTTTCATTATCTTCACTATTATAATCGCCGTCATCGTCACCGTCATATCCTTCATCGTAATTATTATTGTGTTCGTCATCATCATTGCCTCCGTCATCAAACTTGTCTTCGTCATCACCATCACTTCCCTTATCGCCTGCACTATCGTCATCTCCATCAAAACTGTCATCGTCTTCACTATAAGAACTACTATCGTCATCTGACGACCATTCTGATGGTGAATTGTCATATTCTGGTTCGTAATTGTAGAAGTCTTCATATTCCATTGTAAAATGATTGTAGTAATCTTCTATATCACTGGTGATTACTCGGTCAAATTTCATTTTCTTAATATTAATTGCACCTTCTGGTGTCGTGGGTGCAGACCGTTTTAACATTTTTTTCGACATTTTGTGTTACGATAATAAATATATTATGTTGATGAAAAAAGTTTATTATTCTGGTAAAGAAATTGTTTGTACATAATAACACAATTGACAAATTTTGTTTAAAAATTACGTTGCGAATATCAACCAGCACATAACTCAACGATTAAACAATAACGACGTTTTTGAGCCAGAACAGAAAAAAATATTGTTATAATTTTTAATAGGTAAATGTATTTGTTTATCTCCGTAGATTTATGATAAAATAATATTAATTGGCCGTCTACTTTTTTTCTTCTGTTTATATTTTATAATAAAAAACTTTAGATTTTATTTTAATTATTTACGAGAATATAATATGTTCTACATAGGTAAATAATGTTTTACTTTTTAACTTACTAGATGTATATATTTATTTAGATAAAAATTATATTTATTGCTAATACTTCAATTTTGTCGCGACATATATTAAATACATAAACGTAATTAGAGTTCTTTAGTAAAAAGGGCTTTAGCTCAAATATACATAATATAATTTTTATTAACCACACATATAAAAAACTAAAAATAACAAAATTATTTAGGGAGGGCTAAAAATGGTTTAAATAGGGCTAATCCCTCTTCTAGTTACGTCCATGATTACATAATATGTCCAGATGTATACATAATGGAGGAGTTTAATTATTGGTGCGATGTTAATTGTGGGATTATTTGCTATAGTTTTTGCATAGCATTTCAAAGTTTCTGTAGGATTTGAGCATGAAGAAGAGGTTTTCGAAAAAGTCGAGTGTGGTTTAGCACTAGTGTTTATATTTTGCAACATGTTAGTATAAGGGACAACCACGGAAGTTAGCGGTGTTTGAATCGCCATAATTACAGCAGGTTGGGTTTTATTCGAGGGTATTAGATTTAGAAGATTACAAGATTTGGCGAGGTGATTTCCGGCATTGACGGGAGTAACATTTCGAAGGAACTGAATTTTTGTATGATTCAATTATCAGTATAATGGTAGTATTGCGCTTTTTAAAATTAATAGGTAACTAATCTTAAGGCCGAAGGTTACAAAATATATTAACATGTAGTGTAGATATTTCATTATAGGTACTCATGTTATTAAGAATGATAATGTAATTAGTAATTATTAAACACTTAACTTAAAAAAAAAATCCATTTTATTTTTATTCAAGTTACTTACTTGAGACGTTGAATTCATATTACAAGTACATATTGAAACTTAGAATAAAAATATAAAAAAAATATAAAAATATAATAAACTTATACTTAATGTACATAACCACTTTGTTATGAGATAATGTTTAGTTCCACTTTCTACTTATATATAGTAAATTAAATTCATATTCACTATTTTTCATCTATTTTAAATCCTGTAAGTAAAAGGCTACGCAGAAAATATTTTGTTTTATAACCAATATTAAATGTAAAATTTATACCATTGATGATAAATTATTATACTTCTAATAAATAAAAAAAAATAATAATAGTAATACTATTATTTTATTATTTAAATATTTAATAGACAATTTATACCAATTTGTTATTTATTATGGTCTTAAATGATTTAATAAGACATTTTGATGTGAAGAATAATAATATAAATAATATGAAAAAAAATGTTTAAGTATAATTAACAATTTATTAGAAATCTAATCAAATTTGAAATTATCAACGAAGAATAAAGAAATTAAAGCATTTTATTAATAATATTGATAAAAATATTTTGTATACTTTGACTACCAGACATCAAATGATAACGCTTGTTAGCCATCATGTGTTTTATATGTCTGTGGCACGGATATTATAGATAAATCTAAAGCCGTGGACCCGTGATCTGTGATCATATCGTATTATATTGTACTGTGTAGGATAATATTAACATATGTGACATTGCATGTGACAAGTGTAGAGGTACGCAAAAAGCACATCTAATAATCATGATTTCACATACTAATATGTCGGGAAACAATATACAGAAATTTAATATGTAAACGCTAACATTTTTTAAAAAATTATCATAATATAATTTTAATACCAAAAATGGGTATTGCCGTTTAAAAATCAAAAGTAGATACTTAGTTAGGGCAGAACAAAAATGATTAAAAATATGAAATTAACCGAATATTTTATATTAAAAATGTTTAATAGGACAAGGAAAATTTTAAAATTATCAATAAAATAAAGTTTAAAAAAGTTTACATTTTTCGATATAATGAGTGTCCTACGTTAAATGGATTACCCCGTATAATTAATTAGTAAATTATATTATATTATTATTATTTTTAATTAATATAATTAAAATAGCGAAACCTCAATATTATATTAACAAATTAAATTGTAAAATAAAAATCACATTCTATCATTAGCATAATATTATTTAACGACTATATTTTATATTTTAAATATAGGTAACCAAACCTGTGTCCTTGTACACCAAAATAAGAGTTTAGCTACTCAGCCAAGCCTGACCTCATGTACATATATAGTACACGTTGACGTGTACGTATTATACAAATTTTTAATATTAAATATTGCACCAATGTTTGCTATGACGGCGTAATGTATAGGCAATATTGGTACATAGCTGAATTCCTAAATGAACAAAATTAGACAAACCGAAATAATGGAACAAATTAAGCTGAATGTTATTTTTATCATTATAAATAATTAACCACCGAATAAATGTGTTTAAAAATATATTATTACATAACTTTTTAATTATAGCTTAAAATATTTTTAAATATAATTGTATTTTGTAAATATTTAATTGTTTAAAGTAGGTACTCAACGTGTTAAGATATTTTTTAAAGTAATTTTAGATTCTAAGCATAGTGAGGAATGTATTAGTTTTACAAAGAGATTTTTAATTAAATTTAATACGTTTAAAATTTTTTTTCGTCCGAAAACATTTTACGGGTAGAAATAATGGTTTGATTACCACGAACAGGGTATGCTTTCAGTAGAAAATTGCATTTAGTTGGTACTTTATTTAGCTCATTTTTTGAATCTTTTAAAAGTTTTTCCTCGAAAGAAGAAAAACTAACAAAAACTGTCGGAATAGTGGTAGTTTTTAATATAGGGACTTGTTTTCCTTTTAGGGAATTTTTTTTGAGCATTTTCATACCTAGGTAATTTTCATACGTGTAAAATGTTGGAACGGATTAAAATATATTGAATATTTGACTAACTTTCTCTCAGAATCGTATTCTCGAATGTAATACCATTGTATTCAAATCTAAATTACAAAAAACTACTAAGTTCTTCGAGGACTGAAGGGACGAAGGAGGAATATACGCAATCGACCTTCCCGCTTTTTATATATATTATTATTAATATTGGTGATATTGATATATTTAAAATATATTATTCTTTTAATTTAATTTACCTATACATGAATGGATACATAAATACTTAATATAGAGATATAAAAATGAAGGGCATCATTTTAGTATTTTTCTTCTTTTCTTACATTGTTCTTAACATTAATTTTTTTTTCAAAATTAAATATTTAACCTTTAACTTTCGCTCAAAAGGTAAGGTTACGCAAAAATAATTTCTGAATTTTTTTACTACTCTTTAGTCGTTGACTGGTAATTTCTTTTAGATACATATTATAAAATAATTTATAAGGAATTAGCCGACTAAAGTAGTTATAATTTAAAAAAAAATACATTATTTTGTAAAGATGTTATATTATTGTGTGCAGTTAGTGTTAGCTTCAGATATAAATCCAATATAAATCTAATTTACTATTCATTATAAAAAAACTTTTCACAACACTATAGTTTAATAATTGTGTAATAATTTTATTTGCAATATGTATATAATTTAATAATTCCTAAATTCTTCAATAGTAAACATATTTTGTCAAATTTAAAAGATTAGGAATGCGGCGAAGGTCGCAACCCCTGTCATAGAGTAAATAATACAATCTATACTATTATATAGGGTATTATGTTGTTTTCAGCTGTGAATTAAAGGTTACATTATAAATATAAGACTTTTTTGATAGAATACTTACCACAGATCACCTTATTTCAAAGCGAGATATTTTTACTTACTTTGGGACATATAACTCGAAAGCGGGACTAACCCATATAATATAATATATCACTGAAAATTACTTCTCCATCAATATTGTTCTATGTTCTTTTCATCTTCACATAACACGTTTTGAAGTGTGTATAATTCACGGAGAATTAATTTTCGAAGTTCCAAATTGTCTATGGAAAATCCAAAACTTGACCAGTATTTACTGGTCAAGTAATAATGGTAATCTACTAGTATCAAGATTTTTAAGAAGTATTTATTGGTAGGTATCAGTTTTTGTAATGGTACACATCAGGTGAAAACCGATACGTATCTTTGTTTATGGATACTTTTAGTAAATTCAGATGTTCAATAAGAGTGTTTTGACATTCCAAATAAAATTTTATATTTAATATAAATTTAGCGAAATAACAAATAGTGATATTGTAATTACAATTTTTAATTTAATAAAAATCATTTTTTTGTTTTTTTCATTAAACTATTCAAGTACCGAGTACCTGTGTATCATATATTATGGAATTATATGCAATGGAATAGTTGTTTCATAAAATTACCTCAATTTTAATGCAATACTATGAAATACTACACATTTCAAAAGTATTAACACATATAAACTATAATACTTTATACTCTCTCTTTAGGTCTCATCTTGAGATTGGCTCAATAGTTTGGTCACAAATCTTTGCTCTTTCTGTAAATAAAGTTGAAAATATTTATTATATTATACTAATTTAGTATCACATTACGTAACCCAAACAGCTACTTTGATTTTTTTCAATTAGACATAAATATTAAACTGCGGATTCCAGCACGTATGACAGTTAGGGAGACACAACATACCTACAACCCTAGAGTAGGTTAGGTAAATTAAATAAAGGGGAGTCGATTTTTAACCGTGATTGCACGAAATTTAATTATAATTATATAGATGTTAAAGTTGTTTTATATGTTTACTTGAATAATTGTTTGCCTGAGCGCGTCGTCCAGATTTTCATTAGTCAATTGCTTGGATCCAAATAATACCAAGTGTATAATATATTTAGACATACATTTATTAAAGAAAAGGGTAAGTATCAATATAATAGTTTAATATTAATATGTATTTGTGTCGTATTAAATTTGTAAATGATAGGTATTCAACGAGTTTTTCAAAAAACAATAAATTATTTTATTGACCGACATGGGTTCCTTAAATTTCAGTTAAACTGTCTATTTTGTATTCTAGACTATGAACGCTTCAAAGTTGATATACTTAATAATTTGCATAAGTTATAATTATTGACAATTAATTTTACTTCTTTATCACATAAATTAAAAATTTCTCTATAAAATGTATTGGACCACATTTCTTAAAATTATCAATATTATCAACTAACAACTAATTTTAAATCGCTGATCGACTGATACCGATGCAATGATAAAAACAAAAAGTTAGCTATCAATTGAATTTTTTTAATTGCATAAAAAATGTAAATAATACAGAACACAATATAACGTAATATAATAATATAATATAATTATTATAATTGAATACGAATTAAATTTATAACATAGCATACACATTTTAAATGTATAGAAAAAAAGTACAAAGGAAAAAAAACAAAGTTACAAAGGTTATAAATAAAATTACAAACAATAATAAATTGAAAAAAAAAAAAAAACAAATAATACTTCACCATTTATATGGAAAAAAAATCAAAAAATAGTAACAATAACAATAATAATAATAAAAAAACAAAAAAAGACAAAAAAAAAAAAAAAAATTAACGCTGTACAATATATTTCAGTAAATCGTTCGCCGCGTTTCTTTTGGCCTCTCTTTTACTCGGACCAGTCCCGTAGCCTATAATACGATTAATTTTTATTATAAATATTATACTATTAATAAACGTTAAAAAACGTAATATAATCAAATCGATAACGTACCGTAATTCATACCACACCTAGCCTGAATGGCATAGGTGGGTGAATGCGAATATGTGTGCACACCCGCACGTGGCACCACATAGTACACCACCGGAATGTTGTGTTTGATAGAAAAGTCGTTCAGTGTTGTCACCGGCGACTTTTCTACTTCCACCACAACATCCGGCGGATCGACTGGGACTCCATCCGATACTGTACCCGTCTGTTCAACCAGCACGGTACTGGTTTGTTCCACCGATACAGTACCGGTTGAACATCGGGGTACAGTATTGCTTTCTTCCGTTTCTGTATACCATATGGTATTTCTCTGTAAATTTTAAAATTATTTATTGGACAGAGTTTATCAACGATGTTAAATTTTAAACGTTTATTTATAAAACGACAAAGATTAACGGTAAATAAAAATTACATGTGATTTTCGATTATTTTTTTAATTGAAAAAAAAAAAAAATCGCTGTAAAGTTAAATAGACATGGGATAAATAATACAATTTTATTACGGACAAATAATTTATAATACGGGACTATTGTATAATAATTCTGTATTGTGTTTGTAAATGTTGTTGTTGGCTAAATTAAACTTTAAAATAAATGAAAAGTCGTCGAGTAAATAAATTTACTACGTCTAACATTGTTCCTAGGGATTCGATTCGCCGCTGGGGAACCTATATGTTGTGTAACGTAGGTAATAATAAACAACACCTAACAACGCAATTATAATATTAAATAATTTTAAAAAAAATAACGTACATCAATGTATACATATAGTAAAATAACAAAATAAAATAGTATATTAGTAAATCTACTAAGAAAGCGTTAAGTTAAAGCGTCCCTCACACGATCATTCTTATTATACGGTTCTGGTTACTGACAGTCTTTAAGCATACCGTGACAGTGGAATGCTCAAACGGTCAGTACAAATATAGTGCCAATACTCAGTTTTGACTTTGGCATAATTTGTCTCTATCTTAAGATTCACCCGTATTTCGACATTCGTCACTATTCGAAAATTATACTTATTATAACTGTCATTATCTACTACACACGGTCAAAATGATTATCAGTAAAATACTCAATACCGAATACTCGATATCCAGTTTTTTTCATCGGTTGTCAATATCGAATTTATGTTAAACAGCTATGAAATTAATAAGTACTGTTCGCGCACAGCTACGTTAGTTCCGCGTCGATTCTCGAAAATCAAAGTTAAATATTTATTTTGTGTTATGTCCCCGATCGTGTTAATTGAATGGAATTAATAACGAAATTGTTACCTTTCTATCGTCCTTCCTTTCTTTGTGGAAACAATTGCCCATATTTTTTTTGGTTTTGTATTCCTTCAATTTGTAAAAACAAACACCACGTACATGTTTTGCCCTGAACGATTCAGGGCCTAGTGAGACAATTTGTTATTATACCGTAATCGTCAGAAAATTTTGTTTAATAATTACGTTGCTATAGTTAATAGTATGACACTTTTGAGCGAGCACATATTACCATTTACAGACTATATTTGACAAAAATTACGTTTTCACGATTCTCTACGAGTCAGAACAGTAATTATTAGATATCATAATAAGTATTGTTATTATTTTTGAAATCTGCTTATTTATATCTGCGTTGATTTGTTTGTATAACATTAATTGACTGTCTACTTTTTATCTTCTCTATAGGTATATTTTGTAATACAATTTTTGGTTTTTTAAAATTATATATGAGAAATGTTTCCACTTATTATTAATGATTTTGATTAAATATTTTGGTTGATATTAACATTCTAGATATACATTATATTTATTAAGGTACAAAATATATGTTATATCCATTATTTATACATATAGAATTTCTAGAGTTTTTAGAACGATGTCTTGTTATGTCTAGATTTGGAGGTTGTTTTGCTGATTATGAAGTATATGAAGATGTATTATAATATACCTAGTGCTAGGTGTTGAGCTGTTATTAAATAAAGGGATTTTCATCCTTATCTCTGATTGAATTTTTTATCAATGTTGATTTTTTAAGTTATATAATTCCTAAGTATTTTACTGAAATGTCTTTGCTGTCTAGTGGATTTCTTCATTGTTGATTTGTAGCAATAAGTCATATCTCATATTTATGTATTTCCTAAAGGAAATAAAGTATATTTGCTTGAACTAATAAAAGAGTTTAGGGTGAATTTATATTTCGTGAATCTCCGGAATAACTCGTCAAGTAGAGAACGTGTTTAGAGAAGAGGAGTAAGTGGAGTTTTGGCCTCAGACGCCACATTTTCGAATACATAACACATGATGTTCAACATATTTTATTTAAAATAAAACAATAAAAAACATATAAAAAAATTAACAAAAGTTGCTTATTTTTTTCAAAAAAATTATTTTGGTAATATAGAATAACCAAATCAAAACAAGAATACCTTAAAAATATAGGTGGAATTCTTTCGAGGTGAATAGAACTATTGGCAGCGTATGAGTTCCAAATTGTTGAACCGTATTCTAAAATGGGTCGCACTCTTCAAACAAATTTAATTCCAAGTCGAACCTCGGGAAACTTAGTTACCTAAGTTTCTTTAATTTTCTTTGTACATTTAATTTGTTTAAGTAGATACTTAAAGTATCATTTTTCATGCTATTAGTTTTTTAACATGCACGTGGGGCTATAAACGGTATTATTTTTTTTTGTAATCGATGTTATATTTATATTTTGAATTTATGACTCGTTATATCGTTTATAACTTCTCACTCTTAGGAAATAGAGTTTTTACGATGAAATATATTAATAAAATTTAGGTATAAATCTGTGATCTACGGTTGAAACCAACGTGACTTTATATTATAAAATTTTTACTGATTGGAATGTGTAAGTGTTGTGTTTAATATTCGAACAAATTTAGTGATGGTAGTAAGATTCATCAGATGATATTATACATAAAAAACGCATTATTTGATTGAATAGCATAGCACGTGGTACTATATAGATTATAACGGAATGGAAAAGTAAGAAAGAACACCGATATTGAATAGATGTTTGACAAACGTAGGGTATGACATAGCTTGATAGTCATAATATAGTGACTATTTTTATGTAACTACTGACCCCATAATTCATATAACCTCAATAATTCATGTTTATGATCAGTGGCGCCCAAGCATATGTATGGCATTTGAACACCCACCAACTCAATAATTTATTATAATTACTTATTATTATTTTAACGCTCACGATCATCATATGTTAGATAAGATTTAAACAAAAAATTTTTCGACAGCTGTTTTAATATACATTTTAGAATCTAATGCTTTTTTTTATGTCTGAACACTTTTTGGGGTAGAAATAATGATCCGATTATCACAAGCAGGGTATACTCTCAGTTTCAAATTGCATTTAATTGATATTTATTAATCTTATTATTAGTTTTTCAAATGTTTTTACTTAGGAGTAGAAAAACTACCAAAAAATTACGGAAAATCGGCAAAATTACGGTTTCTGTTATTTTGATTTTAAATATTTTATAATAACTAATTCAATTTCGAACGTAAGGACTTGAAAGTTTTTTGAGTATTCACATTGATGTTCTACATTAAAGAAAAATGATATTTTGATTAAATATAAAGCTTTGAAATTATTCTAAAAATGTTTAATACTACCAGCAATTTTAAGTTTGACGGTTTGAAAATTGTATAGAAGTATAATCGTGTTTTAATCTATTTACAAAATATTTGAAAATCGTAAGTGATGATTTTTTTTTATAAGCACATAAAGCTAGAACATTAAATAAAATTAAATATTATGATATTATTTGTGTTTTTAAAGATCTGAAGATACTTTTTCGGGTAGAAATAATGGTTTGCTTTCGGTTGAAAATTGTATCAACATTGGTACTTTATTTTACTCATTTTGTGAATTTCTCAATAGTTTTTTCTTAATTGAAGAAAAACTATTAAAAAATGATGAATAACGTAATTTTAACGTTATTTATTTTAGATTTTTCATGATAATTAATACAATTTTGAACGTAGGAATTAGTAATTTTTTTTGAGCATTTTCATAGGTAGTTTACAGTTTACACACGTAGTAAAATTTAGAATTTACTTTCAGATTAAATATATAGCTTTGAAATTTATCCAAAAATGTTTAATATTACCTGCAATTTTGGATACCCGTATTTAGAAATTTACTAAAGTTACTTAATATGCTACTTAGATTAGGTTTAAATTAAAGCTTTGTGCTATAATAATTTATTACAAATTTGTAATTCAGAAAGTTAGAAGTTCACTGGTGAATCCACCTCCTCAGAGAGCACATGCAGCTACAGTACTTGGTAATCCGTATGATGAGCGCCACTGACAATACCTACCTACATAGATAGAATGGCAAGACATTATAAAAATTGCTTTTATTCTTACAATACGATTATATAAAATATAAATAATAATATAATTCATATAAAAAAATATATAATATATATATATATATTCTCATAATTGTAAATAATAGAAGTAATATAACATATGTAGAATAAACATGGTACAAAAACCGCACAAGGTACGAAATGTAGTTGTGGTGAAGACACCATTAATTGGAAGGGTTATAACATTATAATCTATTGAGATTTTCGTGTTTTGGTGTCATTACGTCCAACAAGTCCCATGCCGCGTTTCTTTTAGTTGTCCGTTTCGAAAGCCCGCTGCCATAGCCTAGAACGATTAATTTTGATTAGAAATTTTATTAAAACGTAAAACGTATAATAATAGAATTAACAATACATACTATAATTGTTATTGTATCGTGCCTGGATTGTGAATAAAGCTGGAACACGACGTTTACCAACGTCGGACACCAGTACATATACTACTTTCCCATCATTTTGCAATGCATGGTCATTTAAAACAGGTAATTTTTCCGCGTTAGAATCGGAAACTTGGGTGCCAGCTCCAACCACTTTAACCGGATCTAAAACCACAACACCGTCAATGTCAGCAGCCGAAGTGTCACCGACAAATTCGAAATTGCATCCGGTGTTGGTATTCCATTTTCCAGTATAATTTTTCCTGTTTCTTCGACATATACATTGCCTGGTGTGTTTTTGGTTTCAGTAGAAATATCTATTTCAAACAATGATACAACAGTGGTTAGGGTGGCATCGGTACTGTCAACATCTAGCGTGGATTCGTCGTCTGAATGTAATTGAGGTATGGTCAGCGGGGTGTCAGACATAGCAGGAACCGTGGGGGCCAACGAATCGTCTTTGTTACGCCATTCTCAATAACAATATCTTATTAATTTTTTATAAATTAATAATGTTAATTATTTATTCCATGCAACGGTATTTTTTTTTTATTAATTAATTTCTAATGATCAATATTCTAGTTGTTAAATGTGGTTTATAATGTAAAAAATTATCACTAAAAAGTTTATATAGGTACATCGAATAGTAAAATTTGATCAGACAAAAATCTTATATAAATACTATAATAAATTGAAAAATAATATTTTAATAGCAATAAATTTTAAAATTTTAAATAAACAAATAATGGTCAATTTATTAATTTTATTAAATAATACATTAATGCTTTCAAATAACTATACGATTTCGTGTAGTATTTGTAAATTTGTTAAATATTTTTCAGGCAGTTAAATTTTAATTAAGTTTAATTATACTTTTATTTTATAAAGTTTTAAAATAATAACTAGAATTTTCAGTAAAGAAATTAAATTTAATATATCAAATTTACGTCAAACTTATTTATAACTCATTATAGTATAAAATAAAATATGAATTACAAATTTAAAAACATAAATAAAAAATTTAATTATTTTATTAAATGGCAATGTTTTTGCTATGAATTAATAAATAAGTTTAATTTAATTTAAAATAATATTATTTTTGTAAATTTTATCGTCAAAACTTAATCAAAAGAATAGGAATACATTTTTAATTTAACTTAATGTTACGTCTCCACTGTGGTGTTAATTAAATTGTCTCCTTCTTATCCTTCACTTTATTCTTCAAAATTTTTTTCATGTTAGCTCTTGCCACTCTGGGACAAAAATTAATGAACAAACATTTATTGCCCATTTTAATCGAAATAATCAATATTAATAGTGATATAATAAATATATTAAGTATAATAATAGGTAGTCAATGCGTAAAGATATTGATGTGCTTTAGTTAACTTCTTAGTGCGCAATAAAACAATCGAATGGTAGATTGTATTTATACATACATTTTGTTTAATAATTACGTTTCGATGAGACCGTCAAGTATTATCAATGTACATTATGATTTTTTTTGGCCATCACATATTAACATATTTAGCAACAATTAAACAATAACAAAATTTTTGAGTCAGAACAATAATAATTATATTGCTATTATTTTTTATATCTATTTATTTATCCCTGCAGTGATTTTTTTAATGACATTAATTGGCCGAAATATCACTACCTAGCCGATTGTGCTGCCGGAAAGTCGGAAGATTTAACCAATGCTCAGTCATACTTATGACTTTAAGGCCAACCAGACTATTTAAAAATAATTATATACATTATATAAATTAAATTATTCTGTTTTTGCTTTTCAAGTATGAAATTTTCTACTATTTTTCTTCATCAAAATTATCAAGTACCTATCCTAATCTATATTATGTTATTGTCATAGAAAATTACCCTATGATTACTCCAGCTTACTGGAATGTGTATAACTGGAATGTTCATGAATGTATTTGTGCGATATTTGTTCCACGCATCATTCTAGGATATGTGCCACCTTTACGACATTTAAACATGGTACTGGTGGGTGGTACACTAATATTAATCTGACTTCATATAATATTGATGCTAAGCACGTAACTGTGGTGAACATTGAATATTAAAAATACCATTTTATGTTAAAATTACAATATGAATTATGATAACTTACTAGTAATTTCTTAGTAGTAAGTATTGTAACATTTACAATATTAATAGAAAACAAATTAATAATTTAAAATCTGATTACCACATGATATGTATACACTGTTGGCCTGTTGTAACTTGTAAAAACCTGTAAAACATTCTGTGATTATAATTCAAATTTCTTTACTTTTTTTTTAATGTTGTTTAATTTTCAATGTAAATTTTTATATAATTTACAAAAATAACAGGAAGATATAATTATCAATAGGTTGGATTTTTCTTTTTTTTATTCACTATTTTATTTGTAGACTTTGTCCACTAATATATGATTTAATAAGTATTATAATATAATTATTATTTATTAGTTAATGGATAACTATTTAACTAAATTCATTTCCGTAACAAAGTTCTTAAATAATCTATACCTTAATACTACACCCACCCCTAATATTTAAAGGTATAGCAGTCACTATACATGATAAAAGGCTGGGTCAGGGGCATCCATAAGTAAAAATTCAGGGGGGGGGACAAAAAAAAAATATGTTTTTTTTTTAATTTCACTATTTATGTAATACCTGTAATATTATAATGCACAGTGTCTTTATGGTTATCAAGTTAAAAATTATATATTATATCCATTATTACATGCATACATTGTTTGATGACATGATGACCATCTAGTCAAGCAGACTTTTTAATTGTTAATCAGCCAATTGGTAAAATATCAATTAAAATTTGCTAACGTTTTACACTCATTGCAAAAAAATATATACATTTTGAATAATTGCAAAACATTTTCTTATTTCAATTGAGATAGTCATAATATCATTTAAAACTAAATTTAAATTATGAACATTACAGTGTACATATTCCAAAAGGGGATAAATGGTTTTAATTTTGTTTTTTTTAACACCATTGTATATTCCACTCATAACAGCAGTGTTGTCATTGTGCTAATGTATTTACATTCAAAACTGCTCTACTGGAATTATTCGTTTAAATTTATTGCGGATTTGTTCATTAATTTTATTTTGCTGCGTTAAATCAAGGTTATTAAATCCAATGATCAATATCATAATATTATTATGGTAAAAATCTATTATCACAAATAGAAATATACAATTTTAATTAAATATTATTTGTATCAATAAATAATGTATTATTTACATTTATGCTATATACATTTTATAAAATATGGGTTAAACATGTTCTTTTAACGTAAGTACTCTGTTAATCTAACTCAAAGATGAGTAATGTATTTTATTTAATATAGTCTCAATAATAAAAATTATAAATAAACTAGTTCTGAATAAAAGCCATCTTCATAATATAATGATTTGTGGAATATTTATAGTGCAATATGTCTTATTTCTTGTACTCATTATTATTACGTTTTAATTATATTTGGGTTATACATAAATTATTTCAATGTAAATATTAATTTTTAAAAATAATGTTTAAAATATATTTGAAGATTACAAATATTTGTGGAAAATTTTGTTTGCACTAATTTATACTGCTTATGCTCAACGATTTATTATTTGAATTAAAATACATAATTATTGTATTATTTATGCCAAAATTTAAAATTATAATTAATTAAAAAATAGTTTTTTCCAAGACTAATTTTCTTTGAAATAATGGTGATTACAGAGCAATTGTTGCAGATCTTGTAATATTATTACTTGATAAGGTTTTTGATACAGAATACTAAGATTTAAATAATACTTAATAATTAGAAATTAAAAATAAGATAAATTCATATTATAGAAACTGCATAATACAATGGAAATAATTTCAAACGTCAATTCAATTTGACATTCTGGATTATTTTCAATATAATAAATTAAACATATCTTGATATCTTATTAGGTAAGATCATTTTAGACAGCAGTTTAGTTTTTTATGTCACTATTAAAAGTATAAAGACTCTTTCCAGTTACAAATGGAATAGCAATAATACAAGTATTCAACAATATGGGATATCTAATTACAATTGAAAGTATTAAATACAAAAACATTAAATGTATTTGTTTTTAATTAATATATTAAATCTACAGGAAACTTTGATAATTCAAATTTTAAAGTACCTACTTTCTGAGTTCCCTATGTCGCCCATTAAACTAAAAATAAAAATATTGTTTTGAAGGAATATATGTGTTATATGTGTAACAGTAACAGATAAAACATTAAAAATATATATAATATTATATATTAAAATAATTATTAAATTACTTGTTATAACTTGATAAAAAAAGGTAAGTACACTAAGGCTATAGAACATTAAACATTTTAAATATACCTAAGATTTATTATTTTCAACAGTTTACATAAATAAAATGTCAAAATTGATATTAATATTATAGAAAATTATCATACTTTTTTTACACATTACACATGTACATGTTTATCCAATTTTATCACATTTAAAAATGTGGTAAGCTGGTTTTAAATTCAGAAACCTGTATTTAATTTTAACAGCCCTTCAATGTTTCCTTTAAGAAGAAGTAATTCCTTTTTAGTTTGTTCATCAAACGATACATCCATAGAAACACCAGCTCTGGGTAAAATCGATAGAATCTAAAATAAACATATCATAACATTGTGTTAAAAATATTTAAAATGTTGAAATTTTCTTACGTTTCCATTGGGTAATGGCACACTAACTGTAGCCATGTCATCTCTAGAAACAGAAGATACCATGAGAGGACTCCCAGTCATTGAAAGTGCTACCTCTCCTTGGTTTGGACGCCGCATCATTGACATTGGTTCATTCATGTTAACTTTTGGCGTTACTGTTGCTGAAGTAGATAAAGGTGGTCGATTTGCTGGAGTCTAAAATTGTATTTCAACAAAATTAAAACCAATACAAATATAATACTAAAAATTAAAAACTCAAGCTAATATTAATTTAAAATTAATTGCATTATCTTGATGATAATTATATTATTATATGATTCGTGATTTTTTAAATGCATTTAAATTACAATTTTATATTGACAATCCCAACTAATATTTAATAAATCTGATAGCCTACCAATTTAACATACATCCCTAGATTTTAATAATAGTAATACTTTATTATTTTTATTCTTATAATATTCACATGCATTTTACTAACTTTAAATTTAGGTTCAGTGTTTTTTTCTGATAATGGTGCACGATCCTCAACATCTTGATTAGTATTTTTATGCTTAGCTACAGAACTATTAGTTCGAGTCTTTGAAGTAGATGCTATAGAAAATGAAACAAATTATAGCAATTTAATAAGTTTATTATGCAATAATACATAGATGACACATTGAAGACCAATAAAACAAAAGTAAATTTAAGTATAAGCATTGTAAAGATGTATAATAACTAGGGATGACACGATTCTGGTTCTCTGTTCTTCAGGAATCGATAATTGTCGGTTCTATTATAATTATAAATCAGTACCGGTTCTTATTATTTTTTTTTTTTTTGAGATCACATTGCAGTAAAAGAAACAGACTAAATCCAAATAAAGTGAAAATGTTAGTGTTATTAAATAAATATAATATAAAAAAAAAATTCAATAAAGTTATAATCAGTATCTAATTAATTTAATTGTTTTGTTTATACAGTGTGATCACGATAATTGGAAACACTTAATAACTTAACAAATATTCATTTGTATGGTTTTTTTCTTGGCAACCTTATAAACTTAATTATACACGTGTTTATATAATTAGAATAATTTTATATCAATTAGTTTTGTGTATGTGCACAAAACTATACTTTTTTCAAATGACAACTTACCATTTTAATTGTGAATTATTTTTCTTTGATTTTTTTATAAGTTTTAACTTTTATTAAGTTATAAGAGATTAATCTTTTATTATGTGTATCTAATATGTGATTTATCAATTAAAATGTCAAATATTCAATTAGCTCTAACTCAGCCAATTTTTAACTTATGAGGTTGATTTTACCACTGAAAATTATGAAAAATACAAAAAAAAAAAAATAATAATTCACGATCAAAATGGTAGGTTGCCATTTAAGAGAAGTATAGTTTTGTGCGAAACTAATTAACATAAAATTATTTTTATTTTGTAAACGAGTATATAATTAAGTTTATAATGTTACCAAAAAACCCCATACATATATATGAGTATTATTTGCAAAGTTATTGAGCGTTTCCAATTATCGTGATCATAATGTATATTTATCAACTATTGTTCCTATTTCTTTGGATTTTAAATGGGTTATATGATTTTTTATGCAAGCTAAATCTATCCCATAAGTAATTTACTCCTTAACTTATTAAAATTCTAAAAAAAATAATTGGCATTGGTACCAGAATTTTTAGAACCGAACAAGAAGCGGAACTGATGGTTTTTTAGGAACTAGCTCATCTCTAATAATAACATTTTATGGGAAATAAAAAAGTAAGTATATCTTCTATTGTTAATATTTACCACTTTCTTGTCTAGTTATCCTATTTGTAGTAGTTTTGCCAACTACTCTTGAAGACTTTTCGGGTACTTTTTTAACAGATGTAGTCGCTTTATTAGATTTTACTGGATTCAAATCTTTATTGACCTATAAAATAAAAAATAATTGGATTACACTACTGTGTAAAATAAATATAATGTATAAACAAATAAAACTCAATACTAAAAATGTATAATATTCCATATCTAAACCTAGACAAACAAAATATATCAAATACAGCTACCAGTTTTAATTTTTGACTCGCTACCAAGAAATTATTTATCATAAAAACTTACTATAAAATAATAATTTGTTTTAAACATTTTTAATTTATTAAAAATTAATAGTGCAAGCAGTAAAAGCCTTTAATGGGCTGTAACAGCTACAAAAAAAAAAAAAAAAATTATTACTTAGGGTACTTTAGGCAAATTTATATAATATAATGTTTTGCTATTTAAATTTTAAATTTATATATTTGTAAAGTGTGAAAAATTAACATTATTTTTAATTTTTACATAGACACCCATGAACAACAAAGTCCCGCTAATAAAATTTGGCCCTTATAGGTAGACAGCTGCATCACCGAATAAACCTAACCACATCCATGCCTACGTGTATAAAGTATATAAATTCTAAAACTTACGTAATCATAAAGATTAGTTTGCAATGAGTTAGACAAATTTATCTTCACCATTAAAAAAGCACTTTCAATAACATTTCTATAGGCATCAAGTGAATCAGAAAGACAATTTTCAATATTTCCTTCTATAAGTAAAAAATGCATAAGTAAAATTAGGTAAATACTAAAAATAATAGTAAATTAATAAGTATAGTTAATTTTTTATATTACTTTCAGTATCAAAGTCTTCTAAAATTCCTTTTATATTTTTCGGTTGATTGGCCATGGTTACATTAGCAGTCATGTTCATATCCACTGATGGACGCTTAACGGTCCTTCTCTTGGTACGTGGCATTATGAATATGCGAAAATCTACAAAGAACCTAAACGTACATTTTTTAATTTTACAAATAGTATATAAATATTGCATAATTAGTGTTGGAAGTTCGAAATACCTACTTGGTAATAATATGTTTACGGCAAATTGTAAAATTAAAAACAATATAAACTTTGAACAATAACCGTTAAACGACGGAGGCACGATTTTTATAATTTCAAGAAGCAAGATTGATTGTTATTAATTATTATTTCTTGAATTTTATTCGAGTTAATATTGAACTTCGACAGGTGAATGCACGGGTGAACAATTAAACGGCATTACGGCACAATGAAAAATACAAAATGTCGATGTTATCGTTAGACGTTAGATACGTTTCGTTTTGAATTTATAACCATGGACATATTCGATCAAAACAGCTCCATCTACCGTCGAAACTCTAATTTGGATAACGACCGTTAAATGGCGGGTCGACAAATATAATCAGAATCGTTTGAATTTACTTTTTTATTTATTTATTTGAATTTCAACACCCAAAGGGTACAGAGTACAAGAAAACTAATTTAAATATAAATACAAAAAAAATTAATACAAAAATATTAAAAAGGGAACATAAATTAATACCAACATTATAATTTACTTGAAATATAAAGTAAAGGATCGTAAAAAATATCAATATTGGACAGATTATTTAATGTGCTAAAAGCACGATCGAAAGGAAATGCGTTACCATAATTAGTTCTATGGAAATTATTATAAAATAAAATTGTATGTCTTGAATTAAAGGAAGGAACAGCAAGAGATATTTTTTCTAACAGATCAGGAGAGAGGAGAGTCGATTTTACCATTCAATAAGTTAAAAATAAATAAAACATCAAAATTACGTTGTCTCTCAGATAAGTTTTTAAATTAGCGTCAACATCACATAAAATTTAGAAAACTTAAACATTTATACTGAATAAAATTTAAACAATCAATATTAAAATTTTAATGAGGACATCAGATAAACGTAGCATACTCAAACACTAAACGAACAAGCGAATCTTAAAGGGAGATAAAAGTTTGAATATTATTAAAATCAATTGTATTACGATTTATGAAACCTAAAATTTTTGAACCTTTACCACAAATATAATCTACATGTGAATTAAATAATAACTTTGATGAAAAAATTACATCCAAGCCCATAATCAATGAAGTTTGAAATTGATATTAACCATTAATATTATAAGAAAAATAATAGGAGAGGTATTTTATGGTTTGAATCGGAAAAACGGTCGGACATAAAATCGCGAAGTTTTCGGAAATGATACAGGGCAAATTTTTAAATGCCGCCTTATTATACTCTTCTATGCATTACGTAAAACATAGGCGTAATTATTAATTTATAAAGGGGGAGGGTCAAATTATTTTTTAGAAGCTTTAATAAAGCCAAAACCCCTCCCTTACTTTTGTATAATATAAAAAATAAATTACAAAAAAATTAAATTAAACATGCTCTGTATTTGTATACATTATAATGCAAAATCTAAAACAGTTGGCAAAATAATATATTAATAGGAATTTTTTTTTTGGTCATGAGAGGGCTTCAAACCCGTTCGACCCCTATAAATACGCCTCTGATGTAATAACCCAACTATTATAATCACATTAATATAAGTACATAATATATATCAATAAATAATAAGTAATAATTTATTCTTAAAATAAATCTAAGGGAATATAACTTTTTTTCTAGTGCTAATAAAAATTTGCCGCCTGGGGCATCTGCTCCCTTTGCACCACCATTAACAAAACTCTGGTTTAAGGGGGAAAAAACGGATCGGGGTTACCGTGGAGTAAAAGAAAAGGGGAATAGCCGATAGGGTAAGGGCACTGGGTTACTCGAAAGGGAATATTGATGAAGAAATGTTATCCGTCTTCGGCCATTTAATGTTTATAATATTGGGAAAAGGGCCGTTTTAATATTAATACTCGGGCCGAACCCAATTCCCAGTCCGATTCTGACCATAATTAAATTAATTAATTGGTACAGCATTGGCTAATATGAACATAAACCTATGAATATGAATTGGTGAAGTTAAGGCATAATTTGATTAATGAGAAAGAATATAAAAAGTATTATGGCATTATTAGCACTCGTTGACTTAGTATACTCTCATAGATATTAATGGAAACATCTTTGGTATAAAAACTTATATAATTATGTAAAAAAGATGTAAATAATAATAAATTTAAAATTTTAATATAATACAGTATTATACTTTGATGGTTTACCAACTTTATCCTTGCAAGTTGCATAACCAGTTTTTGCAAAATACTATAAGTCTACGAAATACTTTAAAATACTTAAGCATCACTAAACTTTGTGATCTTATTAAAACAATATTTAAAATTAAATTAAAGATGAGTGATAACTAATAATAAGTATTGGGTAACAATATTAAAATGCAGTTAATTGTACATTATAGAATATAGACTAAAATATTAAATAGGTACTATTTTAGTATTTTGTAAATATCTGGTAAAATTTATATAATATAAATATTCATCACCTACATGATAATTGTCATGATCACCGTGATGATTTATTATTTGCCAAAAGACTGTTTCGCGATCTAGTGGTGAGAATCTTCTTCATACTCACTTCTCGGGACATGATTTTGATAACCGTGCATCTATTATCTACCGTGCGTTTTAATATTTTATCACAAAATAAAATAAATAAGAAAATATGATAAAAATTATTAAAAAATAGGTAATGCAGTTTCTAATAACTTTGAATAGTGTTATTAATAATAAAATTAATTAATTAAATTATTGTTCAGTCATCAAACTATTGTGTTATATTAAGTATATTTTATTTTAGAAAATGTTCGTACAAATTAATTTTTGATTAAAATAAATAAGATTTTATAATGAAAATAAACGACAAAAATTTATCTGCTTATTCGACGTCGACGTCCCCAGTCGACAAAGAAGGATGGCTTTGCAAACGAGGAGAACTAAACAAAGGTTACCACAAAAGATGGTTTGTCCTTAAAGGCAATTTACTATTTTATTTCGACCGAAAAGGCGATAAGGAGCCGCTTGGCGTAGTCATACTCGAAGGATGCAGTATTGGTATATTCATTAGATTATTAGAGACATAATATTTTGTTTAAATTTAAATATTTTGGAACAAACATTGTTAATGTTAATAATATTATACATTTTAGAATTAGCCGAAAATGACGATCAGTTCAGTTTTAAGATTATATTTCATGGTCCTAATAATAGGAGTTACATACTTGGCGCTGATAGTCAAGAATCGATGGAACAATGGATGAAGTCATTGGCTTGCGCCAGTTATGATTATATGAAATTTATGGTTGCTGATTTACAGAGACAACTAAAAGAACTTGAAGGTATATGTCATGATCATAGTAAAACTATAATTTATTTCAATTTAAGTAAAATTGTCTTTTTATATTTTCATATAGAATTTCCCCAAGTACCTCTTCAAATAACGAACACCCAAGTGTCACAAAAAATAGAATCTAGTGAACAGTCATCTCCTCAGCCTCCACCCAGAGGTCGTCATAATCCATTTAATAAGCCAACTAACAGTCATCAGTCTCCTCAACGTAGAGATATTGTATCCTTCTATAAATCTTTCAAGGATTTTCATAATCAACTTGGTAGACCTATACTTCGCGATAGGAACGAATGGAGGTTTGGATTGAATAAACAAGAAATAAACAATCAAGAATCACTTATAACTTTATGATATGTTTTATTATTGTTGTAAAATGTTATATAATGTTAATAGTGTTAATAGTGTTAATACTTTATTTCTGTTTTATTTATATGGTTTTGTGAGCAACAATCGATTACAATACTGTATCTATTAGTCTATTACATTAAATGGTTTATTTTTTATCCATTTTTGACAGTCCTATTAAATTAAAGATACCATTGATAAAACCATTAGAATCTTTAAATAAATAATTTTTATTTTACCATCTTTTCATCACAGTGTTAAAATTATTTTTTATCAATTTGAATGTATTTCAATATCAATGTAAAGTAGTATTATTCTATTAAGAAATCAAAATAAAATATTCCTATTTCTATGGTTAGTTATTTAGACTAGAAATAATGATATAGGTTAAAACATTATATCATATTATATTATGTAAAATACCTATGCAAATATTCACAAAAAAATGTATGTCTCTATCATCATTTATTTGTTGGATAATCATAATTAACAAAAATAAAACGTACATCATTTTGTAAAATTAATTATTTTTGTAACATATTAATTTTGGCGTTACTCAGTGAATAGTGCATGTAGGCCCTACAGAAAACTATATTGCCCGATGGTTAATACTACACTGGTAGATAATGTAATTACATCATCTATAGACTATAGACCATGGAATCTATTTTTAAATGGCCTGGTCAGTGATCAATTTAATGAGCACCTATATATTAGTATAGCAGAAATCAAATGACCTTTGGCCCTTTTCTGAAAACATAAGCTATTATAAAATTAGGTAGTGTAAATAGTGTGCAATACCTAGCTGGTAAGGACCTGAATATTAGTATATCAATACGCATTAAAATATAATAATATTTTGTTTTTGTCACGCCAAACTGTATTAGATTATGAAAAATTGTTTTCTCACCATGCCGATGTCACAATAAGATTAATATTATAACAATAATAATAATAATAATGCAATTAATTAAGCGACGTCATTTACGGCGGGAAGGACGACAACAAGTTGCAATACAGTACCTATAGTGTATAATATAATATTGCCCAACGGTTTTTTTTTTTTCCATTTTATTCATCTGAAAACTCTATGTGGCTTGCAGTTAAATTCACTGATTGCAGATCATCGAACATGTCCGTCACACGGAAAATGTCGATTATTATACTTGTCGCAGCGACGTCAGCGGTGACTTTGTGTTCGTGCGACAGGACGGAAATATTTTACGCCGTTGCCGACGTCGACGAGAACCTTTCGATTCAGCCTGCGGAAAATGGAAGATTCGTCGGCAAAGTCAGCTACACCCGCAGCATAAACGCCACGGGGTAAGTGTGCAAAGTGTGAAAAGTCTCGATTTTTCACGCACAGGTATTTTATTTTGACTGTACAGGTAAAGTCGAGTTAATCGAGAAAAAGCGGGGGAAAAAAAAACGATAACATTAATATTTAACGATATTAGATTTTTATTGGTTCGGTAAAGTCTATAGAATTTAACTTGAGCAAAGGCGTACGCACAGGGACATCAGGGTGTGCTCTTGCTGTCCCTGAACGATTTGGATTGATTTGAAAATGCCGAACAGGTCCAAGCTGTGATACAGTAAAATGTTTCAAATCGAGACTCTCAGTATAAATAACCCAAAAAAATGTAATTTCCTATAGGTAATATTGTTTCAATTAATAAACTATTTTTGGGGTATAGGTAGGTCTTATGTTTTTATTCGGTTATAAAGTGATACTAGTGTTTGAAAATGTTTAAAAAGCCTCTATTTAAACAAATATTGGTTATTGTTTTATACAATACTAACGTTATGTATAATCTATAAGCTATATATGTATTTAAGATGCTTAAAAAAAACCTTAACATAAAGTATTTAAAATATTTTAATGCATAATAGTATATTAGTACTCTATTAATAATCCTGGTATGTGTACCACTAAAGTCCAAATTCTGGGGTAACAAAAAAAAAAAAAATAAATAAATAAAAAAATAATCTACAATAAATTTACATTGCGTTTATTTTTAGAAAGTAAAAAAGTTTTTTTTTAAAGATTGAATTATTATTTTGTATAGTGAAATTTATATGCATATTTAAACTTTTAACTGAACTTTACATTATTATTTTAACTACAAAATTGTCGTATTAATTAAAAACAAATATACATTAACAAAATATTAATATATTTAATTTATGAGTACTCAAATATTTATTTAAAATTAATTTGGCGATATAGTCAGCACGATATTCGTCGATAACTGCATTTTTTTTACTTCTTTATCTATGTACAATAAACCTAAGTTACTTAGTCTTATTTAGCACATCATTGTTATTAAGTAGGTAACTTTTTAGTCTTCTAAGCAGCAAATAAGATACTCCTCGATACCCCTCAGTGACTTCTATGCTCGTACTACATAATATGATCCACATTTTTAATAGAAATATAAATAGTTTACTTTGACATGTTCATCTTATGAAGAAATAATATAATTGTTTGTAAAACAAAAGGTAGGTTCGATAAATAGTTAGAAAATAATCAGATATTAAAAATTCGTGGTGAAATGTTTTAAAAAATGAAATAAATTAAAAACAAAATGTATAATCATTAAAAAGAGTATTGTAGTAATTTTATTGTAATAATATAACATTATTCAACTAGTATAAGGCTAACGTGTTAATATTATTTTCTGAATTTTGGTGGGACATTTGATTTTATTCAAAATGTATTGTGATAATATAGTCTATTTATATATTATACAATATACCTATATAATATATATTCCATTTTATATTCTCTAATATTACCATCAGTTGTGTACACAGGAATTAGTTCAGTTAAGGTTTTTACAATAGATTGAGGCTTTGCCCTCCACATCTCCCATTTTAACTTTACTAGTAAAAAATACCAACATTAAAATATAAAATAATTCAAACTACGAATTCTCATATTTATTTTGTACCTATTAAGATTTTATACCTAATATGGGTATGAATTATGAAACTAAACAAATTAAAACTAAAAGTACCTAAGATAAATTATAGATTATGAATTATGATAGTAGATCAACATTATACATGAAATTAAGGGGGGTTAGAACTCTAGTCCTATGTACATTACTGTTTACCATAATAATATATGGCTTATACGTTATAACACATAAAAAACACGTGTTCTCGACAACTGTTTATACTATATAGTAATACTGTAATTAACCAATAATAAATGTGTTCAAAATTAAAAAAAATCAATATTTCACAATCTTGTGAAATATTTTACTATGTACCAAGCAAAATGTTTCAAAATTTTATACATTAGATACTACTATTTCTGTAGTATTGTATCATTGAATGTGGACAAATAATAAGGAGATCAACACTTTTACATAATTTTACACAATATGGCTACCTGCCATATTGTTTTTATTTATTATTATTATATATTATTTATTTATAATTATTATTTAACTAATATATATTAACAATATTTGTTATTAAAAAACGAATTTCATAGTAGTTGATATTGGCAATGTAAATTTAATATTATAGTATGCATTTTGTTACTTTGTGATTTTAACAAAATAAAATAAGAACTACAATACATATGTAATTTAATCATAAATACAAATTATATATTTTTTGGAAATATCTACAAAATTTGGGCAATCAGTCTTTAGTGTGTGTCAACTGGACCAAAAAACTTACCTTAAAAAGAGCCTAGAATTGTTATTAGCATAAAAGTATTTTAAGTCTTTAGGAATCTATTTATTACCTATTGGGTTATATAAAGTAATAATACAAATATTAAATTATTATTAGTTATTTCAATATTTCATTTATTTGTTTATCTTCTTTAGATGGGATTATTTAGAAATAGTTACGTCTCACAAAGAAGACGATTTGGTGCAAGCTTATGCCGCCGGTTTGCTAGAAGGATGGATTACCGCAGATTTGATAAATATTTATTGGTATAATATGTTTCGAAATTTTTGTGACGGACGATCGGATTTGTGTGCAAAACTGGACGAATACTTGTGGACAAATAGAAATTGGGTCGTGGCCCAAGTGAAGGAGAAAAATGGTTCGGATGCGTATTGGTATCAAGTAATTAATACAATTATCGAAATAATATATCTATACATTCAATGAAAAAGGTAGTAACTCCATTTTGTCAATTGTTCAGGAGGAGCAAAATAAAATTCAAAGTTAATTTCTTATTCAAATTTTTTTTTTATTTTAATATTATTTTATTATCTCTGTGGGTTAGATGGAAATACAATCATTTCTGTGGTTGATAAAGAAAAAAATCCTTTATCAGAATGCAGTGTTAAAAGTCGTAACTCAAAAACGTAAAAAATTGAGTTAATACCTTTTTCGTTGGATGTATCGTTATTATGTTATTGTTTCTTTTTAAATTTTATTTTTATTTTTTAACAACCAGTAATTGGTTGGTTTACAACATTTAACTTCGTCCTCCATTTTTCACAATTTTCAGTAAGTCTCTTTAATGTAGCGTATGTGTCAATTCCTGCGTTTTTTTCAATTGAGATATGTACGAGTAACGAGTTTCTTGGTTTTCCTGGTGGTCTTTGTCCTTCCACTGCACCTTCTATTATAGTGTGATGCAACTCTTCAACATATCGTAAAATGTACGCCATCATATTCCATCGTCGTTGCTTTATTACATTCAATATGGATCTTGTTTCTCCTACTTGGGTCAGTACATCTTCATTAGTTACTTTTTCTGCCCAATTAGTTTTTTCCATTTGTCTCCAACACCACATTTCGAAACTCACAAGGGATCTTTTTTCTGTTTCATTCATAACCCATATCTTGCAGCCATATAAAGCGACACTCCATACAAAAGTTTTTAGAAATGTCTTTTTTATTCCTCTATTAATTTTTCTCGATGCAAAAATTCTCTTTTTCTTGATAAAAGCTGTCTTTCCTTGTCCTATTCTTTGCTTAATGTTATTGTTATAAAGTAATAAATAAATGATTTTTATAGTTTTACACCGATAAAACTATTATTAGAAATTAACTAACTAACCTATCTTGTGAAACAGTTTTATCATAAAAATTTCAGTTTTAATAACTAAAATTCGAATAAATGAAAAAAACAACAAAAATCCACGAAAACTCATTTTTAACATCATTATTTTCCGTTATTTATGGTAGTTTATTAAATAATATTTGGCACTGGGATTTGACATTTAGAATTTGTAGGAGTTTTGTTTTCATCATGTGAGCACTGTTAATATTATCACATGCTATATAATAACTAGGTTGGTCTGATGTACAAACAACTTGAAGGTTTGTACGATGGATATAGGCTGAATACAAAAGCAGGAATGCAGTCTTTATCATGGGATAACTTTTTGTAAGTGAATTTTTTTTATTATTATAAAGACATATAAATAATACTTTTAAAAATTTTGTGAAGTTGGATGAACATTCAAGAAGATTTATACGATTTATGCGATGCCTTCAATACGTCACACCCTCATAAAAAACCGTTCGGGACAGGATCGTGTTCAGCTCTCATAAAACTACTGCCCGGAAATAAAGAGTTGTTGTTCTCTCATGTTACATGGAATTGGTACCTAACTATACCTTTGTTATATTATACAATTATAATCATGTTATTCTATTAATATATCATTGTACTAATTGTATAAATTCAGAGGTTGGGACTTTAACCATTTACTTGTTTATTTAAGTTTGAAATCTAGCAGTGGTATAAAAATATATTTTATATTACAATGATTTAAAATTTATAATTTTAAAGTGCTTATTTAAACCAAAGAAGGCTTTTTACTATTTTTCTCCGCTTTTTTTTATTTTAAAACTTTTGTAAAAATTTAGGTAGGCCATTGATGAGAACCTATATTTTTTTTCTATGATTTGTTGCGTGACAATATGATCTCATCGTGATCCGTATTAGAATAAATGTCAAAAAATCAGTATTTCTAATATTATATCTATTGAAATACATATACTGTTAATATAGAATATAACAATTAGTACAGAAATTGTGTTGTGTGTTGACTCGATCTTCAGAAGTCGTTTCAGTTGTCATTGAGGTTATTTAGTCATTTAGTCATTAGTCATTAGTCGACATTAGTCGTTTGTACATAATACATAATAATAACATAAAGTTTTTAGGGTTACGTGGGTCTGCGACAGATTTTAAAAACTTTTTAAGAAAAGTGAGGAATGTATTGTTTCTACAATGATGTTTTTTCGGGTAGAAATAATAGTCCGAGTACTACAAATATGGTATGTTTTTGGTAGAAAATTGCATATAGTTGGTACTTTATTAAGCTCATTTTTCGAATTTCTCCAAAGTTTTTCCCTAGTAGAAGAAAAACTACCAAAAAATGGCAAAAAACGGCAAAAATACGATTTTCGTAATTTTTTATTTTTTATTTTTTGATTACTAATTGTAATTATCGTAGGATATATGATCGTAGGAATTTGAAATTTATTTTGAATATATACATGTGTAATTTTACACTCGTAGTAAAATCTTGGAATTAATTATCAGTATAATATATATTAATATATTGAGATTTGCTCAGAATCGTATTTTCTAATGTAATATAATTGCATTCAAATCATAATAATTATAATAATTATTATTATAATTCTTCAAGGACCAAAGGGACGGAACTGGAACATCCTAAATTGACGTTCCCACTTTTTTTTTATTTCGTGATAACAAATTGAGTTTTGATGGTAGATACTTGAAATTTTTTTTTGAGTATTCACATAAGTAGTTTACACGCTTGGTAAAAATAAGAACGGATTATTAGTTTATTATATTGTATTATATTCAGTTTCACTCAGAATCGTATTTTTGATGGACCGATAGAACAAGCAAGAACGTCCAGAATCGGCCTCTGGCTTTTTTGTTCTTTGTATGTGTTTGCGGTTTAAACTAAAATTAAAAACAAAACAAATAACATTATTCTTTGGTTATTATTTTTCAATTTTATTGTATAGAAAACCTATAAGTTAAGTTTAATTTCTAAGTGTTTTACCTAAGTCCCAAACCCTGATTCATGATTGTAATTAATATAATAAATTTTAGGTATGAGACGATGTTGAGAATACAAAAGCGATATCGTCTTAATTACAAGGAGAGTAAATTATCGAGTCAACGAGTTTTTGGACACGACATAACGTTTAGTTCATATCCTGGTTTCCTGTACTCGTTGGATGATTTTTACTTGATTTCTTCAGGTTTGGCTGTTTCAGAAACTACGATTTCCATTTATAATCCACATTTATGGGTCAATGTTCAGCCGGTTGGACAGGCAAGAAATAAAATATTAAAATAATTAATAGGTACACATTTAACGGTTGATCATGAAAGACGTTATTAAAATATATATTATCACTTTAAAATCTAAATTAATGTTCTGTTACTATTATGTTGCGAATAAAAGACGAATTGTATTTTTAAAGCTAGGTAGTGAATTTTTTTAAAAATACTCGATTGAATATTAATTTTAACATGGTAATAATTGAGTGAATTATATAGTATAATGTTACTGAATTTCAAAGGTTTATATGGAATCTTGAGTCCTGATTTAGTGATTTCATCAAAAATTATAAAAATTTATTTTAAATGTTCAAAATTTAAAATAAACATCTTTTAAATAACTTTATATTTGCTATTTGTTCACAAAGATTTAACAAAAAAATTAATTTTATTTGATAATTATTACACTGTTTCTGATTATTCTCGTTGAACACCGAGATAATTCTTTATTATTACAAAAATATTCAGTTCAACTTCTTTGGAACGGTAAGTTTTGTAAGGTTTCAAAGACATTTTAACATGATTATTGATCAAGCTATTTTTCTTATTTCTCTAATACTAATTTCATATTATGGTTATTAGTATTATACTATTATGTAACCATGGCTTAAAGTGGGAAAAAATTCCAGGGGGAACTAATGTCTCCATATAGTATTAAGCGTTCTATATATCATTTTATGTCTCCAGAGCGTTTTGTAACGTATAATTTGTTAAAGGGGACGCTTTTTAACCACCATTAGAGGTAGGGAGACTTAGTCCCCTTGCGTCCTCCCCACTTTAACCCTGTATGTAACTATCGATTATGTTTGTTAGATATTCGTTTTTGTTCGCGCGATGGTAGCAAATCGATTGGCTTCCGATGGATTGGCCTGGACCAAATTGTTTAAGAGACACAATAGCGGAACGTATAACAACCAATGGCTGGTGATAAATTATTCACTGTTTCGACCGGGTCGTACTATGCCTAAATATGGGTTGCTTTACATTCTTGAACAAATTCCCGGTCTGGTCGAAACCAGAGATGTGACTAAACAGTTACTGAGTCAAACGTATTGGGCGAGCTACAACGTGCCATTTAACTCGACGATATTCGAAATGAGCGGTCAAGACGATATGGTAAAACGATATGGAAATTGGTATGTTTGTATCCTCCGACTCGAATATAATAAGTATATAATCAGGGAATTATGATAGAAAGTCATTTTTTTTTTGAGGGGGGGACAGTGGCTTAAAACATAGTACATACTACATATCTCAGTAAGTGAAAATTGATTTTATTGTGATCCTGATTATTTTAATGTAATTTTTATATCGAATTTTCTGACAAATTTAACGTATTTACAAAATTTGAATGCTCTTCTACAATTAATATTAATTATTAAAAATAAAACAATAATAATAGGTACCTAATTAAAAAAAAATTGAATCGATCAATTTATTATTAGAGTTAAACATTTAATTCAGTAATTTTTCATTGTAATAAAAATGATCAATTTATTATATTATGTAGGAATGTTGGATTATCAGAATTTCATATTGAAAAATAGTAGAAAAATGTATTTTTAAATTATTATTTCAGTTCAAAAGGACAAAAGACTAATCTATGACTAAAATATAATTATAAAACAAATATATATATATATTTTTCTCTTTTTTATAATAAATAAGTTATTTTAGCATTTTTTCTAATCTTTTATAATAAATATAATATTATGAGTACGTAAACATGCAGTGATCATTAATTACAGTAATTTTTTTGTTTTAAAATGCAAAATCCAGACAAATCACAAATATTGAAATATACGAATAAATAATAAAGATAATAAAGAGAATGTAAAACTGCTATAGTTTAATACAAAGTTTTGGAGGTTTAGTAATATATTAAACGCCTTTTTAGGAGGGCTTACAGAAGTCAAGGTTTAAAATTCAAACACTTTTTTCTGTAAAATAGAATTCATGTTTTTTTTGCATTTGTTATTCATAAAAATAAAGGTTTTCGTATCGAGATACTCCTCGGGCTCGGATTTTTGCGAGAGACCACAACGGCGTGAAAGACGTGAAGAGCATGTTCCTCCTGATGCGTTCGAACAATTTCAAAAAAGATCCCGAGTCCAGATGCGAGTTCTGTGTTCCCCCATATTCGGCAGAAAACGCGATTTCATCTAGGTAAAATAAATTAAATATAGTGTCAAATTTTCAATTTTTACTATTAAGTACCTACGTATTTTTTAATCTCGAAAGTTCTCTTGCATTATAAGTATAACTGAAGGCATATATTTTATTATAAAAAACAGATAATTTAATAGATTTGCAAGTAAAACTATTTTTTTTAAATAAAAGTACTCATTAAAATAATTGAATGACAATGATATGCATGAATGTTATTTCTCCATTAAGAGGATTGGAACAGTGGTACCATTTCAGTATTTTTATAGGAGAAGCAAAAATTGAAGCAGGCCAAGTTTTATGCCGATAAGACCAATTTTGTTTAATATTAAAATTATGTTATTAACTGACAACTTCATTTGCCATGCATTTTTTAGAAATGTACAAAGTTCTTTACCTATAATTTTATTAAACATACCAGTTCATTAACAAACTACAAAAATACAAAATAAAAACGACAAAATGGTACAAATACATAAAAGTACAATAAGTCCATGTTAATGTAGATTATGAAGGTGGCGTTTGAATATTATTAATGAGCGCGATAAAATACAGAAAAAATAGGGGAGCCATGGCCCCCCAAATGGCGTCCCTGGATTTGAAGCGATTAATTCTGTTTTTGTATAGCACACATCTAAACTCCTAAGTTGTATGTGTGTTCAGAAAAAAAACCAGAAATTAATCGCCCCTTAACAAAATAAAAATATAAGAATGAAGATAAATAAATAAATATAATGTAAAACTATTAAAGTGTTGTTTATAATAGCTGTTAAAATTAATAATTTTCTATTATATAAATGTTTCTAAGTTTTTTAAATATGTAACGATTTACGATTATGAGTTCTGAGCGAATGGCCACTATTAGCGGAGCCGCAATTCCAACTGTCCTAAGTGCTGAAAATTTAACCAGCCCATAAAAATCAAGGGTGGCGAAAATGCCCCCTACCCCTAAATGACGCTACTGTCTATGACTTATACTGAATAAAAGGTAACCCGAACGTTATCATATAATATAATAGACGTATCATTTTACAGAGATGACTTGAACGATAGAAACGGCGTGTATCCATTCGAGGCGTTGGGTTATTCGAATTGGGGAGCTATCGACGCGAAAATAACGAGCCATAAGCTGTTCAAAGAAAAGACGTTTATAGCCGTCTCCGGACCGACCGAAGGCACGAAAAATTGTCTCGGAACGTATTGCTGGAGTAAAACTGCCACAGAGAACGTCAGTCATGTCGGACTTCCGGATTGTTGGAATTTTAAACCTGAAACTCATATGTGGATTTTTTAAAAAAACGTATATATAATATAGGTACGAAAGTTCGTAATTGAAATTTCAAAGATTAACGGGTTTAAAAAACACTAGGTATATATTTTTATAATAATGAAGTGTCCGTATTCTGTTTTAAAAATCAAAATAAAATTATTAAAATTTTTAATTGTATTAGTTTTATTTGGCTCGCTATATTTCTTTGGAAATCTTATGATTTTCCGTTTACTATAATACTGAATAGTTCAAGAGATCAAAACTATGGTATAAGGTATATATTGTGAATTGTGATATTTATATACCATAATATATAAAATACTTATCTATGTACGATACAAAGGATATGAAATAAAACGCATTATTTTATGAATTGCTCATAATATATTGATTAATATTAGTACCCACTATAATATTATAATTATTTAAATTTATCTATTCTCCACAGATTTTATATTGTTTATATAATCATAAAACGTATCACAATAAACAGGTGTAATGTACAATATTCAATCTCGGCAGGTGGTTATAAATAAATCCTATTTTAGAGATTGTTTAACCGTATATTTTCATTCGTACATTATCATTTATATATTAGATTCTGAGCGAAGCGAGTAATGTATTGATTTATAGGTTTATATAGGTTTTACAATGATGCTCATTTTTAAGTACAATAAACTGAAAACACTTTTTTGATTAGTAGATAAAAATGGGGTACAATTTCGATAGACAATTTTATTTAGTTGGTACTTTATTTAAGTCATTTATTGAAATTCTCAAAAAATTTTCTTTAAATAATTAAAACTAAGTACTGAAAAGTGTTTGAAAATGTCAAAATATGTGAAATTAAAATTTTTGACTATTTTGAATTTCATTATTTTATAATAACTAATTTTTCTGTTATACATTATTTGATAATTTATAAAAATAAATATTATCATTATATTATGTCGGTCGGTGGTGGTATCAGTATTTAGGATTTTGACAATATTTCATTGACCAAGATTAAGCCCCTTTTTCTTTCGCCATCATAAATAATGCGTGTTAGGTTAACAATTTTCATATTCTTATTTTCTTTAATTTCTTATTCATTCTTATAATTTAGGTAACAAGGTCTCTTATAAAAGGTAATTTATTTTGAAACAGTTTTCGAAAAATATCACTAGAAAAAATAAGTCAAAGGAGGGATTAACCTTCATATCTCCCCCCGTAAATACGCCACTGGGTGGTATTACATATTTTTATTGGTGTATCTATTATTAGTATCACAGACAAACGATGTTACAACCTTATATTTGAATAATAAGTATACCTATATTGTATTCATGTTTTAGAAATGCTTATTTTATTGTTTAATTATATCTTATATTAATTATATATTACATCTATATGGGCGAGATTAGGTCAGGTTGTTACGATAACTACTTAGCGATTGTTTATTTCGATTAAATTTCGTTCAACACCACGAATACGCCTAGAGTTGTATTTATAATAATTTCTAACAACTATGTGTACGTCGAATTAGAGTAAAAAATAGACGATTTCAAGGGTGTGCGTTAGCGAGTTGTAGGTATACCACCTATCAGTCCTTGAGTTATTCCTTTCGATATTCGTATATACCTCGTATAGTAATATTGCTAATATAAATTATCGCGACATGTTACCGATGATTTTCAAATTGAAAAATCGCATGCAGTTTGGCGGTTCAATCGTGTGACCGTGTAATATAATTTATATGAATAGTTTCAACATTAGCCTAAATAATTCATAATTGTTCAAACATCGATGACATGAACTTATTTTGCATTCTTATAATATTTTATCATAGTTTCTAAGTTTGAAACCTTTTCTATATATATAGTTTAAAAATATTGAATACTTATCTATCAAATAAATTCTCCAAAATAGTGGATTTTAATTATTATTTTATATTATTTTAAATAAGAATTATTTTGTTTGTTTCAATTGAACTGTTATCTTTAAACGAAACCATTAAATAGCTTAGCTAAGTTTTTTTACAGAGATATCGTTAAAACTTTATTACACGAGGAAAAAATCAAGGTGAATTGATAGATAAAATCTAGAATAACTTAATCTAATTATATAATTTATCAATAAATATTATAAGTTTTGTAATAACATTTTTAGTAGGATTCATATGGTATGAATAATTTTTAATTTTTGAAAACTACCTTATTAAAACCTATACATATTTTTAGTTTATATTTCGTGTTTTCTGAATTCCGAATGTGTTGTAAATTAATAATTAAAAATAATTTTTGCATGTTGATAAAAAGGAAAAAATGCAGACTAAACTATATTTCAACCAGGTAGCGAAAAAAATAAGTCCCTACAAACGTATAATTGAGTATTTTGTTATTTTTATCGTAAATCTTGTTATAATAATTTACTTCGAAAATCATTATGAATATAACTAACTAAGTAACTAAGTGTACGCGTGTGTTAAAATCGAAAATCGTAGTCAAAATAATAATACCTACGTAGAATTGTGGTTTCTTATTTTATGTACAGTCACGCGAGTTACACAAGATATTAATTTTGTAAAAAATACAAATTCCATAATTTGAAATAAAATGCAAAGGTTTAAAACAAAAATGACAGAAATAGCCAATAGGAAATTAATACATGTTAATTTAGTAATAAACAATTTTATTTTTCAAATAGAGAACATTTTAAAATTCTAACGTCGTTTTATTTATTTTCAATTGTATTTAAAAAAAGTGGGAAGGCTGATTATAGACGTTCTTCCTTCGTCCCTTCGGTCCTCGGAGAAATTAGTGGTTTGTTATAATTATTAAGATTTGAATGCAATAATATTGCATTAGAAAATACGATTCTGAGCGAATCTCAATATATTGCAATATATTATACTAATAATCCAATCCAAAATTTATCACGTATGTAAATATGCAAAATAAATTTCAAATCCCTACGAAATCCCAAAGAGTAATCATTTCATAATAAAAATTGTCAGTCACGATTTTCAAAATAATTTGTAAATAGATTAAATAGTATAAAGTAGGCTTCTATAAAAAATTTATACCGTTAAATCAAAAATTGCAGGTAATATTAAATATTTTTGGAAATAATTTAAAGCTCTATATTTAGCCAAAAAACAAACCAATCATTTTCAAAATTTTACTAAACGTAAATATTACCTATATTAATACTTAAAAAAATTTTTCAAGCTCCTACGATCAAAACTCAATTAATAATAAAAAAATAAAACAAATTAAAATAACAGAAACCGTAATTTTACCAATTTTCCGCTTCTCAAGGAAAAACTTTTGGGAAATTCAAAAAATGAGCTAAATAAAGTACCAATTAGATGAAATTTGGTACGGAAAAGGTACCCTATTTGTGGTAATCGGAACATTATTTCTACCCGAAAAAATGTTTTCATTTATCAGAAAAAAAAATAATAAAAAGCCTATAAAAAAAAATTGTCAGTCATGATTTTCAAAATATTTTGTAAAATGATTAACTAGTATATTATTAAGAATCTGTAAAATTTTCAAATCGATAAACCCAAAATTGTAGGTAATATTAATTTTTTTTGTCAAAAATCTCATAGCTCTATATTTTGCCAAATAATCAACTAATCTGTTCCAAAATTTTACCACACTTGTATATTACCAATGTTAGTACTTAAAAAAATTTTCAAGTCCTTACGATCAAAACTCAATTAGTTATCACGAAATAAAAAATGACGAAAATCGTAATTTTGCCAATTTTTTGGTAGTTTTTCTTCTTTATAGGGAAAAACTTTGGAAAAATTCGAAAAATGAGCTTAATATAGTACTAAGAGGACACGATTTGCTACCGGAAGCATACCCCACTTGTGATAATCGGAAAATTATTTCTATCCGAAAAAAAAAACATCATTGTAGAAACAATACATTCCTCGTTTCGCTCAGAATTTAAAATATATTTATTTACATATTCAAAATTAAATGCAAAAATATTTTAAAATACAAATTATTGTAGCAAGAGAGGATATAACATACCCTGAAATATAATCTTTAATTATATTGTTTAGGAAGAAAATAAATTTAAAACCTCAAGAAATATTTTCCAGACTACGCCGTTGATTTCAATCAGGGGCATCATTTCAGTTTTTTTTGGGGTGTGCCATTTTGAAATTTCACTAAGCCATGATAGAGTGGATCTATGAGTGGGGAATTCCTCCTTCTCAATGCCCCGACTATAATTAATTTACTTGATGATTTTCACAACGGTATATATATCTATGTAGATTATCTAGCTTTTATTTTTTTCAATAAAACATGAAAATGAAATAACAATCAACAAAAATAGTACAAAACACTTATTTAATAAGTAAAAAATAATAAATAATTGAATATTTTATTTGTGAAAACCATTAATTAACGCATAAAAAACTTGTAGGTGATAAATGCAGCAATAAAAAAATAATAATATTTGTATTTATTAATTTTATTTATATTTATAACTTTTGCACAGTCAAATGCATCAATAATAAAAATAAAAAAAAGAAATACATAAGAAGCAGAAGCAAAACGCTTTAAAAAAAATTTAATGATATTTATGTAAGAGGATACTGGCGATTTTTAAGTTTAGCAAACATATCTACTGCTTTTTCTAAATCTTTATCAATCACTTCTTCTTTTTCAACATTGATTATCATAAGATTATTTAGCATTTCATCGCTCATGGAAGTGTGTAAATATGATTTGACCTTTTTAAGCGATGAAAAAAACCTTTCATTTGATGCGGTTGTAATTGGTAAGGTTTAATTAATGAAATAATTTTCAATGTTTCTTTAAAAGCGATTGGAAAATTTTGCAGTCATAATGCTACAGAATCTAAATCAACATTATGTTTGTTATCAAATAGTGCTTTAGCTGATGGAAACTCGTACGCTATTTGAATTTTATTCCTACCACGTTCGTTAACCGTAGATTATAAAATACACAATTGATAAAATTGATAACACAATATTAATTTCTTTATTGACAGTAAAATACCAATATTATTAATAAGAAAATATAATTTAATTTAAATTATTATAATAATAATAATTATATTATATTATATTTTATTATAATTATATAAATGGTACATTATTTTAGCAGTACAATTGAGAATATTTTGAATGTAAGGGCTGCAAATGCACAAATTATTATTAATGCAATAATATTGTATTAAAAAAAAAAAAGATTCTGAACGAAACTCAGTTAGATATGCAATATATACTGATAATATGTATTTTTATTAATTTGATTTATTTATCATATCCAATAGAAAAATTATTTATCATAAAATAATGAAATTAGTTTGTCAAAATGATAGGTTTTCTGAATTTTGGCGTTTTCATCTGTTATTAGCGGTTTTACAGGGTCGTAGTTAAGCATTGGCAAGAGGATTTTTGCCAGAGTATTGCGAAAGGTGCAAATTTAATAATATTTAGAAATACAAATACAATTTCGTATTACTATATTAACGTACATAGAAAGTTTAAGACATGAAGCATGGTTTTAATAATATTATAACACAAAGCCATAAAATCAATGTGTTTTAATTTTAATTCATAATCTATTATATCCATTATACACGATTGCCAGGGGCATTGTTACCTCTTACTACGGTCCTGCATTTATCATAAGAAAAATATTGAGAATTTCAAAAATCCTAAATAAAGTACCAACTAAATAAAACACTAAACGAAAGCATATTGTATTTGTGATACTCGGAGCAAATTTACTCATATTTATCATATTTTATCGACTTAACCAAAATTCCCATATTAAATGCGTATTAAAAATATTTGGCACTTTTAATTTATGAACATTTTTAAAACAAATATAAGTAATATAGGATTATGCTTTTATTATATTTTCAAACCATCAAACCAAAATTGCAAATTATATTGAACATTACCGAGAAAAATTTCTTATTAGAATAATTTCAAAGTTCTATATTTTTCGCATATTATGCAGAATATGTATGTCAATATTCAAAAATTGTTTAAATCTCTACGTTTTGAATTGCATTAGTTTTAAAATTAGTTAGTTTTGAAATTATACAAAAAGAACTTTTTAAGTTTGTCAAAATTTCAGTTTCTGTAAATTTTTCTGTTTTCGGTAGTTTTTCCTTTACCAAGAAATTTGAAAAATTAGCTAAATAAAGTATCAACTAGACCAAATTCTACACTGAATTCATACGCATATAATAGGATAATTCGTGGTATTAAGTCAATTGGACCATTATTTTTACTTTCCCAAAATCGTACTTTCTGACATAAAAAATAGCACACACCATTGTAAAATCTTTGCTTACTCAGAATCTAATTATATTTTCTGAGCGTAACTCAGTCAGATATACAATTTTTTATACTGATGATCTGTTCCAAAATTACCACCGAAGAAAAAAATACTTTTGAAAAATTCGAAAAATGAGCTAAATAAAGTACTAATGAGATTCAATTTTTAATCGAAAGCATACCCTACTTGTGATAATCAGACCATAGTATGAATAATGTCTGAAAGTACAATTTCGGGTAAAAATAATAGTCCGAATACTACAAATATTGTATGCTTTTGGTAGAAAATTGCGTCTAGTTTGTACTTTATTTAGCTCATTTTTCGAATTTCTCAAAAGTTTTTCCTTGAGAGATGAAAAACTACCAAAAAATGTAAAATCAGAAAAATTACGGATTCTGTTATTTAAAATTTTTTTATTTCATGATAACTAATTGAGTTTTGTTCACAGGAACTTGAAACTTTTTTGAGTATTTATGTACTTGGTAGATTCCATGCGTGGTTAAATTTTAAATATGTTGTAATATATTGTTAGTCTAGTTTTGCTTAGAATCGTGATACTAATGCAATATCATTGCATTAAAATCTTAAATATAATAACTCACTAATTTCTACGAGGACCGAAGGGATGAAGGACGAACGTCCACAGTAGACCTTCCCACTTTTTTTTGCTTAATTGTAAAACCTAATGTATATATTATAATATAAATTATGTAAGTACATCTAAATTCTTATCTTTTGATATTGCTTATTTAATGTGTTTTAAAAAAAATAATTTAAAATAATTTTATTATCAGTTAGGACAAAAGTCATTAGCCGATAAAATGCATTACAAAAGGCATTATATGTATTAATTGAAGATTATAATACATCAATATTTTCATTTTTACACTGGCTTCTAAAGAAAAATGATGTCTAAAAGTTGTATACTACTTTTATTAACAGTTTGGGCGGGTCAATGTTTGACGATATCGAAAACCAAAATCATCCAAGCAGTGATTACGCCTAATAATAGGATTATCATCAAGTCTAATAATTACATCACTAAACCTCAGGAGATAATCGTGGGCAGAGGACAATACACAGACAGAATTAATGCTACAGGGTTCGTAAAGTTTTTTAAGTAATTTAAAATAGTTAATTTAATACAATTAAATATTTTCTTTGAGTTTGGAATAAAACATTATTTTTAATTCCAAAAAAAAGACAACATGTTAAATATGCTATAATTAAAATAATAATATATTAATATAGTATTCTCGTTCTGCGCAGTGCACCGTGAGCAACAATGCAACATCTTGCGTTACTTTTACTTTGGAATATTAACATACAACAATAAGTATAGGTACCTACTTAATTGAATTCAGTTAAAAGTTGATTATAATTTCATTTACAGTCGACTGTAAAAAAATGAAACTATTATCACGAGAAAAAGATAATTTTTTAAAATGTAGGTAATTTTAAAACCCTTTAAGGGTATTATTGATTAATAAACCAAATAATATTATTAAAAATACATAAAAAAGTACATTTACAATGTAATTTTGTGATTGTATATATTTTATTTAACACTGTTATAAGTTATTAAGTAATTCGATTGATAATGAAATTCTTATTTTTTAAGTTTTTAAAATAATATGTAGATACCTATAATCTACATTAATTTTATTTTATATTTAGGTATTTACATATTTTTTGAATTGTATAATTAGTTTGGATAATATATTTCTATTATAAAAGTTATTAGTTTTTATTATTTTATTAATGTTATCTAAATTAAACATATGTATATTATTATTATATAATACACATTGAATATAATATGGATAGCATACAATAATATATTTTTTGTTTGTCTGTGTATTGTTATACTTTATCGACCATCTATATACGAGAAATGAAATTGATATTATATAATTATGTGTTAAGAGTTATTAAAAAATAAATAATTTTATTCATTTAACATTTAAATACTTTCTTTTCAAGCCCATCCACTGTAATAATGGTAGTAGTTATATTATTTATTTATTTAATTTAATTTTTACATACATATGAAATACTGGACCCCACTGAGAAGACTCGTGTGGGGGCCCAGGAGTTCTAAATATAATTTCATACACATAATCAAAAAATATGTTGTTCTTAAAATTAAACAAGTTAAAAAAATAGAGAAAAAAACGGAAATTCGATAACATAAATTAAATTAGCATAAACAATAATTTTATTATATTATCAATTCGTTATGAGACTCCAGAAGCCATTGCAGAATGCTTTTTTTGAATAAATTAATTGGATTGTTTATTATATCAGATGGAATTTGGTTACTTAATTTGGTGCCAATTATTTCAAAGTAACTACCAGATGTCATTTTTTTTGATTTTTTAATGAAAAAATTGTTTTTCGCGTATCTCGTGTTTACTCCATGCATTATTGGTTGTAATAAATTATGATTTTTTAAATATATAACAGTTATTTTTTAATATATTTTCTTAATAGGAAGTACATTTAGTTCCGTGTATACATTTTTCGTTGAGTACATACGTTCTTTATTGAGCAATAATCTAATAATTTGATTTTGACAAGTTTGTAGCTGAGATATAGTTATCAAAAGCGCCACTCCAACCTATTATACCATAGGATATTATTGATTCTACAAAAGCTAAATAGACCTGTCATATTTTAGGTAATTCTAAAATGGTATTTAGATTTCTTAATACATACATAATTTTTTTAAGTTTTTTTGTTAATAAATCAATTTGGTTTTTCCATTTCATATTACTACTGATTTCTATACCTAGATATTTAAAATTATGTTCAATATTTATTGATTCACAAATGAATTTGTATTTTTGTTTCAGTTGGTAATGCATTTCCTATTAAGGCGTGTGGAACAACACATGTTTTATCCTAGTTTAGAAATAGATTATTTTCAGTTAACCATTTTTTTATTAACTTTAAATCTAGTTTAATTATATTAAATATTTCCTCTCACGAGTTCCCTGAACAAAGCATAACTGTATCATCAGCGTAACAAATTAGTTGATTTTTTAAAGGGAGTGAGTGAATATCGTTTAGTTGTATGTTGAAAAGTATCGGGGAAATAACTGTTCCTTGTGGTACACCACATTTTACTAGGTCCAGAGAGCTAATGCTCTCATTAAACTCATTTACTTTAACACATTATTTTCTATTACTTTAGGATGAAAAAAACAACTGAAAAGATTTATTACGTAGTCCTAATTCTTTTAATTTGTGTAATAGTATGCCGTGATAAATAGTGTCAAATGCTTTTGCAAGATCTAAATAGACAGTTGCACATTTAGTACTATCATCTTAAGATTTATAAATAAATTGTGTCACCTTAGTGATAGCTTGATCTGTACCTTTACCTTTTTGGAAACCATATTGGGAATAATGTATAATATTATTATTTTCTAAAAATGTTACTAATCTATCTTTAGTAATTTTTTCAAATACTTTTGCAATATTTGATATCATTGAGATTTGTCGATAATTATTGATAACATTAGTTTCGCCCTTTTTGAAGACTGGTGTGACTATAGACAATTTAAATAAATCAGGTACTATTGCGTTTGAGAAACAAAGATTGAAAATGTATTGTAATGGAGAGGCTAGTATAAATTTATTCGCTTTTAATAGCTTAACCGTAATACCATCTAGACTAGGTGAGGAATCATTTTTTAATTTAGAAATTTGATTGATAATTTCACGTTCACTGATAAGAATAAATTGATCAAAAGTAGGCTGATTTGGTTTGTTATTATGTGATATAGTAGTTTTATTTTTAGTTACATTTTGTTGATTTTTTAGTTTAGTAAGTAGATCTGATGCTACATTTATGAAAAAGTCATAAAATTTATTTGAAATAACTTGACCATTTTCATTAACATTAAGTTCAGTACCATCTTGTAGTATTACATTTTTCATACTATTTTGTTTATTACTTCTTCTGATAAAATCATTTATTAATTTCCAACTCATTTTGGGATTCCCTTTTACTTTTTTTAATTCTGATTTATAATATACATTTTTTACATTTCTTATTAATTGAGTGACTTTATTTCTGAAATTATTGTATTAATACCTAATGTTAGCATTAAAACGTATAGCATGTATCGATAATTTTTTAAACTTAATATAAAAGCAAATTTTCATATTTTGGTCATATGACATATATTGGATAAAAACGATCTAACTATAGTGGTTTGTAAAACCCTAGGAGGTTATTTTATCATTTTGTAAGTAAATAATCCAAAACAAAAATGATTTGTATATAGATTATCGTGGTTATACTTTATATTATATTTAAGGGGTGAATGACCCAGAAAAAGTTTAAAAAAAGCCCTGATTTAAGACAAATAATGTTGAACTAAATAATATTAATTTAAGCATAAATTCAAACATTTCATTACAGTTGATTGCAAATTGTAATATCGAAATAAATTATAAAACTTATTAAACTTTATTTTCAGATGGGGTTATTTGGAAATCCACACTTCGGCAAAAGCCAAAGACGTAGACCAAGCTTACGGCGCAGGGTACTTGGAGGGAATATTAACAGCTGATCTAATATATAGTTATTTGCGTAACACGGTGAGCGGATTTTGTACTTACCAAACAGATTTTAGTAATTGTAATAATATTTTAAATTTCTTAAAAACAAATTACAATTGGATTAAATCGAAATTTAATGAATCGTCGGACCCTTATTGGTATCAAGTATGTTATGCATTAAGTTAGGTTTTATTATTTTACTAAGTAACATGTAATAATATTTAAAATGGGTTTATTTTCCAGATTCAACTGTATTATAAACAACTTGAGGGATTGTATGACGGATACATGCACGGAAAGTCGTATAATACACCGGATTTGTCTCTACAAGATATTTAGTGAGATTTTTTATACGATATAATATATGTTATGAAATTCGATGTTTTTTTTAAAATTAATACGTGTATACTTTGATAGTTTATTAAATGCTCAAGATGATTTGAGAGATTTAGAGGTTGCTTTAAATTCAATAGGGGCCAATAGCAAAGTTTTTGGAAGTGGATCGTGTTCCGCTCTTATTAAATTGATGCCAGGAAACAAAGACATTATGGTGTCGCATGTAACTTGGAGCGGGTAAGCAACATACGGGTCAACAAATAAAACCTCTGTTAAAACATAAACTCTGTACATTATTTTAAAGTTTGAAACTAAATGAAACAAAGAAAGTCCAATGGTATTGAAATTAATAATTTTTAATTTAACATGACAATTTATGTAATTTTTAATAGCACGGACAAGAATAGAAGTTTTACAGGAAGAATTATAATTTTCCAATAAAAGTAGTTTCACTAATTTATAACATGCTGTACACCTATTTTTTCACCGATATACCTAACCACTTTGCGCGGGAAAATATTCTGAAAAGTGAAGACTATAGAGACACAACATTTTAAACTGATGAAAATTTCATCTGTGCATCATGAAAGCCATTTTTAAAATTATTTTTCCCTTTTTTTAAGATGATTTTTATGCTATCAAAAAACGAGCTCTATTGATGTACAGATAAAGTTTTTTTCTATATTGTGTACATATTCAGAGTCTTAAATAATCTTCGCTAGTTTTTTCTTGCGTTAAACATTTTAATTGCAAAAATAATTCAATTTTATTACCCATAAATGACTAAACTACGATAGATTTGTTTTGAGTTTTGTTTGTGTGTGTAACGTTTTCTTAAAGAGTTAAAAATATTTGTTAGTTAAGTAGTTAAGATTTAAATAAATAGAAAATATAAATTTAAAGGATGATTTGAAAATGGTTGAGGAAACTTATAATAAGTATCCTCGAGTTTCCCTATTTGTACTTTAGAAGCACGATAAGATCTATAATCTATTCACATAATACAATATTTGTGGAACAATTATTCTGTAGATACGAAACGATGTTGAGAATACAGAAGAGGTACAGTTTGCAGTTCAGTGAGAGTGCATCGTCCAAGAAACAGATAAGCGGATTCGACATGTCATTTACTTCGTTCCCTGGCGGCATTCAGTCCGGAGACGATTTCTACCTGATGCGCTCGGGTCTGGCCACGTTGGAGACTACTATTGAAAATTATAACAAATCTCTGTGGTCTAACGTGAAACCGGTCGGTGAGGTATTAACCGTTCCAAACAATCGAAGATGTTTGAAATTTTTTTCGTTATCATACGGACATGTATATCTGTAAAGTTGGTCCCCCAACATTGTTTAACCTCAACAAAAATATTGTAACCTTCGTTAATTAATTTGTAACTTCTTCCTTACCGAGATTTTAATGATTTCTCTATGGGGGCCAACTTCTCGTAGCCCCCCAAGTTGTCCAAATAGATACAAATAAAATTCAACTTATTCCTTTTAATTTGTAACTATTTGTAGCCAAAATGTTGAAATTTTTAACCTCATGGTTTCCAAGTTATCACTGATTTTTCAAAAAGGTAGCTAACCCCCCACCAAAAAAAAAAAAATTAAAACGAAACAATTTTTTTTTATAGTAGATACTAGATTAGTATCTATTATTTTAACCAAATTAATTTTTAACCTCATTATCTCCATATAGATTTATCCTTGAGATGGAAAACTTATAAAGCATATAAATCATAATATATTGTGTAGATTATATAGATAATATATATATATATTTCTTTTAAATTTATAATAAATAATTTTTAGTGTTTTATTATCAGATTTTAAAGAATTCTAACTACAGACGTAACACATTTTATAACTATCATTTCAAAATGTTGTTTTTACCTTCACACATGTTGGAAACGCGTATTATTGCATCAAACACGACGAAAGTATCATGTTTATTTTGCATTGTCATTATACAATTGTTATCGATAATTTCAGGTCTTGGAGTTTATACGAGCGATGGTTGCTAACCGTTTGGCAAACAACTCGACGGACTGGATCAACTTGTTCAAACAATACAACAGCGGCACTTACAACAACCAGTGGATGATCGTCAACTACGCGGCATTTAAACCAGGAAACCCGTTGCCTGCCAAAGACGTACTTCATGTGCTCGAACAGATGCCTGGTCACGTGATGCACGACGACTTGACCAAACATTTGATCAATCGGACGTACTGGGCCAGCTATAACGTTCCGTATTTCCCTTTTATATTCAACATAAGCGGAAACAACGACATGGAACAACGTTACGGAAAATGGTAAATAACTTCTATTAAATACGTAATGGTTATAACTAGGGCTCGGGACTTAAAGCATTGAAAATCATGAAAATATGTATGCGAAAATGCATTAAAATTTCATCAAATATGCACTGAAAAGTTATACATATGCATGCAAATATTTAAATAAATACATTTTAATTGGTTAATAAAAATGCAATTATAAATTAAAAAAAAAAAAAATCATTGAATTATTTTGTGATCGTAACTAATTGCGCCAACCTATTTTTAAAAAAAAATTTCTTATCTTTTCTTTGCACAATGATTGAATGATTGGCGTCAATTATAGTTGAACTATTAAAAATATTTTGATAAAAAATTATTAAAACTATTCGTACATTGAAATAGTATGTTATAAAAAATTTAATTTAATAAATAAATATACGTTCTAAATGTCATAAATATGCATAAAAAAAATGTCATCTATAAAAATATGCATATTTTTATAAAAAATTATTTATATGCATAAAACGGTATGTATGTTACAATTTACATATTAAATTTTGTCATTTTATTTCTGAACAACAATAAAAGATTACAATAAATTAAACAACTGTTACCACACGATAAGTTGAATATTTTCAAATTCCTGGTAACGCTTGGTAATATGTTAAATATATTAATTAGATAACCACAAAGTTTAGCCAATTAAAACATTTCAATATTGACGTGTTAAATTATGGATGACACGATAGAGTATAAGGGTACCTTTACGATATATCGGTATTATGGTAGGTATACCTATGTTGTGTCGGTATTTCGGTATATTGATATATTTTGATATTACCGTACTATCGGTATTCATTTTCAAAACCGTGATATTTAAAAGGAAGTATTATGGGAAGGGAGATAAATGATTATAAATTAATCCAAAAATTCCGATTAAAATTTTGCGAGGGTGTATTACATAAAATTATTATTAATATTTGGGAGAAAACAAAAAAAAAAAATTTTAATTTAATTTAAAAATTTTCTTTAATTTTAAAATAGTATTTATTATTATATTGAAAAATTATGAGAAGGAAGGGAAATTTTATGTTTTTTTAATCAAAATCAATAATGATAAAAAAAAATTGCGAGGGGGGTAATACATAAAAAACGTTTTAATAATTTAGGCGAAGACAAAAAAATTTTTTTTTTTTAATTTTTATTAATTTGAAAATAGTATTTATTATTAAATGGAAATATTATGGGAACGAAGATAAATGATTATATTTTATTTTGAATGATCCCAAAAATTCCAGAAAAATTTTGCAATGGGGGAAGTGCGTTAAGACATTTATAAAATTTAGGTGAAGACAAAAATTTTTTTTTTTAAATTTTCATTAATTTTAAAATTATATTTATTATTAAATGGAAATATTATGCGAAGGGAGATAAATGATTATATTTTATTTTGAATGATCCCAAAAATTCCGAAAAAAATGCGTGGGGGGGGGTTGATTTGGGTAAAAAAAAAAAATTTAGTTTTCTTTGATTTTAAAATAGTCTTTACTATTATATAAAAAAAATAAGGGAGAGGAGTGAATTATTATTCTTTTAATGATAAAACTTATAATGTACTTTTATAATGTAGACAAACAATTTTAGTGTATAACATATATTCTAATAATTATACAATTTTATATAATTTGTTGGATTGTTTTCTTGGCACTATGTAAATATTTGCAGATAATGTATTGGGTGAGAATTGAGAGAAAGTGGTGGATAAGCTTATGTACTGAAGATCAGCACTTAATGGTAAATGGTACTAAGGATTAGTACATAGTAGGTGTAAATATGAGGTAGGTTAGATAGTTTGTTATATATATATATATTATGTAGAATTAAGGCAGCCATTAGTGTCATTAGTCGATGTTTTATTACAAAAAAATTATTGATAGTTTTAAATATAATAATTTTCATATTTCTTAAATCTTTTGTAAATTTTATAAGCTAATTATGTAGGTATTTCTACCTATATTTGAAGAGATATAAAGGTACATTTTTTTTTCAATTTGACTATTCATCAGTTTTACTTAAAAAATGATGTGTTCGGCAAGTTAGATTCGGTGTGTAGCGGCAAAAGTCAAAATATAGCCATGTAAAAAGCTATACATATTTTTATTTCTAGTTTGTAGATAATTTAATTTAAAATCCTAATTATGCCCACTAAACGTTAAATTAATTGATAATCAGGGTGCCGTATACTCATAGAGATAAAACATAATAGTAAAAAACTAACAATATAATAGTAAGTTATATATTGTACCTTATAATATTAAGACCAACCGTCATTGTGAAAAAATTATTTTTCAGTATAATTTATTTTTAATGATTGTTGTTCATCAAAAATATGCACCAGTTTGCTGAATCTCAAATAAACCTGTTTTATCAAGTAGTATGTACTACCCTCAATTTATTTAGATACGTCGTATAAGTCATTTATGTATAAACTTTAGCAAATTTTTTATTGCAAAACTTAATTTAAACCCGACCATTGTTGTGAATAATTAATTTTTTTAAGGAAGGTTCTATGCCAAAAATACTCATCAGTCTGCAGAATTCCAAATAAATTGATTTATATTATGTATTATGTGTTTTATTGATCTATTTGTATACATCGTATAAGTATAAGTCTTTTATGCTTAAACTTTAATAATTTATTAATCTTTCCCCAACACATCGTACAAACCAGAATTTTATACGAGAATTTATTCAAGTTTACAAGAGTGACATTTACCTATATAATTTGTTAGAAATTCATATAATTTTTTATTTCTAGTTTGTAGTCTTGTAGATAATTAAATTATAAAACCTAATTGTTTCTATTAAACGTTAAATAAATCGATAACCAGAGTACCGTACTCTTAAAACTTAAAAGTAAAGATTTAAAATTTCAATTTCATTTTATTATTCTAAATTCACAAATTAACTATCCAATCGAAAATCTAAATAAATAATACGTGACATAATAATGTATATTATAAATTATTTAACATAGATTATTTGTTATAATATTTAATATCGATATTTCCATATATATATATATATATAAATAGATATTCTAGAGGCACTCCTTTCTAGATAATAACCGCATTTAACTTGGTGGCCGAACTTTTGTTAAATTTAAACCAATTTTACCTTATATCGTGATTTTTTAAAAACAAATCACATGAATCGTTTTATTTTTGAGAAATCTTAATTCATATTACTGGCACAACACCTATTAGCTATAGTGACGTGCGCTTAGTGATTTTATAAAGTCACTTTATCTCTTATAAGCTTATATATAAAAAAAAAATTATGACTTACGATTTTCAAGTATTTTGTTAATAGATTAACTAATATATGATTATACTTCTCTACAATTTTTAAACCGTTAAATTTAAAAGGACATTTTTTAACTGACTAGGATATTTTTATTCTAAAAATAAAAATATGTTTCAATTAATGAAAAATATGCAAAAAAAATGTATATTTTTAAATTCGTTATAACTTAAAACATATTTACATAGCAATTTATTTTAACAATTAAATAAAAATATGCAAATGCAATAATTCCCGAGTTATTGTTATAACTTATAAGCATAACCGTCGATGGGTTGGATGCTGTGACTGGTACATGCGATATTGAAATTTCATAATTTTTAAGGTTTTCATACTCGGACACGCCTCGGGCTCGGATATTCGCCAGGGACCACGTAAATATTAAATGCGAAACCTGCATGATGCGCCTGATGCAATCCAACGATTTCAGACACGATCCGGAATCGAAATGCTTTTGCGATCCTCCGTATACGGCAGAAAACGCAATATCGGCCAGGTATGTAATTATTCTACGTGTGAGATATTTTCTATGAATCAAAACACAAAACATGATTATTAAAATATAGGATGGTTGAACAGCATGATATTTTTCCTAATTTAGGTATAATATCTTAGAAATCAATTCAGAATTAAATAACAATATCCGTATTGACCCTATATTTGTATATAAGGCTCGATTTGAGTTTTATACATTGGGAGTATCAAATTATAATATTAATATTAAACAATAAAAAAGGTTGACATTTTTTACATTCTGTATTTTTTTTTTTTTTTTTTAAATGTGTACCAGTTGTATATTTGAAAATTTGTATTTTTAGAGGTGATCTCAATCTCGCGAACGGTACTTATCCCATAGAAGCGATGGGCCATCGGCCTTATGGGGCTACTGACGTTAAAGTCACTACCAGTCAACTATTTCAGCAGTTACAATTTAGAGCTGTCGCCGGACCTACTCAGGGTACCAAAAAAAAATTGGGACCGTTTTGCTGGAGTAAATCGGATTTTAATGACACTGTGAGCCATCTCGGTCAACCAGACTGCTTCGATTTCAAACCCGTGATGCATCAGTGGTCAAAGAGCGAATTTTAAAAAATAAAGAAAAAAACATTTGATAGATTAAAAAAATAATTAAAACCGTCAAAACGAGTGTTTTATAACTCAAACTAGTTTACACTAACATAAATAATTTATAAATAGGTATTTAAAAATATTACAATAGACGATTTCAAAATTGGATTTGTGTCTGTGCCGAGTACGTATATTTTTCTATGACTCCATAAGTCATTAATACTAAATAATAATCATTTTTTTTTTTTTTAGGATGATATCATTATATCGTTAAATCATTTAAAATCTTTAAATATCATTTTACAAACATAAAATACAAATTGACATCTATATAGTTTAGTCAAAAAGATGATCATAATTTTTGGTTTCTGAATACTTTTGAACATTTTAGTTTTAGTTTTGCAAACTATTAGCAGGGGAAAACATAATCAAAATAAATTCTAGGTTTTTGCCAGTGGTTTTTCGAGCCAATTTTCACAAAGTAAAAATATGCAAACAAATGAAAAAATAAATTGTAAAAACTAGTAAGTAAATATTATAATTTAATACTTGAAAACGCTATAACACATATCAATAGCACTTAGCTTATCTGCTAGTTGCTATATTGTAATATTTCAAGCATAAAAAAAAGTAGCAAACACCTTTAGTTTCAAACACTGATTTTAGTTATAAATTATAATTATTATTGTAATATATTAAAAATACAGTTTATTTTGTGGTTCGCTAATGCGTAGACTAGCCAACCATTGTACAATAATAAAACAAAATATGTTATTATTATTATTAGATATTATCTAAGTATTATTTACATAAATAATATATTTACATATATATAAAGAAAACTAAACATATTATAATGTATTAACCGTTTCCTTTATTAAACATAAATTTATTCTAGCATAGAATAAAAATGTTTAACAATCTGATCTACGTTATTATACCAAATCATATACATATATTGTAAAGATAATTTTTGAAGTGTTGACGTCAAAATAGTACAAATATAAAGGTTATTAGCGTAGTTTTGTATTCGTATTAAAGAAGAACGATATTTAATTTAATCAAGCTTTTAAGTGATAAATATAATAGTCATTTGAGTATAAGTATTTTTTTAACTCAAATACCGCTTTACAGATAAAATTCTTAAATATTATACATGTATCAAATATTATACAACTATTATAAAAATATAATATAACGAACTTTGATAGGTGATTTTGTTAAAACAATATAATATAATACAGGTTAATTAATTAATTTTTTTTAAATATCTAACAGCAACTTATAATTGGATTAATATTTTTGGACATACAAACACGAAACACTCTTTGGAGCGTTAACGTATTTTTATTTTATAATATTATACGAGTTTAAACAAATTTATAAGTACATTTTATAATATTTTAAAACAACTAGCACATGACTAATTAACAAACCTTATTTGCAAGTTTTATTTGAGTTGCGAGTTATAAAATTATTTTCATGGCTTCAAATAATTTTTGGAGATAGATACAATGTATATTTAATACACGTCCATATACATTGCAGGTTTAAATGTATTATCCTTTTTAAGTATTTAAAAAAACAATATTTTCAATTTTCTCTAAATTACACATTTTTATTATTGGTTTTTAATAGTCAATGAATTGTTTTATTATTATTATCAGCATAAATTTGAAGGCATAAGTCATTTTTAAATTTTATGTACCTACACATTTGTCAGTTATCTTTAATAAATCGATACTCGTAAATAAAAAAGGTGATTAAAATTTATGAATTGCGAATTATTTCATCTTGTATATTTCTTGTATAGATAGGTACTACCTACTATAATTGACAAAAAATGTTTACTAAACATTTTATAATTTGTGTTAAAATGATGATAAATAATCTATAATGTACGATCAAAATTTGTCGAATACGGTGTTATTTTTTAGAGTCTACATCAAGATTAAGTTTTAATTATAGATCTATGAAGGTAGATAGCCTTATCTATAGTTATGGTATAATAGGTATCCCTTTACCTATTTATTTTTTCATACATAAAATGAAAACAATTTATCTGATTACTAATTATAATGCATTGTATTACTGTATAATATAATACAATAATTTAAATTTGTAATAATTATGAGATTTATTACTTAACCTACTCAAGGTAAAAAAAACTGTAGAAAGTAAAATTTATTCGACATTCATCTCAAATTCCCAAGACAAAATGAATCGACCGACACATCAAATATGGTAAGATATATATCATAAGAAATATTATATTATGAAATATAATTGTTGTATTTTACATTTCATGTTTTTATGACAGGATTTCGGATAACCTATTTGGTATATTACTTTTTTGTGATTTTAAGTGTTTTGACTAAATATCTTGCACAGAATGTGCCCGTTGCAATTGCGAACTATTTTACAGTTATCTGTACACGTTTCTTCCAGCTCTAGTTTTCTCGATACCAATATTCTATTTTCTTCTATTCACTGGAAAGAACTATTGATTTCTATAATATTCTTATTTCAACGTTTGGAGACATATAGATATTATTATAATCAGTAGCGTCAAATTACAAAATTAGAAGCGTGGCAAAAATTACTTACAATCTCTAAACTCTAAACATTTAAACTTTTTTTATTGTTTAACCAATTATAAATAGTTTATATTAGTTACAATCGCAGGATCACCTTCTATCCAACGTCTATCACAAAATGATATTATCATTATAATATATTAGGTGTATACATAGAAAACAAAAGGAATTTTCAGTTGACTTTTCACGGCCTAAATCTAGCAATAAATATATTTAGTTAAAATTAATAGAATCACCTCTAATAATGAATTTTTGTGTCATTTTAAAAACTATTTATACAACGCAAAAAAGTTTCACACATCCTGCTGTGATGGTGTACGATGTAATGAATGGATTACACCAATGGATTAATAAATGGATTAATACATATGTTTATTATAATATAATAATTATTTTATTCTATTTTATTGAAATTTTAATTGTTCAACAATGATTGCAATACGAGTATTACATAACCATGTTTCAAATTTCGTATAATGTAAATATACTACACATTATACACCATGTATCATATAGGTAATATAGCATCATAATGCTCCGTTTTTAAATATTGTGACATCGGCAAGGAGCTGTTTTCATAGTCCACTCCTGTATTTTAATTTAACAGTGTTATCTTGAAGTTAGTAATTTTATAATGGGCGAGGAACTTTTTTTTATAGTTATATTGGATCAGTAGATTAAACAATATTATCATTGATTATTTTAATTTTTTTTGTTTTGTGATAAAAAACAATATACAACCTAGTACCCGACAAAGTAATAAGCATATCTGATATAGAAAATTATTCAGATTTTTCAACATATATATTTAAAATTTCTGGGAATGCTAAGCTCCCCCAAGCCCCCAAAATTATGCCTATATATACTACATGATGACGTATATAAATAGCAAACATTTCAAACCAAAAAGTTATTGTATATTTTGACATCCACAGTACTTAAGTTATGATCTATGTCTATATATATAGAGAGTGATCAGAATATTGAGAATCGAAATAACATTGGAAATATAAATAATATCAATAATTTTTGTAACACAAAATTTTGATCACCTGTATAGTATAAAAAAATTCCTTCTGAAGTTTTTTTGTTTAATTTCAATTATACCTATGTATATAATACATGTGTATTTTCTATATTTGTTTGTATTTCGATAATGTTCGTATTATTTTTTATTACCCTTTTTAAAAGTATTTTGTAATTTTATTATTGTTTACTTCTTTATAACAATATTTATCATTTGTATGTTAAACGATTATACACATTATACGTGTTCTTTTTTCAAACATTTTGTTTTTACTATTAAGCGTGTATTAATTGGTTTAAAGAACTCTTGCTATAGCTACTTAAATTTTTACTGATTACAAAATGATCATGTGAAAATAAATTATAATAATTTTGTTGAATTTTGCCAACTTCAACCACTATCTTACGTAAATGATTAAATATTTTTTATTGTCTACTATATAAATATTTACAATTTATCTATTTATTTAAATTAACTTTACCAAATTATTTTTAATGATAAATATTTTATTTTTCAGAATACGTTTATTGTTAATGTACAATATTTTAAACAATCATTATTATAGACTACAGTTATTAATTCTGATTAAACATTTTATATTTTAATTTTTTTTCCAGCCAATATTATAATGTAAACTGTATATTTTATAGGTGCGCGTTTATATGTTTGTTCGTTAAAACATCTATAAAAAAAATAGCTAATAAGAGTTTATTATTACTCACAAATTACAATTTAAATTTAATTTAAATTCTCATACAGTAATTTATTTATTTATTTTTTTGTTTGCACGTTCAATTTTCGTTTAAATTATGGTTTTTGCAATACAGCTAAATTAATTTTCTCGCACGTCATGTAAAAACACTAAAAAAAACACACAACGTAAACATTTTTTACATAATATTTATTTAAATAAATGACGAGTGTATATAATAAATTATATATTTAGAGAAAATAGTTAATTATTTAAACAAATTTTTTCCAAAATATTAATCCTAATTAAACCCAACTACCGAGGAGTGGGCGATAATATTTAATATTCGAAGCTATTAAATAAATAGAACCAGTAATAAATAATAATAATAATAATATTATTATTATATTTGTTTATATAGGACATAGATACTTCTTTTAAATACAATTAAGATGTTTATGACCTAAAAAACTCTTAGGTAAATGTTTCATCTTATAAACAACATCAGTTGATAAAGTGTATATTATAATTATTTTTTTATCGTAATTTATGAAGGACAATAAGGCGCGTTTGTTTGATATTTTTTTAAGAAATTTGTTAGAATTTATCATATAATATATTGTTTGTACTTATAGTATTTACACTTGAAATGTTATTTTTTAAAACACACAAAAGGAATGTAGGTCATATAATTTCTATAAGATTTATGGATTATGTATACACTCGGAATATAATTGACACTGATTATATAAAGTATCAATTGTTCGTTAACTTGTTTTTACTTTGTAACAAGCTTGACTTGGTTACCTAAAGGACTTTATTATTTATTTTTAAATTATAATATCGGTGTAGATTATTACTGTATATAATTTTAATGACAATATTTAATATAATGATGTCATATTATTTTTCAATAATTTCTGATAATATTTTTTTGTTTCCAATATTTTCGACTTTTTCCGGCAGACATATAAAGTAAACTAGATCTAAATGCTAAAATTGCTCAACGTTAACAATGATGTTAAGCCATAATTTTAGTTGTAGTTTGTCATGTATTGGTTAAGTATAGTTATTGTCTTATTGATGTAGGTATATATAATTTTTATGGTGATAACATGTAAATTACTTGTTACACATTAGTTAAAAATTAAATATAAATTATTTACTAATATAAATTTGAATTAAAAAGCACAGAAATACATAATTAAATATAGTTTTATATTAAATATGATATTACTTATATTCCTTTGGTTTTATATCAAAATGGTTTGTAGATAGCATACGAGATAGCCTATAATTAAAGTAGTAATTTTCAACTTCAAGTGTTATCAGTAGTTAGCAATCTAGTTTGTTCTAAATGTCTGTGATATTTTTATACGTCGGTGCTATTCACCTTATCAAAATTTGCAAAAAATAAACTTAAGATTAAACAAAAATCTTAGGTAATTTAAAACTAACCTAACCTAACTCAATCATTAACAGCAATAATTATCAAGGTAACGGCATCTATAATGTAACCTAATTCCATAATTTTAATTCCCCTATGCGGTTTATTTGTTGGGAGTTGAGTGATACGTGGAATGTTGACCTAAATCCTTAACTAAAATATAAGTCAGCATTACAATATTTAAAGTTACGAGCTAAACGTAGCGAAATGAAACCCCATGAGTTGTGTACAACGTTGTTAGCTGCATAAAAGGCTCGTATTAACTCGTGCATACGTTATAACTTATAAGTATAACAATAATATTATCTTATTAATCACGATATTTTTTTAGTTGTACCTATATAGTCGTAGCTCTAACACAACATTAATTTATATCATAATATAGGAAATTTTATAGATGTCATAAAAGGACAAAATGAATTAGAAAATAAGACTATCTGACTAAGGTTAATGATCAAAAACCCACAAAAACGATATGTTTATAGCAAGAAATAGTATAATATTTTAATAGACAAATGACATATTTTATTTTTTTTTATTTTAAATTATAATTCATTGAAGGCTTCTTTACTGAAACAAATATGATTACACTAGTTAAAATATATTATCTACTTAGTATCTTATCAATAACTTAACATTCATAATCTTTTTCCCGGTTTTTATATATCATTATATCAATTACCCAAAATAAAAAATTATTACCAATTTTATAACCAAGTTCTGTGACTTGGTAATTTTTTGGTCGACCTATTTATTATTGTTATTATATTCCAAAATTAGTTGTGTAGATGATTAATAAAAAAAATTACTTTGCTTTAACATTAATTTAATTTGTTTGTAGAAAACGGTGAAAAAAAATTCCAATGACCAAAAAACATTATGGTCGTATTAATCTAGGTAATCTAGATAATAATCGTTGTCGGTTTGAATGTAATTTTTTCGTTATATTATTAGATATTACTGTGTTGAATTAATGTTGAATGTTCCACGACTATATATATATTAGATATATGTTAGATATAGATTTGGTAGGATAATGATATTTACAGTTTCGATGACTCGTTCGTGATGATCTGCTAACGTGATTTATATTCTTTTTTTATCTTATACGCCACAAATTAATATAACATCACATAATATAATAGTGATCTTTTGTGATTCTACGGAGGTCTAGACCATAAAATAATATTGGTTTAATCAGCAAACCTAAAAGATAATAAAAATGTCTCGCCCACATGTAAAAATTCGTCATAGTCGTATATAATTTAGTGATATGCACGTAATCATTAGTGTTAAAATGATGATAAATGATCTATACTGATCGATTCAGTGGCATTATTCAACACCTCGAATCGCGACATCGATATATAATGTCCGTTTGCAATATATAAACGATAATATTATTGTTATTGATTTTTAAAACGAAATGATAAAAACATGTTTTTCCTTAAATTAAATATTATTATAATGCGAGCACGTAACCTTGTTTAAAATCGCGTTTGTCGTGTAAGAATAATATAGAAAGTTTGTACCTGCTGTTGATATGTATTTGGAAAATAATTACCTGTATAACATAGTCGCTTCTATTTTACTAACATGCAAATTTTGAAGGTTAGCAATTATATGTAAAATTGTTCTAGGTCGTTAGTGATTTGGCAAGACAGTAATAATACAAAATTGGCAAATTTTCAGATTGTGAAAAATTAAAAAGTTTTTGCAAAAAAATAAATAACACACGTACAATTACCTCGACTATAATATATTATTATTATATTATAATATGGTTAAAAATAATTGATTAAAAACGAAACAAACGGAACATAAATATTTGTTTGATTTAATTTCTTATTAAGTATAGGAATTCTTAATACATATTCTTATTATATTTTTACTTCTGAACAGCACCTTCTATTGCACATTAAAACTTTATTTAAAACTTATTCTTAATTAAGGATGGACATTCACGAATTATTAAGTTTTAGTTATAGTTAATTTTAATTAGGTACATATTGTTAAAGTTACTTTTTTAAGTATTAAATATCACTTTAACGAGTTAAATTTTTTTATGAAGTTAAGTTAAATAATATACTATAAAAATTTTTTTATAAAATTAAATGATTTTATATTAAGTTTAATTTGCAGCAACAAAAATTTTATATTTTAATTGTTTTAAATAAATGCAAAAAAAAAAAAAAATATGAGAAAATTGAAGATAAAACGAAAATTTTAATTTTATAATATATTCATTTTTAAAAATTAATATTTTTAATTTTTTTTAAACATTTTAACTAAGTTAAGCTATTTGTATTTAATATTAATATTTTTTAAGTTTACTACAATGTAAATGTTTTCTTTTAATTCAACTTGAAAATTTGTCGGACAACTTAATTTAAAGAGTTTAAAATATTACTTAACTTATTCCCCTAGTTCTCAAATGTAATCAAATATATTTCAAAACTTGTTTCGAGCGTTATATACAATAGTAATTTATAATACGCTTATACGCTTAATCAAACGATTGTAAGAGAAGTAAAAAAAAAAAAAAACGAATTTTTAATTAATATATATGCTCATCTCGTCAGTCGTCACCATAACTATATGTAGAGACCTACATTCATAATAAACACTAATTATTATTTTATAATGCGAATAATAAATTAACAACCGTAGTCGCGCAATAATTAATACATATAATATTGTAATCCTAAATTAGTGCAGTTTATTAATATTAACACTAAATACACTTAACACACTTAACGCTGAATAGTCTATGAAAAAATAATCTTTTAATATAAAAAATGTTAAATTCAATTACCAAATTATAATTATTATCATCAAGATCATCATAAATAACATAAACGGGGATCAATAACCTCTAAATAATATAGTATAATGTTGAACGCAGTACAACATACTTTACAAAATTATATTTTATTGGATATTTAACGAAATCAACATATTACAATACCTAACAATTTATGCCACTCATTATCATTCATTAGGCAGTCAATATACAATACTAATTAATACACAGTAATTATTGTAATTAACTTTTCCGTAGTTACCTTATAGTTTGACAGTTATTCGTTTTGAGTAGAGTTACAATGTTTATAATGTATAATTTGTTTACTTTTTTTATAATTTACGTTGTCCTATTATGTCTAATTTAAGTAGAAATTCGTTTTATGTAATTTTCGATTGTAATATTCATATTTATCTTAAAACTAAACTAACTAAACTTCATTTCAATTTTTTTTCATTTTAAAATTTAAATGCGTTTTTAAATTTTTCACATATATGTCGCATTTATTTAGTAAAATCGATCTTTTCACGAAATAGACATCCATTTTATGAAATGTATCCAAATTGTGAAATCGATGATTTCATACAATAAACAGATAATTATTTTGATATTTACATTAAGTGAATTAATCTAAGTTTATCAATATAGTTAAATTATTATAGTTATTGATATTTTATTATTAAAAACATAAATATATTAATAATACAAATATTATATCAATATACTTAGAAACACATTTTTTTTATATAAAAATCATTTATTTAAATGAGAGTGCGAGTAACAACCTATTTTTAAAAAAAAAAACAATCACATCTTGTGTTCTGATAAGCATTTGTAGACTTGTTAGAACTAGAAGAAACACATTGACCACCAGTGGTAATTGTAAATATTTCACAAATGGTTCGTTTATTATCTAATGCACATTCCTTATTTGATAAAAACTATTTATATTTTTTCAGACAATCTCCACCGTACTATGATTTTATCATTCTATATTTGTTTCCCATCTTGTACAATTAATTTTTCTCTTAATTATTATAGATATAATATTAGGCGGATCTGTCGGTCCTCTGTTAACTTTTGGTATAGCCAATGGAACACAATCATTACATAATATTATATATTTAACGTTTTTTTAGTGTATAATTGTATATTATATTATATTATAGTGCATACATATTAATTAAACTAATAAATCAAAATATAACTTTTTATGAATAAATTTTGTTTTGCGTTTCTGTTTATAATGTCAAGTTTTGTTTTTAAAGATATTAAGTTTTATACTAATATTACATTTTTAAAACAATATTAACGTAGAACTATCATAATTGTCTACATATTAAGTACTTGTTATTGCATACTTAGTAAAATGTCGTTTTTTAAATTTTTTAATAGTTATTACAAGTTGAATAATAATTATCGTTATGAAATAAAATATTATTATAGAAGTAGCAGGAATCTTAAGCACCTAATGTTTGTAATAACATAATATTGAAATCGAATTATTAATGGTTTAGGGCAATGATTTTCAATGATCTCGACCTAATTTTACATTACCAAATAGTTATTTATGCCATTTAGGGTCCGTCAACACATAAATATGAGTATTATATTAAATCAAACTAATAATGAAGTCGAGGGTCGTGTAAAAATGTAAAACCATTTTTTTGGGGTCGTTTCATTTAGAGATAATAGAGTAGAATTGCTGTATAATTGTAGCCCACCAATTGCTTTAGAACATAATTTAAATTGTCTAATTATTTTTTTTCTGGGAGAGAAAATATTATTATTGTTTTAGGAATAAAATATAATTATAAACGTGATTTTAACGATATTTGTATTTCTGTTTTGAGTCGTATGATGTTCAATATTAATTTCAATGTTTTATTATTCGCCCGTACGACAAATAAGACGAAAGGTATAATATAACTAACATTGTATGTAGTTATTGTATTGGTTAAATATTATATGCGCACCAGCTGCTAATCAGTTCTTTAATTAACGTGAATCATGAATTACGGTTTAATAAATATCATGACGTGTAATAAATTTAATTTAATCCCATTCCGATCCCGTTATCTAATTTTTTAACACTTAAAAATAATCACAATATATTATTATGGCTGTTATAACCATCCTGAAATCACGCTGTACCTAAATGATTTTAAATTTCATATGAAATGTACAGTATATTACGACTACGTTGAATTTAATTGTATATGATATAATAGTAAAAGAATTGTTGTTTTTAAATTCCTATTAAAGTAGTTTTTTTTTTAAATCGAATCCGTACTATACTTGTAACAATTAACATAAATAACGATTTGCATAGAGGACAACAGGGATTACGTCGAAACATTCTGAAACTTGCTATCTTCACATGATTATCCTTTGACAAAATAAAGACCCAGTAGATCGTAGTTAGGGACGATGATGAATTAATTTATTAAACAGGAACATTTTATCACCAGATTATTTTTAAAATCCCTTCTCTTCAATCTGTTCCCTAACTTATTCGTAATGATTACTCTCAGAACCATTTCACTGCAAATCTATAATTAAAACACTATTGTAAGTTTAAAGTCGTAACTAATTATAATAAATTATATGTTTTTACGCTGATAACAGTTAACTAAACGACTCTTAATTAACTAACTATCCGTGTATAGGCCGTAATAACTTTTTCATAAAATATTATAACAAACTCATTCAAACGTGTCTATATTGTATATAGACTTATAAAATAATAACCGACTGGAATAATACAGCTGGTGGTCAAATACAGGGGTTCGAAAAGTGGAATGCACCCTTCTGGGCGCCATATACATAATATTAGTATAATATATACGCACATGTTCGATGTTTTGTTTGAATAATGAACACATTTTTTTGAACATTAACTTAATTTTCAATTTTTATAAAAATTTCGTCTAACTTCGATTTACTCCAAAACGCCAAATATTTTTAGACGTATATAATATTTTACAGTAAAAAAACAATTAAAGAAGTTCTCATTTTAATTGCGGTAAGTTCACGAATACTGTGTTTAAATTATATGATATTATAAATTAACCAATAATTTAAGATTTTATTTTTTCGTATGTATTGTATACATTTTTCTTTATTTTGGATATTCAAACGAGAAAATTGACAATCACCTGTTATACGAGTAATCAATATGGTAATAAACAGTTATTTCTTTAATTATTATCAACTTACTCAATGGGCTTTAATATTATAATGTTTTTTTTTTATGAATTCGATCGTATCAAAATATCGTTTTTTAGTGTCATTTTTCATCTGTTAATTATAAGGAAAACTAAATAGCGGTCCCTCGTAGAATCACGTTATAACTGATACCCATTCGTATCCTCAAATGTTCGCTCCGGCGATGTTTTCTGCTAACTATTTCCAATTTAAAATGTGTTAGTTTTTAGAAAAGCATATATTTGATATTTTCAACTTTTAACTGCGATCAACACTGTACATGGGCATATCAATAAGACAGTCTATATTCGAATCTACCTATTAATTCTATGGTAAAAATGTATTGTTTTTTTATTTATCATTTAGTTATGTCAAATTTGTCCGAGGTATAAGATTGTAATACATACGTATACAAAGGAGGAACTAAACAGTACCCGTTTTTAAAAAAAAAAAACTGTGTGTTCGAATTCTTTTTCCACGCGTCCCTCTTCAATATTTTTAACTAGAATACCGATCGAATGTCTACGCCAGTGGTTCTTAATATTTTCTGGGTCAAGGAAATTATTTTGATAGATTCGATATTTCAGAGTCCTGGTAGGAGGGGGGTCTTATTTAGATTTTTTTGTAAAACAACATCTACGACAAGATTACGTAACTATGTCACAAATGAGCTATCTGAAAAACATGAAAACACAATGAAATTATCTTAAAACTCGACAATATATAAAGGCGTTTAAGTTATGATTTCTTTTAAAGTTTAATTTAAATTAATCGTACCTTTATATAGCGTAAATTTCGGTGTATTGAGTAAAATATACAGGTGTGACTTATACTTGTAAAAAAAAGAAAAGAAAAAGAAAAAACAATACATTATATATAGCATTGTATACTACCTAGTCTGGGCGAACTTGTGTCCCGTATACCACGGTATAGGTACGTAACCGCGGTATACGCCTCGAAGCCGTCAGCCGATTGACCTAGAGACCGCATAGATGTATATGTATACAATGAGACTCGCCTATCCGCGTGAATGAAAAACGTACAATAGTCGCGTATTGTACATTATTGACGCCGACTAGATAATATCGTTCTGTACACCCGGACGGGTTCACAAGGGTTCATCCCGTCAGGTCGTTCAACCCGAAACACGTGTTGTAGAGCCCGAGGAAAATAATCTGTTCTTTAGACAGGAGAGGAATGTAGACGAAAATTTCGATCAAAAGCATAAAACAAATCGGTTAGACGACCAGTAACCCTAATCTAACCTAACCCTTTTGTTTACCCAGCCTAACCTAATCTAGTATAGTCGGGTATACGACAAAATGTTGTTACTTAATTTAGTTTTTGTAATCTGAAATATAGTTTTAGGTTGTATGTCGTAAACGCATTTTGACAACACCAAAGAGCCTACGATGAAATTTAAATTTTAAATTATATGCATTATTATATTAAACGATATATCTTTTGCCATGTACAATTGAATTCATACTTTCAAAAAAACCAATAGAAAAATATAATTTCATCCTGCCGTAAAGAATTGAATTTATTGTTATCGCGCACAATAAAACCACGATCTTGATATTGCTTATACGATCATATTATTATAGTAGTTTATTATGTTATTTTTAATGAATTTTAAAGCAAAACAATTGTAGAAAGGGACGGCGGATGAGCAGTAATAATAATATGTATGTGTTCGTCGGTTGCGGGTTAGGCTAGGTTAGGTTAGGTTGGGTTTGGTTTGGTCTGGTTGCCGGGTAGGGTGAAACAATTTGTCACTCTCGACGTGGGTGGTGGCTTCTGCATTGACCAATAACTGCTGAGCATCGCACAGGAAAGACCATCATCGCTCAGCTCCCAAATTGATGGGGAGTTATAGTCTTTATAACCACTTCTTTTAAGAAATAATAACGTGTTTTGTATATTTTCATATGACATAAACAGTATTACGAATTCGCAGGGGTACTCAAGAAGGGCTATAATATAATATTATAGAATATAGTAGTACTCTATTGTCGTGCGCTAACCACGCGTGTTCACACGCACTGTACGTGATATTATACCACGGTTAGGAAGGTATATACCGTAATATATTATGTATTTTATTTTTTGTTAATACAATTAATTCGTACGCGAACAAAGATAGAAATAGATACGTGTGAAACCATCGACTGCCGCCGAGAATATCATGTACGGTTTTTATCTTCTTCTATCATTATTATATATTATTATGTCCGTGGAAGCAACCGCGTTTTGGTCACCACTGACCGCGTGGTGCTCGTAACCCTATATAGAGGGGTCCCGTCTACCGCGGTCCAGACACCGATGGCGGCGGCGGCGGCGGCGGCTTTGCGAACGAGTGGCGCAGCGGTTCTCTCTCTCCTCAGTCGTCCGAACAACAGCTCGGCACCGACTCCTCCGACACCGGCTGCCCTCCGGTTTTCCCGCCGCGACCCGCCTGTAAGTCGCGCTTACGTTTTCATTCTTCACGCGGTCGTTTTCGAGTTTTTTATGTCTAAAAAAAAAAAAATTGCAATTCTAGTATTTGACACGACGTACGTGTCCCATCCAAGGCCATAGATCGTAGATCATTTTAAGCGTTTTTAAAATTTCAGAAATTGCTTTTTTCGTCTTCCAAATACGGTTTGAATGAAGAACGCACGTCAAGACATCGTGTCTCATTACCAGAGATTGCTCGGAGTTACAGGTATGAAATAATCATTAATGATTTCGATTAAATTATAATATTATGTTTCAATTAGATTAAACGATCCGATCGCGTTAGGTATACGATTAATTTCTATGTGTCCTGCGCACGTGTGACGGACACGATTTATCGGCCAGTCGAAAAAATTGGGTTTTTAGAGCGCGCGTGCACATCGCGTCGATATGAGTACCCGTCGATCGATGGGAATAAAAAACAATTTTTCGTTTCATTATACGAGTATAATATATTTGTTCGGTCTTTCGGGCGAGCGCATTGTTGTTGCGATCTGTAATAAATGATCAAAATGTATTGTATGGTATGGTATCTCATTATCATATAGAGGTACCCGAGGTTAGGTTAGGTTAAGTTAGGTTAACGGTCCAGGTAAACGCCGTGGGATATTGTACCCTCTGATTATTGGACGTCGGTTTGAAATACAAATTTGTATTTCTCTGAAACAATATAATAATATGAATTAACGTCAGAAAACGCTACAATACAATAACATCAAATAGAATTTTCAGTTTTACATTTTATATAATACAAACCAGTTGTTCGTGTAAAAAATACCTAAAAAAATTTTAATTTAAGAATAATATTTAGTTTTTTATATAGCACGAATACATGTGTATGAGCGTTTGTTACATAGTGAAATCAAATAGAAACGAATTCAAATGACCAATTATACACATTTAAAATGTTTAAAATATAAATTTTATTCTAAGAATAATAATATAATTTTTGTTGTTTTAATTGTTTTTATTTTGACAAAAATTATATAATTTTTGTTTTTTAAACCATTATAATCGTAATGTGAATGATTATTTTTAAATATTATTATATTACCTATAATATTATTTTATTGCTTTTTTTTTGTCTTATTAATATATAATTTATATAGCGGGCGGACTAAGCTTGTAAGAATCAATCGATACAGTGACCGTAAGAATGATTATGTATACTGCAAGTCTGCAGTAGTGAAGTGTGTGACGAAAATATAAAAATATTTAAAATTGAGTTTTGTTTAAATACGGTTAAGCGGGAATTTTAAAATGTTTTTTCGTATCGCGATTATTTAACTAAAAATTACAGCGAGTATAATATTATCTAAATTGACATCAACAAATATAACATATAACATTAAAACACGTGGAATTTTCATTGCTGAGCGTTGCTAATTTTATTTTAAAAAAACAATAAAAAAACAAACAGTACAAGTCTTTTAAAATTGTACTTATTTCTTTAATTTTTGCTTTGATTTATAAATAAAGGAAAAAAATAGTTAACAATCATTTATATTGTTATATTAATACACACACACCCGTACAACATGCTATATTCTATGTGAGTACTGAAGTATTTACCAAGTTGTTCGACGATTTTTACCATTTATCACTTAACACGTTAGGTTAAGGTTAGGTTAGGTTGGTTCTTTGAAAATATACAACGTGAAATTTTATAATCTTTCGTATTTTTTTTTTTTATTGTTTTTAGTTGTATACAGTTTTATCAGCAGTGAATTAAAATTGCTTTTCTATATTATATAATATACATTCATAGTTATACCTATACTACTCGTATAACCTAATGCCAATCCGAAAACGTCCATTCGATCGTCATAGGTTGTCGATTTTTACGTTCTTGTCTATAAGATCTGTATCGAAGTGTATAAATAATTCTCAATTTACATATTATTATTGTCTTTATGTGCTCTGCTAATCATTTATGGTTAACTATCACGAAAGGTAAAAAAACATTTGAAAAACCAAAAATTCTTGTAAATCGGTTTGTGAACTATTTTTAGATTAAATACATGATTAGTATGTGCTTGAAAATATTGTAAAATTAATATAAGTATAAATCGTACTCGGTAGTTAAGTGTTTATAGAATTGATATAATAATATATTATAATATTATCATTTTACGAAATATACGACAACATATTATAAAAAGCATGTAAGTTTATTGTATATGTATTTAGGTATGTACTTACATTTATAAAAATTCGAAATATTACAAAAATTATTGATGGAATGGTTTGAAACTTAATTTATTGAATATAACATAATATTAAAAAACTATCCGCCTACTAAATAAGAAGGAATGACTATTTCAAATTTATTTTATCATTTTCGGTGCTGGACAATGTATATTATTACCGTTAATATATTATTTGTTTTATTTTTTATGGGTACCTATATTATTATTTATATTTTGTATAGTATAACGATTAAGTATTTAAATCAAGGGTACTATTGAAAATAAGAAAAAACTAATAGAATTAGAAAACTTAAAAAAATCGCTTAAAAAAAAAAATATATATCATATCAAACTAAAACGTTTAAATAAAAATTACTAAGTCCTAAAGTCTTATATGTAATATAAATGCATACATAAGTTTTATACAGTTTTGTACAGCAATTTAATTTAATTTTAATTTTATTTAATACGGTCGAAAACATTTTTTTAAATAGATACTGAATAAATAATAAAAATTGTTTTTGTTTTTTTTTTTAAATATATTTTAAGCAATAATAAAATTATATTTCGATGACTCAATGTCTACTCAATGCCATACCTACATACATATAACTATATGTGATATGATACATAAAATAACTATTACATTAATCTAATACCTATAATATGTGTCTATTATATATATATATTTCAATAATTTCCATTCCTTTCTCTCAATTCGTTCTGCAGATATTCGCTTATTTTTAGTTCCTCAGCTTTTTTTCATAACGTTTTTACTTTCAACCTCAAAACCCAATTAATTGGCACACTATATAAATTTGACTACTTGCATTCCCATCGTTGGCCATTCCATAAACTAATAATTGAAATTCTACATCTAATTATTGTTTATAATTAAAGTTTTTATTGTTGTTGTTTGAAATTTCAATCATAAACTGAAATTATTCATCGAAAAAAATATATGTCATTATATAACATAATTTATTCAATGTATTATTTAACAGATAAGGGAGAGAAACATCTATTGTTAAGAAATATTTATTTGTTTTTCACGAATGGTCTAAAAATATGGGCCAACATTGTTACTAGCATACTTATGAACTTTCCTAGTGATCTTTTAAAATATTATGAAGTTGTAGGTTGAGTTAGCTTAGGTTCAATATTATATAATCGTTTCTTTAAAAAACAATAAAAGAAAATGGTTTTATTATTTTAGTGCCAACAGAGGTTAATGTTAAATCAAAGGTTTGTTAAATTGCTCTAATTTTATTATTTTTTTAAAGTAATTTACTAAAAAATAACTCTGAGTACTCAAATCGAAGTTAGTTAAATTAACGTAAACAATTTTTTGAGTAGGTCCGTGGCCATATATTATTATTTTTTAATTTAGTATGACTCCATAATATGTTAAAAATTCCTGATTTAAAATAATATCAATTTTATAAAAGACGACCGTAGTGGTATAAAACGTAAATATTATAAATAGTAAATAATATAATCATTAACACATTTGAACATTTCAGACGAACGATTTGTTGACAACTGTCATTTATCAATTTTAAAATTTCTAATTGATTTATAATATTTTTTTTATATTCAGACAGACTTCAATAAAATATTTTAGACGTTTAAGTCTATATATACGACTGTATGTATTCAATGCGTGATATTATAATGAATTGAGTCACACAGGACATCTGTAAAAACACATATTATATTTTTTAGTTATTTAAAACATCTAAATATATAATTAAAAATGCATTCGGAAAAATTGCGTTTAAATATGTATATGATTTACATATACCACAATTCTGAAATCAATAGGTATGACCTAGTGCATTCGTATATGTATATAGTATATACTACTTATATACTATAATATTGTGTCAGACATATTATTATTATTGCATTCGTATAACATATTCAGCATTTTTCTAATAGAACTGTCATTATTGTTGTTGTAGCAAAATCCAATTAAAATTCAAATACGACCACCCACTTTAAAGATTTTATTGAAAATATTCTGTTGAACAATAACACTTCAACATAATGCTCTATATTTTTCATCATTCTTTTTTCGATTTTATAATAAGTACCTGTGTTATATTTTATCGATAAATAATAATATTTCGGATAGTTAAATTATTCATATTACATTTAAAAAAAATATTTCTTTATATATAATGACTAATTAACTGTATATACTAAACCAAAAATTAAAATTAAATTATTAGTAAGTATAGTAGTACGAATAAATGAGTCAAAATGTTAAGCTTAAACTAAATTTTAACTTAACTTATTTTTTCAAATTTATATTAACTTTGCAAATAATGAAAACTAGGTATGCCTTATTATATCTAAAATCTAAAATGTCTACTTATATATTTCTTTAATTTAATTATTTTTGAACTTTTTTAAAATTATTTTTAATTAACTGAGTTAGAAAATAACCTTATTTGGATCAGGGCGTTGTAGACACGTACCGTATGTGTAGTGTTTGAATTGGAGAATTGAAACGTCTGAAGACCAGAAATATTAGTGATTAGGTTCATCTACTATACTCTTTTGCTACTCCAATTCAAGCACTGGAATTGTAAAATAAAATGATGATTTCAAATATTTTATATTATAATGACGATGTGAAAAACTGGAAAGTATATATATATGATGAACTACTAATAGTCTCTTACTACTAAAAATGTTTAAAAAAAATGTTGAAAATGTAAAATTATTAAATATTGGAAACATGTACATTAGTAACTAATAAAAAAAAACTTGTACATTTTAATATTGTATGTGTATTAAATTGACTTTAATGGTATTATAGGTACAGATTGTATCTAAATTTATTTATTAAATTATATCTAAGTAACGAATTATTCTTATGTAACAAATATCAAATTATGTAATTTTGAAAATCCTACGTAGATAACATATTATTGATGAGAACTAAACATATTGTGTACATACTTATTACGTAATATTATATTATATACTCGTAGTATATAGGTATCTACTACCACTATAATTAATTCAATATGGAATAGTGTGTTACTTTTATTTATTATAAAAATTAATGTTTTTAAATAATAATAAAACTGTGGCAGACGTATTATTATAATCATTAGAGTACGAGTATATATTCCATAATAATTAATAATAAGATTCAAGTTACATAATATTTTACAATTTTGAGTTCGAAGAGTCCAAGGAGAGCATTACCATCATAACATTGATATTTATCTGTCTTTAAAATTAAAATTTTTGATTTGGAACGATCGTTCCAATAACCGAATTCACGCGCATCAACATTCCAAAACACCAACTTAAAACTTCAAATTTAAAAAAAACCTTATCCGAATCACGCTTGTTCTGTATTGATATGACATTCTAAACGTGATCTTTTGAATGGGTTTGCCTACTATTATTTACTGCGTAAATAATAATAATATACGAAGTCGACCTTCATTTACCAATTTTCTATCGTCTAAATAATATTTCCTACGCAATTATCATAGCTGTGATGAATATTTTTCGATCGAAACATAACACGATATAGCCTTGCATTTAAAAGCAACAAAAACGAAATATCAAACTTAAAAACTATAGTTCGTATACAGTTAGTAAATAATCGGATACGTACAATGAAATTTATGAAAATATGGAAGAGTGATGTACTTTGCGAGTGGAATTTTATTGAATCGACAAAAAAATATGACTCGATTGAAATCATTCGGCCTTGGGATTTTCCCTGGGAGCTATACAGTTGCTCATATGATCTGAAGGACCAACTAGCAAACGCAATCTTTTTCCCTTATATAAAGTATTTAATTATAATTATAAAATATAATATAGTATACAATAAGTATGGCTTTTATTTTAAATTTATAAATCGTAAAAAATTATATATTTTTTAAGTAGTGTGAAGAGTAGTTTATCTTTCTCCGTATCCAAATAGCGTAACATTCGATCAGCATCTCATTCCTTATATAAATTTTAGATCAACTTTTGGTTACGTTAAGTTGGGTTTGATTTGGTTAGATTACATACAATTTTTTAAATATTATAAACTACCGATTCAAGATTAATTGTTTGAATCGTTATTTAAATCGATCAAGTTGTTAATAATGATGTTTGTAGATTTCCAAACGTTATACTACGCGTGCATCAGTAACAGACCAACAGCGATAGACTATACTTAGTGCCCTAGGAAATGCTTAATGCTATTTTTACCAACCAAACATATTTGTATCGTACGGCTTCTTTGTAAACGTTTTTAAAAAAAAACAACCATTTTCTTCTATTCTTTCTAATGAACGTTACCGTTTTACTTTTAATTCAAAACGTGAACGTTTTTTTGAACCTTAACAAAATGAATAATATTATAATGTTTATATTATTATATTTAGTATAAATTAATTATATAAAATATTAAACACATTTGAACTTTTGACTACAAGGTTTAAATAATAAATAGTACTATTTTAAAAAATAGTATAATATAAAATTAGCTGTTTCATAATATCCTCTTTTATCCCTTCTAACAAACTAACAACATTTATGATAATAAAAACTTCTTTCGTAGTTACTTATTCTATTTTCGTTTATTTTCATACTGTACGATTATTAGAAATCTAATAAAATATCTTTATACTAAGATTTCTTGAATAGCTTCTACATATAATGCAAAAAAAAACATGTGTAATTTAATACACGTTATCTACATTTTCGTTTTAAGCAGTATATATCGTAGTATATATGTTTTAAAATAATAAATTTTATATTTCCGACAATATTAAAATCGTTTTATCGAAAAATTGTGTTTTTATTGAAATTTCATATAGTGTTGTAGATTGTAGATACACAGTATTATTTTAGCTAAATTACCAAAAATATAAAATATATATTCTTACAAAAAGTTGCACACGGTTACACTCATAAACTAAATTTAAATACCAGTTGATAAGATAGTATAATATAAAAAATGTTAATTATACAAATTATGGGTTTGAAATTATTTCTTTAACTTTTTTAAGAATTTTTTAACTACAAAAAAATTAATTTATCAATTAATTTATATGGTTATGAAAATAAATCTAAGTTTAACTCTAAAGCATATTTTAGCACAGCTTTTTGTACAGGTGTGGCATAATTTTTTCTTATAGGCACTCAATATAGATAGTAGTTATTTTATAGTTATAAAAAAACGGTTAAAGGAAAATATTTCACATTTTATTGAAAGAGTTTATATTTATTTTTATAACATATTACAATATGAAATATTCAAATAATATAATAAATAAATAATATTATAATAATATAATAAATAATATAATAAATAATAATATAAAATGATATAATTGTATAAATATTTTATTATATAATTATATTGTATTAGAAATGTAATAACAATGATAATAACAAATTATTTAAAGTTCATTATAACATTTTGGTGAAAATCATCTTATTAGAATTGTGTTGCCAATGAAATCACAGAATATTTTAGGGAACAAATATGCCAGAACAGCTGTCTTATTAATATTCATATTATTATTATATAATATTTTTTTATTATTTAAAAAAAAACAAATTTCGTATTGTAAAATTGAGATTTAAGGAATTTTACAGGTATATCACAAGCCATATAAGACGGCTTATAGGGTACGTATGGGTAAAACGTACTCTATAGTAGCCTATGCTCTAAAGTCATTGTTATTATGAAATATTATAATAAACAACGCATATTATAATACATTAAGATCTGACGTAAAGTAAAAATGATTGTAAATATTTCATCAAATAAAAATGTTTTTAACAAATTCGTAATTATAATTTTATGCGATTATTTTTTTAAATTATATTATAATAACTGATTCTACGAAATGTTTGATTATATATTTTCTGTAGAGGGAAAGAAAAACAATTAATTTAAGTAGATTTTTTATGATTTTATAACGAAATGTCATCATATAGTTATTATTTTGGGTCATAAAGCAAACTAAATCCAACAGAAATTCTAAATAACATCTTTGACCTTAAACTTAAACAAACGCCTAAATTTATTTAACTCGTCATTTAACAATCGTATATTATGTCAACAGGTACATATTTACCTATTTATTATACATTACATAAATCAAACAAATAAATGAATGTGTATTATCATCGAGTTATTTAAATAAAAATAATTCTCTTGACTAATGGTTAAATTCTGTGGAAAATTCAATACCAACTATTATAATCAGGTAGAAATTACACTCCAACCTCAGATAACATATTACGATTATAAGGTACTATTGTGTCTATGATATATGCATATCGTGAGCAATAAAACGTTTATTATTTTATTTTTTATTTTTTTTAATAATTATACTATTATCTTATCGATTTTATTTAAATTAATGGTTTTCCAAATAATTATTTAATTACTCATTACTCTTCGATGATGTAAAATGCGTATTTATAAGTGCACACTTAATAATTTATATTACAATTGGTACTAGAATAAATGTGCTAAAAAATAGGGTTAGAATTTTAAAAAAATGTATTAAATGTTTATAAGAAAGTATCCATCATCCTATGTACTAATGTGTGCATATTTTTTTTTATTTGTAAATTAAATATAAGAAAATCAATTAGTATATAATACCAATGGCATAGTGAAAATATTTTAAAAGAGTAGCTACTCAAAATTGTAGGGTGGTACTAGGCTACTAGTAGGTGATATGAATGAAAGATAAATAAAATGTATAGTATTAATTTCATACTAACAAAAAGTTTTTATTAACAATGCTGTAAGCCCAATAACTTGTTTGTAATACCATATATATATATAAACTTTTGTTGCTAGTGAACTATGTATGTATTGATGATTAAAATTTGGGATAGGTGGGTAAAAATAAATATTTGCTTAATTAAATTGGCCACTGTATCATACCGAAATTCAATACTTGATGATCAAGAATAATCAAAAAACCTATAAAAATGCATTTATTATTCATAAATTCCAAATAATATATTAATTATTTATATTGAACATTTTTTTATAAAACTAAAAACTATTTAAATATTTTTACTTTAAAATATAACCTATATTAATTTATAATTTACTTACAAAATGGAAAAAATTTATCATTTATAATAGGTACTTATAGTTTTATTTATAGAATTAAATTTGTTCGATTCTTATTTAAATTTCTGGTAAACAATTCGGTAATACGTAAATCCAAATAATAATAGAATTTCAATATTGTAATTTAAAAAAAAAAAAATTATTATATATAAATAATATTTTCTAAGGTTTTTTAATAATTAAAATCTATTCAGTATTGAATAGAACAACAATAATAATAATAATTAATAATAACACGTTAAATTCGTATTATCATCACCATCGAAGTTTATTCATCGGCCCGCCAATATAAAAGTCCAATGCCAAACGGAACAGTCAGTCAGTATTGCGCCAGTTAACGCGAAACAACGACCGCGCACGTGTGTCTAACATATTTTTTCATATCATTATTGTTCTTTTGACATTTTCATCGTCGTTTGCTCGTGAGATTTACGAAATCTCAAACATTCGTTATTATTTATGCATGGTTTACTCATTCAAGCCGAGTTTACACAAAAAACCGTCGTGTAAAGTTATGTACAGAACTCTCTACTTATTATTCTGCCGAGATTCCGGTGAGCAAAGCATCTATATTACGCACATTATCGATTTAAATTTTAATGTTTAAAGTTAATTTTAATCAATATTAACGTACAGCTGTTGGAAAAAAAACGACTTAACCACATGTGAAGTTAAGTTAGATTTTCATATCATATTACCGCTGTAATTATTTTTTACGCATTCAATCGAACGATATAAATAATAATGATGTGTATTTTTATAAATTACTTAACTACTCTAATTTAATGATAATAATAATAATTTGTGTCGATTAAATTTTTCAATCGTGTTTAATTTAATGTTTACTAAAATATATATTAAATTTAAATCAAAACTGAAGTTCACTTTTAAAAGAAAAATATATTATATAACGAATCGAATTTACTTTTATTTAATACTGTTATATCAATCTAACTGAAAACGGGTTTGCACATCTCTTCCCATCTATATACGATTATGTTTTGATGAATTTGCGATTTCCGCAAATTTATTTATTTATTCAAACTCACTTCGTTTCGATGTCACGTGTAGATAAAACTTAAGTCAATTTAAAAAATCAAATCTTCAAAAAGATTTATAAAAAATGAAGTACAAAAAATATAAAATTATTATGATTTATATAATCAAAGAAAATTGATTTTAGCTCCACTGTAATGTAAAAATTATAAAGCGAAATCTAACATAACACCTTATTCAATCAAGAAATCGCGTATTATACCTACCTATCATATTATTAATATTTATTATTGATACGGTTTCTAGTTAAGCATCTTTTCCTTTTTAGTTATTTTCAATTATCGCATATCAGATTATGCGTAAATTTTTTTCAACATAAATTATTTAATTAAATATAAAAAATAAAAAGAATGAACATTTTCTATATTTTATTTAGGCTAGATCACTGTACGTCTTATTGTCAACAAAATACAAAATATATTTTATTAATTATTATAAGATTAACATATTGAATATTTTAAATTAATGTTAATACAATTTAAATATTAGTACGGTTAAATGTGTATAATAATATGCGTAAACTATAAAGATCTACACTATAAAAAAAGTAAATTCGAAGTCCATAAAAAAAGTAGTTTAATTGCACTTAAATTTCTAATAAACGCAATGCAATATATACTCATAAATCGAAATATTAAACATATAAACAACTGTAAATGTCTTTTTTAATAGTAAATACCTTATTTTTAAAGTCATTAATTTTATAAAAATAAACATTTTTAAACATTTAGTTTTGTCTTTTGATAAAAAATAGTATAAAATTAAATAAAAATGCAAAAAATGATCAAAAATTTAAATTTCTAAAAAAATGAAAAATAAAAGTTGAAAACTTAATGATACGTATTTCATACTTTGCATTAGAAAATTTAAGTTCTTTATAATATACTAAAAAATGCACTTTGTTACAAATTTACAACTTTAATTATTATATTTGATACATTTCTTAAATAATACGAGTGTGCATTAATTATAATACTGATTTTTTTTTTCGAGAAAAGATAATATTACACGTACGTACATTTCATTTACTTTTATATACGAGTAGTTATAGTTTTTTTTTATTAAATACTTAAGTCCATTTAATTTAAAAAAGTTTAAAACAGAATAATATGACGACTATTAATTTATTTAAATCTATTTAATCTAATAATAGTAAGTAGATAATAATAATAATATCACAAAATCAACATCTAGACGTTGGCAATTAACTATATACTAACTATTTATAATATTATTTTATAAATCAAATTTAAATTATATACTGAATATAGTTCAATACTGTTTAATATTTCTAAAACGATTAACTATACAATTTTAAAAAAAATTAGTTTTATTAAAATGACAGTAAAACTATAGTGTTGTAATTAAATTGAATAAATCGAAATAATTGAGTTAAGGTTTATAATGTACATTTACAAATAATTTGATTAATAACAACAAAATTAATACATAAATAACAAAATAAACGTTTAAAAATTTTATTCTCTAAGAAATAAATAATAATAAAATTAGATTCTTCGAAACGTGTACATATTAATCTGTAAGGAGAACAATAATGCATAATACGCATATTATGATAGTGGACCAGTGAAACGTTTATTATAATTGTTGTTCCGTTTAATATTTCGTTCAATCATTCGAATTTATATTTGGTGTTATTTTTTAAAATAGAACATAATACACATATATGTGTGTAATAATTAAACGCGACGAATATTTTGTACAGTCTTTTCGATAAATTCGTTATAATATAAATTAAAATTTGTTAAAAAAATTTTATTTTAACAAAATGAGTGTTAGAGGTCGACAGATAAAATGTTTCGTTGTAATATTATTATTATAATAATAATAATGAAAATTCGTAAATCTTATTAAAATAGTTCTATTTATCGCGATTTTAACAATTAAATAATGAGCAAGATTTCTTTATATCGTACAAAATGAATTAAATCTATAAAAATGTAATCGGGACTCTGTGAATATTGAAAAATCTGAGCTACCATCGAAATAGGTATCGTGTTTGTTGTCTTTTATTTATAACCTTGTAATATTGTACGTAACCTAACCTAACATAACCTAACCTAATATACATCAAATATCGGTTATTAGAACTGCACGATAGGATATAATATTAAATTAGTTTTTAATAGTTTTATATGATTTTTAAGGCCGGACGTATATATTTTAATGTAGGAGTAGGTTATGTATGAAGGTAGGTATGAATCAGAGGCTAAAGTATATAATTTTCGTTACGCACATTAAAATATAATAAACCGTATCTACGCATTATCGTTGGTGCCATTTATGTAATATTATGTTTATAGCTATCAAAGTTTCAAGAGTCGAATTAAAAAGATTATCTTTTAGTCACATATAAGTTTTGATAATAATTATTCATTTTAGATTTTTATTTTATTTTTTCACGACAATAATTTATAAAATAAAATATAAAACGCAATAATAAATAAAAACAAATTCCTTAATTTAAAACTCTATACACCATTTTTAATCTTTGAATATAATTAGCTATAACTATAGAACGTTAAAACTTCCAAAAATAACTTTAAAATTTAAAACTATTAAGCATGAAAATATGGGACGTACGGAATTTACATTTTGATATACTTAACACAAAAAAAAAATAACCATTTAGTATAGAATAATTAAAAATTTATTTATTTAATTAAATTCTAATTTAGATATTTCTGGTGCTTACTTATAAAAATTATGTAAAAATATCAAAAATAATTAAATAAAATAATGTTAAAAGGCATTATTAATAAGCAGTTAATATAATTGACCAATTATTGTGTAGAATAAGTGGGCACACACATATAACTCTACTATTTTTTAGTGTAAATCATATTCTTTAATTTGTGAAATTGATCTAATATTTAGTATAATGTTCTAATATAATAATTAAAACTACGTGAAATTACAAATCATAAGTTATATAATGGATCTATTGAGTGTTCCTCAATGATTAACCAGATTAGCAATTTGATGAATTTCTATGTTTCTCAAATAATTTGAGTAATAATCTGTATAATAATGAGTATAATCTGATGATATTTCGATGCATCGGACAATAAATATACCTATTTAGTACTTAGGTGGTTTGCTATTAGACGTTGATAATTATAAGGTTTCTTATCTCGAGTTTGGTTCATATAATTTTAAAATTTTATTTTAGCATTGTTAATCTGATTAATCGTAAAGAAAATTGAATTTGAAACAAATTTTAAAATGGATTAAAATTTCACAGGACTAATAGAATAAAAAAAATAATGTAAAATGCATCGAGATTTTATCTCTAATGATAACACTGCGTGGTATCTAATTTTTATTTAATTATTCGCGTTTGTACGAAATGTGTGGCAACAGGAACTGCTCTGTTGTCATATATATAGGTACAACAATAACCCGGAAAGATCCGTACGCCACTATGCATATGCAATTGTTAACCGTCTGGTGCTAATTATAAACGAATATGCAATTTGCGAATATGATTATAATCGTTGAATATACCATTACCTAGGTATAATAATAGCGCTAAACCTCATGCGAGAATAGGCGTAGTCGTTATTTCGTATTTTTAATTTGCCCTATTCAATTTTAATGGTGTTTAGACCGATTATTATTGTTTAGAGTTACGTAGTTACACAATATTATATAATATATGTTTTTAAAAAGTTTTTTTTTCGCACGTGCATAGTTCCTTCTCTTCCTCGATCCAAGCTTACTTGTTACAAAGTGTCGACGAGAGATACTACATATATAGATATTATATTAGAGATTTTCAAAAGGTTATGATAGACATTTTGGTGAATCTTATTCAATTTTAAAAGTTCTTTATTAAGATAATGAAAAAAAAAATCAAATGTTGTCATATTATACTAACATTGTATTAAATCCTTAGGTATCGAAAAAAAAAAAATGAAACCAAGATCTATGAATTTTTTTTGGGGTCTTAATCATGACACGTTTGAGTCCCTATGATATATTATATTATTACTAAATATTACATAATTTGTTAAACATTTCCAAATAAAGGTATATAATATCCAACTGGAAAAATTGCTTATATACATTACAAATATACTTGTATTTTATAAAAAACTTAAAAATTTACATTTTTATATTAATATTACAAATTGATATTTTTTGAAACATAATATATGCATTTCATACAAAAATAAAGATGTGTTTTGTTCACGTTTAAAGTTTGTTTTTTTTTTTTTTTTGCGTAAATTGTAATAATTTATTTTGTTAGTATAATATTTTGTTCTTATTTATATATTAAAATTCCTGAAAAGGAACTTTTAGCATCTATTTATTATGTAAAGTAATCAATAATCAGATATTTAATAATATTTTTTTTAACTATGATAAGTTAGATCATTTGTTAATTTTTAATTTTTTTATTTTACTCTTTGTTAATTACCTAATTATAATAATTAATCGTTTTACTCGTATAAACTATTGTTATATTAATTTATATTTTATTTATAAACAATTGTGGTTTTACTTCATTTTAGATCGTTATTTTCAATTCAATTTACTTGAATATATTAATAATCTATTAATAATAGAGACAATATATTATATATATATGTATTAATATATATCTTCACTAACAGAATATTAATCTATATAAAAAAATTCTCATATATTAATAACCCGGAAGGAATTGCCTTACCATTTTTACTTCTTCAGGACTTAACCTAACCTAACCAAATCTAATCTAGATTTATACAGTTGAGATAGATCAAACAGATGAATCAATTGTTATAAATACATGTGTTTTTATAACTGGAATGGACTAATATTTTAAACTGTTAATGGGATTTATAAATAACATTATTTATTTCGTATATAATCAAACAGCTGCCAGGTTGGACGCACTAAATAAAATATAATATGTTTTATAAAAATATAAATGTGATAGTATAAACTTTTATAAATAATAAAAACTTATTTACATATTATAGTATGCAATTATAAAAATTATAATGCGTGTCATGAGGAATAGGTAATACATAATGTAGCGATTGAAAAATAATTGTTATCTGTATCTTAGCGTTTCCAAATTTTGTTCGTTTATGCCTCCCTAAAAATAGAAATATTTTCTCATGCAATGAATAATACAAATATTATAAAATATATTATACCTTATAAATATTAATTTTTTATACCATTATATTATTGTTTATAAATTTGTTCAAGTCTCCAGACCTCTCCCGTTGGAAACTCGTCATACAGCTTGGAAACCACTGATCTATATCACATAGTAATATTAAACTCACGCTCAAATTAAACAATATTCGTCGTCGTTAAAAATGTTAATTCGACTTAATTGTTATTATTCCAATTTAGAACATCATAATATATAGTGTACAAGGTGATCGTTTTGTCCGACAATCGTCTTCGATAATAAAATAATTTTATTATTCGTGAAATCGTCTAAATATTCGATTAGTCCCCTCTATGATTTTCAGCGTTTATTACATCATATTAAGACTCGGGAAACATTCGTTGGAATATACCTAAAGTATAAATACAAAAATAATGTATAAAAACAAATGATTTGAAAACGATTTAAGAGAAAATTCATAACATTGTTTAAAATTTAAATAAAAACACCCTGTACAAAAATAATACACAATAAAAATAAATAATTCTACATTAATAACAATCAATTGCGTGAGGCGTCTTATATTTAGTCGTCCTGGATCCGATAATAATAATTAGATAACTCGCAGCGAGATTATTTATTATTTCGTTTTATCATCGCGATCGCACCACGTTGCCAACGATGACCGGAATATTATATTATATTATACGTCATACAAGATCCGGGACCGGCCATAGTTTTTTATTTTATAATGTTTTTAATGTAAAGTAGATGCACACATGTTTTTTACACCACTTATCGTAAAAATCCGCTGAAAACAAGTGAAAACGATTATTATTTTTTTATCGTCGTCATCGTTATAAACAAAATTAAAAACATCGATTTAATATAATTATATCATATCAGACACTGGGAACATGGTCGGTGTCGAAGAAACGTAAAAACACTTCATAAAAAGAACGAGATTATAGAATTTTACAGTGTTTATCTAAAACGAAAAAAAGGGAAAGTGTTGTTCGACACGATAACGCGAATATTATTATTACTATGGTACACACGTGCTGAATTCATATTATAACGATTGCGATGGTTATACAGTCGTTTTTCACTTACTACGCGAGTGTCGCCTTGAGATTAATTTTAATAAATATATTTAATAATTTATTGAAAACAATGGTTAAGGTCAGAATTTACAAATCAAGTTTGATAATATCATATGTTATGCAATTTATAAAAAAAATTAAGTAATATTTGGAAACGAATAAAATTCAATTTCATTTTTACTCCGTTTGTATATGATTTATTGTTTCGAGACATCGCTGCGGTACCTTTCATTTTCTTTCAAATTCAATTATAAAATTTCCATAAAAAATAAATCAAATATATAATATTTATACATTTTTACAATATATTGTTTTAAATATAAGAAAATAATAACAAAAGTGAAAAATAATTTTCAAAATTAATAACAATATACGTAATATTGCTGTAAACATTTTTTTTTTTTTGTATAATAAATATATGTTTTCTTTGGTAATATTTTTCTAAAACATGTCTGTGCTTAAATCGACGTTTTTTAAGAACTTAATATAATTTAATACCTAGATTTTATAGAGCTACTCAGCTACAAGTCAAGACAAGTTTAATAAATAATAATTGGTAATTTATATATTTTCATCGTATGATGTAGTATATAATGTATATATTGTATTATATAAAACTCACGTTAACAAATAACAATTACATACAGTTTAAATTTCGATCGATTATATTAATAAATTTTAATTATGTACTAAAAATTTATAAATATTAAGTAGGTACTATATAAATATAGCTAGTAAGTACCAAACAGTTTGATATTTTTTAACGGCTATAAAGAAATGTGAATATAAAAAAATTAATTATAAATTCATAAATTTAACTCGATCAATTTTGCAATCGTTGTTATTGGCGTAAGAACATTTACGGTGTTTACGTCTGTTTTACGTTAGTATAATAATTATAACACATACAATAATATAATTATTAATTCTGTCGAAACTCGCGATCGAATAATATTGTTATAAGAAAACGACAAAAATTGGTTTAATGCAACATTTAAATTATATTTTTGTTTTCAATTTGTTACAAAATTCACTTTTAGATACGATAATAAACAATTGCACCGTTGCTCATTGTTTTATTGGTCTGTAATAAATAAATCGGTATTTAAAAAATAATAATAACAGTCTGTACGGTTACTCAAGACATACTTTGCTATTATTATTGTGTTAGTCATATTATTTTTTATATGGATCTGAAAATTATTTCAAACTTATATACGTATCATTATGGTTTCGTACAATCGATAAGAAAAACAAATATCATTGATAATTTAAAATTTTGCGTCCGTCTTCGAAATCGAGACGACGAAAATTATCTACTGTCATAAACTATGTTTAAAAATTATTTATCATTTCCTTAAATGGTGTAAAAAATTACACAAATAAACGTATTATTAGGTATATATTTCACACGTGTCCATAGTTTTGTACGCAGATGAGGAGAGAGAAAACAATCAGGTTGCCCTTGGACCACAGTTCAGGTTCGAATCTTTATAATATATATTAATATAACGATAATGATACCTACTATTATACTTTGTTCACGACTCCATGTAGGATATTTCATTATTTATATTCGCACGACAGTGATTTTTCTACGCATAAAAACTATATTATTACCATTTTACACGATCGCCTTATTATTTACGCCTGACTGGTAAACAATATAATATTATTATCATAGGTATTTATACCTACATAATAAATGATAAATGAATATGCAAATCCAATAATTTACTTATTGCGGTATTTTTATTTATTTTTTTTTTTTTTTTGCCGCAAAATTCTTACGACAATGACGTTTTTTTTTCCTTTAGAAATTTAACAACAATAATACTTAAACAGACGACGTAAAGACATGCCATATTGTATGTATATAGAAATTGTTTTCACTTGCTTTGTACGACGTAAGACTACGGAAACAAAATATAATTTTAAAGTTATAACGAAACGAAATACAATAAAACCGTTTGTAATTACCAACCTTGTACGTAGTTGTCATTATTCTGATAAGTGATTGGGCTATATTTATTTATAATCCGTAAAAAGGATTCTTACAGCCTTTTAATTGTTGAACCAGTTTGTCCATGATGTTTAAAATTTATAGGACACCACCCATTACCACGATATTCACCCTTTCTTTAACGAAATTTTTTAAAATCTTTGCATTTTAAGGTACCTAACGTAATCTTTATTTAAAAATAGGCCAAATTTGGAATTTATCGTAATAAATAATACCCGAGAAAAACGAAATTATTGTTTTAATATATACTTGTGTTATGTGCGTTTCAAAACTTTTTCATGAGAAATTATAAGAAGTACGAACAAATAAAAAAATTAATTTGAAAAAGAAAAATATTATTAACGGTTTTTAACCGTTTAAAATAATACACAGTTCATCATTGTGTTCGGATAATAAATAAAAAAGGGTTAGAATATCGTTATAAACCTTGAATGTATTTTCTTGGATACACATAGGTACCTACTTATATATTATATAGTCACATAAATTAAATTTAATAAAAACACATTAAGTACCGAATCGAATAACTGTTATTCGTCGTGCGATTATTTTAGAGTTAACGTTATAATAACTACATCGCGAATTATTTCGGAATAATTGGCAATAGAGTGCTACGCATACATACATAATAATTGCGTTTTCTATGAACGGTTCTTTGTCTATAACTGCAATTTTATGTTATACAGTTTCACTGTATAACAACTTGTTGATATACAGGGTGATACACTAAAACATTATCATAAAAAACAAATTGTTTAATCATATAGGTTTTTTTACCAAATGTATTATATTTTTTACCTTACTATGGTTTTTAGGTAAAATTAATAAAAAAAACACATTTATAAAAAAAAAATTAAAATTTTGGTTTAAGTGTTTAAAACGTAGTGTTTCTTTTTCTTAATGTTTTTTTAATCCAGTTTTATACATAATTTAAACGTGTTTAACACAAAATATTTATGTCATAAAAATTGTGATGGTTGATGCTACAAATATATGACATTATTAATAATTATTACTATTATATAATAGTTTAAAGTTAGGAAGGTACAATTAAACTAAACCTTTTTAATAATTTAGGGGTTATCTTTAAATATATTAAAAATATGTTGCTTTTTCTTATTTAAACAATTTGCAATTTCGTTTTATTTAAGTCTTTCGTTTTAAATATTTTTAACTTACCCAAAAGTTGACTTTTTAAAATATTTTAATCATTTAAACCCTATTCTTAGATTAGATATCGTACATGTATACGATTATCATATTATTGTGTTCCATTATGGTATAGAATATAATTGATATTATGGTTAATGGTTATAGCTTATAAACAATATTCGATAAATATCATAAAATAGCTGAAATAGAGTATAATATTATACGCTTAAACATTTTCAACCTTCAGATGTTTTGTTTGAAAATTTATATAGATGCGCAAATTATAATCTCACAAGAGTTCGTATATCGCAGTTAATCGTTGTTGGATTATTATTATTTTTTATATTCACGTGAATAGGAAGTATATTATAGTACCTACATATAATATTTCTCTCTGTCTCGTTTGAAGATTATCACTTTGAGTTTTTTAATAAATAATGTATTATGTCGAGTGAACAATATCTAACGTCTCATATAATTAATTACGAGTAAATAATTCATAAAGTTACATAGTTATAATTTTTTTTTCTGATAATGTGAATACACTATTTGCTTTTGTTCTTCTAAAAAAACGAACAAACTATACTATAAGTTACATATACTGAAACACGTAGAATGTATTATTATTATCTCAGGTTTCAATTTTTTTTTTTTTTATATTATGCAAACAATATAACCACAAAATAAAACTTTGAATATCAAATTATCTACATATTAGTAGATGAAAGGAACTCCAATTCCAACGATATGACATTAACGAGTTAACTTTTTTTAAGCATTAACTCAAAAAGGTAAAATTAAATACAAATTTATTTTTCAGTTAATTATTTTTTATATAAAATCAAGTTAAATTGTACACTATTATAAAAAATAAAATGTTGTGTATAATTTATTTAACTTGTAACAAAAAACAGTTTTATATTTTAATAATTGTAAATTTGTCAAACATACAGATAGGCACTTAAAAAAGGAAACCAATGAAGATAAAATGAAAAAGAAATTAATACATTAAACTTTTTATCTGAGTTAAGTTACTTTTATTTTTATTTACATTTAACTTCAAACTTTTTTAAGTTAATTAAGACATTTTTTGAATAACATAATTTAACGAGTTTAATAAATAGGTTAACTTGTTCTTAACCTTGTTTAATTCTATTGATTCGGATTCATCCGCTCGTCGTCTCGACTGGATATCGGAAACGCTTTTTTTTTTAAACTCTGTACCTATATTTGTATGTTTTATTTTGATAATAGGTAGTAATAATAATATATGAGGATAAAACGAATCGACCTCGTTAAGGTCAAAGACTCTTGGAACAAGAAACTCATCAAGGTCCTTGAGTTTGTTATACTCTTAGACTTGTACTCCACGTTCAAATATTTAAACGATTTCCCGCGCGAGTCGATGTAGGTGACTTATGTTGTACACGCGAGATCGGATATTACCAAGGCTGTAGTGCAAGTTAACTAATTTATTTAACTCGTTAAATTGTATAATTCTAGAAATAATTAAGTTAAAAGAAACTTTTAATTTTAATTAACTTTCAAAAGTTAAAAATTAAATGTAAACAAAAGTAATTTAACTGGGTAAATATAACTTTAAAAAAGTAAAATACTAAATAAAACTACCATATTTTAATTTTTAAATTTATAAAATGTTCGTTTTATTTGTTGCAAGTTGAATTAATTATAAAAAATATTCTATTTTCTATAAAACTATGTTATCTATTTAACTTGAGTTCATTAAAAATTATTCGCTAAATAGCCGAATTAAAATTAATTTAATTTAAACTTTTTTACCCAGCCTTCCTAAAAAGTACTTGAATATACACTTTAATATGATAATAAAAATCTTAAGATATGCACTATAATATGATCTTAAAAAAATAAATAAATATAATAATGCATTTTTTTATTTTCGACCTTATCGAGAAGAAAAACGTATATAAAATTGTATTTACTTTAGTAGATTTTCTGAAAAAAAAAAATATATATATATAAATATACATTAAAATTTATGATTAAATGATTGGTGAGGTTTAACATCAAATGTTCAAAAACTCAAAAATTCGAAATTAACGTAATTTTGTGTTATGATTGCTAAAAAAGAAAAATAACCTTAAGAAATTTCAATATACACTTATAACACGCTTAAATGGTAAATATGCAAACATGTATATTGTATAATTAAAATTCCTATTTTAATTGTTTATATCGTAAAATAAATTAGTATCCTACTTAGTTTTTTTTTACGTTGATTTTACACAAAAGTGCAAACGCTATAATACTGGAGCCCTGATTATAACTCGTTACCGCGCGATCTTAAATTTATTAAATAACATTTTTATATTATAGATAGATATACAAAATGCAAAGTGCTGCATTTTATTGCTTGGTAAGAAAGTAATAATACACTTTTTTATTAACAGTGAGACAATAATAGAACCTAATTATTTTAACTTTCTCATAATAACCGTAATATAAATGTATTTTATTATTGTCAACCATAGTACTCATATTATATACTGTTAAAAACAATATTACAAATTTGTAAAACGTTATCGTGTATAATATTATTATTAGTTACAGAAAATATGTACTCGTCCCATCGAGGACAATTTTTTTAGGGATCTAAAATGTATGACCATTTTTTTTCTTTTTCAAGGAGTCATTCAAATATCTTACCAAAGACGGCTAATTCTGGTGATCTAAGCCGATAAAAAGCTGCAGTGCCAATCATATTGTTTCGTATTTCGATGGGTTGAGACGAACACTAACGAGTTTCCAGAGCCCGACAGACCTATATATTCGATATAGTTGGTTCTAAGGCCGAAGGAGACGTATGCGTTTGAGATATTTACGAAAGAAAAATTGACTTTATTCTCTGGTTAAATTATCATTAATAAGATTTTGGACACGGATCAAATAATTGTGAAAACAAATTGTTGGCAACCATATTATAAATTTTGATTTCTCAAAGAAAAAAGACTTTTCTCTGTGTCGTATAGTAATTACCGAAAAAGTAATGTTGAAAGTAGTTGGAGCGTCGTGGGCTCAGACACAACTGTCGTGGTGTTTGATTGTCACAATCACCTTGTTGGGTTTGACTGCGTTTTATTTCGGAGGAACAATCAGGTAAATATTATAATTTTTTTTTTATCGACAGTTTTATATAATATATTACCTCCTTACCACACCAATGGTATTTATACAGCAGGAACGAGAACGACGGTAAATATGCTGCGATAGCGTTTTGGAACAAAGATTTCGGAAGAATACGAACGGAATTTTGTGGTCAAAATAACGACCCGCTCGCAATTCGAAAAGGAGTAGCAAGAGCTTATTACAGACCGGACATATCTAAAAACGGGTAATGCGATATAATATTGAATAATTAACCTCTATATATTGCTATAGCCGGTCGATTTTATATTTTTATTGTAATTGCATATTGTATATTGTTTTGATTACATGAATTATTACATAGATGGGCAATTTTAGAAGTAGAAACTCAGGCAGAATATCCTGACAGCATACAAGCAAGAGCTGCTGGATACTTGGAGGGCAGTTTGACGTGGCAGATGATTTATTGGCACTGGAAGAACTCAGTGGAAAATGCGTGCACTGGAAGGAAGAAATTTTGTGATCGAGTACGAAAGTATTTAGAAGAAAACGCTGAAGAAATTAAACGAATAGCTAAACGAAACGACGAATCACACCCTTTTTGGCATCAAGTATATAACATTATATGGATGTTTAAAAAACATCGTTTTGTTGAAATCGTATTACAATTTATTTATTTGTTATCTAGGTGAATATGTTTTACACTCAATTGAAAGGACTAGAAGACGGTTGGCGATTTGGCGTTAAAAGAAGTAGACAAGATATTGATATACCATCTGTAGACTTCTTGTAAGTCGATTTTATAATTATATAAACTTATAAGTTTACCATATAAGATATAAGTACTAACATATTAGTAATCTTGGCATTTTGTACTGTCAACTACGTAATTTATTAATTATCTGTTGTCATGTGAAATAACTAAAAATAGAACTAATTAAAAAAACCATGTTGTACATATAAGTCTGTTACGCCATACAGTTATTAACGTTATTATTAAGCTGTATTGGTGTTTACTGTTTATCAATAAAACTTGGTACCTAACCAATAACCTCGTAAAATAAAATTGATTTGTTATCTGCAGGTGGATGAACATTATGCCAGATCTAAAAGACTTTGAACAGAAATGGAACGCGTCTAGAGACTTTAATCCGGATAAACCGTCATTATCTACCACTTTCGTAAAAATTATTAACACCAATCCAATCGATTTCGTTTTAGGTCAATCCACATCCGGATAGTAAGCATACATTAACAAATTATAATAATTTATTGTTGTGTAGAACAGTTTGGTAACAACACTTTGATATTTCTCTGCAGTTACGGTTCCATGTTGCGTATACAGAAACGGTACAACTTTGGATTTCACGAAACCAACAGTGCCCACAGTTCGCTTGTCGACGGAAAGGTTGTCGAATTCACATCCTACCCGGGAGCTATTTTTTCACAAGATGATTTTTACAAGATAACTAAGAGAAGTTCAAAGACGGAATCGATTGTTGTAGGAACGGAAATACAGAACAATAACAGACAACTTTGGGAAAAGATTATGATGAAATCAGATCAAGTATTTTATTAAAATATTACCTAAATAATATTGTAACGATATAAAATACGATTTTTGTTCGTTTTATAATGTAAAATTTAATTTAAACTTTACAGGTTCTTTTGGGCGCCAGAATTATGGCGGCCAATCGTTTGGCAAGTAACAGTAACAAATGGTATGAAGTGTTTTCGAAAAACAATAGCGGTACCGGTAATAAACAATGGTTAGTCATTAGTACCAATACCACGTCCATCGAATTTGGAGTCGTCGAACAAATGCCCGGAATCATCGATTACAGTGAACTTTCAAAAACACTTCTGTCCACGAGTTATTGGATCAGCAGTAGTTATCCGATTCTCAACGTACGTTCTTAACTACTATTTATTACAATGACACATAAATCTAACTCTAATAATAATGATTATAACTTATGTGTTCATAAAATATTAAGTATTATTACTTAAAAATAAGAAATTTGAAATATATAAATATGAATAAAATATTTTAAACAAAACTCTTATACAATATAAAATATTTATAAACTTTATTTTTATTGAAGGCATAAAACAATTAATGAAGAACTTGAGACTTGCTTTGTACATAATCTATTTTATATGTGATCCGTTTTCGGACAAGACGACTCGTATCTACTCTTCAACATTAAGTAAACTTTTACTTATTTTTCTTTTTCTTTTATTAATATCGGAAATTCCCATAGATTCAACATTTTAAATTTAATTTGAAGATTGCAATTGTATTAAATTCCTCAAGGTATATTTACTCTTTCAACGAAACCTGCTATATCGAACTTCCAAATTAGAAAAAAAAATTGATATAACGAAAAATCGGTAAAATTACAGTATTTGTTATTTTAATTTTTTTATTTCTTGATAACTCCTTAAGTTTTGATCCTAAAGACTTGGAAATATTTTTGAATATTTACATTGGTAATTTACACATGCGGTAAAATTTTGGAAAAGATTATCAGTGTAATTTATTGTAATATATTGAGTTTCGCTCAGAATAATATTTTCTAATGCAATATCATTACAATCAAATCTTAATTAAAATAAACCACAAATTTCTCCGAGGACGGAAGGAGGAACGTCCAAAATCGACCTTCCCGCTTTTTCGTTATTATTTTTAAAATAATTTTCTATTGGAAGATTTACTAGACTTTATTTTGACGTCAATTGATGTAAGTCAAGAAATATATGCATATAGCTATTGTGTATACTTCTAACGTGTCACTCGATTGCAAATAATTTTTTAGTTACTCTTAAAATATTCGAATTTTTTAAAACAAATTATTTAATTTCAATTCGATCACTTCATATTTGAATGAAAATCAACGAGCATTATTTGTTCCGAGTCAATATCTATACTAAACATCTTTATATTATTTTTTATTTATAAATAAAAAAATTATCTTATAAACGTGTATTTACCTGCATATATATATAATTTTAAATTTAAACTATAATATTTTATTTTCCTTGTTTGATATTTGTTCACCATATTTTGTTGTTTTCGTAGAAATCTGATTATAAACTTGTGATATTTAAACATTGTGAACAATCAAATATCAAACTATATATTATATTATATAAGTATAATTTATAATATGCGTATTATTATTTGAATCAATATGTTCATAGATTTATGACGCGTTTGCATTTTTTTTAGTTTGCTTTCTGAATTTGTTTATTAAATTAAAAACTATAACACAAAAGATATTATTTTCTTTTAAAATCAATTTTTATCATTTATAAATATTGACAAATTCGTTATAAAATCGTTAGTTTATAATATTAAACACAAAATTTAAAACACTAACAATAACTCGTATTATATTTTTTATTTTCTATATTTTGCTCAAAACTGTAATGACGTACCTGGGTTATGTTAAGTTCCTGTCACATCTGACGAGGTCTTTCTCATTATACAGATTCTCAATACTAACATCTTTTCTCCTCCCGATAATGTCTTTACGAATATTTTAATATAATGAATTGAAAGTGGTGGGATTGGAAGGAGGGAAGAAAAAGGTGCTAAATAGAACAGAACCCTAAATAAAACCCTCTCCCGTTTAATGTACTATATATATATATATACGTTTCTTGTTAGGTTTTGTTTAGTTGACCTAACCTACTTAAATGGTAATTTCGAATAATTTCTTCAATTTTACAGAAAACAGTTTACATCAGTAACAACGGAGTGAACCGCAGGAAATCTTTGGATGACAGCTATTACGAACCAGCGGACAACCCGGTAGTGAACGTGTTGCGCGACGGACAGGAAAACGTGACCGACATAGGATCGCTGCTGGAACTGATGCGCGGAACCGACATGTCGTTGATCGGCCGGAGCGATCTGTTGGGCATCAAGACGAACGCGGCGTTCCGTCGTCTCGCCGACAAGTCGTTTACGGAACAGCTGGCCGCGGCCAACCGAGAACGGGTGGCCAACACCGCATCACTGCAACCGCATCGGAAGGAAGACCGTACGGCGGCGGCGAACAAGTTGCCGGCGGACGACAAGCCGAACGCGGATCAGATGTTCACGGGAATGCTCGACTTGAAAATTACATCGGCCCACATGAAGGGTTTCCTGGCGGCCGCCGGACCGCCGTTCACCGTCGACCGCACGGACGTCGAACCGTTCCGCTGGTCCGATAGCCCGATCAGCCACTTACCGCACTACGGACACCCGGACGTCTGGGACTACGATCTGGAGGCCATCGATTGGGTTTGGGTTGAATAGCGTGCACAGTTCCGTGATAACTTATCGTGTTATCATCATATTGATAAGACAAATACCACCGTTATGCTAAATACCTAGTTAATATATTATTATACCTTATCACATTATACCATATCAAAATTTTGACATCACACAATGATAAAATGATAACCACGTACATAATTATATAGATTCCAAACAAATTGATTACTTATAATAATCATCATAGGATAAAACCTAAATATGCACCAGTGATTAAAAATAGATACCTACTGCAGGTTATTATTATATTGCGACCTGCGATCGTCACACAAGCGTCTAATGACGGAAAATTCCAACGGCTGTTCATATCGTATGTTCCTTATCATTAATTATTTATCACTAAATTAATATTATCATTAAATAAATTTTTTTTTTTGTATTTTTATGATTTTATGATTAATTTTTTTATGTTTAATTAAATTTTTTCATGAAAATATGATTTTTACTATGTCACATGTAAATGTGTATGATATGTGGGTGTTATAGCATCTACTTTTTCAATGAGGATGATTTTTTTTCACAGGCGTTTTTAAAATATTTTAAACATTTAAATTTTTTACCGCATTTCACACATTTTACTTCATCGGATCAGACATATTCAAATTTAAAACTAATAAGAGAAAATAAAAAAATGTTGTAATTTTCAGTTGTAGTTATTTACCAGATAAACACATAAAAATAATGCAAATAGCACATTTTAACTAATACACATTTAATTCACTGAGAATATTTTAAATTTTATTCTAATAAATTATTTGTTTTAACCGATGTGTTCATAAAAAAACAAATAATTCTACATAAAGTACTTTATTCATTAATTTACATTAAATTGTCGAGTAACACATGTTTTATAATTTAATATTATACTAATATACCTATACAGATGGTGTAAGGATAATATATTATTATTTTTAATTTGAAAGCAAAAATAAATCATTGTATTCGATAAAAAACAAAAATTAGAATAATTCTCGTTCCACAGGAATCTAAAAACAAACTTATTATAAATGTGTAATTAAATAACTAAAAATATCATATTAATCAATTGTAAATATTTGTAACAACCTAAAACCATTTCAGTACACATTAAAAAAGTATTATATATTTTTCTATCGAAGAAGACACAATTAAAATATACATACAAGCTGTTATTAGAAAATTAATTAAACTTCACAGAATGTATACAAAAAAAATTGACAATTTACTTAGACATAGTATAAAAAAATAAAAAATAAAAAAATATAAAGTTTAAAAATCTCTCTTCAATTCGTTAGATCTTAGTTCATGATATTAATTGCCTCAAACTTTTATTTTCATATAGTCTATATAATATTTACGTTTAAAATTTTACAAATTTAACGAGAACGATAATTTAGTGTTAACGTATTAAATGGACCATGGTATAACATGATTAGTCAACTTACAGCCGTTAGAAATTATTATTTTTAGACCTTTGTGATCGTTACTAGAAAATAAAATGAATGAGTAAGGAGATATTAATTTTTCTTTTGCTTTGTCACTTGTATATGGGTTACACATAATTTTTAATGACTCCTTTTACCCAGAAAAATTTACCTTTATCAATAATAATTTGATAAAGTATAATCATTAGCTCTCCTCACCCATCGTACACGTTTTATTATAGAAATTGCATATACACGCATCACAGAACTATATAATATAATATATAGGTTAAATTAAACGCATGCGGCCATTTACAAAAAATAGTCAAATTTAAAATCGAAGTTGTAACATTAAATTTTGAAATTTGTATATGTTGTAGACATAAAATATTATTCAAAAATATTGTTAAAAATACAACCGATAATATTATGTAAGCGATAAGTCGATAAAAATTTTGTTTGAAACATTATGCTTATTTCTTCGATTGAAATACATAGAATTATGTACAAGACTACAAAAAGCAATATTATATTGTCGTAATTAATATTAATATATTTAAGTGTTGTATTTTCACTTCCAAATCACTGTACTCTTTGATTCCTTTTATTCGTTTCTTAGTACCCACCTATTATATTATATTTATATATATACATAAACGCCTCAAAGGTATTTTATTTGTTTGTTTTTTTTTTTTTTTTAGTTCTCAAAAATTTTTATTTGAATAACACACGACGAATATATTTTTATCTCATTTTATAATGTATTTAATGTGATTTAATGTTTAAATACAAACTATTTTCAATTTTTATCTGTGAATATTAATTATTTCAAACCCTCGAACGTCTAATATATCCTTAAATCTAGATGGAATAATATGAAATCTCATAATGTTATAAATGTTATAATATTATATATTATAGTGTTATTGATTTATAAAATCAATGCTTAAAATTGTATAATATAGTACACACCATTAGTATTATGATAAGTATTAGAAAATCAATGATTTAAATTTGATTGAAGATAATTCAAAAAGTCGATAACTGCGTTTTTCTTTTTAAAATCTATTTGGTTATATTATGCTTAAACCTAATCCAAGCTCAGAAAAAATACATCTGAAATATGATCCATTCGTATGCATCTAAATTATAAGGGAAACGATTACTCATTAAGCTATAAGTGACCTTTGTGTAAAAGTAATTTTATGTTACGAATTGTGTTTTTGCGACATAAACTTTACCTAGTAAAATAATAGGTTTTTTATTAATTTATTTAAATTTTAAAAATTGTTATCAACGATGTTATATTATATTATATTATTATTCATTGTTTCCATCAAACATATAAAATAACATTAAAAAAAAAATTATAAAATTAATATATTATTGTTATTGTTAAAGGTATATAGGTGTCAGAATAAATTGGTTGACCCGAAGGCAGATCGAAGGGGATACTGGTTATACACTCTAAAAAAGTACAATTATTTAAACTTTTATTATTGAAATCTCTAAAACTTCAATGTGCGATTGAGTATTGAGAATTAATTCTAAAACAAAACATTTTTGTTGTTTTTAGCATTTCGCCCATGTTAACCCAACCTTAAATAAATGTTGGATCCGCCCTTGAATCGATCCCATTTAGTTTGGCGATTGTAAGGCGAGTAGACAAAGAAAATGATATAATAATATGTCATTACAAATTTATACTTAAATTTTTTTACAAAAGTTACGATAATTAACTTTCCTAGTACTCGTTTATCCTTCGATTCATTGTTGGTACTCTCCACGTGTTATATAATTTATAGATTATTGATTTAGTCGAAATTTTGTCCTTAAACCACGGTCATAGATTAAGTATATTATCTACAGTTATGTATATTATCTCAGTTATTCAATTCTAGTTAGTTATTAAATTAAAAGTTAAATTTTATACATTTTACCGATTAGAAACACAAAAAACTGTAATTTACAATTTTATAAGTACATAACCTATATAGATATGGAAGTTATATTCAGAATTTTGGCATTATCTTAATGCATTCACGAGTGTTTTTAACACTTAAAATTAGAATACTACACTTTATTGTTTATTTACATGGTGTTTGTCATAAACGTACTAATAGTAAAACTTAAAATATTAGATTATAAAATAGAAAAATACTGCTGTCTGACATTTTGTAGTTTGTCTGCTACAACATTTGATTTATTGTTTGTTAACTATCAATACGCCTATACAGTGTCTACGCAAAGTATAACCGGCCAGGTACGTAATATATTATAAATTAATATTTATTATTTTATTTTATTAAATTAACATCTAATGATCGCTGTAAAAATATAGTTGTACTTTTATTATATAGTAGTATAGGCACATTGAACTATTAAAGTATACGCATAAGGTAATTATATATTTGTAAAAACAAGTGAAGTGAACAATATTATGATATTCACAAATAAAAATACAAAATAATTATGTAAAATTAAATAAAATTTAAAAAATTAAATATTATATTGAAATAAGTAATTAAAGTAATATTAACTGTACTGTTTAAAGTATATAACTGATAAATACAGTCTACAGATAAACGACCACAGTGATTTAGTCTACGCGTACTTATATTACTAGCGCTAAAAATAAATCCTAGAAAATGACCGATCACGTTTCTAATAAATTTCATCGATTTAAGAAATAACATTTCAAAAATAACCATTTTTATAATAAAAATGTCATGAAAAAAATAATAATTGACAGAATATACACTGAAATAACAAAAATATGTTTTTTAATTAATAACGTTCGATATATGCAATATAAAATGATTACATTTGTATTATTTAGGTCAGCGTTTCTCAACCAGGGATCACCTTGACTAGGGGTCGCGTAGGTCAAAAATAATAAAACGCTGATTTACAAAATGTACCTTTTTATAGAACAGAAAAAAAAAATAATACTTGAAATAATAATAAAATTAGCCCGATAAGGATATACATAAAAAAAAAAAAATTAATAAATATTATAAAATAAATAATTAACGTGATCGTTGAATTGGTTTTACATTTAAAAGTTGCTCATCAATCAAACGGACCCTCCACCGCTAATGAAAATTTCCATCGACCCGAGACATAACGTTCAAACTTGACAAGTTTAATTTATTAGACATGGTATTTATATAAATTGGTATTTAAAATGGTATATTTCGTTTGGTTAATGATGGGATTATTTATTGTTCAAATTTGTACCTATTATAGATGAGAGGGCCCCCCCCCCGAGTCGTGAAGTGATTGACCATATTTTTTATACCTATTTTGGGGGTCATGACACTAAAATGGTTGAGAAACGATGATGTAGGTCATAGAATAAATTTCTGTCCTACTATGCAATTTTTTTTTTACTGTTTCTTGAAAAAATATGCAAATGCATTAACACCCGCCATCTACGTAATAAACTGATTTTATGAAATAACTAATACAATATGTAATGTGTTTTTGGAACGTACAGCGCCCATTTCAAATTTACAAATTTTTTTCTGCCAATATTTAGCATTCAATTTGTATGAATTTGTACGATTAAAATTACAATTTTTATGATATTCGTTTTGTTGTTAAATCGAAAATACTACAACGTTATCCAGCCGCGCCCATCCGAAAAAAAAAAATATTAAGTATTATTCAGATGTGCTAACATTTTAGCATGAATTTGCACGACTATCGTTTAAATTCGCACAACATTTTTTACCGGTTAAAATCCATTTCTACTTTTTGACCGTAACGCATGTTTTGAAAGTATAACTAGTTGCTCTCGAAAATATTGACATGTTGTGAAATTTTATTAGATTTAACAATTATTTATTTAATTTCTTATATTTATTTGATGTTTTTGGACAATAAATGTCATATTATTTGATTTCCGATATAACGATCAGTGGTCACAGACATTCATTTCCTTTTAATCTCAACTTAATGGTGCTGTTGATGCTCCTGACCTCTTATCTTCTATTTTCTTTCGTGTCACTGTCCATCATACTATAAGAGCAATGTCTGATTTAGCGTTAAAGACGCTGAAGTGAATTTAAAGTCGTATTTTTGCTTTGTACCTCCCCCAACACATATTAATTGACATATAAAATATTTTAATTCTGATATTAAAATTAGAGAATTTTGACGCCGGGGGAAATTGCTCCCTTCCCCCCACCTTTAAACACGACCCTGTTTATGAGTCAATCGTATTGTTTCATGTTCCCATCCACTTCTTTTCATATGGACACAACCATCCCATTCACTGCATATTGCGCATACTTATATGGATCTTTTGGTTTCTAGGACCATTTATTAACATAGTTTACTTATAATTATAGTTATAGTTTATTTCTTATACTTGTTATCACAAATGTCTAATTATATTATTTTGTTCAATTACTTAAAAATCGCCTGTTTAGGTGTAGACTAATAAAATAAATAAATAAATATATTTTCTAATGAGTTGAAGGGTATAAATTACAATATTTCATCAATTTAAAATTATAATATTAATCATTTTAGATTCTCATTTTTTTTCATTTTTCAAATTTCTTAAAAGTTTTTCCCTAGGAGAAAAAATACTACCAAAAAATGGCAAAAATCGGCAAAATTACGATTTCTATAATTTTTTATTTTATATTTCGTGAAAACGAATTGAGTTTTAATCGTAGGGACATGAAATTTTTTTTAAGTACTAACATAGGTAATATTTACATTTAGTAAAATTTTGGAATGGGTTGGTTGATTTTTTAGCTAAATATAGAGCTTTGAATTTTTTCTAAAAATGTTTAATATTACCTGCAATTTTTGGTATAACGGTTTGCAATTTTTGTAGAAACCTAATCATATATCATTTAATTTATTTATAAAATATTTTTAAAATCGTGACTGATAATTTTTATCACAAAATGATAACTCCTTGAATATTGATCGTAGGAATTTGAAATTTATTTTGAATATATACATATGTAATTTACACTTGGAATAAATTATCAGTATAATATATTTTAATATATTGAGATTCGCTCAGAATGTTATTTTCTAATGCAATATAATTGCATTTAAATCTTAATAATTATAATAAACCACTAATTTCTCGGAGTACTGAAAGGACGAAGGAGAAACATCATAAATTGACGTTCCCACTTTTTTCCTTTTTTTTAAAAAAAAAAAAAGTCAATAGTAGTTTGTACTGAGCGTTCATTATGTACCTGCTATCTAAATTAACAGTTTTACATCCTCTTTTTCAATTTTGTTGATATGATATTCTACTTGGCTAAACACTAACTTAAACTGATTTTATGTTTTGATTAAATTAACGATTGGAATTTTTTCGCTAAAAAAATAAGTAGATTTTAAAGAAAAACAATAAAATGTATAATCACTTCAATAAGCATTGGAATAACTAATAAAATATTTCAAACTTTAAACACTATATGTATGTATAATTACTAATTTCAGATTTAAGTGACGTTATTAAATTTCCAAGCACAATATGATGGAGTCGTTAAATAAAATTATTAACATGCTACTGGATGTGTTCGCTGTGATTGGAGAACATAAAATTGATTTACCTCAAATCGTTGCGGTCGGATCTCAAAGCTCCGGAAAAAGCTCGGTTCTTGAAAGTTTGGTCCGAAAATCGTTTTTACCACGAGGAGTGGGCATTGCAACACGTGCTCCATTGATCATACAGATGATTAAGTATAACGAGGAAGACAGAAAATCAATGTTGAAAATAACAAAAGGATAAAGGATGGGCAAGATTTTAGCACATTTCACAAATATTTTCTGATTTCAATTTAATAAGAGAAGAGATTGAAAGATATACATTATTGCCGGTGCAAACAACAATATTACAAACAAACCTATCGTCTTAAAAGTGTACACTCTTTTATATGATCTCACATTTATTGATTTACCAAGAATCACGAAAATCCCAATGGGTAATCAACCAAAAGATATCGAACAACAGATTCATAAATTGATATTAAACTATGTGCAAAAAAAAACTATTATTTTAGCTGTGATACCTGCCAACACAGATGTATCTACATCAGACGGTCTAAAAATTGCGAAGGAAGTGGATCCAGAAGGTTTAAGAACTATTGCTGTGGTAACAAAATTAAATATAATCGACAAGAGGACTTTACTGGAGACGCAATAATTACTGAACGGGCAAAAAATTATTGTAAAACTTGGTATTGTTGGTGTCATTAATAGGAGTCAACAAGATATTTTAGACAACAAAATTATGAAGGAAACATAAAAAGCGAGAAATTGTTTTTAAAAACACATTAACCGAATATTTATAAAAACATGGTACTGTGATATTAGCTAATAAATTATAAACAATATTAATTGAACACAAAAAGAAAACATATTCAATTTGGTACAAAAACTTATACGATACAAAAACAAAATTTGAAAATGAGCTAAAAACTCTAAAAATACCTGAGGATAACGTTTCTTTTGTATTAGGTTTTTTAAAAGATACCTCAAAATGGATAACTGTGATACAATCCGAGGAAACCGAGAAGATATATCTGATAGTGAAGTTATGGGTGGTGCAAAAGTTAGGAAAAAAAATATGGAAGACGCCAATTCTTATTGAATAATAATTTGTATTCATTTTATCTTAAAAGTATACAAGATAAAATTATTATGATAATTTTAATACACTTAAAACTTAAAGACTATTTAATATAAGTACTCTTAACTGTATATCCAATAAACATTAATCATTTTTTGTTTTAAGTATCAACCAAATTATTAACAGTATTAATTATTATATAATATCGAGTAGATGTTCATATTTTCTTTTTATGTTTTCAGTAAAATATGAAAATGATGTAACACTAACATAATATAATGGTATACCGAATATAATATTTCTTGTTGTTTCCGTTTATCAACGAACAATTTGACTACCTAGAAATTCATCGTGACGTTTAGATTTGAAAATAGATTAAACCACTATGATCGTTTTTGTCTACCAGATTTCTGATTTCTTATGATTTCCGATAAATACTAAAAATTAAAAATTAATTAATTAACCTATATGGGTATAAGTATTCATACACTATTACCTATAAAAATTTACCCAATATTGTGTTCTTACTAAAAATAAACTTAGACGATGAGAAGAACGAACTCCCGAAGAGCAACCTGTAGAACTAGTCGAATCGAAGGAAGTAAATTGTAAACGTAAACGTGTCGAGAGTTGATACTGCTCATGATAAATATACATTAGACGAACTGGAACGAAAACATCGACCTCACGAGGAACATAATCACGTACGTGAGTTCCTAGTTCACCGATATTTAAAAGTCATGATTAACAAATTTATTTATTTCAGTTTTCCAAAACTAAATATAAACGAATTGAGAAAATAATCTTGCAAATGTATGCTAAAAATTAGGATTTTTTAAATGTGGGAGGATCGAGGACACGGGCAGATCCCTATTTCATCACACGAAGACAAAAAAAATCTATTATATTTTTTTAAACGGAGACCTCCAAAAATATATTATATTATGGTTCAGTATTTTTCAGTGCAGCAGAAAAATGATCAAGTAATGCACTGCGTTATTTTTGTCTGTTTTGTTGTATCACTGCCCGAGGACCAACACATCTGTCTCGTGTTTTTTCTTAAAAATACGAAATTTGAAAAAATAAAGAAAATCAATTTCACAGAAACTGATTTTTTGTCAACAATCTATATCAATTTTATTGTTTATAGTGTTTTTCAAACATTTATCAAATTCTTTATTAATCATTATTATTATTTTTACAGGCACTAGTAATTTATTTTTGGTTTTTCGTAATTTTCGCATTGTTTATCTTAACGTTTTCTATAATCAGTATCGCCGAACTCGGTGTATTGAGGTTGCACTATGTATAGGAAATTGTATTTTCCATTTTAAATGTTATTTTCAGAGTTATTTTTAAATTTCTCCAGGATTGGGTGATAATAATTGCAAATTTTCCATAGTAAGTGTTTTATAGTTCGGCGCCTCTGAGTCTAAAATGTCATTATAAATATCTATTCTAAGAAAACGAAACAAAATTCAAACTGCTCAAAATGCGCCGAAGGACTTATGGATTTTAGAAATTCACGATTCATTTATTACCCGTTTGATGGTTTAACTGAATAACTATTATTAAATGATGTTGTAACCTGGGGAAAACAAATTATAAATTTATGGAAGACAAAAGCAACTTAGAATTCCTAAATTTTTCTAAAATTTGAAATTGTGTCGGCACGTTTTTTAGTGCGAACTATATATTATTTTTCAAGTCTACATAATTGTTACTGATGTATTATGCGTTATCACGGAATACAATCAAGAAAAAACATTATAAATTGTTTGATATCCTATAATATAAAATTCAAGTATTAAATAAATTAAAACCCGGTTTAAATACAAAATCCGTAATTGGTGATTTTGAACTACAGCTAAAAAGCGTGGATCAAATGTTTCCCGCTAACCCGCCAGAGCAGCACATGACTATCCAATTAAATTTTTTTATTGTAGGGAAACGTGTAAAATTGATTTCAATAATATCAGAGGTTTTACAGTGAAAATACTTGATACTTAAGTACCTAATTATCATAAACTTTAGAAACGAAGTGTTAGTAAGACGTAGAAAAAAACCGATTATTGATCGGTTTTGTATGATTTTTTTCTTACAAATAATGTGTTAAAATATTATTATTACAACAGTAAAAAAAGTTTACGTAAAATGCAGTTCCGAAGCATTATTGCCTATACAATGCGCCGTTATTTTTTATTTTTTTTAAGTAAGTCTGAAATGAAATAAAATTCAATTACAATAATCTGTCATAATATTGTCTATGACATGTATTTCTCTTATCTACAAGATAATATATCTTATCTCTTATTTGATAAGGATATTGTAAAAATCTAGTAGCTATGATTTTTTTTTTTTTTCAACAGATGTTGTTCGGCTCAGAATAACGCTTTTTATAATTAACTCTAAACTAACACTGTAAATTTTATGAATAACAATAAAGTAACAATATTTTACGTTCTACACTACTCCTCATACGTTCAATTTTTATTCTATCCGCTTAAGTCACTCTACACAAGTATCTTAGCGTTTTCATCTCCGCTACACTAATCCTCTGTTCCATTTTTACGATTTACTAAAAAACATTGTTTTATTTATTATTACTTATTGTCATTTCTTTGTTACGCATACCCAGTGGCGTACGCAGGAGTAAGGTTCTAAGGTTCTAAACTTCATCGAAATTTCTTCCTCCATCAAAATTTTATTTATGACTTAGCAACAAAATCTATGATTTATTTTATTTAATATTATTATTACTTATATTAGTTTTTCAAGTTTTTTACTATGAACTATATTTATATAATATAAAAACACACATAAGAATCGAATCAATCATTTTTATTTTCAGTGGCGTTAGTTAAACATTAACCGAACTAAAATCCTACGTACGCTCATGCGCGTACCTACCTATATCAAAAAATATACGAGAGTCAATTAAAAATACATTATGATTTGATAAACATTTCTAACTTATTGTTAGAAAACTTATGTTAACTCATTTTATAATAATGATACAATTTTAACTGAATTAAAATGAAGAAACGTAAAAATATAACATATTTATTATTTAATTTTTTAAATTAAATCCAACAGATCGTTTTAATTAATTTTAAATAAAAAAACCTAGGGTTATTGGCGTCCCCGTACATTTTTCTAGGTGGGAGAGGGGCAAAATTAATTAAAAAAATAAATGAAAATTTTTTTATACATTTTATTTATAGTACATTATTACGTTTCGTCATTATTACTATGAGAAGCTAATTTCTCATCGGGAATTTCACCAATAATTGCTGTTGATATAACAGGGGGGCAAGTGCCCCGTCTTGCCCCCTTCCCTGGGGACGTCCATGCCTAGGACTAGGATATTAGTGTTACTGATACAATAATACACTATAAATGATTGCTTGATTTGTTTTAAATAAAATATCGTAGTTTGGTGTTTTTTCAATGTTTTAATTTTTAAACATCTCTACCCTGTTATATATGTATATAGTAAGTGCCAAGTGGTTATAAACACTTTCTACTGCAGTACTGAGAGTGACCATTTGGCGAACTCAAACAAAAACAAAAATGTCGCGAATAGTTTTCGTATTTTACGAGATTGTCGTCGTTAAGTCCACCGTCCACATCGCACTGCTTTCAACATCAGATAACCTTGTAAGTCGTATTATTATAACGTTCAAAACACAACAATATGTGATCGATTTCGATTTAATCGCATCCGTATCGATTTAATTCAAGGTATCTATAATGATCGCGAACCGCGTCCACGATACGCCATTGACAATAATACGTCGTGGTCGACGTACAACATAATGATGTGTTTGTCTAAATTCTACCAAACTTGGATTTGTAAACACCGTAAACGCGTTTGCGTACAAGTACATAATAGGAAAAGTATATTTAAGTGCGATTTAACACAACATTATTACTATAGTTTAATAAAATATTTAACATATTATTATGTGACCGTAACTGCAATGTACAAGTCGTCTGGTTCGCATTGAAACGAAGACAACTTCAATAATACACTGAAAACTCGCATTTAATTAGTTTGCTTATATAAGGGCAAGTGACCTTCGTCGCGATAAACTTTTGGTCTCTGAAACCTTATTGATTTGTTCGAATGAATCTTATTGTATTGTTTGGTGCGGAATGAACAGTGGCGTATTTATGGGGGGGGCGAGGGGGCTTTAGCCACCCCCCCCCCTTGAAATTTGTTTTCCAACAGCTGTAAAGAGAGAAATTTTAATTTAATGGGATTTGTTTTACTGTGATTATATAATTATTATTATGAGATATGAATTATATTTTCTATTTTTTTTATTATGTATTTTGTAGGACTTGAGATTTCTTAATTTGAAGTTATTTAATATAAAATATAACTAACAATAATTGTGTAAGATTTATATACAGAGGCGGTATCTAACAATTTATATTTAATTTTTCTAGCAATTTTAAGTAGAGGGTTCAGATTTTTTTTAGAAACTTTCATGAAGCCAAACCCTCCCACCATCATCGTTTTATAATATAAAAAAAATTCATTAAAATAAACGTATCCTCTGTATACATTTTAATGCAAAATCTAAAACAGGTGGCAAAGTATTATTAATAGCAATTTTTTTTTAAACTCGTTTGACACCCCCATAAATACGCCTCTGGATTTATAATATTAAAATTAAAATTGTATACTTAATTTATAATCCTTGTTTTTAATAGATTGAAAACTGGGTAAGTTTTGCCAACATTTTAAGTTTTTACCTTGGATCAGAATTAGAAATAACTCTATACTCAGCTCTTTGACTTAGTGCCTAACCTAACCTCACTCCAACAAAAAATTTAAATACGCCCTTGGGAATAAACATAGTTGGACTGAACTAGAAAATTGAAAATGATAATAATTTTATTACGTATCAATATCGTAGCAGTGTTTAACACCTTAAAGGCGGTTTGTCTAAAATCATTATCGTGAATTTAAGACTCGGTAAACAATAAAAAAATTACAACCGTATAGTCAGATATGCTCGTATTCGTAATGTTTGAAATTTGAAATTGTTTTCTTTTGTTGTGATTAAAATGAGTTGATTATAAAATAGTATTAAAATTAACTAAACAAGTATTATAAAATTTGCATGTTTTCACCAACATTATTTGTGTAGGCAAATATGTTATTTGTTTAAATTTCATTAAAATATTTGTATTGCTGGTATTTAAATATTCTAATTTAAAAAATATATAATTGAACAATACATGTTATACAAATATTAATAATGTAAATATCGTGTAAAGTTAGTGATTGAATTGTGTGACGGAATATCTACCTCTTCTTTTAGATTCTGAACGTATTAATTTTACAATGTTTTTTTTTTCTCTTGTTTCTAAAAACATTTTTTCAGGTATTAATAATGGTCCGATTATCACGATTAGTGTATACTTTCGGTTGAAAATTGCATCTAATTCATACTTTATTTAGCTCATTATTCGAATTTCTCAAAAGTTTTTCCTTGAGAGAAGAATTACTATCAAAAAATGACGGAAAATCGGTAAAATTAAGATTTCCGTTAATATGAGTTTTTATATTTCGTGATAACTAATTCTGTTATGATCGTAAGGAATTTTTTCGAGTAATCCAGGGGAGCCATTTCAGTATTTTAATAGGGGAACGAAAATTGAAACAGGCCAAGTTTTACGCCGATCGGGCCAATTTTGTTTGATATTAAAATTATGTTAATAACTGTCAACTTCATTTGCAATGCATTTTTTAGGAATGTACAATGTTTTTTAATTATACCTAATTTGATTAAACATACCTATATCATTATTCACTGCTCAACAACCCATAATGTCACAAAATACAAACGACAAAATAGTACAAATATACAAATTTACGGTCGACAATGTTATTGCAGATTATAAAGGTGGCTTATTGCGTTTGAATATTATGTATCGGCGCGATAAAATATGTAAAAAAAAATAGGGGAGCCGTGGCCCACCCTGCTACCCCCCCTCAAATAGCGCAACTGGAGTAATCTCATAGGTAATTTACATATGTAAAATTTTGGAATTTATTATCAGTATAACATATTCCAATATATTGAGTTTCGCACAGAATCATATTTTCTAATGCAATATCATTGCATTTAAGTCATACTTACAATAAACCACAAATTTCTCCGAGGACCGAAGAGGAACGTCCAGAATCGACCTTCTCGCATTTTTTATTTTTTTTTTTTAGCATACCCCTTTTAATTTTTCGATATGCCCACGGGTCAGGTTGAGCTCAATCGTTGCAAGGTATACTACTTTTCCTTAAATCTCATAGGCCTCCTTTTTTATTTTTCCAATTCAAATACTGTGTAAAGTATATGATATTATGTTGATACAATGGTACAAACTTATAAACTAGGTACCATAATATGTATATAAACCGAGTTATAATTATGGAGTGGTTGGCCAGACATAACCCTAGCCCTCTCACTTTAAAATTTCAAATTTTCTTTTACGTCATCGTTTTCTGTTTATGAATTTATATGATAATAATTATAATTTGTACAATACCCATTTTCCCATTTTTATTCATTGAATGAATATTTCATACATTTTCCCATCATTCTCATTTTCATATATGGAGAGTCGCAAAATGTTATACCAGTTCCACATTGAATTTCAAAAAAAGTTGTAGGAAATTAATTTATACGAATTTGTACAATATCCCTTCTTTTAAGTAAAATTATTTTCATGAATTTTTTATTTTACATTTTTATTTACATATTTTTTATGTTTTTATTTCGTAATATCAAATCATATAAGTTATTTATGTATTATCATCAAAAATTATAAAAATATAATATATACAAAATTGTGATTGCCGATTTTCAAAATATTTCATAAATTTAGTTTTATAAGTAATTTAGGGATAATATTCAAATTTTTTGGATAAAACTAGATGCAATTGGATACCTAAAGTATATCCTACTATTTGTGGTAGTCGGACTATTATTTCAACCCGAAAAAATGTTTATAAACACACAAAAAAAAAATCATTGTAAACCAATACATTCCTCGCTTCGCTCAGAATCTAAAATCACTGGAGATTGTAGTCTGGTTAGGTTAGGTTTTCTGGAAAAGTGGTGGGGTATGTTTACAATACTTTTTAATATATATTTTTGATTGTGGTAGTGAAATTTATAAATTTTGGAGGTGGGTAAGCGTATTATTATTGATTGCACTATCTTACAAAAATTCTGTGGGTGCTACTGATTGCGTCAATATAGTAAATAGTGAAATAATACGTTATGAGTGAACAATAAATATTAAAACTAATACGAATCATGGGCATATTAAATAAAAACAAAATGATAATTGAATAATAATGAACGAAATAGTGATTACAAATAATAATAATAAAAGAGGTAACAATTAATAATTGTTGAGAACCCAATTTGAAGCACAATCTAAAATTTCACTAGCAGGAATATTTGAAATTTTTGTTTAGATTTTATTATTACTAACCATATTATATGAACATAAACACATTTTTCCGTTTTTGCGATTGATAGCAATTAACCGAAATCATATAAACATGTTTAACCAGAAGCAAAAACATACTTAATGTAAATAATTAGTGTTGTGCAAAATAATATAATACATATTATAATTTTATTATATTATCCAATAATAAATACAAATAGTTTATTTTGTAATTTTGTAGTTACATTGACGAATATCCTAAATATTTAATTTATAATTATCTACAGAAAATGATGTGAATTTAAACACAATTTGTTTATTGTACATAATCAACACATCTTTATATGTTAGCATTATCAATTTAATTTGTTTTTAAACATGTATATATAAACATAAAAATTTAAAATTCAAATACACATTATTATTTACTACACATAATTACAAACTTTGAGCGTACAATAGGCAGTGTATGCATTTACAATTTAAAATATCTAAAATTAGTAAATATAATTTATAATCATTTAAATGCAATATCTGATTACATATTTTTAAAACTAACTTAAATCGTACAGAATAGAAATTAAATACAAAGTTTTAATTATATCTACTTTTGGGTAGATATAGTACATAATATGTGATTAATGTATTTTTATAATAATGGCAAATTTTCTACTTGTATGCATATAGATGCCCACAAGTTAGTAAGATTTTGTTTGGCTTATTATTTTTTGAGGTAATTAAAATTATACCATTTTTAAACATTATAAAAGCCATTATAATCGTTTTGATATTTGCATCATATTACAATCGACAAAAATAAATTAAATTGTAAAAAAAAAAATGGATTGTACATTATAATAAAGAATACGAAAACATTACAACTAATTCAAAACTTAAATTATAAGTAAAAAAAAAATATATATTTTATATAAAACCAGACTAGTTAGCACAAGGCATTTGTCAAGATTGTCTGTCGTGTATTAAAATCACGACAAACTACTTAACGAATTATATATAATTTAAAAAATAATAGTTTGCTTAAATAATAATAATTATTATAATAAAAAGTATAAACACTAGTCTAACTAATGATTGAAGTTGCATAAATATCGGCTGTATTAAGGGGAAAAATGGAATAACAGTCCTAAAATTGTTTTGGACGCATGAGGAGTTTAAATCACAGTTCACATCTCAGTTGACAGAATTCAATTGGCCTGAAAAAAATGTCATTATTTTTACATTAATCACAAAATATAATAATATGATTGAGAATAATATTTAATTTTTAATATTTTCTAAAACAAATATAAAGAAAAAAATAAATTGAAAACAATTAATGATTTGTCATTAAGTAATCCAGATTGACTTATTTCTTACCTAAAATGAGACGAAAATTACTTTTTAATTTAATAATTATTAAAATATTTCATGTTATAACTGATTATATTCATAGAATATAGTTCAACTAATACCTCTTTGTTTACTGAATAATTCATATTCACCTTTAAATGTGTCATTATAAAAATTATAGAAATATCTCCAAAGCAATGTATTTATGTAAATAACATTATAATATGCAATAACAATACAATAAAAAAAACAACAATCTTTATCAAGTTGAAGGATATTTTTAAAAATCTATCGATTAGATATAATAAACAATTAATTATTTCTATAATATTATGTTTTTTATTTCAATAATATCAATTGAATTAAATTATAAATACAATTCGACGAATTCAATAAACTGATAAATAATGTTAAAGAGCAACGTTCATAAGATAATTATCAAGAAATACTGAGGAAGCCATAAGTTTGTGGAAATCAAAAAATGACATAATATGAAATTGTATTTCCAAATTGTAAGTCACGAGCAAATTTTTGGCGAATCGCAATGAAAAAAAAAATTAATAATTTTGTTTTTGATAATATTATTTTTAATATTAAAAAGCAGATTGAAAATCATATTTATTCATAAAAAAGTAAACAATCAACAAATTCATTACAAAAATAATGAATTTCTAGCTAGCAGCAGTATTGCATCTCGTATAAAAACACTTATGTTGACGAATGATAAATGTCAGTTTATTCTATCTTTAACTACATAAAAATTATATTATAATTTAAATATTCTGTATTTATATTTTCTATGTCGTCTTATTATATCTTTTTTTAATATCAAAGGCAGCAAAATTATACTTTTACTTCAACAGTAAAATTCTAAGGGCAAGTGCAAGTTATTAATAAGTCGACCGTTCTTTGAGGACTTCTAGTATATTATATATAAATAATATAATATATATATTTTAAAATATTAAAAACCGATGATGGACATTTTAATATTATAATTACTTCAATTGTGGCTTCGTAGCCACCTTTTGACTGCATCTGTCCGTGGATAGCGTGTAATCTTGACGAACCCATTTCAACATCAGACGAACCTATGTGTCCGGTATGTCGGAAATTTGTCGGCGCTCCAATCATTGATCGATCAATGCGTACCCGTCTCGTTACATGCCGTTTGCCCTGAAAAATGCATACAACACACTAAAATTAAAATAAAAGAATTCAACAATACGTGTGCGGTGTGTGTACGAATATAATATACAAGTGATATCTAACTAATAAGAAATAAATACTAAATAGTAATATAAAATATTACTGTTTACTGTGATGGTATTCAATCTAAATATTTTAAATGATTGTATAAAAAAAAAAAACATGTAAACACCAATAAATTATGTAAAAACATGTAAACAAGTCGATAAACCCGTTATATAAGCCTAATATTTTTTTTTAATTTCCTTAATTTTTATATAGTGTTTTCATAGACAGTTTAGAAGTTTTAATTTGTATTATTCATAATTCCATATAATTAATTTTTAAATATTGAAAAAAAAAATTCTAAGGTGAGGGCAACTTGTTTTGTTGTAATATTGTCTATAAATTATAATATAATAATTTAAGTAATATTTTAGTATAAGGACACACGGAAATAAAAAATATTTATTTCATGATAAATATTTTGATTCAAGGACCAAATTTTTAGGCTCAATAAGACGAAAAGTATAATAAATAAAACATAATTTAACATTATCGTAAATCCAAGAATAGAAATCATGTAAATCTTATTGAACAATATATTATCGTGCCAAAAAGTATTTAAAAACATCATTCGGTTGTACATGGTAGACATTTATACACACAATTATTAACGGCGTTTATAAAAAATAATTTGTTGACCTGTTGGGTACGTTGATTTACGCAGCAAGAGAACCATTGGAATAAAACTTCGCCGGGCATGTTTCCCGATCTGTATCCCGCTGACATTGTACGCAGTGTATTCTTCCTTCTTCGGTGCAGGTTTTACACAATAACACGACGGCAGCTAACGACAATGTTGACTGAAAATTCCTAAAAACAAAAAAAGTATTTACATTTTTAGTATACAGTTACTAAAAACACATTTCTTCAAAGTTTTACAATGTATTTTAATCGTGCGACCCGAACTATGGTTCTACAAACGGAACACACACAAACTATATTATATTAGAGCAATACGTATTTTACTATTTTTACTTAAATTTATAATATATTCATTATCAACATTTCAATACATGTGGTAAAACCATAATCGTCCGACTGCGATATGGCATCCACAATTTTAACTATAAAATTAGGCGTAAAATTGTTATTTATTATTTTCTATCAAATTAGGAGAAGTTTATAGAATATAAATAGATAAGTATAACAATTATATTATATAAATATACAGATAAAATTAATTAAATATTACTTATAAATCTGATTGTAATTGTTCAATTTGTACTTTGCAGTTTTCGCTCGTCATAACATAAACCAAAGATCCATTCAGTCCAACAAAAACGCGCTACGCTAGATACGATGGGATCATAGCAATGGACACAAAAACGATCACTGCGGAGAATGAGATTGTAATGGATGAGTGAGACTTACCAAATCAAACATAAAAGAAAACAAGAAAAACGACAAAATATAGAAAAAAAACGACTGTTAAAGATATTGTCAACGAGGGGATTTTGAATTTTTGATTTCAGTGAGAAGGCGACATTCTTGCCATAGGAACATACAAGATAATTGGTTAAAAATTGCGATCGTTATATAGACCGGATATTTTATTTCGTATGAAATATTTAAATACTTACATTTGTTTTTTATCTTAATACTTATCGCATTTACCTTGGCGATAATTTTTGTTAAATATACTGTACTAAGAATTCCGTTCCGTTCATCTCAATATAAAATTGTATATTTGTATTATCACCTACATGTGACATGTGGTAAGGTAATAAACGTACAAAAATATTATACGGACAAAAAGGAATTATAAAAATATAATTTCAATTTTAATATTTACGAAATAATAATACCAAATCATGTTTTTTATATATATATATAGAATTAGTAAAACTTCTATAAAATTATACGGAGAGGAAAAAATATGCACATAGCATAATAAAATATTCAATAGGAATAAAAATAATAATGACGACATCATTCCTATATCCCTGTTCATTATTCCTCGATATTGTGTTTTATACGTATACATTCTGCCATCGTCAACCAGAATGGCAGGATCCCCTCTACACAGTATAATAATGTATACATTTATTATAGGTACCACTACAATAGTTTATGGGAAATTCAAACGGCAATAGCAGATTATTATTTTTGTAGTATTATAGTGAAAAAAATACAATATTGCGATTCAGTGAAACTGGGAAGGACATTACCACATACAATATTATACGAATATACAGATACGAGTACGACAGATGCGAACTTGGCATCGTATTTTCATGCACAATACCACACGACGATATTATTATAAATATATTATATATTATACAGTATAATATGATCATAGTGTATCCCGTATCTAAAACACTATAGTACCATATACAGGGTGTATAATGAGAATTTGACATTTTCAAATTGATATTAAGTATATTGAAAAAAGTCAAATCCACGTGATACACTCTGTATGTATAAATAAAGAATATTATTACAGGCTATAGGCATATACGAATGTAATATTAAATGTATACAATAATATGTTATACGTATACCACTATACCCGGTGGTTGTTGAACCTCACGACCATGCGACGACGACGACAATGGCAGGAACTCGGGAGTCGGGATAGAGCTCACCTCGTCGAAATAGCGCGGCGTAATAATACGTGCGCGCACTCGGGACCCGTAGCAGCACCATATAACGGAATAAACTAGTCGTGGCGAACGGGTTACAACGACGATGGTTCTGACGATATATTATTATAATAAATTCTATGTGTGTATGTGTTACTATAATATTATAATAATGTACTATGCATTATTATTTAAACGAGTTAGATAACGCGAATTTCCGATGATCGGAATTTACGAATATTATTCGTAACGAAATATCAGTAAGCGAGCGCGAGTGCGCGACGCACACTCATAACGACTATGACGACAAACGGTTATTAGTGATTCAAACATTATAATAAAGGCGCGAGTGAAAGTTATAATATCATTTATTTTATATTCGTATAAATAAATAATATTATACCTATGGTTGGTCTAGAAGGAGGAGACGAAAGTAATGGAAAAAGGTGTTTTTATTTTTCAACCTAAATAATGGCTGTTTATTGTTTTGTTGTCGTGTGCATATAATTTTACGTAAGACACAATATGCTACAGATACATAAATATAACACGCATTATGTATACATATCATTATATTATAATTATTATTTAAATATGCGTTGTTATACACGAGAAGGAACTGGTCCATCCGACGATCGAAACAGTCGTCCGCGTGGGCGAACAGGAAATACGCGACGAAGTAGTAAAAGTGCACTGGCGGCAGATGAGTCACGCCAGGCGATAGCAATATACCTACATAATACAATGATTACAACCTAGGTAGGCATATTATTATTTTTGATATTATTGCTGATCAAAGAGAGATTTTTTTTTTTAAGCTATTATTATAGTGTATAAAATATTTCCAGAGATTAAAATTTTTCCATATTATACTGCGTGTTATTTTGCTATCGGCAAGAAAGGTCAAGGAGACAGTTGAACAAATGATTTCGTATGAAAAATGTCGAGTGCTCTTGATTAACTATGGTTGAATTTAAATAACCTAACTAAGAAATTTGAAAAATTAATGTTGTTTACTTATATGGATATCTTAAATTTGGTATTTACCTGCATGTTTAATAATATGATATTTTATTAGGTCCAGGAAAAATAAAATAAAGAAAATGACAATGATGATCAATAATTTTACAAAACTTTTATTTTATTAAATAATCTCTAATAACGTCTATTCGTCTAATTCTTCTATAATAATACTCAAGTCTTAAATTCGAATTTCAAATATAATGTCCGTTATTCTGTAGGAAAATATTATAGCCTTTAGAATTTTTTATATGATAACTAGAGAGCTAAGACTATTAAATCTATTACTAGCTTATTTTTATCTAGGCTCCCAAATTATTGTATAAACTATTAGGAAACTAAAAACTAAAACATAAATACACCAAAATATATATTGGCTACTTTTATATTTGATCACTGTTTTTTTTTCTTTGGGAGGGGCGGATTTTTGATTTTATGGTATTGAATTATTGAGTATCAAATAATAATTTATAATGCAGGTCGTATGTTGAAATTGTATAATATACCGCACGGTATATCCTTGACATAATTTTAATAAAAGATCTGCGTGTATGGTTAGACGATTTAAACAACATTACTCTAAGATAATTTATAATTTATTATATATTACGTTGCTAGAAGGGGAAAATAGGATGTAAAACTGTTCATTTTTTTACTTCATATAATTTTATTCCTTGGAATAACATTAAGTTTCATGAATTATACTTAAAAATGATAATATAAACTTAGCGGTTAAATAATAAGGATGACATTTAACAATATTCGCACTTCAATTATGCGTACCTAATAATATTATTCATATTATTGATACTATTATAACAGTAGTAATTATTGTGCGCAATCATAATATGTATATCATAATAATATCTATACGTTAATGAGTTTATGACACATTTTAAGGGACATATTTTTGACATGAAAACATGTAAAACAATACAACGAGGGAGAAATTTGATTATAATATATTAATTTTATAATGCAAAATGTACTAACGATACTATAAATACTACTGATTTTGAATTCTTTGTATTTCATTTATAAGATCAAACATCAAAAGTACACAAATGATAAGAGAAGAAATAACAACAGACAATAGTAATGCAATAACAATGCTAACAATATGTTTTTAAATAATTTAGTAATCTACAGATTTATGTTTAAACAAATTATTCTACCAAAATGTATAATTTAATAACCACATATTATTCGAAACTTTTAATATACAAATAAATTAGTTAAAACAAAAACAACCAACACAAAATATTAACTTCTTTTAAATGTAAACTAATAATTAACAAATATTAGACATTGTGTATAACAATAAACCTAACAAACATAAATTACCTAGCATAATAAAAATTCTTTAATTGTAAAATGAACGTTATTGGTTCTAAAACACCCTTATTATGTGCTTAAATTGGAGTTTAAGAAGTTCACTTTCACGTAAATGAGTTTCAAAGGAACACTGATATTTTTTTAAAGTAATTTTCGAGAAATTCTATTTATATATTACTTGGTCAAAATGTAATTTAATGTAAACTAACAAATTAAATAAATAGTAATGTGATGAAAATTGCATTCGATAAATAAAGAATCGAATTGAAAAAAAACATTTTGATTAACACAATTATACATAATAACCTGTAATCAATCTTTATGTGTATATAAATATTTTAAAATGAAATCTTTAGACCAATCGTCATGGCTCATGATGGAAATACTATGCATTCCATCAATCCATCAAACTATACACGTTACCTTATGTTCACACCGTTCACGGACAAATATAATGAATTCTTTTGAAAGTAAAAAATAAGATAATAAATTATTTTAAATATTTTTCTTTGATAGTCTAATGTTCAATTTAATTTATACTTATATTATATATTTATAATATTAAATATGGTAACATAGTCACTTAGATTATAGATGTTAGATATTATTATGATGTAATGCATGCATTAAAATATTATAAAAATGAAATTAATTAATGCATAGTCGAAATTATCAATAAATAATCTCTATTATAATTATAAATCAATAAACAATACGTTTTACAATGACATATAGCCAATGGTCATAATTGCATAATATCTTATATCTATTATGTATTATTGTCATTATTAATTAAATATAATTCACAGACAGGAATTATAGTAAAAAAAAAAAAAAACAATTAAAATGAAAATCACTATAATAAAAAAAGAAAGTACTAAGTACAAATAATTTGAAGGAAAAAAACGGAACAGGATATGGTACAATACACGATAATTTCTGTCTGTACCCTTGACATAAGTATGACCCGGCAAAATGAACCGGTTTACACACGACCATTACTATACTTTATCTGGATGAATTTTTTCTGTCTGTCTCACTCTTCGTTTATAACATGCTATATGCTTATTGTCTTTTTTTATGTTCATGTGTTTACAACGCGACATACAAAACAATAAAAGCGTAATTTACGTTTTACTTTCTCTTATATTATGCTTTGGCCAAAATTTAAGGGTCGTAAACTCGTAAACAGAATGTAATTTATTTGTCTATAGTTAGCATAAACCAAAAAAACAATACCGGATTTATATCTCTTTTTTAAAACTAAACCTATAGTGTTTGAATCGAAATCGTAATTTATAAAACGCGAAGATATAAACCCAAACGGTTATATAGGTATAAGGTAAATAAATCATAACAACTTCTTAGTAATCATTACTTAAACCTATACGAATGTCGAATAATTTACACAGAAAATGTTTTAACCAAATCTTATTTATACCAAAATGGCAGAATTAGTATACCTTATTCGAAAAAAAAAAATATTATCTTTAAAACTAATGGTAACGCGTGAGTAATGTATTATATAGTTAATAAATAATGAATAATGATCGTTATACATTCTAATATTTGTTTGGCATATCAAATACACACACACACACACAGACACACATGACAATGGGCACCGTAAAAGTAACAATGCCGAATTAAATTTACTACGGATATGTAATGATGTAAGATTGACTACGTGATAATATTCGTGATTCGCAAAACAGCTGATGTATAACTAACAATAACGTGAAGTACAACAGTATATTTTTATTGATTCATTGTAAGTCCATTAAACTGTACGTTTCAAGTGTTTAGAATTTAGTTTAAAAGATACGACTAACACAAGGATCCACATTATATCTGTGCAGAGGTCCGAAATTCCAATAAACCCTACACGTGTGTACAATAAAAATATTTATTGAACACGTGTATTATATTGCTTGGGGTATGTGGAACGAAGCAGCCAAGAGACCGTAATCAATTTTCAACATGTTATATTATAATGTATACTAAATCACAAGAAAATATTTTTGAGTTCAAAATTCAGTCAATGTAGTATAAATGAACAAATATTACATTTGAATATTATACACATATTAAAATATAGGGAATATAGTAATAGGCTTCATCTCTTTAGTTCTTTATAGTTCTTAAACAAATTAATAAAAGGATATAATGACTATGTTTACAAAATATTACATATTCCTATCCACAATCATGTATACCAACGTAAAATAAATTAATATTAAATAGTAAATACTACTATGGATAAATTCTCTCACTCGTAATTCCACAAATTTTTTAATAATATTATATTCTGTAATATGCGATAAACTCCAATACTTATATATCAGTTGTATTTGATAACGTATTTTATAACTTCAATTAATAAAATGTTTTACATTATTGTGGGCACATATACTAATTTTAAAGATAATGAAATATAGTATATAATACTATAATTGTAGTATCGTAGTATTCAAAATGTTTAATGTTAACATTGGATGCAATATAAACATGTATCGAATGACATAAATAATTATTAACTAACACTTAATATACTTAACTAAATATTAAATAGATATATGTGCTGTTTTTATAAAATTAGGTTTTTAAGAACTTGATTTAATTACCTATCCATTTTATTGTACATTTGTATGTAGCCTGGAACATTGATTATACATTTAAATATTTTGTCAATGCCTGGAGTGACTCATTTCTTTTACACTTGTATACATACAAACATATTTAAATGTAATTAAATTTGTTTTGACAACTTAAAAAATGAACGTAAACTTTTGTAATTTAGTCATTACTAAAAATAAAACGGAGAAAATATCAGAATTAATCCCACGAGTTTAAAACATTTTTAAATTTAACATAATAAAAATTATAAGTAGATGCCAAAACTATTAACACGTAACGATATTACACACTTAGATTATATACGATTATGGATGTAGTCATAAGGCTGATTTTTGAAGCCTACATGTTTAGAGTCCCAGCTGTTAATGCGCATGCTCGTAATTTTGATTAGTTTAAATTGTGAGAGTGTTGTAATACGCTCATATAAATATGTATTAATAATACAAAACATTATACAAATTTAATTACGTAAACGTAATATTAATTTATTATCAATTATTTTGTGCGTGCTCTTAAGACTCTTGTTTGCTTCAAATTAAATACATGGGCTTAGATGGGTATGGCTCTACCCTCAGTGTAAGATATTATAAGATATTACAAGCTAGGTACACAGAATAAGGTCTTACATGCTTAGAATACTATTTTATTGGAGCTTTGTTATTCCGGTGAATTTAGATTAACCTTGGTAATCTTACCACACAAACATAATATTAATAACTATAGAATGATTAATTCGGGGATAAACAACTGGTATTTAATATATTATTTGGAAAATACGCATACTTATTTATTTCGAGAATATATAAAGTAAACAAAGAAGAAGAACCAACAATAATGAGTATACATAGTAGGAAAATAGAAATATATGAAGGGTGTATACAAAATATAATAATTTCACTGATGTATTAGTTTTATCAAATAAAATCATAAAAAAAATCTTCAAATACACTAGATACACCTAATGTGATTGATAATTAGAAAGTTGATCTGTTTAATAACATTTGAAATTCCTGACAGTTACTTAATATCATACATCATACATGTTAATTATTAACTTTTATATATTAGGTATTTTAATAACAAAAATAATATTATAATATAGTAGATTAGTAGGTATTCTGAATAGTATTCATGAACCTATAGGTAAGTTAAAAAATTGTATATCTAATGTAAATTATTGGTAAAAACTACAAACAAAATAACCATCATCGAAATTTATATAAATGCGCAACACAAAAAAAATAAAAATACTATACATTTATGTAAGCTTTATACATTTATAATTAATAAACAAACCACATTGTTAAAAGTTCAATTAGTATTATAATATGATATAAACTGATGATATAAAATGATATATAACTATGATATAAAAACTGTCAATATGACAACATATCAGATACAACAGCAATCAATATTGATTTTAACAATAATTACATTGTATTTTTCATATTATAGTAACATTTATTTTATTTTTATTATTATTTAACATTATTATTGTTATAATTTTTATTTCATTTAAAATATTTAATTATGTGTTAATTCATGCATCAATTCTAATGCGATATGCATAAATTAAAAGAACTATTATTGCTGTGTACAATTTTATTAGTTAATTTAATATTAAATAATAACTGGATTTGACTAATATTAGCATTGATTAATACTATTTATAATCGATAATAATAGTTTAGATAAAAAATATTAGGAAATTCTAAATAAAATATAAACATTAAGGTATACATTGCTTGCAATAACTACAATAACAATATAATATAATAGTTATATTCTACCATATAAGGTAAAATATAATGATAATAAACATAATTAATAACATATTTATATTAAATAATTTATTAAATAATGATCATTCTATGGTATAATTATTATTAATAATATAAATAACAATTATTAAGGATTCTGATATACAGACTATAATGAGTATAATGTACACTACTTATCTACAACTATTTTATTAATGTCAAAATATAACTAATAACATAAATACTAAATAATATTGTTGTTTATTATATCATTACAATTTTGATAATTATTTAACTTTTGTAGAAAAAAGTTATTATCAATATTCATCCATATTAGAAACTAAGTTAAAACATATTTTTTCCGAGTTAATATTATGTCTTATTGAGTTATAAATCACCTATATAATCTCACACACACACACACACACACATATTTATATGTTCAATATAATTAGTAGGTACTACAAAAAAACGTAATAAAAACATGAAAATAAAATTGGTCATGAATGACCAATGATGATACACAAACTACTTGTTTTAGCTACACAACACAGACGGTCAAGGCCAAATAATTTAAAGGGGTCAAACAAATAGTAAAGTAGAACCAATAAATGTGCATTATGCCTCAATAAAAAAATATTATTAATAACTTTAACCAGTTTTGATGGATAACTTGGAATTCCATATCACTAGTACATAGTATAAGAATAGTTAAAACTTGTTTTTTTTCAATCTACAAAACTAAACTGGGTCGAATCTTGGCGGGAAATGAGAATAGTAACTGTGCAATTAAAAAAAATTGTTAAACTTTAAATAGCTGATTACCTTATAAGTTAAAAAAACTTGAAATATATCACTAACTTATATTATCTTCTTATAGGTACTTTATAAATTTATTTTATTTTAAAAAGAGTAACAAAATGTTTATTGAAATAAACCCAAATTAAAATATAGTACCTAGATATTCATTTCTAAAGAAAAAAAGTAAACGTTTAAATTACTTAGCTAACATTTTTTAAATAGCTTAAAATCAAAATAAATTAAATTTATTAATGTATTAATTCATATTTATTTTTATTAATTTATTAAAATTATTTAAAAAAAAAAAATAATTGTGAAATACAAATATTTTATGAAGTGCAACTACTATAATCTTATAAATTATGATACAAATTTCAAATTTATACAGACTGCATCTAATGAATAAAACTTTATTAGGTGTTTTGAGTATTGTAAATTATGAATTTAAAATTCCAACTTGATTTGCGTTTATAATTCTATTTAGCTTTTTACTTATTTAGATTACTATTGGCTATAGAGTAAACATAGTTTGAGAAAATTTTATAGTAATTACATAATTCACTAATTAAATTTTAAATTATTATAAAATTTAATAGTACATGATGAAATTCTCATCAAAAACTAATAGAAGATATTATAAAATATTTTATTCAAAAAGTTATAGATATAACTAATAGTTAAATTTATAATTAATTATCAATATAATACAATTCTAAATACTATTGACAAACAAAAAATAGCAAATTTGTAGATACAAATATTAATATTGATAAATGAATATGAATTCCATAGCCAATTACCAAATCCACTTAAAACTCAAAATGCTAAATTTGGCTATCAAAATGGATTAGAATTTTAAACAAATTTCTTTTTATGGAATTTCTCACTTTATTTTAAATTTATTTTGTTATATTACCAAATATATATGTGCACCATTTCAAAAATTCTAAATTTCAAATTAATGAAATAAATTTTCCCAACTGATGTAAATTAGAAAATTTTTAGATAAATCAGGCAGTGGTCGATTTACAAAGGGGGATATGGGGGTCATATCATCTCCTTGTAGGTAAAATAAAGCTTTTTTGTAATATAAATGAATTATTTTATGTCTTTATTAATAAAGTGTACCTATACATATTGTACACACAAATTTTAAAATAAACAATTAGACATAGCCAAATCAGCTTTTATTTATATACCTACTTAATATAATGTATTATTATATGCAAGTAAGTATTGAAATAAGAATTTATTACTTAAATATTAATAAAAATGTATTTCCATTTTAATACCTACTTTGTATATTATTTATAGGTATTTATATAAGCTAGTTTTTGAAATTAACAACTTTAAATATAATAATATTAGATCAACATATGTGTATATTTTCACAGGACCAAGGCATAAAAACTAAAAGCCATTTGAGATATGTACATACTAAGATGTACCTCTTCTCTTTATGTGCATTGCTAATAAAACATAGGGTATACTATATAGAAGTTATAATAAACAAATTAATATTACCTTTAGTAGAAATAAATATACTTTAAATAATTAATATAATTAAAATAATTAATTATGTAGTTATTCATATTAATATAAAAACTGTTTTATAGCTGTCGATTATGTTCATTGTGAACAAGATGATTTAGTTTCTAAAATGAAAAAAAAAATAAAAAATAAACCCTTATAATAAATTGATAATAGAGTATTATTATACTAATCAATTCTAATTGAAGTTGATAAAACCATGACAAATTATGAATTGTATCACATATTATTATATTATTATAACTAGACATAAAATACTTTTTAAATTTGATAGTTATAAGTGGATATTATTTTGTATAACTAAATAGATTATATTATTATAAATTATAATGTATAGATCTACACATACATTATCAGCACAATAATTAAAATCATGGCTAAATATTTAGGAATCACCTACAACGACTACAATTTAATATTATTTTATAATAATTTTTGGGGAAAAAAGATTTTAAGTAGATAATATATATTATACTATACATGTAACAAGGTAGGTTTACAATAAATTAATATTGCTCAGAAATTGTTGTAAACAATAATCATATAGGTGTATAGTATATTATTCACAGTGCAAATCAATACACATCATCGCTTAAGATGTATAAAGTAGAGTAATTACAAACAGAACATACTGTCTGAACAGAAGTATTCGATTTACTGTTATTTTTTTTTTTTGCAAAGTACATGTCGACATGACAATTTGAAAAATACGTACTTCCGAATCTTAGTTCGGCTAACATAACCTTAGATCTAACCGTGGTTGACGAAGTGTTCCACTAGAGACAATAATTATTATGTATCTTGTGTATTATAATACACAATATTATACCTAATACTTAATAGAAAATAATACAATTTCCGTCATTTCCGGTGACCGGGTGATAAGAATTGTTTTTATTTAATATTCAAGTTTTCGACGTCAAATTTACACAATACATTAGACCGTAAAAATCGGATAAAACTAATTTATTATTTTATTTATACATACCGAAACGTATTGTAATATTCCACTTGTAGTATACACGCGAAAATTCCGATTTGCTGTCAAAGAGCTCGTCGTCAGGTCACGACCCGTTTACGTGCATGGCGACGAAAACTGCGTTTTATCGATCGGATGAACGCGTCGGTAGGGGGGTGCGAAAAACACAAAAAACAGGAAAAACCCGGCACAACTGACGACGGAGAGAACTAAAAAGATGAACACGCGACAACAGACTACGTGATACTGCGGTCTTATGGCGGCGGTGCGCGGGTGGACGGACGTTTTGGATAATAATAATACGTTGTTGTGTTGTTGTACGCGTCCACTCGCTATGGACCACGGCGGCGACAGCGACATCTCGCGGTTGCGTAGCCATCAGAGTTTTCACGTTGCACTGTGTTTCGCGACAATTTCGTACAATTTATTTTTTTATTATTTTAAATTAATTTATTATTTTATTTACTAATAAAAAATTATAAGCTATTATTTTTTAATTGAGCCCGTAATGTTATATTTTAGTAATTTTACTCAAAATCCTTAGTAAGATTTTAATCAATAATTTATTTTAAAATTGTATATAAAACAAAATACTTCAAAAAGTGTATAGGTACAATTTAACTATAATATTTTACCCGGTGAGTTACACATTTCTTGATTGCAGTACCTATGTAATATAAATATATAATTCATATATGTGTTAAGTTTACATCGAACAACTATAAAGTAAAATGTTTAAAAATTGGCAACTTATTTTTAGGAAGTAAAATTTTAGTTAATTACCTAGGTAGATACTATAATATATCTAAATTAAAGATTAAACCGTATACAAACTACAAAGTAAATAAAGATTGACAACTGAATATTTGCAAATAAAATAAATACAATACTATAAAGTACAGACGTCTGGACGGCGAATTTCGTCGAAATTAAAATATTATACCATTGATTAATTATACATTGTATAATTAATCAATGATTATATAACATAAAATAACAAAAACCCGTGTCGTCTTTAGAAAAATAGAGAAAAAAATCGAATTTAAACAAATTATATAAATAAATTCAGAATAAAACTAACTAAAATTATATTTTTACAGAAAACATTAAAAATAATTAAAATAAGTAGTTAAAAGTTTAAAGGGTAGGTAATACTCTTCTACACGTTAATTTCAATGCGCCACTAATAAAAACAATATTATTATTTTTATTATTTATAACTACAAATAATTAAAGAGCAAGTTAATATTACAATATCTACATTTTGTATTCGTCTATATATATTATACATATATATATATTAAATGATATTATGATAATAAATAAGTATAAGTTATAGATACACGTTATTCTTGTTCTTTAAACACAAAATAACAAAAACTCGTTCTACGTGGCTTCATCAGACATTAGATCAATTCAAATGGCGCCATTAATATTTTTACGTTTTGGGGCGCTTGCATAATATAAATATTATAAGTGAATAATAAGTCCATAATATTATACTTGTTCAGAATTAAGGTTTACCGCAAGATGATGTTATTAACTTATCAGCCTAAATCTGTTATTTTAATACGATACCTACCTAGTACATTTTCGAACAAGTAATTTTTATAGTTACGACGCTATTGCTGCATGGCTGCATGTTTTGGGCCACAAATATATCTATATATGTTATATGTTCTACTATATCTACACTTTATATTGATCCATTACTCATATGTAACACATTATAATGTGTTTCACGAGTCAAATTAAAAGATTATTTAACTTTAAATTTTAATAATAATTCATTTTATTTTAATCATATATTAATTTTGCAATAAAAACTTTAAAAATAATATAAAATTTAAAAACAAATATAATAATATATACCTAAACGGTTATACTTATAAGTAGGTATAAATATAACCGCATACATTTTTAAATTTTGTACTGCATACAATTTTAGTTCCTGATATAATACACTGATAATATAATGTATCTAATCATTTATTAACAATAATATATTTTTTATAATCAGCGGAGATCTGGTTCATTCATAATTTTTTGGCGGAATTATTGAGCAAAAAAATAAGTATAGATAGTTTTGTCAAAAAATTGGAAGTATACATAGATTTTTGCCTACGTTTAATACAAAATACAATAATTGAATAGTCTATTATATATTATACAATTTTATATTTTTATGTTCAATAATGGTCTAAGATATTGTCGTATCAATTTATTTTCTTATAAGTACAATAAGTTTTCAGGCTTGTGCACGAATACTTATGTCTCATTGGCTCATTGCTCTTTATTAATAAATGTCCTACTTGCCGAAAATTTTCGAATTAATAGCGCAATCGTCTTCAAACCTCTAGATTTGAGTGATAAAAGGGTTAAATAAATTAAATAATTCACAGTTCATACATAGATATCAATGTAATCTATGCCCATAGGCATAGGTACTCCTTGAGGGGTAACAATTTTTTTTAAACTATTAAAGATATACTTCTCTTCTCAAATTTCTACCAAGTTGGTTGGAAATTGAAAGTATATTTGAAATTGTTAATTTCTTTCCAAAATCCGACATATGATATACGCACATTCGCTTTGTTTAATCATATAAAAATTATTCATAATATTATCTATAATATAGATAAAATATATCGTATAAATATAAAACTATAATTATAAATAATATCCTTTCTAAATCCATTGTCAGTGATTATGTAAATGTACCTATGACTTTTTGGTTCATTATTCTTTGTTTAATTTATTATACAACAACGATTACAATGAATAGTTTTAATTACCTAAGTACAATTTTAGTTTTTCAAAACATTCGTCAGCGCTTTCTTTGAAATCTTGTCACCTAAGGCAGGTAGCTATTTTATTGTCGCTGCGCATAACCTATCAATTATTTTATATTCTTTATATAATACGTTATACACATATTATTATACAACATCAATAATACACACATTAGTACCTTGTACAAACATACCTGTTTATTGAATAACTTTTTTATAAAGTAATAAACAATTTAGACACGTATTTTAATTAAAACTTCCGGAAAATATATAGTTGGTTTATAATGATTAAAAACTAATAAGTAACATTGACGTCTACACCTGATATCGCGGCTATACATATGCCTACTGTGTAGGTACTAAAGTACTATAGACTTATATATACAAGACTGGATTCATTAATTTGAATAACAAATAAATTAACAAGTTAGATATTTTTATAGATTCTGAGAGAAGCCAAGATAAATTATATAATAGATATATGTTATTATTAAACACGATTATGTCAATATTCTCTGTGTGTAGGTACAACTATTAATGTTTAATCATTTAATACATATTTAAATCCTAAACTGTTAATTACATTTAGAAACTATTTATAACTAATCTAGTGTATTAACTGTATACTATTAATTAAATTGTATTGCAATGGGCACGTGCGTGAACTTGGCCCCCCCACCTCCCCCAATTTTCTTCAAAATAGTGTCAAAATTTTGCAATTTTTATGCAATTATATGCATGTCTCGGGA
>CM023358.1:27956739-28000915 GCA_013282895.1 Eriosoma lanigerum | reverse complement strand
TCCCGAGACATGCATATAATTGCATAAAAATTGCAAAATTTTGACACTATTTTGAAGAAAATTGGGGGAGGTGGGGGGGCCAAGTTCACGCACGTGCAATGGGCAACTGCCCGTCTAAATAAATAAATAAATAAATATTATATTGGTTTTACAATGAGGTGTGCTATTTTATGTTTGTAGATACTTTTTTTGGTAGAAATAATGGTACGATTACCACGAATAGTGTATGTTTCGGTAGAGAATTGCATCTATACAGTTGATACTTAATTCAGCTTATTATTCAAATTTCCTCGAAAGAAGAAAAACGTTCAAAAAATTACGGAAATTGTAATTTTGACAGACTTGATTTAAATATTTCACACTACTGGAAGTGTATCTTTATTACATTAAAATTTGTTTATATTTATTTTTTCCTGTTATAAACCTAAGTACGCATGGTTTTTTTTTTTAAATAGATTAATATAATATATTATTTATATTTATTTTTTGATAAATTTATCATTAACCTTATATGAAAGGTATTAAAAACAAATATTCGTAGTAGGGCTCTTTCATACATAGCCACTCGCAGTGTCACTTTTTGCAGCGCGATTAACGAGCGTTAGAAGCGCGTCAGTGGCGTTGCTTATATTTTAGAAGCGCGTTTGTAGCACTGTTTATATTTTTAGTAGTACGTTTTTAGAAATGGTGCATCTACACGAGTCAAAAGTTAAAATGGTCGTGGAACGGGATTTACTTTTGGCCATGTTTCTAAGGTTAGGTTAGAAATAACTAATAGACAAAGAAGATTCTGGGTTCATCCATTGCTTTTGGAAAGACCAAATCAAGGTCTTTTTCACACGTTGTTTGATGACTTACAGGATGACGATGAGAAATTTTATTCTTATTTTCGTATGTCAAAAAATACGTTTGAAGAATTTCTCTCCGGAATTTCAAATAGGTAATATAAAAAATAAGACACAGTCATTCGGAAGTCCATTCCTCCAGCTGAGAAACTATAGCTTTAACTCGGACGCCATTATTTAAAACACGGCACAAAACAAATACAAAACAAAACACTAGTAAATAACTGAAAACGAATGATCAAAATCTAACACGTGCACCTACAGGGCCGGATTGGGTAAATTTAGCCCACTGAGATATCAATATTTTAACGTCTCATATTTTATAATTTTATCTTTTAAACGTATATATAGCTAAACTGTTTTTAGTATTTCTATTAAATTTTATTTTGAAATACAATACAATTGGAGTGTAACATTAATATATTATTTTTCAACACATTTCCTAAGTATTTTTCTACGGGCCCACCGAGATTTCCTCGGTAACTCGCGATGCTAACGCGCTCCATGCACGCCACTAAAATAGTCGCGCTGCTGTTTTTCGACGCCGAGTTCTGCGGCGAATGTAACTACCGTCACCGTCTGCAGCGCTGCTCAATCTGCGGTTGTGGTCGTGTGTGAACCCATCCTATATTTCCCCTGTTTTTTCTGTCAGACATAGAGTGGCGCTACCAGTGGTCACGTGTGAAAGGGTTCGTATAATTTCAAAGAAAATGCACGTGATCATCAACACAATACAGTAGGTTTACAGTTTACCATATAGGTACCTGCATGTATATTGTATAGCATACAGGCGCCAATCCAATGTATTTATTTAAGAGGCGCCATTTAATAGTATTAATATATAATTAGTGGATACATGTTTTTCTTGTAAATAAATATTTAAAACGCTCTATTCAATGAAAATATTACTCTTTATTTAGGTAATAACATTGATTATAGAATAGTCTATTCTATTCTTAATCAACGGTAATAAGTATCTATAAAATATTAAATAAGGTCAATTAGAAATACCAGAATAATAGTTATAAATTATACATATATGTATGTAGGTATACCTATTCATTATGTAATATGTATCCCTATATAATACATATTCGTATAAACAAATTTTTTTTTTTGTTGAGATTTGTGTGTTCATCGCTTCTATCCCCCCCCCCTTATATCAGCGCCAGATACCATATAGCTATTATATTAATAATTCAGTATCTGGTTTGTACAAAATGTATAAGATATATATCAGTCAATTGTTCACGTATATTTTTTTGCAAGTTAATTTCATTATTAAACTATGAGTGTTTCCACTATCCCACATTTTATAGAAAATTGTCATGCAAATATTTAATAAGCAATTAGCAATTATATATACTATTAAGACTAAATTCGCTATTCCTGTAAATTGCTTTAGCCACGAAATCCAATATCATGATGGTGAGGTTATAGTAAAATTAGTTATAATTCTACTTGTTTGGCTCAAGTCCAAAATGTACTGTGACTAATATGTTATGCGATCAATATAACGTCATCTTCTGTAGTAAATGCACGATCTTAAGTATATTGATTTAGAATTATAATGAATTTAACTAAACAAAATTTAAACGTAGTATTTATATTTTAAGTAATCTACACAAGGTAAAGAATTTCTTCTCCTTCTTCTTCTTCTAACAATTTATATTATACTTATATTTCGTCTTTTTCTTTGAGGTTAACTATTCGAAAGCAACCCGTAAAAGGTCGCTTTCTTCTCTTCTTAGGATATGGCTTAATCGTTGGAGGCTTTGACCTTTAATAAAGTTAGTCACTGGAACCAAATTCATCATTTTCTGAAGTTCCCCATAGTATATCTTCTTTGCCAGGTTTTCATATTCGAGCCAAACACCGCCTGCAAATTTTCCGCTATACCTTGTTATCAACTATTCTTAGCTTCCTTTCGGTAACTACCGTTGTCATCTAGGGCTTTACATCCGTATGTCAACGTCGGTTTTATAATCGATAAATATAATCTCGTTTTGGATCTTCTCGATAGTATTTTGGACAGCATATCAGACCATTATTTCATATGACTCGAAGAGCAACATTGAGAATTAAAAACAATTGGTCTAAAACTCTAAAGAGATAAATTTTCACAATAAACAAACCTTTTATGCACGAATGAAATTTAGGGGGTGGCATATTCGTATTTATTAAGGAGTATTTTAATTATTTTATTATCTACACGATTTATTTTCTATAACATGTGAACGTGATAGCTTACATTGTAGTTTACTTACTTATATTACAGTGTAGTAATTTAGTAGTGTGTATGCATACACTTATGGTTACGTTAAAATGTGCACAGACCTGTACCGACAGAGACAAAATACCGTCTTCGAGAATGTCGGTCAGTGCTGGTCCGTGTCTGTGCGTGTCTGTTCGTACACGAAAAGCTAGATATGAACATGTTCATAGATAATGAATATTATAATTTCCTGGTGTCTGTCACGTTACGTTAGTTCACGTTAATGTTTTATCATTAATTATTAATATTGTCTTCAAAGATTTATGTATCATTTGAATACAAACCAGTATGACGTTGAACTAAACAATATCATTCACACGTTATTTAGGAAGTAAATTGTGTAGTCTATAAGATACTCCTTAATAAATACGTGTCTTCAGCCATTTAAATTTCATTAGTGTATAAAAGCATAGGGGGAGTTCAGGGGGGGAGATCTTTAATCTCCGCTTATACATAAAAGGTTTTTTCCGCTTTGTTTATGCGAAAATTCATCTCTTTAGACCAATTGTTTTTGAATCTCAATGTTGCTCTTCGAGTTTTTTCAAAAGTTGACCATTCTCTATGCTGAAGATCTTCATCACTATCGATTAGTTCCATTAGTTTTGTTTTTCTTCTTTTTTGTGATATATCTTCTGTTAAAGTAATTACAACATATTAAAAATATAAAAACTTCAAACACCATAACTTCTTTGCAGACAACATTTACCAAGACAGATGACATTCCTTGCAAACATATGATTCACGTAAAATTTGCCAATAGATGTCTATACTCAATTCAACTCAAATTTTGAGTTTTCCATTTGTATTATTTTTCTATCTTACCCTTTAAACGGACAGAGATGGATAATTGATAAACATGCAGGTATAACATCATCTTGTATATAGTTATTATAAGACAGATTTTCACGTATGGTTGTGATGAGGCAGCTCAAAATGGAGACAGGCGGCGTCGTGGCGAAGAGTATTAATAACGGAAAAAACTCTTAGAGAGGAGTCATGGTAATGGAAGAAGAAGAAATAAATATTTAAAAATAAATTATTAAATGTGGTACAAATTTAAATAAATAATTACTTTAATTCCTTTTAAATTGTCTAAAAATCCACGGAAAGGGGCAATTTTCATATCTACATTATTCTTTTTGGTATAAATCATCAACCTCCAAGTTAGTCTAAAACAATAATTATTTAAAATTTATAGTACATAATCTCAGATGAAAATTTGTTATAATTTTACTCACTGGGGTGTTTGGGGAACATATATTGTTTGGTTTTGAGTATCGTGTATTATTATTTACAACCAGGAGATCTGAAATTAATTTGTCTTTTCGAACTAATTCTCCTCTTAACTGTTCAATAAGTTCAGAATCAATATTGGCTTTATTAGACATTTTTCGTTTTCATGCAATTGTCTAACCTATAATTTATAATTGTAGACTATATAATTTGTAAATATTATATTAATGTTTTTTTGATTTTATCCACGCCTTTGGTTGTGCATTGAATTTTTGAACAAATTAAACATGTTCACTAAAGAGAACTTTCAAAATGTTACATGTGTGCGTTATAGGTTTAAAATGTTAGTATAAAGGTAAGCGTTCATAGGTATGAATCGTAGCAAAATTATTTATTTGTGATAGTGCGTCCACCGTATCCACAGAAATCGGATTGCCGACGCGACGGCCATTTTCAATAGTATTTTTTTTACAACAGAATTCGAATTTAAAAGAGAGTAGTTGGATCGTGTATGAATTGTGAATGATAATAGAATGTGATGAAGAAATTGTTAAAGTTGTTGTGTTAAATAAAAGCACGTGTGACACGTTCCGAAATGTAATAAATGACGGCTAGCGTCGTGCGTGCACTGATCGACAATCCATAAGACGTTATCGGCACGCATAGGAATAGTTAAAATCTTAAAATTCGTACGATTACTTTAAATTGTTGTGTACTAACGAGACATGGATAAATCCAAAAATTGCATATTATATTATTCATGAAATCTTTAATCAATATTACATTATCTTCATTTTTTTTTTTTTAAGTCACTCTATTTGCTTTTGCTTGATTATATTTAATGATTTTTTTCTTTTGCTTTTTGAACAGCTAGAGCATTCTAAAAATTAATAATTAAAAAAATTAACACAAAAGTAATTATATTATACCCAATAAAATTACTTTGTGCCTTTTATTAACATTATTAGCATCGTCTAGTTTATGTTTTAAAGAATTTCGTTGTTTTATGTGTAATCGTTTAATTCTAATTATTTGATTTTTTTTGTTTTTTTTTTCATTTCCTCTTAGTTTTTGTTCTTCCGATAATCTGAATAACATTGGAAAAAAGTTTTATATACAATATTATGGAAATATAATTCAATGTTTTGAAAAAAAAAAAACTTTAAAAACAAATTATGTAAATAGTATGTTTAACTTAAACATACTTATTTGAATCAGCTGCTTTAAGAAATTCATCTAATTGTTCGAACCTACTTGTTAATTCTTTTGCGAGTTCTTTTGGACAGTCTTTACCAATATGTGATACAGATTGTATTAATTTTGGATCTAAATGTTCTTTAATAGCTAATTCCTCAATTAGCTTATTAACTTCACGATCTAATTGTATATGTGCAATATCCATATCAACATAATTTTCATTATCTGATTTAAATATATTGCCCATATTTTCAATAGCATTACAAATAAAGTGACCTTGATTTATAATAGGTTTGTTTTTTATATTTAATGCTCTTTTTGCATACTGAAGTGTACTAATCGTTTCGTTAATATTATAGTCTGCAGGACTAATGCATGCAATCATTAATACCATAGAATTTCCGCCCAGAGAATCTTTAAAAACAAATTTTAAATCAAATTTCTAAATGTTATTAAATAAATAATAATTACTTTTCAATAAATGAGTTTGTTTGCTTTCTTTGTATGGAATATGAGCAGATTTTTTACAAAACGCCGTTATTACTTTTCCTAATGACAATAAACCTTTATTAATATTGATACTTTCTTGTAATCTTTTACCAGTAGCATTATGTCACTTCACCTCAAATTTACAATTTCAGCCTAGGTTAAACAAGGACTATTTTATAATGAATATAAATGAAGAAAAATAATATTGTAATATTAAAATAGACGCTTAATAATTTTTTTTTCTTATCGTTAAATAATTGTTGTACTTAATTATCAGTTTAGTGAATGTTCAGGTGTGAAATATAATTAAATCTGAATCTTAAATTATGATTGCTATTAACAACTATTTGTTGTTTAACATTATCAGCTAAAATGCAATTATTACATTCCCGTTTTAACTCTGATTCAATAAATGGTCGCACACAAATTGCGCATCTTATTGAATTCATATTCACAAATTACAAAACAATAACTAAAATGTAAATATAATTATTTAACTTGGTAAACATCTCCAAAAAAATAATAATTATAAACATATAGACATGTATTTTTTAATGAATGAATTAAAAATAATCTACATTCTATTCCACCAGAAAACTGTAACGAATTGTGACCAAAATTGGTAATCAATATGCATCTTCATGCTGTAGCTGACCATGCAGTACAACAACTACTTTCCGTAATACTAAATAGTACCTTTTATGGAATAGAGTATAGATACTTCAATAATTATTCGTAAAATTTAATAAAAGAATGTTGATGTGCCTAATTAAATTACTTTAAATTGGTACCTACTTAAATATGCCTAGTAAATAATAAATTAATAAAATCTACAAATAAATGTATAATAATGTGTAAATACAATATATTTTAGTTTGGGAAATAATTTAATTAATTTTATATGTAGTAAAAACATAGCTGTTTTATTACCTACTGTACAATACTCATAGTTCATGTGCTTACTTCAATAGTTTATTTTTAAACTTACATTATACTAGGTATATTCGTACATAAAGTAATACCTCGTAAGTTAAATAACATATAAGTAATAAATTGTAAAATGTTTTTGTAAATCAAAAAGTTTCACTAGTTTATTGAAAAACATCATAATTTATAGTCCAGTGGCATCTATCTGTTTTTAAAGTACTGGTATTAAATTCATTTTAAATACCTGGTCACCCACCACAAAATATGTTAGATTTGGCCTGTATAACTAAGTATAATGCTAAGGAATAAGTTACAGTCTAAGAACCAAATATATATTTTAATACAGTACCTATCATAATATTCTTCTAGAAACATCAATTTGTGTAGTTATTTAAGTATATTTAATATTTATAGTTAATTTTATTACTTATTTTGTATATATCCACCACCAAAATATGTGAGGTATTTACCCTACCACATTCCTTGATCGGCACCATTGGTTTATACATTAGCGTATTTTAATATGCTATTTCAAGTATAAATTGTTAGGTAATTGATGCGTAACTAAATATACTCGAATTACAATATTACATTTAAAAATAATTTACTTACATTATAACGTATTATAACTTTTAACTTTTAACTTTAAATTAAACCGAATAGGTAATAATATTAAGCTAATTAAACGTAAAGAAAAACTTTTGTTCGATATTCGAATAACTTTAGTATAGCGATTAGAATAATGATTAACAATATAATATTTATATTCAAACCGAAATATTGTTATCATAGTGCTTAAACATATTATATAAAGGACAGTCATATATAATAATATAATGTATTGTTATATAAACAGAACATAACGAATAAATAACACATAGTGATATTTAATTTAGTTTATATTAATAATAAATCAAATAAACAAATATACCTAAATAATATATACAGTGGTGGATTAACATATAGGCCAAATAAGCCTGGGACTCATGGGCGTAATCTCGGGGATGCAAGAGGATGCAACCCCGAGGATGCACTTGCATCCGCTGGAATTTTCGTGGAGATGCAATACTACCATTTTGCACCCCTTACATTTTCTATATTTAAAATGTGTAAATACAAAACTATGTAGTGCCAATGTATGAAATATTTATAAAATAATGACAACTAAAATATAATTACGATAGAACTAAAAATATTTAACAGAATGTTCAAATCCAAACAAATTAACGCAAGTAATAATAGTGTATTTCGAAAACAAATTGGATTTTATTAAATACGGTGAAATTAAAGATGGATTTCCTTTACTATCTGAAATTTTTTAAAACTATTTTTGATAATACCTACTAACACGACATCACATGAACGAAATATTTCCTGTTTACGAAGACTTAAAACCTATCTCAGAACAACTATGGAACAAGATAGGCTGTCTAATATAGCTATGTTACAAATTGATAGAAATCAAGTTATAGATTCTGAAATTGTAATTGACGAATTCAATGCAGCTGCAACTATACACGGAAAACGTTTAAGTTTAATTTAATGTATTGATATGTATTTCATCAACCTAAGTGTTGACTTATTATTTTATATAATAAAACTTACGTATTGTATTAATAATCATATTAAATTGTGTAAAAATATTTGTATAGAGGAACTTAAGTTAAGTTTAATGTAAAAAATAAACTTGCGAGCATAGCGAGTGATTTTGCAGAGAGTTGCTAACATTACTGATTAATTTTACACCACTTAAATTTTAGCGAAATTACGCCAATAGTGGCACTAAAGAAGCTTTAACGTTAAATTATATAGGGGGTGCTGACTATCACGTCAAGTATCAGCTAGTATAATAATAATACAAAATTTGCGCTCCTCTTCAATAATTCTGTAAACAATAAATTCAGGCCTCAAATTAGCTTGGCGAATTACCGAGAAAATCTCGGTGGGCCGGTAGAAAAATACACGTGGAAAATGTGTTAAAAATAATAGAAAAATAAGATATTAAATAATACACCCCAATTGTATTGTATTTCAAAATAAAATTTGATAGAAACACTCTAAACAATGTAGCTATATATACTGATTAAAAAATAATAATAATATAAAATATGGGCCAGTAAAATGTTGATATCTCGGTGGGCCAAATTCACCCAATTCAGTACTAAATAAAGTTATATTTTTTATTGGCTTTTGGTACTGCAATTTTATTTTGTTTTATCTTACAAAATTTATGAAACTATTTCCATGTATATTGTATAACAAATCAATAAATGAAAGCTCTAAAAATATTGCAAACCATTTCTTTTTTGACATTGAAAGTGAAAAGTTAACAAATACAAATGTAAAAATTATAATGTTAATTATTGAGATTCCATTGAATTTTCATATACAATATTGTACTTTTATAAAAAATAGATTAATATGAATTGTCTAAATATTCTTTTAGGTTCTGAGCAAAGCAAAGAATGTATTGATTTTACAAAAATGTTTTTTTTTTTTCTATATATGTATGAAGACACTTTTTCGGGTAGAAATAATGGTCGCATTACCACAAGTTGGGTATGTTTTCGGTAGCAAATTCATCTTGTTGGTACTTTATTTAGATCATTTTTCGAATTTCTCAAAAGTTTTTTTTTTGGGAGAAGGAAAACTATCAAAAAATGACGGAAAAACGTCGAAATTTACAGAAATCGTAATTTTGATGAAATTGATTTTAAGTTCTTCATGATAACTAATGAAATTTTGAACGTAGGTACTTTAATTTTTTTTTTTAGTTTCTTACTTTTTAGGTATCTTACTTTACATACATGGTAAACTTATGGAATGATCTATCAGTATAATATATTGAATATATTGTATTATATTGAGTTTCGCTCAGAATCGTATTTTCTAATGCAATATCATTGCAATCAAATCTTAATTAAAATAAACCACTAATTTATGAGGACCGAAGGTACAAAGTAGGAACATCCAAAATCAACCTTCCTACATTTTTATTATTATAGAAACTATAATAGATTAATTCTAAGAATTATTAATTTCTATTTTTAAATAGTATTATCTGGGTAGGTATATGCTGTAAACCCATAAGCACATTTCCAAATTTTTACGTATATTTAAAACAAAATATAATTTTATGGTCACTTTATGCATACAATGTCATAAAAATTACTAAAAAAACAAATTTATAATGTTATAGTTATTTTATAATATAATCAAATATCTAAAATCTCAAATTTAAAATTGATGTACATACATTATACTCACTAAAATGAAAAAAATACATAATAATCTTGTTATTTATTTACAATAAATATGACATAATGTTGTAAAACTATATTATTTCAATATAAAATTACAATAAATTCATGAAACTGATGTGACTATACAATATAATTTACAAAAAATATTGAAAACATTTTTAAAAAGACTAAATATTATTGTTCATTTATTCTTTTTTAAAAATATTACTTGACTACAATGGAATTGGATTTTTGTAAAACATTATTTGGTCTCCATTTTCACCACGGTAATTTATAATAGTTGTATATTATTATGTATAATATAATACGCATTATATGATAATAATACATTATATAATACATAATATATCATGTAGCAGTGGCATAAACCGATTTTTAGAAAGGTTGATTTTTTGACTAATCATAGGGTTGTGGAGTGCTAATAATTTTAACAGATAATGACAGTTGTAGATAATACTATACAAGATTGGCTTAAAGAAAACGAGATTATTCATTTTAAGTAACAGGAAATATGTTTTGACAGAAATACGGGTATTAATTATTTTCTTTATAAAATCGTTATAAGGTCCCACCAATTATTAGTCGGTCAGTAATTGCCTTTTAATGGGATAGATGTTTAACACATGTGTCGGAAAAATGTTGAGCAGCGATTAAATTTGAAATTTGTAGTTAAATTGAATAAAACATCCACCGAATATTTTAATCTTTTACTTGAGGTGTACAGAGATATTATCTCGTGCATATATTTTTGAATGGAATATAAGGTTCAAAGATGTAAGAGATAATGAACGCCCTTAAATATTTCGGTCACTAAAGGAAACATTAAAAGGGTTAACGAAATATTATGTAATGATTATCATTTGAGCATCCGTATGATTAGCGAAATATTAAGAATAAGTAGAGACAGCTCGTCCAATTTTACACAATAATTTGGGTATGAGCAAGGCGTGTGCTAAAATAGTACCCAAGAATTTCACTGCAGTTTTATTTATTTATTTATTGTTTATTAAATGCCAATCGACAATCTTACATAGTTTACAAATATGGTAATAAGGTGAACGTGATTGTATAGCTACATAATTACATAATTAAGATATTAAATACAAAAATAATTTAGATAGTTGGTCCAGGGCGTTCATCATGCCCCACATCTTCTTGTCCACCTTTGAACCTTTTATGCCATACCTTGTATTATATTGGTGTAATCTCTTTGTGTACATTATAGAATAATACTAATATTATATAATGTATATCATAAGAAACAAATAAACTACAAAAATAAAAGGTCAAGCGAGGGTTATACGACACCCTATACCTCCCCGTAAGCACGCTTCTATCATATACCAGTGTAGTTTTGTTATCTGTTATTTCTTACTATCAATTAATTCTGATTACAATATTTAACACATTTTATCATCATATATTATTGTATATTGATGTCAAATAGCCAAAATAAGTATAAAATTAATTATTTACAAAATTTATAAATCATCATCATCTTCGGAATCTGACATTAAACGGGATTGCTTTTTCTTCTTTGTATCCATATCTGAGCTATCATCTTCTGATGAGTATATATTACTTTTATCGACTGAAAAAATTAAATAAATCAACATTTATTAATTAAATACTTAAATATTAAATCTACTAACAATGCCTGATTATGCTTTGGGAGACTAGCTCAATGGTATTTATAGGTCTTTATTGAGAACAATAGATATTGCCTAAGAACTTAATATCTAAATTATGAATAGTCTTCAAAAATAATCTGTATAAATTACATGTTAAATGTAATCTATGTTTAGTGCTGCCGAAGGTACTTGAGGTTAGGTTAGGTTACATCACATAAAATTATGGGCGGGTAGTTGTCGGTTGATAAAAATTATAAATCATATATTTATAGTATTAATGTTCTTAAAATAATTAGGCTGAATAATTTAGAGTTTTGATGGCTATGAGGTGGGAGGGTAGATATTGTAGAATTGAACTATTTATTTTGACACAACTGGGTACTACTGCCTATGTTAATTTATGCCCTAAGTGTACATGTAATATTTTATATAGTTAAATATGCACAATTACTTTGAATAAAAAGTAAAGATAGTTTTACTTCTTTATATTTTAATGTTTTATTCATTGAATGTCTCTGCTAAAAACATTTAAAATTTAATTAGTTGCTTTATATTTATAATTATGTTTAGTAAATTATATAAATAATATTTATGATTATACAAATATGAACTCTAAAGTTTATTTTATATTTCAATTTCTTTTAAAAGTTTCCTATTGTGACCATTGTTTGCATTAGAAAAACAAATAGTAAAGATTCAAAAAATTTAATAAAAGTATGAATCCTTGAAAAATTAAATGAAAAAAGATCCAACTTATAAATTAAAAAGCATATGTTCAAATGTGTGTCAAATGAACAGGCGCCTTAAACTTTAAGCACTAATTATAATGTTATAATACCATGTTAAATGCTTAGATTTAATTACAATTTATAAATTTAATAATATATGAAAATTGTAATAATTATATTAGTTTTATCATTGATTATAAATACTATATAATACTAGTATTTATAATCAATGGTCTTATCAATTTTTAAATGTAGAGCAAAGTATTAAAATATTTAATCATATATTCATATCTGGACCTTTTCCTTAATTATTCATGATTTTAATTTAAAGTTAGAGTTTGTAAAAAAAGTGTACTAATATAATTTTATAGTTTGTAATTTATAATAAATGAATCTTACTTTTTGATATGGATTTTTTGTTGAATTTGTTCTTAATAGCTGATAAGGATATAGCATTTTCATCGTCAGATCCATCTTCTCTTTCTGGTTCCAAATATGAAGAACTGAGATTACTATTTGCACCACGTTCTCTAGCTCTTTTTACTTTTGTTTCTTTACGCATTGATTGACGTAATTTTTCTTCTTCTCTCTACAAAACAAATTTATAAAGAATTTCATTTATTATATTCTAAAATTGTTTAATTTTTTTAATTAACTACTAATTGTAATTTCATTATTTAAGTATAATTATTAATTAATAACATAATAATTTTGATTTAAATATAAATAATTTATGCTAACTTTAATTTTTTCATATCTATTAGCATCTGGATCAGCACCAACTTGAGATAATACTTTAATGCCTGAAGATTTTTGTGATCTGTCGGCTAATGACAAAGTAATTTTACGATGGGTGAATGATTCTGTCGAGTGAGGTCTGAATGATAATTTTGTACGAAATACTGCTTGACCCTGCAAACCTGTTCCTTGACGAATGAATAAATGATTATGGTCACCCTAAAAATAAACACCACATTTTATCATGTATTTATATATATATACAAGAAAATGATTTATTTACCACTAAAGGCTGTTTGTAAACATCAAAAATTTCTGAACCCAAGTGTAAAGACATACTACCGTCAGACCATTTAATAACTCTAGTATTGCTTTCTTTTATTAAATTTCCATCTTTGTCAAAAACTTCTCTCCATCTAATAGTATTTTCTACTTTCAATTTTACTCTATAGTAATATAATAAATTATAATTAAATTACCAAATAAAAATAAATAAATAATAGTAAAAAAAACTGTAATTACATACCTTGCTCGTCCTTCTTCATCCAAAGTTTCTTCTTCATCAATTTCATCTTCATAGGTTTCTCGATCATAAGGTCTAGTTTCAACAGACAAAAAGTTAGGCAACTTCACAAAGTGTAAATCACTCCCAAGATCCACGGATATTTTTGGAATCTCAACAGCTATTCTTCTTTCTGGAATAGGTTCATCAATTTCTTTTTCTTCCACATCTGCCTTTTCATTATCTTCATCATCATCGCTTCTTTTGTCATCATCATCACTTCTTTTATCATCATTATCACTTTTATTATGTTCTACTTCATCATCACTTGTTGGTCTAGGTGTCTTAGGTTGGTCTTCATCTGAACTAATGTCATCAGCTTCACCAAACAAATCATTTTCTTTGGGTGCTATAGTAATAAAAAAAAATGTATTAATTATGATATAAAGGAAACAAATTTATTTGCTTCACCAACATTTTTCTGAAGCTTCAGAGCCACTCTGTTTTGATTTTTCTTCTTTATCTGAAGATTCATTACCAGAAACACTTGAACTTTTTCTTATTGGTTGGCGTTTTTTTCTACCAATTACAGAACCGTAACTATCATCTGAATCAACTTCTTGAGCTTTTGTTACCTCTGGGGATGATGAATGTGATTTCTTTGACCCAACACTTTTTGGACTTGCAGAACTTGATTTTGATTTATTACTTTTTGTTGAAGTTCTACTGTGATTGGTAGAATGACTTGCATGAGATGTGTCACTTTTGGCACTTGCTACAGATTGATTAGATGTTACTGAGCCTGCAGGTGACGCTGAACGTGCTGATGCCGCAGATACAACACTGGAAGCTCTACTACCAGGCGACGGAGATCGAGAACCAGTTAGAGACTTTGAATGGCTTTTGGCTGGGGAAACTGAACCAGAAACACTTCTAGAACGAGACCTAGATACGGGAGATGTAGGTTCAGAACCTGAAGGAGTGTGAGCTCTAGCTGGAGTTGCAGATCTAGATGATTGATTACTGCTATTTGCTGATGAAGAACTAGAAACTGATTCTGAATCGCTAGCATCTAAATAAATGTAAAAATAAAAACATAAATTAGATAAATATATAAAATATAAAATATTTATAACTTGCACATATTAAACGTATTATAATACTTTAAAAGTAATTAAGTATTGATAATATTTGGCTACAATGATGTATCCTTACCGTGGTCATTCTCAAAGTAATTAACCATTTTATTAATTATACTAAAATTAAATTGACTTAATGATATAATAAAATAATTTTAATTAATAAAAAATAATATAAACGTCGATAATTCGGTTCATGAATTAACGTTATTCCTAAAATTAACTATAAAGTACTTAAGTGTTTAAACATTCTAAATTTCCAAACAACAAATTAAACCACGTCCAGCGACATCGGATATACACTATGTCACTAACACAATACTACAATATTGTTATCGTTATTTTTTTATCACATTCAAAACAAATAATGTTATCAACACTTTGAAACGAGTCTTCTCGATCAGAAGGGTGGATAAAAAATTTAGTTTATAAAAAAAACAAATCAAAGTATATATTATAAATTATAATATAACCGGATGATTACACTAGTAAATCATTAAACTGTATAAAATATTTAAACAGTTTATAACGAATTAATTTGTTTGTTATACCTAATTTATTCATTGTTTTGTGCAATACATACATAATGATTACATCCATAAATTGTAGCGTAATCGTTAGTATTAAACTAAATACTAAAACGTATAATTGTGATCATAATACTTGTGATTGTTTATAATAAATGAAAAAGACATACATAATACAATAATAAAATAATAATATAATGAATAAGTACGAGGAAAGAAATAATCGGGATAAAATAAGAAACGAATTTATACGGGGAAGTGTATTCAAATTTATATCGATTGTGGGGGAAACGAGGAAGAAGTTGGTTTGGACATGTTATGAGGAGACGCGATTCAGAGTGAGTGTTGTAATGAAATGAATGAAGAAGGTAGATGGAATTGAAAGTGTATTAGATTGATATGAAGATAGTTGGTGTGATTGTATATGAATGGACAAGGGGTAGGAAATCGAGTTCCAATTGTGATGGTGTAGACGTATAGTCAATGGAAGATTTAAGGGGGGGGTCCATAGGGTTTAGTCCCTCCTCCAGACACCGATATAATGTTATATATTTGACGTACCTACATTGAAATAATATTTACATTACAGTTTTATGATACAGTTGATGCATTGTTGATCGAACTTTGCAAAAATAAAAGGAGAGTCGATTTTATTTTGTAAAATAATAGGTTTAACACATAAATACAAATATAGATAACAATTTTTTTTTTTAAATAAACAAAAATAAAAATTTTTTTAACATTTTTGAAATACGTATTATTTTTTAAACCCCCCCCCCCCCCCAACCACCGAAAAAATGTTGAAAATCCGTCACTGGGTTTAGTACTTGAGTGGCCGACTCCATATAGTTGGAAGTGTAAGGCAAGGTATAAGAAGAAGAAGAATGAATAAATATTAAATAAATACATTTCAATGTTCGACTGTTTTCTATGATATTTTCATTATAGTTTTGAAAATTAAGATTCCAAATACATTACTAATATTATAATTATAAACGATAATGCTATTTTAATTTTTACAAATAAATAAATATGTATTTATTATAACATTGTAATAGGTAATGAAATACCTTCTTACTTTTACTTTATAAATAGAATCCAACGATTTATAGTCAATAAGTATAAAATAAATAAATAATTTATCAGATTAAAAAATCAATCGTTGAACTTAAAAGTATATTCTGTAACTATTATAATATTATATTATTATTGAAATCATCAAATATAATATAGATATATATAAGATATATATACGAGTATATAATTATATTTGAATTAAAAAATTTTTAAATAACGTTAATTGATAATTCAGTATAAAAAAAAGTTGTGCATTGTTAAAAAGTATTCAAGCAATATTGAAAGATAGGTTCAATTTTCAAGTGAAATAAATTGGATAACTTAAAATTGTTTAAACTTGTTTCATATTCCATTTAAAAACTAAAAAGACTAACAAATGGATTATACTAATTAAATGTTTCCGTAAAAACAACATATTATATGGAGAATTTCAGCGTATGATTAGATGTCTTTATTTGTCTACCATCAAAATAACCATATAAGGTATACGCAGAATAAATATTTAATAAGAAAAGAATATTTTCGAGAGATCGATATACTTAATATCTATTTTGTAAAATATTTACTAAAAAAAGTCACAGATTTTTAAAACTTTAATAAATACAAAATCTGTTACTTTGTATTTGGTGTCAATCTCTAGAAAATATATTCCCGTTTTTTATCTTGAATATAGGTATATTTAAATATTAAGGTCTTTCTAAACTTACCTTAAATGCTACAACACATTTTTATTTTACATCGTATTCATAAATGGTTAGGTTATAGATTAAAGTTTAAGTTAGTCGTAGATAGCAATAATATATAATTGCGTGCACTGATATAATTTACGTATCTTTTTTTATAATGTTTGACAATTTTGTATTTATATATTTTATATTTACCTACTCGATTGTTATCATAAATATTCGATAAAGTTAATTAGTTTTATATAACTTACAAGATGGCATAAATAAAATATATCAGTATAATGTATAATATTATGATATATCATAATCGTATAACTAAATTATATAATTCCATTGATATAATATATTTTACTATTTATATCGACTCGAATTATATAATTTATACTCAATTTATACATGTATCTACACCTACATGACAAAAAAAAATATCATGGAAATTTGTCCACTGATCTTTCAACCTTTTTCCCCTCCTGGACCTCTCCCACCATTATACTTTACAGTTATATTAAAAGTCGTATACACAGGGTGATCAAAATTTCGTTTCACGCAATAATAGTGGAAATTTTCGTAATACGAAATTCCGATCACTCTGTAAAATTATTTGCCGACGAGATATTATTCTCTCATTCTATTGTTTATATGTCGTAATAATAATAATAATAATAATAATAATAATTTAATATACGATATATTTGTGTGTGCATGTGTATAGATTGCCTGCGTATGGTTTGCTAGTGAAAAAAAAATTAACTCTCTTCCATCTGCAGGACACGCAGGAAATTTTCCGATCCTGCGAGATACGTAAATAAAACGTACGGTCGTTGTGACCTATACGATTGGTTAACGGCCGGACGCCTCTCCTTGGCCGCGGACCCGCCCCTATAATGTTGGGACCGGCGTTTCGCCAAGGACTTGCGTGCGTGTGCGGTTTTAAGTACGAACACGGTATACACACAGACGGACGTCTGCAGTTTTACCGGGTAACACGTTTCCGAATCATTTGTTTTTGGGTGCTTTTTCTGTTTGTCTTTCGACACAATCGGTATTATAAATATAGTTCGCACGATTAATTCGATTTTCATTCGTAGTACGTATACATAATTATACAATATAGATATGAATTTCCGCGGACCGATTATTCGCGAACGATTTTCAAAACCGTAACCACGATATATTCACTAAAAATCGATAGTATACCGATGATACATTATAGTACATAATCTATAATCAAAATTTTATTGCATTGTTTTTTTTTATTTTTATTATTATTATTTGATAAATTATGATTAACAGCCCGTGCGAACAACAGGTGGAAGAACAAGTAGATCATCCTAAAATAGTATCTTCTGTAAGTATACTATTGTCGTTAATATATACATACATATATATATATATATATATATATACTTATCCGCGAGCAATGTTAATTTACCATCATCCATTCGCACATTTCTACTAGTTGAGCAATGGTGTTTTTAGGCTTTAGCATTTTTTACGAAAACCTACTTTTTTATCAACATATTAATTATATCACGATAAGCGTTGACACATTATTATTATATACTATTCTTATAAATTTTTAACTTGTTAATATACAGTTTTCTATATTTTATAAATGCATGTAATGCTGTTATAAATCCTATATTATTTGTAATGTTATAATACCGATTTATCGATACCTACCTACATATAATAATGACATAAATCAAAAACATAAATTACTATTTTAGATTTAATTAAACACCTGCACATTATTATTAGTGTGCCGTGTGTGTGTACACTTAAACAGTAAATATTATTACTGAGTTCAGCAATGAATAATTCAAATTATAAAAATCACAAAAAAACGACTTCAAATTTCCTCGTTAAGTGTACTATACAGATTACACGGTGGATTGACATTTTTAAATAACCGATAAATAGTAGGTTATAATAATACAGTTTATTAGTTTTCGAGTTTCTTTGATATAGTATAATACGTGATATCTTCTAAGTATATATATGTAATTACATTTTATACTTATCGTAAAATATCGTGTTTTTAAACCTATAGTATAATGTAAGTTTGTTATTGCACATTTGTACCTGTATAATGTTAAATGTTTGAGTATGTCTAATTTTGTATATACAGGGAGTAACATGAAAATTAGACATTTTAAAATATAATATCAATGTAAAATTGTCGAATCTTCGTGAGACACCCTGTATAAGATATAATCCTGTGTTGGATTCTAGCGCTGCAAGGAATTTATATTAGATATTAAATATTTGATATTGTCAAAATAAATCAAACTACTTAGTTAGTGCATTATATTTGAATTTGCATACAGTAAAACAATTTCTTTTTAATTTCTTCACCTTTCTTCACCGACTCGCAAGTAACAGGATTACGCTAAAAGACACCCTGTGTAAATTATTTGATTTATATCTATTTCATAGTCCATACCACATAATTATGCATATATTTAGCTTTTTCTGCATGGAGGTTTCAAAATTTTTATAATACTCTTGATGTATCCCTTGTTCGTTTGGTGCTTAAGTATATGTATATTTTGTTTAATTATTTTGTCTCTCTAACAAACATTAATTCTATAGAACGCTTAAAAATAATTAGGAATAAATTTTTAAGAATGTCTAAGTATCGCTGTTGTGTGCTGTAATGTGATGTTTCGTTTATTTATAATATATTAAAATTTCATTCGCCTGATCTCTTAACAAAATTATCTTTTGTCATTCCTTCCATTAATTCAAAATAACCGATTACATTTCAAAAATAAATTTCATAGAACTAATTATAGTCAGTGGTAACATATCTTTGATCTTTAATTGTGCTTCTTGTATGATAAATAATTCGTCAAATATTGATATTATTCACGTCATTACCAGACATTTTGAAAAAAATTTAAATATTTTTTAAATTTCTATATTGTTTTTTATATTGTTTCACTATCGTCACGTTATTTATATCTATTATCTATTATCTAATATATACATTAATTATTATTTGTACTCTGTGCGCTGGGCCTATTGGGTTTCGAAATACAATAAAAAAAATTATATAATATATACTTGCGGTGTTCGAATTTATGTTGTTTCTCAATATGTTTGGATCATCATTTTCTCAATAACCACAAACAAAATAATACCTACCAGCACATTTTGGTTAAATTTCAACTGATACCAGTCAAAAGTGTGCTGCTTTTTGTATAAATCGGCTGGAACAGTAAAACTGTAATAATAAGTATATAATTTGTATATTAAAAATATGAACAAAATAAGATAAACAAAAACTACTTGTGAAGTACTTACTTTTATCTTTACATCGCTTTAAAATAGGTAAAGTAAAATAATACCAATTTAAAATATTCATTAACTTTTTAACTAGAATAATATGAACATAATTTTCTTTTACTTATTAAATAAAATTACGTAAAAATACGTATTTTGATAACAATATGAATATCACCATCTTCAGAACATCTACTAAACGTAGACTGGGTCTTCTAAAATACCAGAAAATTTAAAAATGCTTTCATTTCACCATATTCATTTTGTATATATATTCGAGGTTACAACTTACAGTTAGAAATTTTTGAACTGTTTTAACCCCTTTTGCTCGTTGAACTTGACACATATTAGTATTAAATTGTAAGTACACATAACAGAGGTATAAACTTAATATTATAAAAATCTCACAACAATAATAGAAATTAATTGATTTTCTTTTATTAAAATTATACCTTTACCACCCTGGTTAGTGATCTACAAGAATTGTATGTGCAATTGGTATTTTGAAAATATATACCGAAAATAACATAAGAATGCATGTAAACATCAAAGCTAGAAAACAAAACTATTGTTTTTTTTTTAATTGAGTTATTTTAAAAATGTTTTAACTTTAAATTAAATTTAAAAAAATGTAACTTGATTTAGTTAAAAAATTAAAAGATGTTAAATATATTAATTTTTAATAATAAGTATATTATAATATTTATTAAAAAAAATTTACAGTATTAATTTATTATAATATGTATTTTAACTTTTAACAAATTTTTTAAACACTTATTATATTATGCCTATAATATAATATTGCCAAATTTAAAATTATTTAAATACAAACAATACAATAATAGCCAAAAGGTATATAAAAACATTTTATTTTTTGTTCAAGTACCTATATATAATTTAAATTGAATTTCACAAACAAATAATTAACTGAAATACAACTTGGTACCTATATTTTAGGAAAATATTAATTCGTTATATAACTATTAATTAAAATTAACTTTAACTGTTTCGAGTTCGCTTATGTCCAGCTCAGGGGAAAAACGAAAAATTATATAATTATTATAAAAAGCAAAAAAATCAAAAATGTGTCTAAATTAAAATAAAAAAAAAAAATATTAATACCGAAGCTGTTTCAGCCGGAAATGCTCGTGGAAATGACTTCCCGGCGACGACGCGACTGCCTTATTATTAGTCATTACATTACGGCGACGAAGATTTATACAAGATGAAACCCGGGGAAAAATAAATGACTTTTGAAACGCGCCAAATTATCGCGCGCGCAAACCGAATTACGTTGCGTTCGCGTGCGGTCGGAAGATTTCGCCGCAGAAAGGCGCGCGACCTGCGTCACAATTATTACACGCGCGATTCGGCCGCGTGCGTAACCTTCTCCACCGCGCGATAATGCAATTTCGCTGCAGCGGTTTCCCCGTTTTTGTTCATTTCCGGACGACGGCGCTTCCGACTGTTGCAGCAGAATATTATCGACAGCGCGACGTGTTATTTTCAAATCGTATTTGTAATTTTGTCTTAAAACATGAATTATCCGTTCAGCGATGACATAATAATAATATATATAATATATATATTTACCTATGATATAGAACGAGCACGGCCGAATATAAACTTTAAAAGACTCGGGGCACAAAAAAGGTTTTGGAGTCTTAGGAATAGGTGGAAATAGTGAGTCTCCGAGGGGGGGGGGGGGGCTTTGTCCTTCAAAATTTTCAAATTGTTTTGGTACCTGTTTACGTACATAATAATGAGCATGAATAATGATAGGAAAATTTGTCTCAGTTCTGCTTATGGCCTTAAATAATTCGCTATAAAAATTGTGAACTTAAACTTACCATGTGAAAAATGTATTTCTAGTTTTAATTATGTCTACAAAATTATTAATGTTACGCAAATTTAGCAATTTAGAATGTACCTATTAGTTACTATATATAAGTAAATAAATGTTACCCATCATTCAGTGATGCAAATAGTGCTAAAATTTAGAGGAGGGGGGCTATAGCCCTAAATTAAAATAACTTAAAAAGAAATTGAGAATTGTCTTGTTATTTTAAGAGCTAAGCCTCTCCAGCCATCCCCTAGTTGCGCTTATGCCACCGTTTTACATATATCGCCACCATGATAATCGATTATACAGTTACGACTTGTATTTTTTTGTTTTATATTTCTTAAAACAACATTTTTATTTTAAAAAAACTATCTTTTCATTAGGTATCTTATTCACTACATAAATAGGTATTAGCTATGGTTATTACTTTTTGCAACATGTTAAATGTTTTTAAATAAACGGCCACCAATTTCGCATTCTGGCATTGGCCCACTGGGAGATGTCAGTCCGCCTCTGTACACATTATAGAGTAAAACATGTTTTTTTTAAATTATGAAATTAATCACTCAAAAGGTCTCTTTATTAATACATTTAATTATAACTTTTAATTTAATTTATTTTAAAGAAGTTAAAAGTTAAATTAAAATTAAAATAACTTACTTAGTTAAAATGTTTATAAAGTTATATATATTTTAATATTTAAAAATGATTAATATAATTATAATAATATATTTAAAAAAAAAATTTAATTCGTTTTACATTTAAATTACATCATATTTTGAATTACCTACCTCTAACATTTGTAAAAAATAAAACTGTTGTTTTTGCAAATTAATTTAAATATAAAAACATTTTATTCTCTATAAAAGTATATTACTTAACTTAACTTAATTTAAAAATAATTTAGTATATTAAAACCAATTTAACTTTCACGAGTTAAAAATTAATACTTGAAAAAATTAACTCGTTATATAATTTAATTATAAATAACTTTTTAACTCGTTAATGCCCAGCTTTTCAAATTTACATTACGAAGTAGGTAATTAAATATAATACAATACAGTTATTTTACGGGTATTAGGTTATGTTATATTATATAATATTGTTTGTATATAAAAAAAAAAAAAATAATAATAATAATTAAATAATTAATGTATACATTTTTCCAGTTTAACAGTCGGAATTCTTCGTATACAGGGTCAATTGAAAACGGCGTAACAGAAGTTGACAAGAGAAATGGAATATTTGACGCTCCCCAACAAACAGGCAAGAAAACCTACCATATTATTATATGTTTTTAATAATGTGCAAGTTAAAATTCATGGTATTAATTATTGAGTAATTTTTAAAAAAATATTATCTAGATAACTTATACACGCATTTATCCAGTAGACCTATAAGCCAAATGCTGGATACTTGGAACCAAGAAGGTAAGAATAAATAACAAAATAGTTTGTTAACCAGTGCTTATTACTCGTAGTATAGGAAATCTTTATTCTTTTATAAATTTATCAACTTACTCCACCTAATTTTTAAGATTACAAAACAATTAAGGTCTTCATAAGAAATATACATTTTTTGCGTACTTCTACAATTTGTTTTGGTTATAAAGCAGATATAATATTTAGTACATTATATTAATATAATTATACTCTACGTAAATAGAATATTTTAAAACTTGACATTTTTTGGCATCTGTAATACATTATAGTAAATAATAAATAATTTGGTTCTAGGTACCTATACTTTATCCATTTTCAATTCGTTTAAAATAGTAAATATTAACACGCGATAACGTACTATATAATGTAATCTCTATTTTTGTGAAGTTGAAACCCTAACCTATGTATATTGGATTTTTCAGTACACTATATTGTTTATAATCTTCTTAAGTACAATTTGCAACTACTAAAACATGTATGTATATAGTTCAAATCTTTTAGAGTTCACGAGAATTACAATGTACCCCTACTTCATTTAAGCGCAATAAGAACTCTGATTTTATTTTGAGAGATGAATAAAATATATGTATAATATTACAATGTTCGAGTTTTTGAAAGAGACAACATTGCGATGTCTCGCTGAGAAATTCACTAAGTAGAGTACTTTAGCGGGGGGTAAATCGTTTTCGTTTTTATTATTGTATTTCAACTTTTCGATTAAAGATCACTTTGATCATATCACATAGAATCATGACATATGTCGATGGATGAAAATATTTCAAGAAATTACAAATAATAATAATATATTATATGTACAGAAAATACGAATTACTCTTATCGTTTTTCTTTTACATATGTAAAAAATAAATCATACACGTCATGTATTTAATAACCGTACGACATATTATAAATATTACTAAACATTTCTATAGATATAGCAAAGTTTGAAATGTTATATTACCTAAATATCCAATAGACTATGATAGAATGAAAGAGAGATATGAGTAAATATTATATAATTATTAATTTATGATTTGATAATTATGTACAACAGGGGTGCTAAATTATCATTTTTAAATTTAATAATATATTATTATTACTAAATATACAAGAGTAATATTCGAAAATATGAGTTATATAGACAAAAGACAAACAATGATTGGGGTAAACATGTAGCGTATTAATAATTAATTAATAACTTTACCTTATCTAACCTAACATTACCTAACTTAATCCAGAATGATTATATTTACATACAAAATAGTGAAAATATTATTTTATGATTCTTAATATACATTTAATTTGAGTAAAGTGATTAAGTATTTAAAATACTAATAAATATATTCCAATTTTTATAAGTATTTGTGACATTTTATCAAATAACAATGCATTTACTGCAATATTACTATATAATTATTGTCAAAAAGTATTCATCAATTACAAATTGTCATTTATCAAATTTTTTTGTTGTCTTTTTGATACAGACAATATAGTAATGATAATAGTCAAAACAAAATAATCAGATAATGTCAAAAAGTAAATACTCGTAAATTATTCTTGAGGAATAAAATACTTTTGAAAACAAAAAATGAACAATATAAGTATTCAGCGAGCATTAGAGTTTTACTAATAAGTATTTTCATAAATTAAACGAGTAATATAGTTGCTTGTATAGCGGATTAATAGGAATTTAAGAACATTTATTTTGTTATTGCGCTAGAAAATATTGGTCGATATCAGTAACTAAAATCGAAATTTATCAAGATAATCAATAAACCTTGGAAATTTCTCATTTTTATTCTATTCTTTTTTAATTTATTATATTTCATCGACTATTATCGTTAAAAATGGAAAATAATTTAACCAAATGTATTTTATTATTAATTTATTTGTAAGAAATGAATAAGGCTATAGATAAGAAGTAAAAATCCATAGTTTACTAAAAGAACAATAAAAAAGTTAGAATTACAAATTTTATGATTGTTATAAGTTTGTATAACGATTTGGATATTAATAATAAATTTAATTATTCAATAAATTCGTTTATTTTGGCGCGTACAATTCTTTTCAAAACCAGCTTATTTGTTACCTATCCATCGGAAAAATATCAGATTGTTGATAAAGCAATTCGCCTGAGTAATACGCCTCCAGCAGCTTGATCATATGCTGTTATAAGAAACGATCAACTACAGTGGATGACTAACTCGCTGAATTTAGGAACATAATATATATATATGTGCGTTGGCGATTACCCTTTATGTAGTGTTATTGTATAACCATTACAAATAGTTGATGTTAAAAAAAAAAAATCGAACCGTAGAAAATTTTCAATGAATCAGTTGGTTATACACAGTTACGGTTATCGCATTTGCTATATATCACGTATACCGTGTTTATTTTATGCTCTGTACCGAAGGGGTAATAGATCGATCCGTGAAAAATCGACTAAATTAGACCAAACGCCCTCGGTGAATCGCGGAGTCAGATTTATGAGTTGGAAACTGTATAGAGGCAGCTGCTTATTAACGAGGGCTTTTTGATATTATATTGACAATTCGATAATATTTATTATAAATTCATATTTCATTACATGATAATATTATTTACTCCAATACTATACTGCAGATACGTTATAATATCACGAATTTTGAGTATACAGACTAAAAAAAAAAAAGAAAAAACTAACAAACAAACAAACACTATATTGAAAATTAATTCTTACAATCTAACGCGAAATAAAATAAAATTCAAGTACACACACATTGTCAAATATTGAAATATTATAGAAATTTAATACAACATGAACATGACGATATGTATATATTATAATCATCTTTCATTTATATAAATAATTGTACAATAAATATCAAGATAATATAATATAATTTTTGAATACGTCAGATATCGAATATTTAAAATTAACTAGTCAACAAATTCACGTAAAAAAATATAATTGTTTCGTGTATTAATTTTAAAACTATACATTTGTTTTAGATCGCAGTGTGTACCAACACAATTCAATTAAACCAGATTTGAGATCACCCGATTGTTGTGGTAGATCAACACGATATTTTACTGATCATTACTATCCTCATTCGCCAACCAATTTCAGGTATTATACATTATTAGATTTTTAAATAATACAACTAGTATTGTAAAATAATTGAGTAAAAATATTCAATATAAAGATTTTATCATATTTGAGACGATATATTTTTAATGTGCCAAGTATTTTTGTGTAGTAATCAATACAATAAAAGCGCATATAGTACCTATATTTTATATATTATAAAGAAGTTAAACGGTTATGACTTTTTTGTTTATCCATAATATGAAACTAAAAAAAAAACCTATTTTAATTATGGTTTAAATTTATACTAATTTGTATGTCATACTACGTATGTATATATATAATGCGGTATACATTGTTTTGGAATAATTAAGTGCGCGTATAAATAGGGAGTGCACCCACCGCGGTGTATTTCAATTTTTAATACAAAGGGTTAAACGGTCTCTCGTCATAAGCTACTTGGACCCTTTCCATTCCATTCCCTTAAATTATTAACCTAATAATTATTTACGGGCTCATCCGCGTCCGTTGGCTTTTCAAAAGATTATTTAAAACCCACACCGACCCGCGAATCTCTCAGAAGAGTGCGCGTAATCCTCTTTCTTCGATATTGTTATTTTGCAGACGGCGTACACACGCAAGTACAACAATAATACACGTTTATAAATAGATATAATAAGACTCAATAAAGTGCACAGCTTTTATACAACGAGAGGGGGGAAGGGAATATAAATCTCAATACTCCCCTCTCAATTTTTTTTTTATCGTTTTAATAGTTTTAGATTAAACGCATGAAAACTTAAATTAAATTCACCCAAACCCGATTTCTAAACACAGTTTCTATGTTATATATAATACGTTTATATTGACAATAAATTTGTTTACCGAATCTCATATTGAAAATTATTTTTTTTGTACCAATCAACAACAAATTAATTTGTTTATCAACCCATATAATTATTACATATTAAGTACCTATATAATAATTATGGTAGATTTTATGATATCATATTATAACCATAATCAATACGTTTAAAAATATTAAAAGTTCTAAAATAGCATCAGTCTATGAAATAATTAACTAAATAAAGCCATTGGGGTGATATGGCATCCAGATCATCCCTCTCGAGCACACCCCTGGCTACGACTTATTGTTAATTTCCACGAACCACGTATACGGGTGGTTCAAATATTTATCGACGTGGATGTTTGATTTAAACTTTATAGTATATACCGAAAAATATTTATTTTTCAGAAGTCTGACCACGAGAAACTTGTATTACGATTATTATGATCCATTGATGGCGACGCATAAAAAAGACCCGGACTCCAAGTATTACGGACAGGACGCGAACGGAAACGCCACTAGATATTCGACGACACAAGGCAAGTGATGTACTTATTGTAAACATTTTCAAAAATATATTTAAGTAAGCTCAGTGGCCAGTACATATATGAAAGTGTAAGTGGAAATGTTTTGGACTTTTGGTAAACAATTACGGATCACGTACGGTTTTTTTTTTTTAAAAATCATATACCTATAGTACCTAACATTATAATTTATTTTACATAATGTTTTTAAGTATATATAGTTATTATATTTGACTGTTTTTCAGTGTCCATATTTTTATTTAATATTAAACTGTTTTTAAATTTTCAAATTATGAAATTTACTACATTTTGTGTTCAATATGTAAATGGACTTTAAAAGGGATAAAAGGTTAAGGACCACTTTTCTTATCCATTTCGGTTTCTTACAGAAATCAAGTTTATTCTATGAACTGTGAACATTTACAAAATATATTTATAATGTGTTTTTGTTTAACGGTTTTTATAATGAAATATATAGTTGTTAGATATTGGCAAAGAAATATACATAATTTTTTTATTTCTAGTGATAACAATATTATAGACCTACACTTATTGGTTTAAATATGGGGATGTCTAAAAGACTAATAAAAATGCTCGTCACGCGGTCGGTCTTTCGTCGATATGCGTTGTTATAACAATGAGAAAAATCTAAAAACTAATTGAATATAAATATTATATGAAGTGCTGGAGGGCGGTCGTGTCATCAGATGTAAATCTTGGGGAAAGTAAAAACCATTCTGGACACGTACACTACGCTATATTTTTATGTTTACTGATTTGCCACCAATATTCAACGAAAACAAGTGGTTCAATTTTCACCTGTATATAAAGTATAATTTTGTTATTTTTTCTCAGTTTTCATTCGGGAGTAAGAAAAAACAAAATCAAATTAGAAAAAAAAATATTGTGACACCTAAAAATGTTTTAAGTTCAATATTATATGTTATATATATATATTTACATTGTATAAAAATTTCGATCAGCAAGCATAGATATTTATAATAAGAGAGCACTGAATTTTAATGTATACTACAGACTGTATCACTGATCAAATTTTACAGTAGTTATCTCGTTTTAAAATATGCAAAATTAAGAAAAATAATATATATTATAATAAAATCAACAATAATAAAAATGGCGGTAGGTCGATTCCGGATGTTCCTCCTTCGTCCCTTCGGTCTTCGGAAAAATTAGTTATTTCTTATAATTAAGATTTTAATGAAATGATATTGCATTCAAAAATTCGATTCTGAGTAAAACTCTGTCAGATACTCAGATATACAATATATTATATTGATAATTCGTTCCAAAATTTTACCACATATATGTAGACTACTTATATGTGAATAATCAAAATAAAAGTACCTACGTTCAAAATTGTATTAATTATCATGAACTATCTAAAATTTCGTCAAAATTACGAATGTCGTAAATTTTGTCGTTTTTCCGCCTTTCCGTTTTTCCATTTTTTAGTAGTTAATCTTATCCTAAGGAAAAAGTTTTGAGAAATTCGAAAAATGAGCTTATTAAAATACCAAGTATATGAAATATTCTACTAAAAGCATACTCTACTAATGATAATCGGACCATTATTTGTACCAAAAAAAAAAAAATGTTTTCACACATAAAAAAGAAATCTTTGTATAACCAATACATTCCTTGCTTCACTCAGAATAATCTAAAATATCTAAACTTAAGGCTACTATGTGCATCATCTTGGTTTATTGAACATTATATTATGGCCTCTACAAAATTCATATTTTAAACGCTATAATGCCAGTAATAATATTGATATATTAAAATCTTAATGTCTTTTTATACCAATTTTTTCAATCGCATATCATGTTGATGAAGCCTGCGTAATGCGTAATGCTCATAATATAGTAATACTATAATAACTAAAGTAAAAATTGAATATTCGTTTACATTTTAATTAAAATTTTAAATCAAATTATACAATCGTACGACAGTACCACAAATTTGTTAAAAATTGTGATATTTTTCCATTGGTAGATTGTTTTTTTAAACGTTAATTTTTTAACATATTTACATATTTAGGTATGTAAATTGTAAACACATGCGTAGACAGTAGACAAATAGTATACAATACGTATTATCTGTGCTCAAACGACTCGATATTTCCACGCGACAACAGTTTCTCTCTCATGTACATTCAAATTAATATAATATATTATTATAGTAATTTTAAAATATATAAGCGCGATTTTTCATTTCATCGAATTCGATGTCTGCAAAATTTAAAACTGGAAAACACACGACTTGATGCAGTGACTATTATAATTTATAAAAGATAATATTATTATTAGAACCTGTAACATGATGATCTAAAAATCTTCTACAAATGCATAAAAAGTAACTTAATTTACTTAAAAATATTAAAAAATATATAAAATAAATAACTAAGGCTTTTTCTTATTATTTTTAGCATTTTATCGAATTTTTCGAACGTACATACATATTTATAATTATGAATTTATAAGCTAGTCTTTATAAAAAAAGTTTTAAATAAATTATCATTTCATCAAGGAGATATTTATTTTTTTAAATAATTCAAAACAGAAGTACCATTTTACGTTTATAAAATATTGTCAATAAGGTAATAAAAAAAAAAAAAATATTTAACAAATATTTGTTTATTGTTTTAAACAAATATAACAATATAATATCTATATAAACGATTGAGCAATTAACTTAATTTTGTAAATATTATATAAAATATTTAATCTTAATAAAGTAATATGTAATAAATAGGTAAGACTCAAACGTGAAAAGTTCAAATAATATACTTACAAAAAGTATAAAAATACATAAAATACATTAAGGTTTCTAAAAAAAACGGTCATTAAAAAAATTATAAAATGTTCTTTAAAAGAATTAGTAAAAAAATTAAATTGCATCAAGTTTCGGTTCGCAATTATTATCACTTATTATCAGTTAAATAAGATTATATATTATCTATTAAAGTTTAGTATTATATAAATAGAAGGTTCAATAAAATAACGGTGGGTCTAAGTACTATTTCTAAAACCCTCTCGTTATTCTCACCACCGATGTAGCAGTACAAATGCGTGACAATTGAACATCGCGAATTGCAACGCCTATAGTTGCATCCACATGACGACGACAAGTGCATAATAGCGTAATTTATGTAGTTTTAGGACCCAATATAATATTTACCATACTATTATAGTTTGAAATTTTAGCGCATCAGACGACCATCGCGTATCTAATCACGTTTTGACGCAGAAACACTCGACAGTCGAGTCAAAAGGACGCATTAATGTACAACATAATAATATGATATTATATACAAACCCCTCGCGGGGAATACAATCACTTTAATTTTATTTATTATCTATGCCTTATACAGGATGATAAAAATTGCACGTAACAGTAAATTTTCGTTTTAAAAAAAAAAACAGAAGTGATAAAATACACTAATTTTAAACGCTTTTTGATGCGTGTATTTAAAAATCGAATGGGAACATTTACTTTTTTATCCGCTGTAAAAAAATGAATTCTGACTGAGTATTCACATACGTATTACATAGAGGAGTTGAATATTAAATCTGATATGTTTCATAACAATATACAATTTTAATTAAAATAGCAAAAATCGAATAACACTTTGGTAGTATACGGACTGCCTATACTATGTATGGACAGGTATATATGCGTATCATAATAGTTATAGTACAATGGCGCAACCAAGGTGGCTTTTTTAAGTGTCTGTACCCCCCTTCCCCCTTGGACCATATTTATAGAAATTTTGTTTATTGGAAAAACTTTCTATTTATTGTAATAATTTGATTGTTATATATAACTTTAAAATGTACAATCCAGTATCATTCTTCCAGCTCACAGTATTTAAAAATTACTGATGATATGAATATTGTTTATAATCGATAAGAAACAACGTACATAAAATTACGACCACCCTGTATACCTATATGGCACATACGATTTTTCATCCTCGACTAATCGCCATTACCACACTCTGGTGCTCGACTACGGGATCTCTCCCTTATGTATTATTAACAATATAATAATGTGTAGTTGTTGTTGATGATACATGAATTATGTCTTGCCCCCTCGTCGCGGACCCATTATCACAGTATTTTTTTTTCCAGTCTCATTCGAGCGACCAAATCGGTATAGGATAAACGTTTGGGCTTTAAATAATGCAACTGCAACCTTTTAGCGGCCCAGTCCAGTTGGCTGCCGTCAAGGGAGAGAGGAGAGGTAGAAAAGAAATGAAGGAGCATCATGTAGGTACGACTTTCCCCGTCGGGAATTGAAAAAAATAAAAGAAAGAAAGAAAATATTACAAATCCCATTGTTGTTGCTAATAGCTCATAAATGAAACGTACTACAGTGTTTTCTTTCGATATCATACACATCAATATTATATACCTATTATAGCGTCTCTGATGAAATTCTAAAAGATAATATTTTGTTGAAATAAATATTTTTAAAGTTATTTCAACTTTAAATTTTAGTTATATATATATATGCGAGGATCCACCCCTATTTTTTTTTATATAAATGCCTACAACACCTTTTTATTGTACCTGTATTAAAAATATACAAAAAAAGGTGGGAGACTAATTCCATATTATTATAATTGTTATAAAAAATTAATATAAGAATCTTTTCTACAATATTTTAAAGATTTAAGATTTAAAAATTTACTAATGTTAATAAAACTAGAATCAAGAGTCCTTACAATATTGAATTTAAAACTTATGAATCGAAAAAATTTGATTTAAAAAATAGTTAATTATTTTTGTGTTTTTTAAAGGTTGATTAAGATACTATCTAAGGTAGAAATAATTATCTGATTAACATGTTGAATATGCTTTCAATCGAAAATTTTATCTACTTTGTAGCTTATTTTTCGATTTTATCAAAAGTTATTTCTTGGGATGTGAAAAACTATCAAAAAATGTTTTATAAACGGCAAAATTCACGGAGACTAATTCAGTATTCAGTTATTTTATGATAATTAGTTTTTCTTAATTATAATATAACACAATAACATTACACCATTAACCTCTCTGAGGATTGAAGGGGTAAAGAAGGAACGCCAGGTAATCGAATTTTTATAGGAATCGACTTCCCCGCTTTTTGTATATACTTTTGTACAAAAGTACACACTACACTTAATTCCCTAACGCACACTTACTATTTTGGGCTACACAATTTGTGTTGGGGTTCACCAAAAAATAAGGGCTGGTGATGACTATATAACATGCATAATTGCTCGTATAATTGCAGCTACTAAATGACTAAAAAAAATTTAACATAATTGTTAAATCAACTAAATTTTAGTTGTTACTATAATTACCTATTTACAGTTATTTTTTAGGTGATATAACATAAATATTAAATAGATATAAATCTTTACATATTGTTTTATAGCAATAGCAACTGAAAGCATTATAAGTATAATAACTTACATAAATAATTGATGATAAAAAAAAATAATAATACTTTAGAAAATATTTTTTCTCGTCTATTCATTGTGTTTTCATCGCTAAATATTAAAATAGTCGAACTACTGCTACTATTGTTGAAATGTTTTATATACCAAATCATTCTTGGTATATACCTACTAATAAAAACACACAATTAAAAATATAAAGTAATTTATTAAAATCGTTCGGTAACGAACGTTTAAACGTTCCTTACCTCAAGAACCAATTATTTATACTTTAAATAAACAATTTATTAATTAAACGAAATACAATTTATAAAAGAGTATAGAAGATGCGGCGGCACGACGACGTACAACGTCTCAGGTTGAGGTCTCACCCGATTAAGACGACTCAACCCACTCCCCTTTTACTTTTAATCAATCCATCTATATTATATTTACTATGAATCTTAAATATTTCAGTTCCCCAAAACAATATTAATTAAAAATATGCGCAATAATAATTATTAGACAATATATTATATCAAAAAACCCTTAATTTACATTTATACTATTGGTGGTTATATATTATATTTAGGTCAAATGTATATAATACAAACATATAGTATTTACAACAACATCTACGTCTTACAGCATCATTTATGAATATATAATAATTTACTCATATTATTTCCCGGTAAAGTTTAATAACGTGAAAGCGTTTAGTTTAAATACTTGTTTAAGTTAATTGTTGTGAGAAATTTTTAATGTATTTATTTGTTTTTATCAAAATGAAATATAAAACAATAATACCAATTCAAACAAATTGATTCGTTATTTACGTTAGTTAATGATAATATTTAATTAACTTTTTAACTAGTTTGTGCCTATCAATGTTTAATATTATATATTACGCAGATCAGATCGAAACATCGTGAATTTGAGACGAGACATTTTTTACGAAAACGAATAAAATAGATCTAGAAAACATTATTTGCGTGCGCAAGTGGGTAGATAAAACATAATATTTAAAATTTAATATTACGGATCATGTAAAGCACAATGATGCATTTTTAATTAATGGTACAAACAATATAAAAATACTGTAAACAATATACACAAAAATGAGATTAATGAATGTTTAAATTTAATATTCATCGAATAATTAAAATAAATGGAATGGTTTATTATATTTAAATATGCTCGTATAATATATTATATAAAAATATTTTAATTTGCTGTTTTTTTTTTTTAACTGTTGCTTCGCTAAAATAGAATAGCGCGTTCAGTTTTTATCTAAATATAATTAATTACATATTCGTTTGACTGATTTGCAAATCCCGGCGCATTCTATATACTATAATATACATATATAATATAATAGGTACATAATAATATAATATATTCACATACTTGTATACATTTTGCAATTTTAAAACGATAAGAATTTAACGTTCGATAATAGAATTTGAAAAATCCATAAAAACACGTATGTTTCAATAAAAATGTAATCGTTTTGATAAATGCTACTGATTTTCTACGAGGTTAATCGAAATTCAGAAAAATGTAACTGTCAATTTATATTAAAGCGACGTAATAAATGTATATGTGTTTGATGTTTTTTCTAAAAAATAATTTAGTTGATAAATACAATAATTAATATTGTTTTCAAAATAAGAATAACTATAATAATAGTGAACGAAAAGGAATTATGTATCGTAAATGAAAAAAGATCATAACAAAGTGTCTTATTTTAAAATTTTATATTGTTTATATCAGCGTTTTATAGATACATTAATGATATAGGTACCAAAGTATCTATCGTTGTTTAATTTTTAAAATATTTTCAAAAATTATATTCTAAAATAATATTCAATATCGGCCGATTACTCTACAAGAATGGGAGAAACAACTTCTAAACGGACTATAGATAATTCAAAATTCTTTTGTGAAATATCGTATACTTGCGCCAACACTTAAACGTAGTTGTTATTTATTGAAAAAAATTGTATGTGAGTATAATAATATATTAGGTAAGTACCAGGCGCGTAGCCAGGATTTTTTTTTTTTGTGGGAAGAGGTGGTGTTTTAAATTTTAAAATGTTTGTCATAGTGTAATCCACCATCGTGAAAATATTATATTATATTATCATTTGTAAATTTACATAGTAAAAATATTACACAAAAGTGTGTACTTAACAAAATGTTATGTAAAATCTAGATTATAATATATTTTTGGCATAAATACGATCGTGGGGAGAGTGTTTTAGTATCCGAAACACCCCCTGGCTACGCCAATGGTAGTTACAAAAAGTACCAAAAGGTCCAAACAATATAATATTTCGTGTCGGTTTCTCGGTTTCACAACCAATTTTTTATAGATTTAAAATTTTTTAAATTATAATCATGTATTAATGTTTTGGGCTGACAATTATTGAGATATTAATATATAATGATCATAATATTAGAATAATACCTATATAGGTTTTACGCAGAAATCGCGTGTCGAGAAAATGGTTTTAATAATTATGATATATTAAACAATACAGAATAATCTAAATTTTGTATTAAAAAAATGTGGGAAAATCAAAAACTGTGAATATTACAATGACATTTCTGTTATTTTTGTAATAATATAACGAATATTATATAATATGGTATTATGATCGCCTGGTATTTAAATGTGTATAGACAAGAAGTTCCCAAACTTATCTTGTGTACGACCCATTTTTTTGAAATATTGCAGATTTTGGTGACCCGTCCCATGAATCGTAGTGATACTTTTAGGTAAGTTCATACTTTAGTTAAAAATCTTAGAAAAAATTATATAATTTTACAATGTTAGTATGTAATATGACGAGTATTGGTTATAGATAACATTTAATTTTCTTTCCTTAAAAAAATATTTTTTAGCCACCAAAATTTCTATCACAGCCCGCTGTTTTTAAATTTTTGATATATAGGTAGTATCTCTCTGGATCCAGGGTATCAACTTTTTATCTATACCTTACAATTTTTTCATTAAGTAACTAATATAAATATTTAGAAAAAAAGGAAAAATAATAAAATCTTTTCAATGATGGTTTTCATAAAATGTAAACAATTTAAATATTTATTTATATATACCTAATCGTTTTTATGCACATAATATGATAATTATGATGTTACATAATTAAATCGTTTTTAGAAGGACATTGCCGCGGATCAGTGGTGGTCAAACGAGTGGGGGAGATAGGGGGATATATCCTCCATGACCTTTTTGTTTTTATATATTATTTTTAACAATAAATCGTTTATTATTTATTCATTTATATAATAAAAAAAAGCGGGAAGGTCTATTCAAGACATTCCTAAATTAGTGGAAATTATTAGTACTTTAATATAAATAAGATTTGAATGCAATAATATTGCATTAGAAAATACGATTCTGAGCAAAACTCAATATAATATGATGTATTATACTGGTCGTTCCATAGGTTTACCACGTGTGTAAAAAGGAAAAACTTTTGAGAAATTCGAAAAATGAGCTAAGTAAAGTACCAAAAAGATGCAATTTTCTATCGAAGTAAACCCTATTTATGGTAATCGGACCATTATTTCTACTCAAAAAAGTGTCTTCATACGTAAAAAAAAAAATCACAATATTCAATTTTACTAAAGATATTCAAATTTTTGAAGCTTATAAAAAAAAATTGTGACTTACAATTTTCAAACAGTTAAACCCAAAATTACATGTAATCATAAACATTTTTAGAAAAAATTTTAAATCTCTATACTTCGTCAGAAAATCATGAGATATGAATATTTCAAAAAAAATTTCAAGTCCCTACGATTAAAACTCAATTAGTTATCACAAAATAAAAAAAATTAAATAACAGAAACCAAACTTTGCCGATTTTACATCAATTTTTGGTAGTTTTTCATTTCCAAAAGAAAAACTTTTGAGAAATTCGAAAAATAAATTAAAAAAGTACCAACTAGATGCAATTTTTTACCGAAAGTATACACTGTAATTGTAAATAACGATTAATTTCAAAAAATTTTGGAAATAGATCAAGCTGTACATTATGATTATGCTTGTGTAAATATTTCAAATGTAAATTAAAAAAACGTTCGATATAATACTTTAATATTTATCAATTGTTTATTAATTATCTTATTATAGAGTCATCTCAATAACTTAACCATAGTAGCTGTTCATCGTAGGTTCATAAATATAACACTAGATGAAGTACTGGATGAACTTGCAAAAAAAAAAAAAAAAAAGAAAAATAGATTTAATAATTTAATAATTCTATTGCAATGTTATTAATATTTCCTTTCCATTAAACATATTGTTTTCAGTTTGTACATTATATTATATTATATCATTATATAATGACTGATATTAACAATTTAAAAAATCAGGATCATCTTCCCCCCTCCCATACAAAATCATTTGACCGCCACTACCGCGGATCTTTGTAAAACATTAAGATTAATCGTGTTTTATTTTTATTTTTTATATTTGTATGTGCAAATTAATTAAAATGGAAAATAACCTTCCGGAAGACTTTTGTACGCGTAAAGTTGTTTACTGCCAAAGTGCTAAGCGCAGGCTCGTTAATAATAATTAAAACGAATCCGCGTGACGAGGGGGCTGAGTGTGAAACCACGTGATATTTATAAATAATGTACAGTGTGGCTATATTTATATTATTATAACAATATTTATTATTCGTATTAATGATGTTTATTGTACATAATATAAACGATTTATAAAAAAATATAATGTGCCGCGTCTGTTTGATCTGCAGGTGGTTCGCCGTTATTTTTTAGCACTTCTGACGTATTCAACTATCATTCGACGCACATGCATATACAACCGCCACCGCCACCGCCACCGCCACCGCCGGTACTGTCGTTGGTCAGTAATAATAAAGACCACGGTCACCATGACGGTAAGCTAAGTATATAAAATGTATTACCTACCTATATTGGTTATATCGGTCGGATAAATGGTTAAAAATAAATACAAAATAGGGTCCACGTTGTCTTTTTATATTTCTACACACAATTATTGTCAATTACCAACAGATATAGCTAAATAAATACCCTAAAAATTAAATTGAACTCAAATTTCTTTTGCTGCTTTTTTGTTTTAAAAGTAAAACATTCTCAATAAATGTCTACTCATTATTATCCGCTCCACCCTTATGACTCCTATACTTTCTTCCTATACTTTCCTACTTTCCTCGTCGTATTAATTCTGTCCCGTTTTCGTGTTTCAACTTCACTATAATGCCATTCACTATACTACCATACACGGTGTGTGATAACGTTCGTAAAAAAATAGTTTCAGAAATAAAATATGATGATAACCACCTGATTGTAATACCTATATATAACCCATACATAATATTATTAAGTGCGCAACTGTGCAAGTGTAACATTTTGTAACGTTCTCACAAGAATGTCATTAATTATCAACGGTCGTAAATTGTTATCCAGGAGGATCGGGATCGACGGTCTTGTCTTCAGGACACGACGACGGAGGATACGTCGGGAGCGCCGTGCCGCCGCAACCACAACGACGGGGAGCGTTGCAGTTGTGGCAGTTCTTGGTCACGTTGCTGGAAGACCCGAACAACGCGTCGTGTATCGTATGGACCGGAAGAGGCATGGAATTCAAACTTGTCGAACCAGAAGAGGTGGATATATTATGTGTTATAATATGGAGTGGTTGAAGTGGGTGAAATTAAGTGTAGGTTAGCTTAGGTTACGTTTAGTTTATCGCTCTGCTGATATCACTTAAACCAGAGGTTCAGTCAAAATCAGGGGCGCGACCTTCCCGGGGAGCCACGAAAGCTTTATAGAATGGGGAGGGGCGCAAGAAAATTTTAAAAATCAACATTGTATTGGTAGGACAGAATAAGATTTGTGAAATTTGTGTAATTATAATCGCTTCCTGTATAGTATCTAGTGAGTAACAAATATATTTATACATCACATATTCACATACAGGCAGCAACAATCAACAAGATTTATTATCTATAAAAGGTTTGTAAACATGGTAAACAAGGTCTCTAAACATGACTATTAAAATTATTTTTATGAGGGGGGCTCACGTTTGGGATTGACCAAAGTGGGAGGACCTGGACTGAAAAGTTTGAGAACCTCTGACTTAGACCATTGTTAAACCACGTTAAAAATAAAAAGTATAACGCCCGGTCGCACAACAATTGTAGGAATAATATTTTATGGAATAGATAACTTATTGGATCGATAAGTTATCGATTCTATAAAGTAGTTTATAAAGAACAAAGTTTAAAATGTATTGCACAAATATTAATATTATTTTCATGGTATAAACCGTATAATTAGTATATGTAATATTAATGATAATGTATAACTCAATAAATGATAACAACCCAACCCGGGCAACTCGAATCTACAAATTTTCAGCAAAAAATAAGTTTATCAAAAATAATTTACCTAAAACAATATCATATCTATCTCAATACTCGCTCCTTTGGTAACGTATTTTCATCTGATGATTCAGTATGTAGTATCTAGATCCATACCTATTTCTTTAATTACCTAACTTAAATTAAAAATAAATAGGTTTTCAAACTTTGATAAATTGTGTTTTATTCATAGTATCCATCTATGTCTATGGATTTATTGAATCAATAAAAATTGTTGGTCCAAAATCAAGCTTTTAAATTAGTGGATTAATAAAAGTTGGTAACCGATAACTTATTTATTCAATAAGACATTGAAGCTTTGTGCAACTATTATTAATTTGTATAGACTCAAAACTATTTAATGGATCAATATCGATTTATTGAATCGATAAAGTTTTGTGCAACCGGGTATAAAAATGATAAATAGAAACTATAAAAACGGAATGACTTCGTCCAATTGTACACAATCGATTCAATTATACAATGAAAAAAGTAAAGGTTCCCATGGACGTCTCAAATGAAAATATTGCTGTAATCATATACAAATTTTGCCCATTCTGTATATAATATTATATTGAACAAAATATATTTAATGTTATTTAAAAATATTATTTTTATGCGTGTTTTTTTAAATATTTTTTATTCAGGTGGCTAGAAGATGGGGGGTTCAGAAGAACAGGCCCGCAATGAATTACGATAAGTTGAGTAGATCTCTCAGGTATTACTACGAGAAGGGTATCATGCAAAAAGTTGCTGGTAAGTAAATATAAGTATAAGTATAACCTAAACAAGTTTATACGTGTGAGTGTGAGGTGTACTAATCAATCTTGTAATTTATCTAATACCTATTACATTTCAGCAGTTATACATTATAATATAGACTAGTTTAGACTTATCGATATCGATTGTAAACCAGTCACGAAATTAAAATAGTTTGAGCGGTAAAGCATGCGAAAAAACAATGTTTGATAATTACCAAATTATTTATGATTTTATAAAAACTACGAAAACTATATTTATATTTTTATTAATTTCGTAGAACCTCTAAGTCCACAGTACTTATTTCAAATATATATTTTCATACGGTATTTTGTTTTCAACAAGACAATACAACTAAAGAATATAACAATTTTCAACAAGGATTTGCAACATTATTCGATTACATATAGACACTGATTATTCTTTATTATTGATTTGTGTTTATATATATATATATAAAATTCTTTAGGAGGTGACTATTTTTTTTTCAAAAAATTATATCTAAAGGAGTTTTAAGAAATAAACATAATCGATAACAACGATATTTTTAATCAAATATCGTACTGTTGCAGATAGTTCCAAACCGCGTTAACTCATGTCAAATAGCAATTTTTTTAATTTCCTTTTTGTTGACATCATAAGCAATTCCACCGTCTTAACGTTATTCCCTTAAAATATATTTCTTCGTTACCAATATAATATATATATAACCGCAATCAACCACGATTTCCCAATAATTATCAAGCTGGAATATACTATTCTGATTAATACCTACATTATTATGTTTATATAATATTATACATTTTGTACATTCAAAATACATTCCAATAAAGAATCTCTACGTCGGAAATGAAAAGAACAAATTGATTTATCGAAAGTTCTATATTTTATCAAATATATAGGTACAATAATAATATATATTCTTGCGAAATTACTATTGTAATATCTGTAAATTTTAATGCTCATTAAGGCCGCGTCGCAGTAGGTATAGACCTATATTATATTTGAAAAAAATATATATATTTTTTCTCTAACATAATTATACGATTTGTTTACATTTTAATCGACTGAAATAAAAAAGAAAGGAAGGTCGATTCCAGACGAAATTAGTGGTTAATTATAATATTTATAATTATGATTTGAATGCAATGATATTTCATTCGAAAATACGATTCTGAGCGAAATTTAGTCAAATATACAATATATCATTATATTATACTAATAATTCGTTTCAAAATTTTACCACGTGTGTGAACTATCATAAAAATATCTATATATATTTATAAGAAAATACTCAAAAAAAATTACAAGTCTTACGTTAAAAACTAAATTAATTATTCCAATAAAATTGAAATCAAATTCATAGCAACCGCAATTTTGTGGGTTTTTCGTAAATTTTTGGTAGTTTTTCTTCTCTCAAGGAAAAACTTTTGAGAAATTCGAAAAATGAGCTAAATAAAGTACCGAATAGATGTAATTTGCTACCGAAAGAATACCCGACTTCTTGTAATCGGACTATTATATTTCTACCTGAAAAAGTATCTTTAGACTTAAAAAAAGCAGGAAGGTGATAAACCACCCTCTCACAATGTACGTATTCTTCTTTTTCGTCTTCTTTTCGTGTCCGGCCGTTTTGCAGTTATATTTTATCCATCCAGTAAGCTGCCAGGTGTATGGTGTTGTCATTAATCTCGTCCATATCTTCTTTGCTACACGTCCCTTCAAAATTAGGACATTCATATATATGTTTATCGTCTTGTACTCTTCCACATTCGCACTTGTCATATTCTGACAAACCCCATTTGAACAAATTCTTTCTCGTCCGTCCACATTTCGCTTTAATCCGGTTTATTGTTCTCCAAAGGTTCCGAGGGAGAGTATTCCCTCTATGTAATTCTTCTTTTGGTTCAATTGTCACCGTGTCATATTCGTTACTTTCCCTTATGTTTTTTCTCCATCGCTTTATTCTTTCCTGGTCTGCTTCTCCTTCAATTACCCTACTTGTTTTAAGAAAACTTTTCCTAGATTTTAATCGGAACTTTGCAGATGTAATGTTATGCATTGGGTATCTATGATCAGCTTACACCTTTGTCCCTTCGATGTCTGTTGCGACATCACGTCTAATTTGTGGTGGTGCTATACCACTGAGAATATATAAGTTTTCTTTTTTGATAGGTTTTAAACATCCTGTCATTATTCGGCATGTTTCATTTGTAACTATATCCACTTTTTTAGTATGTACAGAATTCCTCTATACTGGACAAGCATATTCTGTCGTAAAAAAACATAGTACCATGGCTAATATTCGTAATGACGTATCCGGGTCCGCTTCCCATTTGGATCCTACTAATTTTCGTATTATTCCATTGCTTGTGTTTACTTTTTTCTGTGTTTTTTCGCAATAATTCTTGTAGGTAAGAATCATTGTGCGTATTAATATATTATTATGTACAATGAAAGTATAAAAATCCGGGCAGTTTATTCGTCCTTTCGGTTCTCGGGGAAGTTAGTAATGGAATTATGTTATTGTGTTATATTATATATAATTAAGATATGAAGAAAAACTATTCTGAGCGAAACTCAGTCAGATATGAAATGTAAGTACTGATAATTTTTTAACTAATTTATCAAATAGTTCGCAACAGAAAAATTAGTTACCTATCATAAAACACATTTCCTCAAAATTACATTTTCCGTGAATTTTGCAGTTTTCAACCATTTTGCGGTAGTGATTCTTATCCCAAAAACTATTTTGAGAAATTCGAAAAACGAGCATAAAAAAACATACATACCCTACTTGCGGTAATCGGACTATTATTTCTACTCAATAAAATGTTTCCATACATAAGAAATAAAAAAAGCACACATGATTGTAAAACTAATATTCATCGCTTCGCTCAGAGTCTAAAATAATATACAACAATACCATTGCCGTTTTACATTTGATTTCTGAAAAACGAAACAACAAACAGACGAAATCGTCGAAACAGAAAACATAAACAAAAATCATTTTTCTTCAAACACGATCATCGTAAACATTGCTGTATTTTATTGCCGACGACTGGCATGCAGCATATCCGTCGGTCGCCCGCGGCGTGTGTGCGCACGATTATGTGTTTGGACAAACACGGTCGACGAGACTTTATAACGTAATAATATAATATGACGATGATCTTTTAAAATATTGGTTAAAAAAGAAATGTAGAGCGCGCGCAACACGTAGTCGTATTATTACGCGCGCGAGCGTTTCAGTGTGTACACAC
>CM023358.1:27894704-27956339 GCA_013282895.1 Eriosoma lanigerum | reverse complement strand
ATATATATATATATATATATATATATATATATATATATATTTGTTTTTAATTTATTAATATAATATGATTTTTCAAAAACAATGATGATTGTCGATAATTTTCATGTATCTCGTCCGCATTTAATACGTTTTTAACGCACAACAAACGATTTACTATTTTATGATTATAAAAAACTTCAAATATAAACACCATAATAAAAAATTTGTACCCATACAATATTCGAAATCTGCAATCAATAAAATAGTTTAGAGCAGTATAAAAATATTGGGTTTTGATACTCGCACTTACTATATAGTCAAATTTAATAAAAAAAAAATCAGAATTTAAACAATAATGATAACCTAAAATCGAGAGTCGATTAACGTTAAAGTAAAAATAGATTATTATATTTTAAGTTAACAATTATACTTAAAACTTAAATATCTACCTATAATACTATTTGTTATATTTCATTGGTTACAGTGGCGCACACTCAAAAATAAATAGGGGTAGCATATTGAATGGAAAAATACCACCCACCCACCAAACCATATTCATAAACAGACCCACGGGGGCTTTGCCACCCACCAACCAAAATATCAGGGGTAGCAGTTGCTACCCTTGAACCCTCCAGTGTGCGCCACTGATTGGTTATTTGTAAAAAATGAACTATATTAAAGTAATAAAGTCTATAAATATGCATATAAATTTAACTAAGTTAATCGGTACTATCTATTATTACTACAGTATAGCAGATATCAGTTGGGTAAACAATATGATTTAGTTAATTTTCAGTAATTATAGTAGTATGATATTTATTATATCATAATAATATTATATAATTAGGGCTGGGATTTTGATACAATGTCATTTTTTTCTGGTGTTTATTAATGTTATAAAAAATGTTTTTTTAGGCGATATCTAACATACTACTGATTATTTTAATGATTTATTTTGACAAATTAAATTTTTTAATACACCTATTTTGATCATTATTCAATTTAAAAGCGTTTTTTCATAGAATTTTAATTTAATTTTTAAAGTATTAAAAGTTTAGGTAAAAAAAAATAAAACAGAAACGTGAACGATTACAATAGTGGACCTTTAAATATTTAACATTGTGAAAAAACATTTAAAAATATCATATATATGTATGAAGTATAAGTCCTGAATATTTGTACAGAATGATTAGGATTTAATGTTACACAAATGGTAAAAATAATGTATTTTAAATATTATTGTTTCAGATTATAAAGTTAGAAGACTATAATAATAATTTAAAAAATACAAAAAATAACTTTTTAATACCTTTTCATATACTTTTTAAAAGCATTCATATAATGGTAGCTTTTTTTAGTTTCTGTGTTTTAAATGACATTAAAATATCAGCCTTACTATAATATTATCTATAAATTATTTAATCGGTTCAATCGGCGCGATAGCGTTAAGTAAATAATAGGTAATAGTTATTTTATGGATTTAGTCATAAAGGATAAACATATTTTAATAAATGTTGGCCTTCGATGGCTCCAACTCTCTTTAAACGAATTAGTTCTTAAAAAATAAAATAGTTTACGATTAATGTCATAATTTTATAATAAACCTATCTAAAATAATTAGTATAATTGTAATGTTGTTTGTGTAATAAATACGATAAATAATAGTATCTAATCAATATAAAATTAAGTCTGACAAAACTGAACGTTTTTCTCAGCAAATCACTATATTAACGAACAAATAATTATAAATAAAAAGTTGTGTAAATTTCACTATTTACCTAGGTAATCAATATAGGATTAAGAGAAAACTGAAAATAGATACCTACGTATAGTACCTATATTTTACATAGTTTATAAAAAAAAAATAATTCTCCTATATCGATATCGTGGATTATTCGTAAACGTATTCGATATTGATATCTAAGTATAGAATTATCGTAAATATCGCTACATATAGTTAAAAAACAAATTGTAAATCAATTTCAATTTACTACAATAAGAAAAATAATTTATTGTCAAACGATATTTATTTAAAATTTTTCAATATATTTTATTATATAAATTCTATACTACTGACGTATACATGTTTGATTTATTATTATTATTATTAATTAATATAAAAAACATTTTCCAAACATTTTGTTTGAAAAAAATTTAGTATTTGATTTCGATATAAATTTGTATATACTGTATCGGACACGATTTATTTAAAATTACATTTTTGGTAATTGACCCACAAAATCGATGTCCATAATAATATATAGTGTGTATAGTGTATCTGAATTAAATTATTTATATATTTTGATCTCTTGTTATAGTTTTTTTTTAAATTCTCTAGTATATTTATTCTTAATCATAGTGTATGTACATTTAAATTATTATTATTTGTTATAAATATCCAATAAATAATAATAGATGGAATGTAAATTGTAAATACTTATTTGTTGTTTTTATTATGTCTGTGTAACGCGATTATATTATAAACGAATATATTTCCTAAAAGTAGGCGCCTACCTACCGAATAAGACTTAAAATATGTACAAAAATGATTTTAATTACAATAAAGTAGTTGCAGAAGATAAGCAAACCGCAGTTCGTTTTAAGTTCATCTAATTTGTTTTTAATTTTATCCTCTATGGATCTATATATCCAAAATAAATTCCTTCAATTCATTGTTGGATTTTTATTTTATGCAAATTACTCTATTAATAAGATTCAATAAACATGGTGTGACTTTTTATTTTTTAATTTTTCTTTTCTTTTATGCAGGATAAAATTAACTTGTATGGTTATATTATGTATAAAAAATTGTTCTATTATAATTAACTAAATTATTTTCAGAGATAGAATAAAAACAAATCTGTGTAATTGACCCTAATAAACTAAATAACCTCGTTTTACGTATAAATGGTAAAATTATATATTTATTATGAATTGATGTTTTTATTTCTTAACATTTCTATTATGATAACTAGGGATCGGAAATTATAGTACTAAAATACTCATAAAATTGATTGCAATATATATTGCTGTAACAAATTTTCATTAAAAGTTAACGTATATTGTAATAAAACTAATAACTTACATATTATTATAATGAGTTATTAGCATAGACAAATTAGTGAATAAGGCAGTAAGGGTAACAAAAAATATTTAATTAAAAGAACAAATTTAAAAGACTGAGTACTATAAAATTTTGAAAATTAATAAGTACTTCAATATTTTGTTTGACGTTTTCTTAGATTTTCAAGAACCTAAAAATTCATAACTTAAAAAGGATTATACTGTAGAACTGTACTATTAATGATTTCCTCTGATATAAAAGAAAGATTACCTCATTTGAAAATATTATTTTTATAATTCAAAAACCATAAATATCAGTAAAATTGTAGTAAAAATGTAAAAAGTACTTACCAAAAATTGCACTACAAAATACAAACAAAAAATACCCCCCCAAAAAAATAATAATAATTGAAAAAGTTGTTCTTGTTTCGTATTATCAATTTTATCTATTCTAGGTTCCAGTAAAAAAATTAGTAGGCTAAAAAAATAATGAATGTCTTTTATTTATAATAAATACATTTGAATAATTGAATTGTTGGTAATGTGTATGTAGAAACTAAATGTCTAAATAATTACTAATATTTTGTTAACATAGTAGGTATAACGTATACATACAAGATTAAGTTGTTACCTCTGAGTAGTTGGGGATCTAACTTATCAAACTGAAATTTTGGTACTCTTCCTATAAGTTTTAATACTTGAAAGCGCCTAATATCAAAAAAATATTCAAATTGTTCTACAGTTTAATACAATATTATGAACTATGTAGTTGTTATTTAAACAGGAATAGTCCACATTTATAATAATGTAATTTTGTATACAACACATAAAGAAAAATAAATTCTTATCAAGGTTGGACTTGTTAAGCTTAGGCGGAAATTCATTAAAATGGAGGCTTTTATTTTTAAAATCAATAGAAGCTATAAATGATTCATAAATATATATAAAACACAAACAATTTTTTGGCGGTGATGCCCTCCCATTTCGCTTATGTTGTTTAGCAGTATTTTTCACTTATAAAATTAAGTTACATGATAAAGAAAATACAAATAGCAAATCATATTATTAATGATATAATTAATAATTTAAATTAATTTCTTAAAAGTAATGAACAAATTACTAGGAATAATAAATTAATAACATGTTACATTTGTGTAAATTAAAACATATTAAGTATATATTTATTTAAGTTTCAATAAACAATTTAATACAAATTTATATTTCAATGTACATTATAAAAGTGAAAAAAAAAATTGATCAATTTGTTATTTGTTTCAAATCAAGTTTTTACTTATATTGGTAAAAACACAGAAATTTGAAAAATAAAATTATTCTAATTGTAATATAAATATAATATATATGGATAGTGAAATTATTTTTAAATATAGTAATAGTACTTAGTAGTAATAATAATAATAAAATCTTATACAGATACAAATTAATATTAAATAGAAACTATTAAATAAATTGACAAATAAAATAATATTATAATAACATAATTTAAAGCAGATTTTTAATTTAAAAAATAAAAAGAACCATAATAGTAAATCCCAAAAAATAATTTGAATTTTTCTGACATTGCAGGAAATTGAATAGTTTTAAAAATATTTTATATAATAACATTCTTTTTTTTATACATTAGAAAAATAAGGTACAAATAAGGCACAATCATGAACATTTTAAACAAAAAATACTAAATAGGTAAAATATTTTAAAAATTTGATCTAGCAACTATTAACATGACCACATAAATTGGCCAACAATTTTTAATTTGTTCTACCAAATGGCACTGCTTGTACTTCAGCAACTATTATATTGGTCAGACTTTTGTTATTTGATAAATTCATATTTTGTATTTAATATAATATTCAATTTATATTAATTTAACATTAAATTACTCTTAACAAACAACAAAATGTTTTTTTTTTCAATAATTAAAATAATAATAAAAACAACTGAGTCCACTTAATCAGTAAAATATACAAATAAAAATATTCAAGAGTAAACAATAATAAAAAATAAAAATAAATTATTGCCAATCAGTCCATCAATTTAAAACAAATTTATGAACATACTTTAAATATTTATATATTAATTTATAATTTTGTGAGATTATGTATAGTTAAGCTGGAGAGCTAATCTGAATCCAGTCAAATTATCTTTAAAACCTGACTGGATATTGTCGTTGTCACCGAAGTGGATCTACATTATAGTGGCCACCGTTGTTGGACATTCTGTGATCTCCACCATTGGACATTCTATGATCACCACCGTTAGACATTCTATGATCGCCACCATTAGACATTCTATGATCACCTCCGTTAGGTATCCTGTTGTCACTACCATTAGACATCCTATAGTCACCTCCATTGGACATTCTATGTTCACCAGATACTGAGGGTTTCTTGTATAGCTCAAATGCACTACCTCGTTGATCTCGGTGTTGTGTTAGGTCTAATGCGTTTGGATCTCTATGATGTTTGTAGTACATATTATGGCTACGATCTATCTGCTGAGAGGGTTGCTGTCCATTACCACCACGACGATCATATCCTCTGTCAAGGCTACTACCATGACCCGAATCAGCTGTATTTATATCTGTTGATTCTGACGAGTACTTGCTAGGCGAAGATGGCACCTAAATAAACGTAAAAAATATTGAATTACTGAAAAATACATTTTAAACAATGGTTATTGATAATTACCCCGTTGGACATATGTGAGGAATATGTGCTATCTGCCATGCTAAATGACTTTGAGTGTTGAAAACCATTGGGCGGTGGTTGATAATATTGCTGTTGCTGTTGTTGTTGTACTGGTGGACGATAATTTTTAGGTTTTGGAGGTGGTACAGGTTTATAGGACTGTTGTTGCGGAGGTAATTTTGGCAATGGAAGAGGTTTACTAGTGGCATACTCAATCATACCTCCAGAGGTACCACCGGGAGGTCTACAAATAAACAAGGTAATAACATATTATAACACTACACACAATAATGAAAAGCTACAAAAATAACTACAACTACTAATAAACTACAGTAGTGTTGAAAAATCAAATTCACACAATATATATTTCACGTGAATAGGAAAAATCATTTATTGGATCAATTATATTTAAGTTCCTATAAAACTGTAATGTTTTAAATTTTGAAATAGCCCTATAAAACCAAAATCATTATTTATTACAATTAACCAATTACGCATTAATAAAAAACCAACCTATATTTTGGATAATCAGACATTTTAGTGTCAACTGGTTGTTGAGTTGATCGAGTAAATCTATAAGGATCGTGATGTCTGCCAAGAGTGTTATTACCACCCGTTTTTAGATCATCTTGTGAGTTTGCACATAACGTTGTTGACAAGTTTGCACTGCCGTTACTTCCACCATTCATACGTACACCATAACTGTCGTATGATGACACACTGTCATAACTATTGTGCATTTCATATATCTGAAAAACAAACATATTAAGTTTTACTGAGTTAAGATATTTCATAAAATTTTAATAATATACTTGTTTGGTAGTGCTTGTTTGGGGGGTTCTTTGATGGTGAGGAGTTGCATTTATGTAATTGGGTATATCATCTACACCATTTGGACTAAATAGTCGATCTGTAGCTGATCTCTGTCCATTTGCACGATTTCCATGTATTGGTTTTGTGTTTCTATCAACACGGGGTGGTAAATCTGGTGGCCCAGTACCATTTACCATTAATGTCGTATGAGTAGGAGGTCCAGCTGTTCGTAATGTTTGAGGTGGTTCATAACTTGCCTGTTAAAATTAAATTATTTTTTATTAAACCTAATATTTATATAATAGATTGTGTTTACATAATGACAACTGATAAGTAAGAAATTTATAAATTACTCATTTGCGATTATAAAATATTTTAGATTAAAAACTATTATAATTATTATCACAAAATACATAATTCATACTTGTTTGAACACTGATGGTGAATATGGCGGAGGTGGATTATAATTAGGAATGGCAGAATCATCTTGAGTTGTAATACTTGGATCACTTGAACTCTTCATTAATCTTGAACCGATAGCAGATGGACTGGTTGCTGCAGTAGAAGTCGGGGATGCTAAAGTTGTGTTACTAGTCTCCATATCACTTTCAGGGGATGATGCATATGACAAACGTAAGGAAGTCATTGGGAATAACAAGTCATCAGACAAGTTTTCTTCAGGCTGAACACAAATGCATGCCACATACACAAACAACACGTTAGTAACTCACAATACATAAATCAGTTAATATAGTATTTATATACAAACACAAATTACAAATACAAAATATTATAACCTATTGTTTTTAATTATCTAATTAAAATTAGTATTATTATATCCTCTTTATTCCTTCTAACAACATGCTATGTTACTGGCTGGCAATAATCATCACATGTCAAGAAGTCGAAGATGATTATTGGTTAACTAGAACATGACGTTTTATTTAAGTTTTATTTTAGTTAACCAAAAATATTAGGCTTTTCGTGTGATTATGGTACAGAGTCCAGACGCCACTATGAGCAAAAAGTCCATGGCTTTACTCCATGGACCATTGTACACTGAAACATGTATTAGATCACTCGGCCACAACTAACTCTTTAAATGATCTATTTTTATTTAATTAGAATATTTAAAATTTAGTGAATATTTGTTTTAACATTTGAATATTCGAATATTTATTTATTTTTGAATATTCGGTTAAACAAAATTTTACTAAATCAGTTAACTAAATTTAGGAATTCTAATACATCCGATCAGTGGGTACACTAATTAATATTATTATTATAAAACGGTTAACAGTAGTACAAAAAATAATTAATTCAAAATTGTTGAATAAAATTCAAAATTTAATATAAATTGTTAATCATGCAATGTAATATAATATTATTGATAGCCAAGTTAAATTAAAAATTTCATATAATCATATATAACCAAAAAAATCATTTGGTTTTTTAACACAATCAATGTTGCTAGAAATAACAGAAGGGTCACAAAATGGATATGACATAGGAAGTAAATATAAATCCGATAAGAAGTCTACAGTCTATAAATAATATTTCAAAGTTTTAGAATATATTTTATTTAGTATTATAAGTTAAGATAATAGTCATACCTTTGTCTCGCTAATCCAAGCCGGTGAACTTTGGTGTTTATCAATCAGTTCTCTAAGCTTACGATACCAAGCATCTCCTCCATTTAGAGTCAGTGAAGAAGTAAATACATGTGACCATACTTTTTCTAATTTTTGACATTGTTCCAATAGTTTTTTACTGCTCTTGTGTGCAGTTCTAAAAAATGTATGAATAGTTTATGAAAAAATATACGAATGTCGAATATATTAAAAATATATTACTTTGGTAGACCAGCACGAAGTTCTTTAATAACTTGTTTATTGTCCGCACGCAACATAATTACAATAGGATAAAATTGTGCATAGTTTAAACGGTCAACAGCATTTGGTGTAACATCCAAGAGTGCATGCTTTCCTCGGTCCATAATATCACGTATAGCACTCAATCGTATTATACCACTTATTTTCTTGCTTCCATCAGTAGTATTATTTTCTAATTCTATAATCAATAAAATATTATTAAAAGTTGATAAAAAAAAATTAGTTTTAAAAGATTAAATACTAACGTGGAGATAAAAATTTATCTGGGAAGTCCTTAGTAAGTTTTTCTCGAGCAATATCTGATATTGGTCCAAATAAAACAACTGGCCGTACAAATCCTGTATGATTCAATACTACTTTCTCATAAGCTGGGAACTTGCTTATGCTATCCCCAAACACCACATCATCCCAGTTTTCCTATATATATAAAAAAATAAAATGTAATAGGTATAATAACAGTTTACTTGAATTACATTTAATCTTTATATTACCTTGCTTAATGATTTTGATCTTCGATGATTATGTTTCCGACGTCTAAAGAAACCACCTTTACTTTCAGAAGCATTCATTTCTTTTTTAGTAGCATTAAATTGTGCTGTTGCAAGTTCTTCAGCTCTGGCTTTATTCGGGATTATTCCTTTTTGAACTTCTTGATTATTTCTTCCGATACGGAACACTTGCCAAGAACCAACTACCCCATTGTGTAAAGTATCCATTACATGGAATACATCACCTTTGCAGAAGCTCATTTCGCCTTTATTTGGTTGTTCGTAGTCAAAATGGGTTCTAAAATACAAAAATAGTATATTGAAAAACAATATAATCATTTATTGATAAAAAAATAAATGATTATATTGTTTACTTGATGTGAAATGAATCACCACGTTGATTATTCATAATTTGTTCATATTGATCACGACGATGTTGTACAATTAGATGTATTTGATCTTGAAGGCTCAACAAGAATAACACAGCCTCTTCACGAGTTACTCCTTTCATGTCCATATCGTTCACTTTCAATATCTTATCACCTGGTTGCAAACCTTGGGTAAATGCAGGACTTCCTGGCTGAACAGCTGTGACAAATATACCAACTTCATTACCACCTGTAAGTCGAATGCCAACTGATCCTTCTTTTTGGAAAGTAATAAACCGTGGATCGGGCCTGATAATTTTTTTTAATATATTAATAATATGTTCATTAATCATTATACATATAATAATTATTAACTATGAATAATTTACTTTAGATGCTTGGATCTTTGAGGTAATGTGTCTTCATAAAATTGTCTAGTTGTACTATAATAGTCTGTAAAATAATTAAATAATACATATTTACAAATATTTAAAATTTTAATAATAAAAATATAACTTTATAATTTTGGATTAAATGAAATTGGTAAAATTTTAAATTACCTTCAGGTCTTGGCGGTGGAGGTCGAGGAGGTTCAGAATGATCTTCAGCACCACTTCTACTACGACCATGATTATATGTAGATCCTGGATCACCATTGTGTAAATTATTGGCTAAATAAAATAATTGATTTAGGTACAAATAAGTTGTATCATAATAACCACTTATAAGAAAAGAATAAATATTTACCAGATGTATTATTATCCATAGCAGATGTAGGCCTATCCAGTTGAGTTAAGGAAACAGAATCTAACAAGGGATTACGAGATCGGCCACGTGGAGCTAAATTACTTTTGGCTTCTTCTAGCATACCTCTACTAGGTGGTTGCACATACAGATTTTGTGACGGATACGCAGATCCATTAATCCCTTCCATATAGTTGTTATTTTCTATATAAATACAAGATAAATATATTGTTATAAAGAATAAATTAACCAATGAAATATTACTTTAAATAAATGTTTACCTTTATTTTGCAATGATGTTGGTTCAGAAGATCCAGAATATTGTATATTTCCATTGGCATTAGCTTCTCTACGCACAGTTAAACTAAGTTTGTCTTTGGCAGACTCGATTAATCTTCTTGCTTCTTTGAGTGTCATACCATCAGTAAGAGAATGATTGTTAATCTTCAATAAAACATCACCCTCTTGTAAATTACTGTCACTACTTTTTGTACCTTCTTTAATAAATATTCTGCTGCCCAAAACTATTCCAAAATCTATTGGTAAACATTTTTCGATTATTAAAAATATATACAATATTATCAAAATTTTTTCCCTGCAAATATTTAATTAGCAATTACCATCTTTTTTCCTAGTTTTAGTTAGATGAATACGCAGAGTATGTGGTGCATTGGAGGGTAATACTAAACGACGTCTCAGTGATAATGTCACATTTTCACCACATTCTCTCAACACAGCAACAGCAGTACCATATTCAACATTATCCAAAGACACACCATTTGCAGTCATTATCCTATCGTTAACCCTACAAAATAAAAAAATTTAAATTGTAATAAACAAATGTTTTAGATTAAATTTCTTTCTATGAAAATAAATTTTATTAAAAAAACACTTTTACATCAATTTTCCTTCAGCTGGACCAGATTTCAAGACATCAGATACAGCAATAGAAGGATCACCATTGGCAAAGTGTGGATTATCCCGGCCACCGCTCACAGCAATACCAAATCCATAACCAGGTAGACGATTTAGGGTGACTTGATGAAACTCCCATACAATACGATCTCCATTCTGTACAAAAGAAAAATAATATTAAGCATTATTAATTTATTAAGGTTTTTGTATTTTTGGTTGCATGTGATTAAAAAAAACTTTTAATTAGTACTTATTTCCTATAATAAATAGTTTATTGTAATGAATAAGCAAATTACAACTATATATTGTAATGTATAAATTAGATGTGATTTAAAATGGAATTATTACAATGAATAAATTAAATGAAAATTAGAGGTTTTAATTAATAGTTTGTTATTATGCTTGTCAAACTACAAATATACAAAAAATTAAATAACATTAATTTAAATATAATGGTTTGAGTAAAAAATTAATATAGAGATTCCAAATAGGTTATTTATTTTATCTGTATAACAGTTTTGAACAGAATATAATATTATCTACTCTACAAACCATGTTCAAACAAGCATATTCTTGATTGATATGTGCGACCTATTTCTATCAATTATTTTACGAAATATTGTAATAGTTGTAGAAAAATGTAATATTATATTTATATTATTATGCGTTTACACTTCTAAAAAAAATAATAATAATTAAGAATATCTTAGTTATTACCTATGTTAGTATTAATTTAAAAAACAAAAAAATAATTTACAATTTAATAATGTCAACCACTTATTATAATATTTTAAAACATAAAAAAATGAATATAATTTATAATAAATAATAACCGTAATAATAGTATAACCTAGATTTTCATTTCAAACACATTTAGAGCAAATAATTTTTTTTCTTTGTATAAAAATTATTTTAGGTATAACATTATTTCATATTAATATATAATAGATGTGTATGGTTAAAAATAACCTTACCTATATATAAAACTTTGAAATATTTTAAAATTGTAGTTTACAGAAAAATTAAAGGTTCGAGTTTCATGATAGGATATATCATATATTTTAGTTGGTACTTGTATTACGTAATAAATATAAATTATATTATACATAGCCAAATAGGTTTACAAAATACTGTATATTATATAAAAATATTTTAAAAGGTATATTTAGAAATGATTTACTTTTTGGAAAAATAAAATTAATAAATTCTAAGTTTTTTAATATTATTATGTTGAAAATCAAGATAAATCATCATATTCCATATATTATTATGTTTTTATGTCGATAAAAATAGTTCAATAATAACAAATTTACTTTATATTTGTTTATGTGCCCACATATTATTAATTTCTGTATAATGTCAACTATACTTTTTAATTAAATAATAGCCAATCGTAATATACAGGTTACCAAACATTAAATTACTACCAATATAAATATAATACTGTATAATTCGATGTTATTGCAAAAAAAAAAAACCTAACAAATATATTTATTACCCATAAATATTTATTTTTTATGTGCCAATTGCTTAAGACTTATCCTTTATGACTACCCCTAGTTAATATAATAACTACTGGTTATGTAAAACCGTCATAGTGTGACCAGAGCTTCTACATTATATTTTATGACCGTTGCGCCGTTGGTCGGTGACGATCGTTCGGTTTTTGCTGATATCACACTACAACGGTTTTGCCGTGGTTTTCATCCTAGTTACCACGCTATTTTTTTAGAAACATTCTGTTTTCAGAGGTTGTAAAGTACTGAACGCCGGAGACCAGAAATTTGTTTAAAGTACCTATTAAGAACTTAATGTTTTTATTTAATCGTTAATTTATTGAAGCAAATCATTAAAGGTAGATAAACTCAAAAAAGCTTCCAACAATCATATACGACTTTTACAACTTCAAACCATGCTTTGGCTTTTGTATTTGAGTGGGAATACTCTGCGTTTTTAGTTTAGTAGTTTTCCAAATAAATTATTGCTTTTTGATAGCGACAATAAACATTTCTGTATCGAACACGTTCATTGTTAGTAAATTTTTAAAAGAAACTATAAAATACAGAAAAATGATAAGCATTGTAAGTTGATGATCGGACGTTTATGCCGTTGTAAAAGTGACACGTGAAATAAATTATCATGTTTATCATTACAAACGGCAGAACAACAGCGCAGTGAAACCGTGACAAGCTACTGTTTTGAGATGTATCGGACGGCAGAAAACGGCGCAATCGTGATAGTGTGACACATACCGACACCAATAGAACCTATGTACTTATGACAAACGACGGAACCGGATGGTCGTCGCAAAATAATATGATAATGCCCTAAGCGGGTATATTATACAATCGAAATGCAAGTTTTGTCTATATAAAAAAAAGCAAAAATATTTACAAATTTTGTTCGGTATAGTGTAGATTTTTAATAATAAACTCGTAGAGATTAAAATGTACTATAATTTTCGTCGATTTCACTTGTGTTTACACTATACAGTAGGTTTTCGGAAGCTCATTCAATAATTATTTGGAAAACTTAATACCGGATGTAACTGGAACGTTCGGTGGCGCTACTTGAAGTAGATTGTCAGTTATATGTAATACATACGATGAAAAAATAAAGTAGTCGACTATCAACTAAAAACGCATAATTACATACCAACCAATGATAATTTATGGTTTCGATAATTACAAATAACGTTCTAACCTATATTCAATAAGTAAAGTCGTGATATGTTTTTAACATTTGCGGGTTCACCATGCGTGCATTTATTTTTTTTATAATGTCCATCTATGAAGATAATAATTAGAATTATAAAAATCGAAGAAAATACAGTTATTAAAACAAGCAAAAGCGTATTTTATATAAAAAAAAAAACATTATCGTACTTAGTGGTTTTTTAAAATAAATAATCGCGTGTCTTTGGTCTGTTTTTTTACGTATTTTAAATACATATTAATTACTAATTTGTGTATAATAGTATATATTACCATATAACATAAGTACCTATGTCTATATTTTCGAATTCATAAAAAGAATCATGGATTGACTAATCGAAAGTACCCAATGGTTTAATTATACTACTCAACCAGTATTCATCTTTATTATTATGCATTTTAATTTAGCTATTTTGCATATTTATTTCAGAGAATTTTACAATACACCTTATCTTTTTATACTGGATATTATAAATTTACAACGTGTATAAATAATATACATAGGTATATACACATGTGTATAAAAAGTATTTATAAACAATTTTTGTTGTTTAATGAAAAAAAAAACTAATAGATATTCGTATATAATATTATTATGTAAGAATTTCAACGAAAACTGCGTGCATTCGAATGGGTCGATGAACCACATAAATACATGCGTATACAACAAAAATTGATTCATAAAAAATATGTATTTTAAACGGATCCTAATTATTATATCTATAGGTTTTGAACTATAATATCAACCGGTTTCACGTGACTAAATTATTAAAAGCATAATAATATTATCAACATATATTATTATAATTTGACCTTTTGCTCGAATATATTTAACGAAAACGAAATGCATCTTATTACTTATTTTGACATCTATATATTATAATTATATTATTAACAGTATGAATTTGGTATTTTTTTTCTCGCTGCGACATAATACGCCGAATTATTTTAATGACCGTTGGCAATATAAAAATATAATCGGAACCATTAAATCGTAAAAAAATAAAAAATACCATAGAGTTTTAACAGATTTGTTTGTTACGTTCGTATGAATAATATTACATAGAAATATAGAAGATAACTAAAGAAAAACAAATTTTTTTTTTTAATAGTATATGTTTTAATAGTAATTTTTATAGTTTTAAATTGTATATGTTCGACTACACACGAGGAAAAAGTGACGTTTAAACAGTAAACAATATAATAAAGACTATTTCCGATTTCATATTACTATTACGCGACGATTGAATTAATTAAAAATGTCAAACGTCCACTTTCTATAAGTATAAGCTGTAATAACAGGTTATACATTTATAATAATCGCTATAAGAATTTTGCGGCAATCCTGTTTTAAAATAAATTCTTAATCCTGTCTTTATTAAATAGGTATATAATAACACGCCGATGTATTTTACATAATCTTGTTAAAATTATTTGAAACATCATAGTTTGTAATAGAGAGGCTTCAATGAAAAACGTACCTTTTTCATTTTTTTAATTTCTCAATATAGAAAATTTTAAATTATAGTACTTTTTAAGTGGTAAAATATCAATATTTCATGTTGTAAAGGAGTTGACTAATATGATAAAATACTTTTATTAGAATTTAATAATATAGAATTTTAGTCAAATATGTAACAAAAATGAAATTATTACATTCTTAAATAATTATTTAAAAATGTATTTTTATAATATAATAATTAAAAAAGTAAATTTTGGAAAAACGTTTTTAATTACCCATTACAAATGCACTGAAAAAAAGAGAGTTTTGCAGAATAATGGAAAGGTTTTTGACAAATATTATTGGAAATTTGGAAATAGTACATTATGCATTAAATAGGTACTTAACTAAATTATGAATACTTAATATATAATTGTTTCAATTTGAAAAAGAACGTTTTGAATAAAACAGTGGTATTTAATCATTTTTATTCAAGAAAAACTGCGTTTTAGCAAAAAATAATTATACCTTCATACATTTTACTGTCAGAATCAATGAATATAAAAATATAAGAAAATTATAAGAGTATAAGTACTTTGTATAACTCAAAATTCATAAAAATTGAAAGAGTACGTTTTCATTGAAGTCCTCAATTTATAATAATTGTATTAGAAAATAATTTATAAATTAAAATTTTTTGTTCAAGTTTAATAATTTTAAATTAATATGTTTAACCGCAGATATCGTTAAACTTCTATAAAGTTATAAGTGACAATTCAAGCATTATCAAGATTCAAATGAGCAAATCTTCCGAGTAAAAGAATAATAAATAAAAACGGAATTCCAGAGAAACACATTTCCGCGAACAGAAAATTGGCGGTGCTCTACAGGTTTAGCGTTTGATGGTATAAAAAAATCGAGAAAAAATGATCGATGAATACGATATACATCACGGACAACTTTCTTTGATTGTCGCTTATAACTGAATCATATTATTCCAAACCCTGGATGAGATATTTTATCATCGTCGATTTCTATATCCTATAATAACTTTTGTTATAAAATAACGAAAAAATAATGTTTGAAATTTCAGTTACAAATAATCTCAAAATGTTATGTATTCGCGCAAGCGCACATGGAATTTTGTCGGTCGCAATAAGTCACGCGAATGTAAATATATTTATTATTATAGTGACGACACAAACGGATCTCGATCGTTCCCACGAAAGGTTATTGTCATTGACATCGCCGTGGCCATATAATATATATATAATATAATATAATATAATGATATATGCATGTTATATCATTGAATATTATAAATTATAAACAACAACAAAAATAATAATTATCACAATAAACACGATCCCATAACGTGGTTTGGTATGGTAGAAAAAAATGAATGTACACGGATCAGCGTTCTTAGATTTTCGATAAGCATATAATATTATTTCAACCGTTAAACTAAATAAATTACGTTGTACTGGTATAGTGTAGAAAAAAAAAATCACCATTCGAGTCAGAAATAAGAAAACAGCTATTGGGAGATAAATATTTAAGGATTTATGAATTCTTGGAGACTTATGCGTATAATAATGTATATATTTATACAATATGATTCAAGTCATTAGCATTTTTCTTCTTCAAAAAAACAAGGAAGATCGTTGTTTTTATTATCCATTATTAGTATTATTATTTTTTTAATGATTAATCGAGAACAAGACACGAAAACAAAATTTTTAAAAACCTGTAGGCACACGTCGTGTACTCGTGTATAATAAAAACATATATGTATTATGTATACATATATTATTATAATACAACAACATAGTTAACATTTCGTCGGACCATTGTTGTGTAGTATCGATCGCTTCGCTGCAGGTTATGGAGTAGATATTCGGGTCTATTGTTAAATAATTGATATTACCAATATCTTTGTCGATTACTGTATCCTGAGAGAAGAACAGACAGAACATTATATTTATAATATATCGTAACAATAACATAGAATACGTGTTTAGAACAAATACTAACAATCAGGCACGTACTCACGAAAAAGAAAAATCATAAGCAATATTTTTAAGTGACCTAACTACAAGATTTCCTATAAATGTCAATATATTTCATACATGTTTATTAAGCACTATTGATATTTTCGAAAAAATTTTGGGGGGTTTGAACTCTTAAAATCCCCCCAGTGCACGTGCCTACTAACAATAATATTATAACAGGGGATCTAGGGAATAGTCGTTTTAGCTTGTTCTAAAGTCATTGAGTTATTACTTGAAATCGTCGAGAACTTTATTAAATTTTTTAATTTTGTTTTCTCGAAAGATATTCTTTATAAGATATCCTCTATATTAGGGTTTAAATTTTTAAAAAATGATAACGTAATAACTTAGGTGTATATCAATTATTTTAAAATAATTATGTACTGCTAACGCAGTATTTATATCGCGTATAGGTATTTCATTGATAATCTTCAATAAAATAAATCGATAAAAGTAATTAGGTAGGTTTATATTATTCGAAATAATTATTTTCAAGTAAAATTGTACACATTACCACGTTATTAACAAATAAACGTAATATTTTTTTCTTGAATTTAAGTTCCCATGACACGTTTTCTTCAGAAAATAAGTGGTATAATAAATAATAATAATAATTATAATTTAAATAATACGATTTGAAAATAATTTTCAATATTGTTCTTTGTATATTATACGTACATAAGGTTTTAATTTTTAAAGCGTATAATACACATGACTCAATGGCTGATATTAGTTGTTTTATAAGAACGTTATATTATAGTAATACCATTGATTAATTATACAATTATTATAATACTCTATATTAATTATTATTCTTATTATAATAATGTAATATTGGTACTACCGAATACAGTTTTGTTGTAAAGTATATAATATTATATAATTACAATTAAAATACACATTTATTGTTAGCTTTGTAACGTGAAAACAAAAAACCGTATTGTTCGAAAATTTTGTTGAACTAGTTAGTCCTTAAAAAATAAAAACAATAAATCTCGTACAATTGGCTTGACTTTATTATCGGTAACATATTATAATTTTTATATCGAGGATATAGGATTTTTAGATTTTTAGAGAAAGCTGGATATAAGTTAGTGTGTGTGTCTATTACAACAACGATATACGAACTCGGGTGATCTAATCATCTTTCGAGGCTTAAGTTGAGTCAATGATAAATATAAATAAACTTATAAATAGGTATATATATTTCTATAATACACACTACAAGTACTTATATGTATTATAATATAATTTCCACAACCATTCTGTATATAATTTACATCTATATATTATACTGTATATATAGTTTTTTTTAAAAAATAATGAAATGAAAGTATAGTAAACGTATGTGTGCGTCCTTGGGAACTGGTTCCCGACCGACAAAACAGGGAGTCCTACTGTACATTATAATATACACACACCGGTGAGACCGTTGAGCTCGCGCGCGCACTCAAGATGAGATAACCACGAAGAATGCGGTTTTTTTGTGCATACAGACAAAACAATTTATTTTCCTGCCTAATTGTAAAAAATTGATATAGCGAATGCAAATGTAATTTTTTTTCGTTCCCAACAGCCGTTCTTTTCTAGAAACACACATACACATATTTATATTTCTCGAACGTAAACAAAGAGAGGAATAAGGACTAAATGCTGCGAAATTATTTTAAAATTATTTTTGCTTACTTCAGCAAGTGATTATAACTTATAATATTATTATTGCGTGCGCACACAAAGATGCATAGTTATCAAAAACATAATACTTACACCCCCACCTATAATTAATATACAGCCGTCATAATTATGGATCTAAGAGAATAAATTACATCATGTAAAAACGACTGAAATATATATTATCAAAACAACGGGGAATAAACAGTAATAAAATTCCGATCGGTCACGTGAAAGTCACAATAAAATGTGCCAGTGTATATCTATCTATATTGCACTATTGTAGGGTGTAGTCGATACACACGAAAAACAGGGTCACAGCGAAAAGGCCTGAGGACAAATGAAAGCGACATATTGTGCTTGTAGTTGGCCGAAAGCCATTCTTCATATTGCATACGAGACGCCTAGTAATTTTTTTTATGAAAGGGTACGAGGTTGAGGACATATCATATGCAAAGTGACGGGCCTAAAATATGTTTAATGGCTATGGAATGAAAGTTCAAAAGAAGAGTTTACGACACGTACATTATAATTATTGAGAGCGAAGAATATAATATAGTTTCAACAAAATTTAAACACTAAATTTAATATATAAAACTATATTCCTTCTCTCGATTGTTTAATTTATCTGGCTCTAAAATATACATTCAATTTATCTGCGTTTTAAAACTGTAAATAGAAACAAAGTGCAAACATTGTAACAATAATATATTAATATAGTTGTTTTTTTTCATGGACACTTAATTTATCCTAATATATTTGTATTCTAATTTTTAATGTAATTATTTTGTTATCAGTTTATCATAAATATTATGTAAATTCTATCTTCTTATAAGTTCTAAAGACTAAACTTAACTATTCTGTGGAAACACGAATTCTGACAAAAATGATTATGGAATACATATCAGATTAATTAAATTGTATAAATTAGCATCTTTATTAGCATTTGATAAGCATTTACTAAAAATTGCAGGGTGAATAGTAGACAGAAATAATAATTTTCATTCAAGTATAGAAACTTATTAAAATACGTACATTCTGTAGTACTATTTAATGTATATTACATATTTACAATTATGACCAAGTGGTTGGGCTATGAAAGCTCTTAAGCAATTTTTTTATCCATCCACAATAGCCTATAAATTATGTATTCAATTTTTATGTTTTTACAAACAAAAAATAATTGTTTCTTATAAAAAAAATTGCAAACCTTACTCGGTAAACTTTATCTGTTGACATATGAGAATATACATATATATATAACTATTTTCTTAGCAGATGATTCATTTTTACTCGTTGTTAATAAATCATTATAACTTGACAGTAATATGGGAATAATGTGAGAAGAAAACACACCGTTATACTCATTTCAGCATTTGGTTAGTGAGCGATAAACAAAATTTAGTCATATAAATAATAAATGTATACGCTGCAGTTATAATACATGTAGTTATAGCTCCGTTAAAATTATAAAATTAGTACAATGGTTTTTAACACAACAGTATTTAATTATCAATTATAAAGTGTAATCGAAATTTCATGTCACAAAAATGGTAGGAATTACATACCTATGTTTTTAATGATATCTCCGTTATTTTTATACCAAAAAATGTTGATCACCCTATATATCACGCAATAATGCAATATAGCTGATAATTGTGTGTCACGTCTTGCATATATATTATTTGCAAAGTGTTTTAAAAAGTCAGTCGTTAAAATATTTAATTTAAAATCACAAAAATCATATATATATAATGTACGAGACTCGTTAAAATTTAAATTACAGTTAACTATTACTATACTTATATCAGATTTATGACACTTCTCTTGGAGAGCGATATTGAGTGTATTTTTACCTTAGTCATTTGCGATTATTATACAATAGAACTATATACGCATAATGCGTGCAAGAAAAAAATAATGCGATGACTTACCCGTTCGACCTAGTAAACAAATAGACTCGGACGTCTAGGAGGTAAAAAATCTACATTTTGTTGTCCCACAACAATATAGAGTATAAACGTCGGTATATATAGGTATAATTAATAGCCATGCCCGCAATAATGTTTAGCCTACTTAAAAAAGCGGAAGAGAATCGTGATCGTGTAATGGTATACATGATATAGTTGTCACACAACACGCATGCATAATATTCATAAAAAAATAACAAAACAATAAAATAAAATACTCACACGTGCTCAGATATGTACAAATCACTACCACCAACAATTTGAAAGATTTGTTTTATACATTATTTTGACAACGAAGCAAGACGCATCATTATCATTCATTTTTGTTAATACGATCGATGATAACGTGAACAGGAATTACATGCACTTACGTCACAATACGACAATACAGATAATAAACATTAATGACAACAGAAATAGACATTTCTGTAAATCATTAAACTATTAGTTTAAGTTATATCTTATATATATATATATATATATATAGCCGTATATGCCCTCGAGAAACTTGTACATAATAATGTTTAACGAAGAAAATTGAAACTCAGTCTTCCTTATAACACAATTAAATCGTGTTATGGTCAACTTTTGAAAACTTAATTTAATAGGTAGGTGCAGTAATAAATAATAATTAGTAAATTATAAAATTGTATAAAATAGGCGTATAATCACTATTTATAATTTTATATATAGTAAAGAAAAAAACAATTTACTTTTGATACACGTAAATAATATAAACCAAATTATGCATTGAGATTGGTAACACTGTTTAAGATTTTTACGTTATGCTATTATTTTTAAACTGTAAGGTTTTTAAATCAATTTTTTTTAAATTTTAAATATTTGAATTATAACCGTTAAAAAATGTATATAATGGAATCACGTTTTAAATATTTTTCAGGTTTATTATTATCATCATAACTCGAATAAACTACAATAAACATTAAAATAAATCATAATAGTAACTCCTACATTAATAAATTTCATCTTCAAATGAATATTATATGATAAATATAAAGAAAAAAACATTATTTGCGTGTAGGATGTTTTCTATATAATAGCAATGTGATATATTACCATTATACAATACGGTTTTACAGTCTATACGTTAACGATCGATTATAATGAATCATCAATGAAACCAGTTTAAAATTTAATGACTACAACAAATTTTCTGAAAAATAAATAACTAGAAAAAATTTAGTTGTGAATGACGATAAAATTAAATGTTCAAAAATACAGATAACGTTCATATTACACTGTAATTTAAAATATTAATAAATATATGTCTGATACTTCAACCCAAAGATAAAAAATACTTTTTAAAAGTATTTTTTAAGCATATAAATTTGAATGTAATGTGTATAGGTACATAAATTAAGAAATTTATAATAAATATTGTTTGAAAAATTAGCCAAGATACTCCATCGACCAATAGGAAATTGAATAGTTCGCATTCCTCGACTGTATAGGTTTGTTACACTGGTCTATTAACTGTCGTCGCCAGTCGCTTTTTTCTTGGAACACCATATAATAACTAATATGGGAGGTTTTTTTTGTATTGTGTTTTCACAACGTTAAATTTATCTGTCAACGATCATTGTAAGTGGATTATAATATATTTATATTGTTATTTGAACTACACCGATATCGACCAGCAACCACCGCATTATGACCATCGAATGGTGAATATGCTGAATACAGAATATTATACTGCAAAACAACTTGAGAGAGGAGAATGACGTTATTGTTATTAGATTCATTGAATATGAAAAGGGGGCGCAGCAGTACCTACAATATAATACCTATCGGCGTCTATAGTGTCACCGGTAGAAGACGATACCCGAGGGTAAATTATATACGAAAAAGATATAAAATAAAGGTAAACTATACATATTATATATTTAAAGGAATGAAATAACAAAATAAAGACCACATATAGACTAAAGAAGTTAAAATATTATAGCACTCAAGATTCTTCATTTCAAGTCAATGACGAACATTATATATTTGAATATATTATTCAATATAATTTATATTGAATAAATTAATTAACACGTGTACGACAAATTTGAAAACAGTACTTTCATTCAATGAGTAAATTATTAACAGAAATAAAATATCTTATTAGTAATATTGATCACCTTCGACCACTTAATAACGAAAACTATAATATGGTTAAAATTCTATTATCGTTAGAACAAAGTCGATAGCAGCAGGAGTAACTATTTTTTACTTGTATGAAGCATAGCTACATATAAATATATGTAGATACATAGATACAATTAATATATAAAATATTATATGCTCACACACTGTTCGAATTTTATAATTTAAGGAGAAAATATAAAACATACCTATATACACAAAACGCATATATATAAATATTAATACGAAGAAAATATTCTTTGTTTATCATAATAAAATAGAATGTATTTTATCTGTATTACACACGCACACCAAACATCGAAAGTGCTGACTTCATCAATAGGTGTGTTTATATATATAATATATTAACGAACATGAAACGCCCTCCAATATAAACCCTCCCTATCAGCAATTTGACTTAGTGCCAGAGAAATCATGTATTTGATCGAATGATCGATGCGATCGTCTGATCTATGATATCGTATGTTTTACCATTGCGCATACGATTAGGATAGATTCCAAGAAACTTGTCCTTCATACGTGTAACGTACTGTACGTATTATCCTTCAAACGATCATTTTTTTTTTTCTATAAATCTTCACGCGTTGTACTTACATTACCCTCACCACCATAACCGTGAACGATCACAATCGAAATCGATATTTCTCCTACAAAAAGAGTACCTATATAGGTTACCCTATAGGGTGATCAGAATTTCGTGTTTAAAAATAATGAATATAACATTGAAAACATATGTGAATCCCCCGATTTTTATAGCACGATATTTTTTTCTCCCTGTACTTAGCTCTATTACGCATTATGTTTATTATGAGAAGAACTCAAGTGAATGAAGATAAAATAATATAATGCTATTAGATCTTTTTATATATAAACCTGTTCGTGCCTTTTTCGACGGGGTGTAATTAATTTACTACCCTCGGGCATGGCATCAACAGGTGTATATTATACGTATATCTGCTATCCGCGTGTACATAACATATAACGTGTTCGATTGGGCGTTACTCGAATTATTTGGTCGGATTTCAAGATATCATTTTAACCATTATATATATATATATATATATATATATATAAATACACCATCTTCATAAGCACCTGTATATTATTATAAATATTATGTAGGTGTAGTTATAGTCGTCAACATTTTTTCGTTTCGTGTATATGCGTTTACGTTTGTACAAAAGAACGACTTGAAACTTAAAAACGTGCATATTACATTTGTTTATAAACTTTTTCCACTCAATGATTATTTGCTTAAGGATATCATATAAACTTAAAAGACAGCTGAAAAAGTGAACTACCCAAATCATTATTTCGTGATTTAAGAATTGTTTATTGAAAAACTTAAACCCACACAACGTATAATAAACATTTTTTTTTGTGAGTATTGAGGACCGATTAAAAAATATTCTTTCTTATAGAAATAAACAATATTTTAGATAACAGGGTTCAGTATCAATAAAAAAAAAGCTTCCAAGTTATTGGCGATTATATATAAGTGTGGCGAAATATTACAACAGTCAAAGTACATATTATTATGTTGGTATATACGTAAAAAATCCACTACAAAAAAAAATCGAACTATAACCAAAACGATACACATATAGTATACTGTATACAAATGTGTACGAATACACAAAGAGAATTTTACATCTTCGTAAAAGATCAATGAACAATATTTTTCTTATTTAAACGGAAAACAATTCAAGAAATGTAAAAAAACTTCAATATATATATTTAATTATGGATACATAAAAATTCGGAACAACTATTAAAACAATTGTAATTTTAAATGAATATGGGGACATGCCGTAATATATATTTTTCACATAACCAACTCACGAGTGTGTTAGTGAAACAACTCAACCCTATTGTGTGTGGTGTAAGTATATGCTATAAAACCCGTCTAGGACAAACGTGAAACTTGTATAACATGTATACGAATATACGATACCTAGTCAAATACTTCGATATTAAGAGTGTAGGTTAGGTTAGGTTAGGTATTTCAATTCGGTGGATTTCTCGGAAGCATGCATGTGCGTGCAAGGACGAGGGCTTAAATCAATCGCCGGTGGTTGAAACAGAACAGGACGAAAACGCGCGTTAATATATTATACCTGATCGGTATGCGAAGCGGGGGGTGGAAGTTGTTGTTGCGGTTGCGGATGCTGTTGATACTGATGTTGGTGCAATTGTTGTTGTTGTTGCTGCTGCTGCTGCTGTGGCTGCTGTTGTTGTTGAAGCGGCAGCGGTGGTGACACGCATTCCCCGTAATCCCTGTGATCCATGTCCACGCTACAAGAAGTCTCCGACCCGTTATAGCATCCTCGGGGGTCGAGGAACACGCCGGACGCGCACAAACGCTCAATTTTGAACAGATACGCGATAAGAAATAAAAATAAATACGATATTACAGAAACAGAGATGAGAGACAACGAAACAAATATTAAAACAAAAACCAGACACTAGTATACTATATCGAAGAATAGTATAGGAAAAAAAAAAGGTATAAACTTCGATGGTGATCTCGGCGACGGTTATTTTATTCCCTTTATCACATGTACATATATATATATATATATATATATTATAGGTATATATACAAGAGTGGCAACAACTACGGCCGACGTCCGATCCGATGGTTAAACGGTTACGGAATGCGGTGGACGGCACATACGCAGCAACAGGTACTATACACACGCACACGTACGCGGCAGACTCACCACAGCGATGATGACGGCGGCGGTGGTTACGACCGCGGCGGCGGCGGCAGCAACCACGGTGACTGGAGAAGAATATCTTTGCGCGTTTAGGTAGATACCGAGTGCGCGTATGTTTGTTGATATCACGCACAGGTTCCTAAACGTATACAAAATATGTATAACATAATCTAAGCACAATATTATTATTAAACGTATTGTAAAAATGCGCTTGGGGCGAAATGACTGCCTGCGTAATTATCTATTATTAATTATTTTGTATTCGTAAAACAAAGTGCACACTTCCTCCTGTTAAATTATATTTATTGCCTCAGTGTCCTATACAGTATACACTTTATAGTTATTATTAATGTATGCGCTGGAACAGCTATATAATAAGGTTTTGTTTTTCCAAAAAGAAATACATTAAAACTTTGCTTTTAGTGAAAATAAAAATATAAAATAGTCTCGTAAATTTGTTTTCTTAAAAAGCAATTGAACGATCAGCGGACGTTACAGTAATGCGTTTTCGTGTCTTTATTACCGATCGCATAAATATAACGTACTTTATATTATTATATATAATTTCAATATGGGTATTTACGAAAAAGAAAAAATACGTTTTGTGCGTGTTAGACTTCCGACGGGGAAGGACGAGGGTCATCAGTCAAGTGATACGAGAGGAGGCGTAACCGTTGGGGTGGGGTCGGAGTCAGTGACTGCGCACGTTACCCCCGCCGGGCGGTCGCGCGCGCGCTCACCGGACAACGCGTGTACCACAGGGTCCGGTTCTTGCTACGGCGAAGGTTGTCTGTAAGAACATTCAAGGTCTTTTCTCGTCGTCCGATGGAGCGAGGAATGCGGTACGGCGGCGATGGCATGTACCTACCATACTAATACCTCCTCTATTCTATAATACTACTACCATGGTACTATTACAAATATAATACTATACTACTATTGTACTAGAACCGCGGTCGTATACTGTAGAGTGTGGACGAGTATACGACGACCGCGACGGTTCTGCATGGGCCACTCGTTTACATGTTCATTATATTATTATGTTCTCGACCCGGAGAGACGTTAAAACGACAACCACGAAAAATAATCCGTGATCGTGCGCACCTGACCATGCGCCGACGGTGTTGCATCACCTTTTTTTATTTATACAATATTGTTATATAGTATAACTATCATCCTAACTCGTATTCTCTCTCATTGTTCATCTTCAGGAATATACGTACCAATATAACATAGTTTCCCTTCCCAATATATCGACACAAAAATCTACAGGTCAAGAAAACTCGTGTTTGAACACGATGAGTATATTATAATATAGGACAAGATGTAGTTATTTGGGTGAATTAAACAATGTAGTGTACATGCAAGAATGTAGCCAGGATATTTATTAAGGTGGGGGACGGGGCAAATAAATATTAAAATTTTATATTATTATTATTATCATATTAAACCTATCTTATAGGTTGAAAATAATGGAATATTAGATTGACAAATATTAAAAATGAAAATACGTCAGACTAAGACAAAATTATTTACAAATTTGTAAAACGTTTATAGACTATACTCTAAAGACATTTTTTGTCTTATTATAATAAATAAGTACTAAACTGATTACACACAGGGGGGTCAGTTGCCCCTCCCTGTTCCCCTTGTGTAATGAAAAAGTTATTTAGCGTATCTACCGCATAATAATATAATGCCGACGATCAAATATATATTTTCATATTCACATCATGGATCAATACATCGTAGCGGAATCGATTATACCAAACCTTATATTAGCTATATAAATAAATTTGCCAAAGTACCTACACTACGTAGTCCAGTGGTATAAGCGTGATGAACTTATAATTTTCCAGAAACAAGCCACACCATTTTTCAACTGATATTCATTAAAATTATTTAAACAACAACCATCACAGAATTAAATCATCAGGGAATTATATAGCTACTTGTAATACCTACATAATATATAAGTACCTTGATAATAAAATATTCACATATAAAATTGTATATTATATTTGATATCCTTATATATATATATATTTCGTCACGCAAAAGTATACGTAATATATGTATATTTATTATTTATTAATGGTTTCCTAAAATAACGAGAAGACGATATTATCGATACGTTTTTTACATATTTAGTGTTCAATTTACATAGATGATAATATTTGTAAGTAAAAATCATATAATATCCTTAAAATATTTTCCTATAGGTTTTCTACCAAATGCAAGGTAATATGCATTGTTTTACGCTACACGAAAATTTGGCAGCGATTTCAGCAATTACCATAAATTAAAAATATTCAATGATTTTTTTTTTTTTAAAAAATAGGTATATGTGAAGTGGCAACGTCGGCCTTTAAAGTAGTTCGAAAAACTCGACAGTGTGATCATCACGTAATACGAAATTAATAAATGTAGGTTGTTTACGCATAAAACGTAAATCGATAAACATTTATATTAATAACCCTCGGGCACGCATAAAACAACAAATAATTTATACATATTATATTGGTTTATTATACATTGTACACATAATATATTATCCTTACTCAAAGCTGTTTATTATCGATATTTTGACGTAACAAAATTTTTCAAGTAGTAAATTACATTACAATATGTAAACCATACAATTTTGGTTTCACCAGTCACACACCAACTTTTCGAATACAAAATTCTACTTTTAATATTATCATATTCGATAACAAAAATAATAATAATATGAGTATTTGCGCGCGTGCGATTTGTAATTTTTAACGCGTAAAACATCACTAAATATTACAAAAGTATTCAAACTTGAATTCATAACTAATTGGCAAAGTTATCTTTAGACGATAGAATTTTAAAAATGTATACTTATATTTTGCACGATATATGAGTTAGTTGTAATACTTTAATTGGAATTTAAAACTAAATGCCTTGACTTAAAGCAGAGAAAAATTATTTATTAACTGATGTAATAAGTAAATGCGCATTATGTACCATAATTTATTTATTATTATTCGCAGGAAAAAATTACGTAAATTGTATTTTAATATCAACGAAAATATTGCCAGTAAGTGGCAGCAATAATAAGCAGTATTATTGTCAATATATATTATAAACCACTTTTATCGCAGTGCCTATATAAACCGGTTACTGACCACTTTTTTAAAATATAATGTACAAATCAAAATTTAAATCATTATAACAGTTTAACCGATTCTTTATTTAACGGCTACCACAAAATTTGATTACAATGAGCACATGGCCGACAATAGTTATCATGACGATATACATAAAACGTAATGAATAAAATATTATATAATATATACTATTGTGGTCTGCGCAAATTATAATTTAAATATGGATAATTTAAACAAATAATCATTTTACATAACATAATATTTTATTGATAAATATATTTTTCCCACATAGAATCATGGTTTTATACCAGAAATAATTTAATATTTGTATTATATAAAAAAAAAAAAAAAAAAAAAAATAAATAAAAAAATATAGAGAATGCGATAAAAATATTATCATTATTTTTTACAGCTGTTATATAAAAAGACCAAATTTGATTAATATAATTATTCTATATAGGTAATTGAATATGCTAAACAAATTAAAATATTGTTTTAAAAAAAATCAAATATCAATAAAATATAAATCATATTAATTTATTCAATATAATTGACTCTGACAACTTTAATAATAACGAAAAACAAGATTAGAAAAAATATATAAATTATATTTTTTATGAAAGTTATTATTATATGATTAAAAAAATATTATTCTAATTATATTACTTATATTATTACAATAAAGTGTGAACGCCTGAAAACATGAAATTTATACCGCACTTGTGAATATTGTATAGTATAAACAATAATCAATAGGGAGTTATTCATATTTTTTTATGTTAATATGACATGATCAACCATCACAAATAAACAATAAAAGAATACTAATTTTAAGTTTTAACTTAGAAAGAATGTTGATTTTTAGTGTATTAAGTTAATAAAAATGATTTTTCTGTTTTAATTGCACATGTATTGGAACTGTAAATTTGTTTGAATACTCTTTAGGTTATAGGTTATTAACGCATTAACTAGCACTTACATGTCATTCTGATTTTAACTTATTCGAACATATTCGTGTATTATTTTAATAGCTTTATAAAGAAAATGTTGCAGTATTATTTTTTATTTATCTCCGTGCTTAATTTTCTACGTATCTCGTATTCTCGTTAGAAATGAACATAAATGTTGAGACTATTCCAACTTGTTAATAAATGCATTCACCGAAAGAGTATTTCAAGAAATTTGTATATAATCAATTATTTTATAGCCGGAATTATTAAACAATAGTATAGTATTATAATAAAGAAAAATAATAAAACACTACTTCAAATTATCATTAGAAAATCCTATGTGGAAATTTTGAAATTATATTTGGATATAAAATAAATCAGAAAAATTAAATTGTTTAAAGTCGACATTATTTTAAACTCAATAATGCATATACATATGATCATAGGTTAGCGGATTTTATTAATATATCTCATCAGTGGCGTATCTAAATTTTTTTTTTTTTTGGTGGGAGGGGACATGAATTTATCAAGTGACTTAATTATTATGCTTATCAATAATTAATAGAAAAAAAAATTTAATTTTTAAATATGAAGACTATAATTATTTGCATATTATATACATCTATGTGTGGGGGGGATTGATTCCCCGTGAATACACCCCGGTGTCATTAAATGTATCCATATCATGAAAATGTTTTATTTTTTTTTTATATTTTTATGAAGTGGACAAATCTGGATTTATTCATAAAGTGAAATTATTATGTATTCAAATTTATATTGATTCCATCTTTCCAAAATTAGAAATCTTCATAATCTATTTTTATAAAGTGACAATGTCTGATAATTAGTGAATATTTATTAAGTATATAATAGTGTATATTAGACGAACTTAAATTCTTTGGCAAGATTGTATGATTGTTTTAAAATGAAAATGTTGTGTAATAAGTGTTGATATAACTTACAATCTCGCAAATTTCAAGATATGTATATATTTAGAAAAAATCGATTAAACTAAGCGTATGCAAAAAATACACAATAATACAATAATAATTAACCACTTACGTAGTGTTTAAATTACTACTTACTGTTACCAAAACTTAAGTATAATAATAAAACATTTACAATGAATTAAATATACATATTATTTGATAGTATCACCACATGTTCATTGACCATTGTACTATTTTATAATATAAAAGTAAACAAATATTTTTTTAAGTATGTAAAACAATAATATGTAGGGGACGTGTAAAATATCAGAAAAAATTCGTGAAAATAGTATTTGAGCCGAAAAAACTTGAAGGAAGTACCTAATATGAAATTATTTACATAGAAAATAAAATTTTAGAAAAATATTACATCCTAATCGTATTTTATGCGAAAATAAAACCGGTGTTTTATTATTATACCGTTCATAACTGTAGACTTGAGATTATTAGAATTTAGAATACAAAACCACAGAATATATTATAATATTCTGTGATTAAACCAAGGTTAGTGAAGTATTTTTAATGTTAGTAGTAAATCGCAAACAATACAAATAATATATTATGAAAAAATAAAATTTTAAACATTCAACATTGGCAAAACTGTCAAATGGGTTTCTTTTAATATTTTCGGATAATTTTTTTCGGTTTAATTATTTTTTTGGGTATAATATTTTCCTATTTAAAATTATTCGTATTTTTTTCGGATGAAACATTTTTGGCCCTCCTAAAATACGTAATATATAATATAACCTCTTAGCACACATTTATATATTTAAAACTAATCAATTGTGAAAGTTGGAAATGTGCAAGTTTCAAAACAACGTAAATCTATGCCAATATTTTTAAACTCGTCTTACTCTATACTGACATACTGTTTATCATTTTTATTAATATAAGATCGTAATTTAGATATTCAATCAAAACTAAACATTAAAATAATGTTTTTTTCCAATAGATATTTTAGAGTTAATTTTCCAATAATATCCTTGTATAAATAAGCTCAATACTCTTTTAATTTCAGGCAAAATAAAACTAACCTTTTTACGTCTATGCCTTCTACCAGACGTTGATACAGAATCCCTTCTACTTCTCTTCCGGCTAGACGAACACACAGAGGGAGAAGGAACGATATGGGAATTTGTATTGGTAGATTTTGACCATAGGAGCTTCTTGAACAACCCCATTGCGAATTTACAATTAATCTAACGCTCTAATAATAGTATACGATGTCGACAAGTATTCACAAGAGAAAAGTACCAAATACTGAATATATATACTTTAAAAATGCATAGGGACTGGTCAGACTGAAGTTTACGAAGCCCTCTATGAAAATGATATGTATACAAGCTACATGTCATTTTATTCCCCCGAGTATGGTGATATAACTATAACTAGGAGGCGTATTCGCATACATAGCGTAGATAGCATGAAATCCAATTAGGTTAATGTTACATTGTACATGCAAAATGTCAAAGCGGCCCTGCGATAACGTCATTTACATAAATGGGTACACTTACCATTTCCTCCACAGGCTCTTCAAACATTTCTGACCCTTCCTCGTGTTTATCATTGGGTAGTAGCTGGCATTCCGTAAACGGCGGGGGTGGAGTGGATGATTGACTTGAACTTTTACTTCTGTCGAAAGCAAAAAAAAAAAAACAATGTAAAAATATATATTAGGGTAAATAATAATAATATTATAATTTTAATCATTTATATTGTTGTTAAATCGTACAATTTGACCGAGACATTCGATATGTCTGAGACGTCAATACTCGCAACTAAACTCAAAAGACAAATCAATCCGAAAAAGAAAGACGTAAAAAATTTAGAATAGCTATATTTAAAATAATTATATTAGGTAAGTTATTTTTTAAATTAATTTAGTATAATAAACATAAAATTACCAGGTACATAAACTATTGTCTATATTATATTTAATATTTATAGAATCATATATTATTTATATTTAATATATAGTTAATACGAATATATAATGAGTTAGTACTTTTGTGAGAAATAGTATATAAAATAATTAAAAATTTAAAAACAGTATACATTTACAAATATACTATTATAAAAGGACAAATAATAAATTATTTATTAGTAATACTAGAAGAATAATAGTACATAATAACTTAATAACATAACATTGTTATCAATTTTCACATGTCCATATTTATATTTTATAAGCATTATCATAATTTATTTTATTACAATATAATATTATAATATTATAGTATTTTATATGTATACACAGTAACGCCGACACGTTTTAGAATAGACAGTTGAATTTGTTTTATTTGATACCCACCTCTATTTTTACCCATTATGTAATATTAGCATCAAGTTTTTAAACAGTATCGGCAAATTTTAAGAGTGCATTTTTCTAGGGACTCACCCCTAATTAAAGGCAGTTCAATTTAACTACCTGAAATATCTGTTCGGCGGTACTGTATGTATAAGTAAAGTAATTAAACATTTAGAACATAACCATATATACTAATATTGTATCAGCAATGATTAAACAGACTGGAATTTATTAACATATGTTGACATCTGTTACTGATTTGGCAGTTATTATAAAATGCATTAAATTTATTATAGTCTAGTCTACAATGACTTGGTGACAAATGTTCAAAGATTGAACAACCTTTTCAGATTTTTTATATTATTTCGTTTTTTACCAAACACCGGTCGAGATTTATTTTCTATTTGAATACAAAAATTGGGCCGACATATTATATTAATTTGGGTCGTGGGAAAATGTTATATTATTTCAATTGGAAATTTTAATTTTAAAGTATATAACTAATTTATACAAATATTCATAGAGAGTAAATTAATTTGTTGTTTTATAACATAGTGCTATACAAGCCTTATTGTTTTATTCTGAATAAACTCTATAGTTGACAAATAGAATATAGTTAAAAGTTTAATACTATGTTAAGAAATACGTTTCACTAATTTGCAAAAGCTGAATATTAAAATATTATGATAATTTGAACGTGACAAAACACAGAATAATTACTTTAACGAATGTTTATAACTTATAGGAAAGTAACTGCAGTCGAAAATAAATAATACGTTAACTAATCATTGATACATTGTATAGTTTATATTATTTTTGTAAAACAGTATTGTAAAATTATATATACACAATAACAGGTGGCTTCTAAATAAAATAAATACCGAAGTATGTAAAAGAGTGCTGCTTATTCCCAAGGCTGAGAATAGGATTTTACAACATTTTTATGTTCTATAACTTCTATATGTATGCCCAAAGCTTAGAGTACAACCTACGTACTAACATGCAAATTGTAAATATATTAGGAAATATTTCACGGGATGATATGAATTTTACACTTTTTATACATTAGTCTTTTTAAATGTTATATAAATATAATTGAAAATATGAAACACTATTTAATCAAATTATCATCGAATAAACATAACAGATTACCTCATTTATGACTCGTTTATTGTTTGCTAAACAAATAAATTGACAAAATATATATACAGGATGATCATGTATATATCATGAGGATTCATGTTACAAAAACAGCAGAGATGACATGTGATAATATTATTATCATACAATTCTTACTATTTCATACTGTTCTGTATATATATTTATTATCTTAGGTATACTTTATACTATATAGTTACTTACCTTGCCACTTTTTCTTGTTATTATTTTAGTTTTATTACGCATTATTTTTAATTAATTAAATTAAATAAAGTCATTTGATTATTGTTTAACCAGATAAATATATGCTAACCGGAGTGTCCGAGTCTGGTATTAAAATACCTTTACGATTCGTCTGATATAAATATATTAAATCGTAATATTGACTGAAGTAATAATACTGAAGCGTAGAAAATTAAAAATACTTAGGTACGGAATATTATACTTAGTACGTAGGTAAATAATATGTAACATAGTTCAAATTTATCGTTTTTAATATAAACAGAAAATTATGAAGCCGAATGAGGGATGACCGTTTTATATATTTGGTATAGAAAAATAACAGCAATATGAAATATATTTAAAATTCAAAACATATCCATAAAAATACACCGATATGTAAACACAATTATATATAATTATGAATACTAATAAATAATAACATCATCATTCACAGTGCACAGGTATGGCGTAATAGGTAATCAAGGTATATAAATATGAAGAATATAGTAAATATATAATGTCTTTATAAACATCTCGAGAAATATGTTGTACAAAAATGACTGCGATCTGCCGCGAGTCTTACCGCGATTTGTATTATAATATTATTTTTTCGACTAGTTAAGGATTTTTTGCGATTACGAAATAATGTAATTTATCACGAAATTGACACTACTCTTATTTTCTCAACACGTTAATAATATGTGAATTAATGCCAACTTGCTTACTTCGAATATTCTGGCAAATGGCACGCGCATATTTTTTGATAAATCAACAGAGCCGTTGCGTTGTCGGAAGTTAACAACTGAAGTGGCTCGGACATGTCCGAAACAGCCGGCACAACGCTTGAACACCGTTGTGATCTCCTCGTCCCGGTGACCGACTTGTACCGGTTGTAGTCGGCGTTGCTGGTGTATTGCCACGAGATCGACGGCGATACGGATCGTCTTTTGCGATATGCGAACGACATAATATAATATCGATACGATTTACAACAACAATTTACTGATTCAGACGCGAAACACAATAGATAATAGATATAATAATACAACTGTCTGCACGGTGTAATTATATGATTATGCTAATGCGTGATTATGTTACTGTTTTAACGACGCGTACGCGTGGTATACATAATATTATTAGTAATTATTAATTAAGTGTAGGCCGCGGTTGCAATGATGAACGTATTGTGTTTTTGTTTAATTTTTGGCAATATTCAATGAGCTTTAATTGGCCGACCACGCGTCCTAATCATATATGACGAACTACAAAAGAGAAATAATAATAATAAAACACAATAGGATTCGACTAAACGGCTAGTTTCAGACTGCGCGAGTCGAGTTATATTATGTAGCAATTATTATTGTTCCATGTTCCAACGACGTCACCGCCAAGTAAATATTGACGGACCAAAGTGTCTTTTTTTTTTTTATCTATTAAGTGTATAACGGAAAGTAATCATTTCAGCGAGCAATAACATTAATCAAAAACATACAAATACAAACTAGTTTATTTAAAATATATATATAATGTGTGTTTGTACCGAGTAGTACTAATTATTAAATGCACGATGTTGCGAGTCAGCGACACTGCTGAAACGTGCGCGGTTTTGTGTGTAAACCGTAAGGACGGAGACGCGCGACTGTCATATAGTTTATTAATAGTCGTTCCAGTGTGAGCGTCTCCAGGATTTTGGCCGGGTTGCCAAACGGACACGAACGAACCGAAGAAAAAGAACAATAGATCTTTTGTGGTCTTAAAAAAACCGTATACACACACTGTTAAAATGGCGTTGTTAACTATGATGGCTTCTATTAAATGTGATAGAGAGACAACAAATCCGTACAACTTCGACAAGTTCGCACCTTTGACCGTTCAATATCAATAACATAGGAATTGAACTATTGGAGTTTAAATAATAATTTAATTAGTAATTACAAAAAAAAACAGTAATTATTCACTTTAAAATAAATAAAATATTTCGAAGTGTGTATTGCTTAAAAACATGAAACCTAAATAATTTATTAGGAAATATTAGGTACCTATATAATATGTTATTATATTTAAATAAGCAAAGCCAATTTAATGTAAATTATGATAATAATGTTTAGTAATTGCTATAAACGATGCGTATTTATTGCATATTTATTGCTATGTGACACACAAATATAATATATTATATTATAATAATTTAGTGATATAGTATAAAATTAACAATTACCATTACCAACCAGTAACAAAATGTATAGTTTTTTTCTTAATAATTAATTTATATACCATATTGATAGAGATGCCATATTTTGTTCCTATGTTCTTTTTTTGACATTTTATGTAATATGATTTATTTGTATTAAAATTCTATTATCAATAAAACAATAGTATAATTTATATTTTTATAGGTTTTTTTTTGTTTTTACTCATATGGAATAATATATAAATATATATCTCATAATGATATCATATTGTCCCATATAATATTTGTAATAAATTAATAGTATGAAGTCTTCATAATTTCATAATTTATTGAAAAAAAAATGATTAGGAATTTGTTATGAATTTTATTTTTCATAGGTTTTGTAACTTTACCAATCTACAAGTCATTTTGGTAGTAAAATAAAACATATTTTTAAATACAATTAATATTACTAGTTAGTGGTTCGTATATGAATAATTTTCAAATAACCAGATTTAGATGAATAAGGAAAGTATTATCTATCCAGACAAACTCAATGGGACATCTTTTATATTTATATACAATCTTTTAATTCTTTACTAAAGCTAAGTAATATAAATAAAGTATCACATCTAAATAAAATCCCCGATAGTGCACTATAACAGTGTTTTTCAACTATTGGTTTGGCAACATACTTTAATTTTTTTTCCATATTAGATTCAAAGTCCCGGAGAACTGCTTTAGCATTACTTAATTTCAAAAATATATTAAACTTAATTAAATTTTTTATCACTTCATGATTCATACAAAGATTAAAATAATAATATATCATATAATAGTAGTGTTTAACCGGTGTTCTGCAGAAACTGGTGCTCCATAAACTTTGTTAAATTGTTCCATAAAATTATTTTAAAATAGGTGAAAAATAGAAAAATTTATTATAAAAATTATTTTTATTTTCATGATTTTTACTTGTACTTATTTTGACTTTTATGCGATCTTGGATTTTCAATATAAACAAATATTAGGATAATGAAACATGAAAAGCTAGATATAGAAGAAAAAATGAGAATACTGCTTTCACACATAAGATTAGATTAATTTTTATTTTGTTTTTTGCCGCCTATGTTCCGCGAAAATCTTCACAAATTAAAAGTTTACACTAAATCAGAAACAGGTAAATGTTAATGTAGAGATAAATGTAATATTAAAACATGCATAAAACTCAATATTATTAAATACCTATAAAAAATTAATTTGAAAATATATAACATAATATCCGTATTATAAATTACATGTTATAATATTCTTGAATTAAAATTAGCGGTTAATAATTAACATTTACCTATGTTTCAAAGGTAAGTCATAAAAACAAGATTTATATATTTTTATTAATGACAAACTAAATTAAAAGTTAAAGAACACTTATGAGTTAATAAAACTTAAAATAAATATATTGGATAGTTTCTAAATTATTTATTGAATTAAATTTTAAAATCTATTATTTTTAATTACATTGAGTTAAGAGAATATTAAATATAATTAAATAAATTTAAAAATATTTTTATACTCTTGTAAATAAGTTAGTAAGTAGGTACTTACTCAAATGATAAATATACAATTTTTTTAACACATAAAAATTTGTTCAATTGGGTGATTTAAATTAAGTACATTAAAACTAATTATTATAATATTAATTTTAATGTAGAATATTTATTGTCCTATTTGATACAAGTCACTACAAGGTTAGAAATAAATACTGAAAAATTATAATTATTAGTTAATGCCCATTTTAAGGCAATTGATATAAATAATATAATATTTATAATAAGACTAAAAGTTAAATGATATATCCTTGTCCTTGTTAGTTGTTATTGACATACCTATAGGGTTATACTAATAAGTAATAATCACTGTCTACTATCATTTATCAATAATAAGAAAACAATATAAACAAAATATGTATTATTCAACAATCATAGGTAATGGGTATTGATATTCATTGTCCATTTAGGTTAATAATGTCAATATCAGTTAGAGGTCTTCTTGTTATTTAAAATTAGATAGGTAAGTGACAATTACTTATGTAAGCTGTCAATATTATTTTTATATCTTGGTAATTTGTTAATATAATCATTGATTATAAAATAGTCTATTCCAGTCTATTCTATATAGCTATAAAAGTGTATAAATATAATTATTTGTTTTTTTAAACACACAATTTTTAGTTTTCTATTTTATTATATAACTAAGTACCTATATATAAAATTTTAGATTTTTGTATTTTAAACTTTATAATTTTTCAAGTCATTTTATATATAATATAAGATAATAATTATGGTCTGGTATAGTAATTTATAAATTATTATTATAATACTTGTTGCTAAGAATTTCTGATTTACATTTCAGTATTCCACATATCTAATATGTCACTAAAATACTTACTAAAAATTAAACAATATTTATTCAATTTGCTCCATAAATCTCTAAACATTTTCACTAGTCTGGCAGTTTAGTCCAACTCTAGATTTTTAACTATCTATATATAGTTATGGATTTTTTAAACAAACCAAATAGCAAATGTTGAAAAATTATAAAAATCATTTTCATTCTACCTGAATGATCCAGATACATTGGGTAAATAAATTTATTATCTAACGTTATTACATGATTAAAACATAATTTAATTACTTACTTATTGTCGATTTTCTTTCCACCAATACTTTCTTCCTGGTCATCTGAGTCGATATAATGCATTTCTTCGTTTTTAACCATAACTATTAAGTATATTATTTACCAAAAGTATAAAGCACAAGAAAATAATAAAACAATTCGCACAATAAACGCTATTATTATATTTTAATACTATAGATAGTCACTAGTTTTATTTTTCCGTATAAATTATTTCAAACCGTTTGGCAATCGGACGCATAATTATATACCATGAATAACGTTGTTTAAGATACCGTTATTCCATGTTAATTATTAATAATATTTTAACCGTGAGATTTCAAAAACTAAACGGTTTTAATTATCAATTAATTGATAGTTTGATTAATTGATTCGATTAAGAAAAAACTCATCATCACAATTGACAACGGAGTATCTACTACGGAATATTTACACCATAATTTGTAAAAACCACAGATTAAAGTATGAAATTATGTCATGATTATAATAACAATAATAATATTATTGAGCTGAATAGTATAAAATAAATATAAACACTAAAATAGTAAACAGTAAATACTAAATTGTAAACATAAAAGTTAAAACTATATGAGTTTAAGTGACAAGACGTATACAAAACAAAGCATATAATCTAATATTATTATCTTCGAACATATTATATCTATCAAGGAGATTGTGTTGTCAACATTATTCAACTAAGGAAATTTACTGTATCGTGGTTGGCGTGTTCTTTTCAAAAGAACCGCGCGCTGTTCAATAAAATTACAGTACAATAAATATTATGTAGGTATTACTAAATCGATACGTCATGGATTAAGATTAAATCGTTATTAATTACTAATTATTATTCACATATTATGAACATTTCATTAACTAATCCAAAAAATATATTATAAAAAATCGGTACATTCTGTTAAGTAACTTTTATGTCCAATCAACAATTAACTGTCATGTTGCACAGGCACGTGTCAAGATTTTATTTTATTGGATTTCGGTTAAAAAAAATGTCTTATTTAAGGTTTCAAATACAAATTGCCATTAATACTACTAATTTATTTCTTATTAATTAAAAATTAAAGTTATTTATTAAAGAAATTCAGGATACCCATTGAAACATACCCTTTTATATTATATGTCCTTGATTACCAAAACAATAGGAACAAATTAACTGTTGATAACCTCCTAGAAACATTTTTAAATAATATTATAGGAACATTTTCGAGTACTGTTTTGAACAAAACTAATTATACTTTATTACTTTATTCTATATTATTAATTAATAATTTCTAAATAGATATGAGAAATAAAATAATTTTTAATTTTCTATTCCCAGCTACGCCATACTTTCTGTTTTAAAAATAAAACAAAATTAATATACTACTTGATTATTGATATAAATAATTATTATACATATTTATTTCAAAATGTATAATAATTATTCATCTACTCTGAAGTTGTAAATCCTTTGTAATTGGTCAGTATTTTAAAATTTTAGATTCTGAGTAAAGTGTTGAATGTATTGGTTTTACAATGATGTTTTTTTTTTATGTTTTTTCGTTAGAAATAATGGTTCGATTACTACAAGTAGGGAATGTTTTCGATAGCAAATTGCATCTAGTTAGTACTATTATTTAGCTCATTTTTTGAATTTCTCAAAAATTTTTCTTTGGGAAAAGAAAAACTACCAAAAAATGTTGAAAAATTGTCAAAATTGCAATTTCTATTATATATATATATTTTTTTTGTGATAATTAATTAAGTTTTGATCATAAAGTCCTTTTTTGAGTATTCACATAGGTAGTTTACACGCATAGTAAATATTGGAATGGATTGGTTGATTTTTTGACTAAATATATAGTTTTGAACTTTTTTCTAAAGATGTTTAATATTATCTGCAATTTTGGGTTTGAAAATTGTATAGGAACCTATTCATAACCTATTAACCTATTTACAAAATATTTTGAAAATTGAAAGTCCAATTTTTAATTATAAGCTTTTATAATAAATTTATGTTATAATCTTTAGTAGTATTGAATATTATGATAATTTATGTGTTTTGAAGTCTAAAAATATTTTTCTTTGGTAGAAATAATTGTCCGAAAAGCACAAGTAGGGTATGTTTTCAGTTTAAAATTGCATCTACTTGGTACTTTATTTAGCTCATTTTTCGAATTTCTTAAAAGTTTTTCCTTGGAAGATAAATAATTACGAAAAAGGCAGAATATCGAAAAAATTATGGTTTCTTTTACTTTGATTTTAAATATTTTGTGATAACTAATTTTGTTTTAATTGTAGGAACTTGACCATTTTTTTGAGTAATCTTATAGTTAATTTACACATGTGGTAAAATTTATCAGTATAATGTATTGTATATTTTACCGAGTTTCTCTCAGAATCGTATTTTGGAATGCACGAGGAACACAAAAGGAACATACAGAATCGACCTTCCATCTTTTTATAATTGTTCAAAACACAATAATGATTTTCAATAAACTATTTAAATATTAAAAAGAAAAATCCTATAAAAAATGTGTAACAGATTATTATAATCAGTATTTAATCTCATAGTATACCATTTTAATAGATAAGAATTAAATTAAATCATTTATATATATAAACTAATTTGTATATTACATCAAATAATATAATTGTTCAAAACATAATATTGATTTTTAATATAACTTAGAAATAAAAGAATAAACAAAAATATTTGTATTAGTGTAATCAGTGAATATAATAGGAATTAGATTACATCATATATTTAGTCAGTCGAATTCAAAAACTTATGTTGAATTTCTTGATTCACAACAAACGCATGACACATACTATTACAACCAAGAGAATTTGGTACTTTTGATGCTAACAAAGTCCATTTATTACGGTAGGTGCAATATGATTCAATACTATAATTGCTGTTTGCCCCACCGAATACATAAATCAATCCATTCATGGCAACAGCACCTGTTGAACAATGTACATAGTTATAATATAGTTCATAATAAATAATTCATAAGCACTTTTCTAACTTAATTTAATAAAAAATTTTCATTTTAAATTGTTTACCTGCTTTAGATCTACGTTTATTTAAACTTGCCACTTCTACCCACGTTTCAGTTATTGGATCATATTTTTCTACTTTATCTAGATATTTATTAGGATTTGCCCAACCTCCTATAGCATATATACAATGTTTATATACACATAGTGAAGGGGATGCTCTTTTATATCGCATTGGTGTTCCGTGTGTCCATATAGCTTTCTCTGGATCAAATATATCAACTGTATTTACTTCAGAGATTCCAACTTTTCCTCCAATCTAATAATTAAAAAAGCAGAAAGGTCAATTTAGGACGTTCCTCCTTCATTCCATGGAAAAATTAGTGGTTTATTATAATTATTAAGATTTGAATGCAATTTTATTCTTAGCGAATCTCAATTTATTAAAATATATTATACTGATAATCCATTTCAAAATTTTACCACGAGTGTAAATTACTTATGTAAATATTCAAAATAAATTTCAAATTCCTAGGATCAAAATTCAAGGAGTTATTTCATTATAAAAATTGTCAGTTATGATTTTGAAAATATTTTGTAAAAAAATTAAGTAGTATATGATTAGGCTTCTATACAATTTTCAAACCAATAAATCCAAAATTGTGGGTAATATTTTCAAAGTTCTATATTTAGCCAAAAAAATCAATTAATCCGTTCCAAAATTATAGAACACTTGTATATTACTTATGTTAGAACTCAAAAAAATTTTCAAATCCCTAGAACTCAATTAGTTATCAAAAAATAAAATAATTTTAAATAATGGAAATCATAATTTCGCTAATTTTCCGCCAATTTTTGATAATTTTTCTTCTCTTAAGGAAGAACTTTTGGGGAATTCAAAAAATGAGCTTAATAAAGTTTCAACAAGATGCAATTTGCTACAGAAAACATTCTATACTGTGGTAATCACACCATTATTTCTACCTGAAAAAATGTTTAAAAAGAAAAAAAAAACACCTTTGTAAAAACAATACCTCAATCATTAGAGCAACACGAAAAAAAATGTTGGCTCTATCATGATCGAAATATCCTATAGCAAATATAAGAAACAATGTAGTTAAACATATTAAACCAACTCTACAAGGCCAACAATAAATTCATCAACTAAAAAGAAACATAAAATGTCAACAAAATTCCAGTAGTACATGTTACCATATGAAAAAGTGCAAAAAATAAATACATCCAGTTGTCCAAAAATTTAAGCACTGCAACTGTACTGGTAATTGAAATTCCAATGTCAATTTAAAAAAAATCAAACTTCTTGTGCAATTAAAATGTCACAAGTCTCAATTGTAAAAATAAAGATATAAATTATAAATGATAAAATAATTCCGAAATTGTGTTAAATAAATACCCATATTTTTTTAATACTTTTTCGAAAACCAACTAATATTATACTCATACATAAATGTATAAATGGCTATGTAATCCAATTAGATATAGAGATAGATTATCACATTGACTAACTTTGTTTAGATATTATATACAATAGCTAGATAAGTAATTAATACAGCCTAATTAATCACTTTGACCAAAATTGGTAGATATAATTTCTTTGTCTATATATACATATATATATATATATATTAAACAATCATCTTCTTACAGCATAAATTAATCCGTTAAGTACAATAATTTCGAAATTTACTCTTTTGGATAACATTGTATTTATTCCAAACCATTTATTTATATCCATATTATAGTATTCACAATGGTAATTCCCGATCTGTAAATAATATTAACAAATCATAATTATGCAAATATTATTAAATTTTATTATAATCAAAATTTTTAAAATTACTATACCACATAAACGCGACAGTCAATTTGAACCATATTTGAATTAATATGAAATGCCTGCGTTCGTTCAATATCTATCCAATGATTATCAGCAAAATCATAAATACTTGCTGTATTCATTTCTATTACATTATGATAGTCTTCTTGCAAATCCCAAAACGGGTCATCAAGAAATTGAGAATGGGGGTCAACTGAGTAATTACAATGAAAGTTGGATTGTAGACCACCAATATCAATAATTCGACCATCTTCCAACAACATTATTGTACCAGCCGAATTGCTAGGTAATATTATTGGCATTGTTTTCCATTTATCCGTTACACAATTAAATAATAGAGGTAAATGTTTTTTACCACTGTTACTCATTATTAAAATATACTGAAACAAATAATAGGTATAGTAATATTATTATATAATCTTAACAATTTTTATACATTAGTTGGAAAGTAAGAATTTGACGTTTTTTCATTTTCCTATATTATTTATTTAACATTTACCAATACTTTGTAATATTATTAATACTTAATATTATTCATTAAGAAAACATTATAGTCATATTTGTTGTCTCAGTTTTATATGAACATAATATAGTAAACTTATTTACCACATTCTTACTTTTTAGATCAGAATATAAACTATACACTAGTGTTTTTTTTTTTAATAATTTATTATAAGTGGTTAATATTTTTTATAAATGCACATAACTAGTTTCAAAATAAAAATATTATAAAAAACTAAACATTAAAACACAGTTTATATTATTTTTCAAAAATTTGATAATAAGTAAATTCACCCTAATATTAATTAATAATTATAAATCAATTGTAATTTATAGTAAGATTGGGGTACATAGATTTACCATGTTATGTGTATGTAAGATAAGGACAAACAAGGGTATAAAACATCAAATTTAATTCAAGCATAGCCTCAGTTTTCTACAACAAACAACAAAAATGATGTATTTTAATTATATGTTTTGAAAGAACACGTGTTGTTACAAGTATTAAAAAATAAACGTCGAATATTATAATTATGTGTCATAAAATTTTATGAATTAATATTTAATTTATAAAGATTATTTTGAATAACTAATTGTTTATGCATAAAACACTACAAAATATATTTATAGACAAATCTAATCATTTTAGCCAGATTTTACTATGTTCATAGTATTATGTTTTATGCACAAAATTTTCACGATGCTCTTTTAAAATATACTTTAACAAACATATATTATATAATTACTACTACGGAGACTAAAATAATTTATATTTTTATGCTACTACAGAGATTAACACATTAGCAGCATTAGTAGGATTTACTTTATTCTTTAAATAAATAATATACCGAGTATTAAATAGTTTTTGGAATAATGACAAATAACAATACATACATAACTTTATAAAAAATAATCAATCATTTATGAGAAATTAATTATGAATTAATAATTAGTAATATTACACATGTCATAAATTATATTAAACTAGATATAATTAAGGCCCATTTTCTACTTACTAATAGGAATGAGTCTCATGTTTACATCAGTAAAGTTATCTATCAATTTCTTACTAAAGATAAAACTAAAATAACCATTTTTTTCAAATCAAAACATTGATAGGAGGTCCAGGTCTTATAATATTTAAGAGGGTCTACCAGTATATTCCCAGTATCTCAATACGCGCCTACCACAATAATACTTGTATGAGGAATAATTATATACCATTATACAATTATTATTATACAGCATACGGAATTAATTCGCAGCAAACATGTTAGGACAGTAATCTTTAACAACTTCATCTTTTTGACTTGCAGCTCTTTTTTTTACTATACACTTTTTGAGACCAAAATTTGTATGCCTAATATAATTTTATAATCTTATTTTATTTTAATTTGTAAAAAAAAAACTATCGCAACCAAATATTTAAGCTTACACAACTTAAAATTGGTTAGGTTGAAGACCACTACTTTAAGAAATAAAGAGATATTGTAATATATTTTTTTTTTTTTAATGAAAATATGTTAAAATTATATAACTGTAAACTATTTTAATATTAACCTCTGAATAATTTGAACGGTATTTGGTCCGAATAGATTGTGATACTTCTAATCCAGTACCATTCACTGCTTGAACAGCATATGCTTCAGTCAAATATTTTATACCTGATAAATGATTATATGAATAAATAAATTTAAAAAAAATAAATTTTATAGTTACAACTTACAATCAATATTTTTGAGAAGTGGTTCGGCATCAACTAATTTCAAATATTCTGAGGAAACAAGTGGTAAACGTACATATTCCAATAATTCAGGTAGATGTTTTAAACGATTTTTTAAATCATGTTTTATCCATTTCATTACAGATTTATATACCTAATAATAATTAAAACATTATTTATAATTGTATATTCTCATGTACTTTATTCTATGTAATTTATAACTATATATATTTATATAAACTATATTATAAATTAAAGTATTTTGAAAAACCAATTTTAATATTTTTTGCTGTATAGTTAATAATTATTAGAAATTTAAGAACACTATCAAACAAAATTTCAAGTCAGAAACTTTAATATAATTTTAATATCTTACAAGTTTGGGTTACACTAGATAAATTAGGCTTATATAAGTATATAGTTGCATTCATTTATCACTAATTTTATTTAATTTTCTTTAACAAAGAATACTTTTAAATTTTAATCACATTTTGTCTATACTTACTACTTCTTCTTTGGAACATAAATAATCACTTTTAATCATTTGTAATATTTGATCAAAAGAAATCAACACAAACTCTTCATTTTCAATTACAAGCCTACAATATAAACATAGATTCATAATTATTATGGCATATATTATTTGTACAAAATACTATAATTATAATTGAAATTTGTTTATAAAATATAAATGAATTTAAAATTTTGATATTAGACAATTATATTACAATTATACTCATACTAATTTTTTTTTACAAAAAATTAGTAATTAATATGAATAAAGACTATTTTTTAAAATTCATTAGACAAGTATTAGTATATTACTTACATATAATTTTCTAAAACATAATCCAAACAGTATGAATAAAACTCGCTTAATCCTAGACATTCTGCCATTTCTTTCATATTTAAACAATTTGATATGTAAATATTGGATTTAATAAAATCAACACATTTATTACGAACTGATTCATCAAATTGTAGCAAACATATCCCAATCAGAATTTCCTATAAAAATTGTGATTAGTAAACTTTATTCAAATACAATTCAGGTAATTTAATTTCTAATGATGAGCAATAAAATACATTTAGAGAGACATGGAATAAGAATAAACTTGGTAAGTATATGCCTAACAAAAATTTAAGGATTATAGTATATTATGTATTTGATATGTTCGCAACACCATGAACAAGGGTAGGCATTAAAATATATTATATCCGATATTATGGACATTTTTAGAATAAATAATACTTTTATTGTTGAAAATAAGGAATTTGCAGCTAGGTATTACATGTTTGATACCATTATTAAGTGGTAAAAGTAGGACGGGGTGAAAACTAATGAGGGAAGTATTTCCATTAAGAAACATATTTAATCAGCTGATTAGTAGCCAAAAATTTAAATTTAATATATATTACATAACAAAATACTGGCAAATTAAAAGTAAAATATAAACTTACTTGTATATATTGTTCAGTTACAAGTAATTCAGATGTGTAAATAAAGTCGATTAACAGTTTCAATACATGTGGATCTACTTCTTGAATTATGATTTCTGATTCTGTGGCCTCTTTAAATCCACTGTTAAACATAATATTGAAGTATTCACTATTAGCTGCAAGTAAGACTTTATGAGCCAAAAAGGATTCACCATTATTTGCAACAATTTTAACGTCACATAATTGATTATTTCTAAAACGAGCAAATTAAATAAGTAAAATTGGAACAATGTTTATGATAATTAGTACAAAATTACATTCTCATTTCATTAAATTTATTGGACCAATTATCATATGGCATTTTAATAACAATATTAACTTCTGGTTCACCATGGTCCTGTAATTCTTGGGAAAGCCTAAAATATAATAAACAACATTTTATCAATTAAAAACAATTTTAAATATATTATAAAATAATTGAATAAACCATTTTTAAACTATTAAAATTAGCAAATAAATATGATTTTGAAATTATTATTTATGTTATACAATTTTCTTGTGTTACAATTTTTTGAAATAAACAAAATATTATACATTTATGGTAATACAAAATTGATATGATATTTTGGAATTAGGATTCTGTATGACTAGACTGTGAGATCTGGTTACGATAATAAATAATTTCATTCTTTCTTGAAACATCCGTTTTCTACTCAGATTTGAAATTTAAAAATAACAACACTATAATAAATTAATCTTGAAATGATTAAATTATCAATTAACTCTTGAAACTTAAATAATTATTGATCTAATAGGTATTATTTATAACATTGTAATATTTCATCTTACCTCATTTTTTTGGTGATCGAAGAACACATTTTTGTTTGTTTTTATCTAGGAGACTAAAAGTTAAAATTTACTTTTTAATATTTTTACATTTTAATTTGAGACTTGCGTTTTACCAATTTAGTGTTTTCGTCTTCTGAACATGAACATTGAAGATAACACAAACTTCTATACTAGTAATACTATATTTTGAGTAAATAAAGTATATATATTTAGTATATTATTAACAATAGTCGGGTTTCTAGAATAGGTAGTATAGAAATTAATGGAATAATGGAATACATGATAAATATATTATCACTAATCAGATTGTATGCGATAGTATTTTGTTGTTATAGATACGAATATGGAATACCCAACAAGCTAAAATAATATGAAAATAGTGCGACAAAGAACAGCTAGTTTTATAGACTTAGAGCGCTTTCAAATTATATGTAATTATCAAGGAAATTATTATATTCCGGCTCTTTTTATTAATAATATAAACATATTAAATTATATTTATTATAAATGTATATAATATATTAAGGTTTAGGATCTTAATTCGTGATTATAGAATACAGATCGTAGAGCAAATTCCTTAGCGGTAAACGTTGAGTCGTTGACAACGTTTCATAACAGAGAAATACATTGTCGGAGGCAGTCGTCCGAAAAATGATAAGAATCCAAGAATGATAAAGATTAGGAATCAAAAAATTAGCACCAACTATTGCAAACAAAATATATTTCATTTATTTTATTAAAATATTTTATTTGAATTATAATATAATATAAATATTGATATAAGTTATTGAAATTTAATGATAATAATTATATAATTTAAAAGTGGAAACGTCAATTTAGGATGTTTCTCCTTCGTCCCTTCATAACTCGGAGAAATTAGTGGTTTATCATAATTATTAAGATTTGAATACAATTATATTGCATTAGAAAATACGATTTTGAGCGAATCTCAATATATTAATATATATATTTCCAAATTATCTAGTTTCATTGTAATCAATTAGTAAAATATTGTAAATCGGTAATGTTATATATTATTACATTTATTTATTATATTATATAACATTATAGTGAAAACAAAATAATTTAAATTATTTTAAATGATTAAAATGAAATTTGATTATTCGAAAACTGATGAACATAAATTCCTACTTATATAGTTACATTTTATTATAATAAAACCTTAAATATATTATAATCAAAAACTTTTATTGTTAAAAATGTGTACACTTTATTTTTCATTTACTATTTTATATTCTGAGTGAAGCGAAGAATGTGTATTGGTTTTACAAAGATATTATTTTTTATGAAATTATTTTTTAGGCTAAAATTAATGGTTCAATTATTTCAAGTAAGGTATGCTTTCGGTTGATCTACTTCATAATAATAATGCTCCTAATAATAATCGTTTTTGCTAAAGATAACTGGCGTGTGCGACGAAGACGTACACCTACGACGGAATAAACTTGCCTGTCAGGAGGTTAGATAACGCAAACAATAAAGGAATACAATTGCCGCCGTTTAATCAAACGTGAAAGGTCAAAATTCAATCCCGAAGGGGAAAACTTGCCACCAAAAGATGTCACCCGAAGACCACTAGATCGCGGACGCCTCTAAATCCGCTAAAGGTGGATAAGACTCTACGAAATTTACTTTAAATAAATGTTCTTCCACAAAAGGAGTTTTGTGTACGCCGAAGGCGAAATACCGACGAAATCGATATACCTTATGCTAGTTATAAAGAGAAAAAAATAAGTAGATGGGTTAATTAATGTTATTTAAACAATATTGAGCAATAACGTGGGTATAAAAAAATATTTCAAAAATAATGTTTTGACTTACATGCGTTGTTATTGCCAGTTATTTATTTCTAACTATTAATCAAATTTGCTGGCTTAAACATAAATTGTCAAGACTATTTAAAATATTGAAAACCATCATACCATTATCAGATATTGACACGAGCAGTAGTCTTTTTTCGATACCTATTATTATACTTTTTTTACATCCAATAAGCGAACGAATATATCAATTATAATATTTACAATTATTACAATGGGCATATTTTGTAGTTGTTATTCGAAAAACGATGTTTTGGATTCAACAAAAGCCCTTAAGAAAAAAAAATATCAAGAAAAACAAAATAAACATATTCAAACGTATTTGCAATTGTTGCGGAACAAACCGCAAAAACGAAGATAATTTCGCACAAATAACCGACTGTATTTCGATGGGCCCCCCAGCCGAAGATTCGATACAGTCAGCTTCGGAATCGGACACCAATTATTTCTCTGATGAATCTGATTATTACTTCACCGCGAAGTCGGTAACTGCCTTATCATTAGTTAGTGTTGAAGCAGAGAACGTGGTGAACGTGGTCGTAGAGACGAGACCGAAGGCTGTAGACGTAGCCGTTCAAACAACGGCCTATAAATCACCCGTTTCAATTTTAAACGAGTACGAAATGAGAGAAAAAATACATATATCGTATTTATGGGTCGACTATCGGACGAATATTGAAAACGGCCACCCGGTCCCATATCTTTGTCAAGCTAGGTGTATTGACACCTACGGTATGCTATTAATTTAAACATTTTAATTGTAATATTTTTTTAATCGCCATGAATCGTTTTTTAGGCTACGGCAGGGGGTGGACGAAACAGTTGGCCAAACGTAATACGGCTGAAGATCTTCTGGAAAAATTAACTATTTTAATTTATTTCACAGTTATCGAACCAATTCCCGTACCAATTTCCCAATTATCATATTTAATTGTAATCCCATTTATCAATATTGTAAATTGTTATTTTTTTTATTTATGTTATATAATATATGAAAAACAAATAATTTACATAATTTGAAATATTTTTAAATAATATGATTATTCGGAAATTGGTAAACAATAATTTTTTAATAAAATAGATAAAGTAGATGGGTTAATTAAAAAGAGTAAATAAAAATGCCTAAGATTATAAAAGGGAGAACAGCAAATTGACGACTGCCAGATTACTGTAAGCCAGCATAGACGAATATAAAATGATGTACTAACGACATCACCGACAACTACTGAAGATAATGTCATTTAACATGTCTAAATTATATTTAGTTGTAACACTTCTATTCTAAACGAGTTATTTTAATTATTAAATTTGACTAATTCATTTTGATACGGATCAATTTTAATCTATAGTTGGCACGCAACTAGAGATGTTAAATTTCAGAAATTTAATTTTGAAGAAATTTCCTAGTGAAAATTTCCAGAAATTTCAAAAATATATGTTTTTTTAAAAATTTAATTTTAATTTAACTTATCAAACCTAATTTTTTTGTTAATTAGCTTTAAAGAATTTATAATTAATCTTTAAATTGAGACAAATATTTTATTCCCTAATTTGATCTAATTTTTAAATGGTATTAGTAAATTTAATTTAAATAAATAATAATCAATATATATTTGTTTAAATAGAGATAGACTCAATTCTTTATTATTAGTCTTATTTAGTCAAAACAATTCATTTTATTTTATACTTAAATAATCATCCCGTGTTAGTACATTTACGTTCGTATTGTTTGACAAAACGCGCACGAATATAACTGACATATCACTACAATTTGACCATACGCTATAAACAATATATTTACCATAATGAGTATACTCTGCTATTATTACGACTGGACCAATAATTATAATTAGCTGATATTGCTTACTCTTTCCAATATTTCATAAAATCACTCATTTTAACCATACGATTTTCTTTACCACCACATGCAATGAACAGGGGCTTCATCAAATAAAACGGCAAGTCACATAACTATAACGCACAAATAACATATTGATTTGATATACCGAAATCCACAGTGGATAAAATTCTTTAATATATTTATTACTTTTGTTATTTTGTCGAAATGATTTTTCGAAGCTTGCGCATTAGGTAATGTTTGAAAAAATGCACTTATTTTATCTTCAATCATATCATATTCCCGACGGAAAATAGAATCTGTGCACGTAATTATAATATGTAAAGTGTATTTTAATTTAAACATTTTATACTTATAAAACAAAACTAATTTTACTAAAACATAATATTGAAGCGATTATATTACTTAGGTATCTCGTACTTTGAGTTTGCTAGGGGAATGCTTTCCAATGAAATATTAGCCAGCGACATACTAACTGCAGCTGTAGTAATTACGTCCGACGTATGGGTTTGATGAGAAATATTTTTTGTCTTTTTCTTCTGAATCGGTCTAAAAAACAATATAATAAGCATTAAACGTCATTTAAACAATCCCTTATTATTGATATATTTTAATAGTATAATTTATAGTATTCGATAGACATGTAAATCTTAAAACATTAATAAATTTAATTTAAACCACATAAACAGTCAAGGCCGAATTAAATGGTTCATAATATAATATTATTATCTATAATTCGTTTCCTTGTTTTTATTAAAAAAATGTAACTTAATATATGTGCCAACCAAATAGTTATGAATTCAATATTTTAAAGATAGAATTGTAATAAATTTAAATCACCTATTCATATAAAATCAACGTACAATATTCAATTATAATTTTAAAAGAATTTAAATTTTTATATGCATTTATAATATTATAGATACATACATCCAAACTGTGTAAACGAGTTATATTTTCATTCATGTTTTCCGAATTCGCTGCGTTAATATAAATCGTGGTCTTGTGTACTGTGACGTTACCCTTCAATCAAATTAAAAAATCATAATATATGTAATGCAATTACATCATAAATAAATAGGTACATACTTCAAAAATACTTCGATAAATCCAACTTTTCTTTGGATCGTTCGTGTTCACCAAATTATCTCTGTTGGTACCAATTGTCGTTCTAAATATTGTGTCGTTACTCTTTAATAAAAATAGGAAATAATTATAATGCATTATAATTAAATATAATGTAACATTACACAAGGATTGAAAGAAGAAATCATTAATGAAAATTATTGCAAGCCTCTTTTGTTGTCAAATATTATTTATACAATTATTACCTACATGAGTACCTATAGTTCGTTTAATATGTGTAAACGTTACTTTACATACTACAATTTTCGAAGTTTCTTCATCATCAATACTAATAACTGACATATGACTATTATCGTGTTCGTCATATTCGAAAATATCAAATTTAGTGTTGGAAACTTTTGATTCAGATTCCTCAGATTTGGATAACCAATTTCGTAATCTTCTCCAAAATTTGCTTTTGGGTTTCTGTAAATTTGAATATAGAATAATATTTTATAGTTTAGCATTTAAAATACACATTAAAATTACAATATTATAATACATAATTACTTTAATTTTCGTAGTCGTATTTGTCTCATTGTCTCTCCTTATATGATGTTCTGGCTTATAAAAGCAACAGCATAGTTTATGCAATAAATTGCATTTGGTTTTCTGTAAATTTAAATTTATATTTACTTTTTATTTAGAGTGTGTTTAATGTACTCAATAATTTGAATAATATACAATTATGTACCTATTTATATTGGTAGTATTTATAAATAAGGTATAGAATGTAACTGGTTTAATTCATAATACTATAAGAATGTATGAACTGTGGAAATCAGTGCTTTAGGGAAAGGACTAAGAATTAGTAGAATTAAAACTGAGGCATTCGTGTATGATTTTGTAGGAAGTGATATTGAAATGAATGGAGTTAGGCATATAATATAATGAAGATGAGTGGTGATGTATAGTGTACGATTGTATGAGACTAATGGGTTCAAGAAGACAAGAACATAGATCGGTATTGTTAAAGAATAGTAGTTATTAGAAGGACATGGTAAATAGCGGAGATTTTATTGAGAGGGGGAGGGTAATTCAAAAGAAGAGGTGGACAAAAGGAATAGAGGTTTTTGAAGATAGCTTGTGTATTAATGGACGAGATAAAAGAGATCGAGATCTATAGAGATGTAGGACTCGATTGTTTAGTTTGGATGGTAAGGCGTATAAGTAGGTGAGTAAAATACACGGAAATATAAATGTATACAATAATTACTTTAGATTTCCGATACGCTTCTGAAATCCCTTCCATCTTGCTTCCTAATATTTATGCCCAGAGAGATACTAGAATTATTATTCGCGTAATAGTAGTATAATAATTTGAGAATTATGTGTGAATGTTGCGTATTGATGCGCATTCGTGTACGTCTCTGGGTGCAGTGAGAAAATCGCACGGTGGGTCTTGTTTATTGACAAATTTTGTTTAAGAATTACGTTGCGAAGATACCATATTTCAGCCAGAATTGTAATAATTGTTATTATTACTTTAAATAGGTCTCTCGTATCTTATTATTTATTTTTTTATTCGTTTATTAGAATTTTTAAATTTAAAATAATAATAATTAGCAATGTACTTTATTACTCTACTCACAATGATATGGTTGATATTCACAACGGTATCTTCGCAACGTAATTTTTAAACAAAATTTGTTAATTGTCTTATTATATACAAACAATTGTTTACCACTACACTTAACTTTTTTCATAAACATTATTTATTTATAAACTGTATTATCTAATCACAAAATGTCGAGAAATATATTAAAACGTTCTGCCTCTATAACACCAGAGGTTGCTATTGTTGTTAAAAAAATTAAACTTGATAAAATAATCAACTGTAACATAGAAGATAACTATAATAATTTTTCATTCGAATATGACGACCTCCGCAACGATGAACCAGAACATGAAAATTCACCATCGGATAGGTCAGATGACGATAGTTATTTTTATAGTGATGATAATGATGACAGTTATGATGGAAGTGATAATAGTGATGAGGCTAAGGAAAGTAATGATGATGGCGAAGATGATTATGATGATGACGATGACGATGAAGAAAATGACGGAGACGATGACGATGATAGTGAAAACGGAGAAGACGATAACACCTCACATCAAAATTTAGAAAGAGTAAATAAAAATATTTTGTGTATAATTTTGACTGCTCGTACTTAGTACTACGCTGAAGTGAGACGGATAGCAATTTTTTATTGTAATCCATCGACATATCTTTGAAAGTATAAGTCATTTTACTTTATATGTGATGGTCCATGGTTGATATAATGTTAATGAACTGATTAACAAAATAAATGTATAACGAATTATATTTATTTTCAAAGATATTCGATAAGTTACAACTTTATTATTAATAATAGTAATATTATTATTTGATATAGTATGCAAAAGTCATATTACGATATTTTTTTTTTTTAAACGCCGTTGAGCATAATAATTTGTTATTGCGACTAAAACTAACAGCACTGTAGTAACTAAATCTTTGGGTATATTTAAATTTATGATATACATATTACATAAATAATCGTTTTAGTTTTTATCGGACAGTTGGATTGATATTATTTATTTGGCAATAAAGAATTCTCCAAAGGAATATTTATCGTATGAAGAAATTCAAACTTTTGCCAGGTAAATTATAGTTAATGCATATAAATTTCGTTTTTTATAATGTTAATAATTTTAGACGATGGTTCCCAATTTATCGTGAGAAATCCTACATATTAGAAATTTCAACAAATATAGCTTTCTATAATAGATACCTCATTCCATGTAGAACCACTAATTTGCGAAGATTGATATCTTATCCTATCAGATGGACAATCAATCATTTATTTATAGATCGATTTGAAGCAAAGTTATGGAGAAAATTTACGGAAAACGAATTATATATTAAATCAGGAATGGAGCATCCTGGTACATAAATTATTATAAGTTTTAGTATTTATTATTATTTTAAAGGAAACTTTAGTGCAAGACAGCATGGGCAAGTTACCAACTTTTTTAAACATGTTTAATTAATTATTCTAGACATTTTTAAAATTTTTAAACAAATTTAATTTAATTTAATTTAAATGTTTCTTTTAATTATAGTAAAATAAATTTAAAAAGTTGATAATTAAATTTAAAAAATGTAACTTAATTTAGTTAAAATATTTTTTTTAAAAAAACTATTGTTGTTTATTCAAATTAGTCTAACTCTTTAATGCTCAGTATCGTTAAAATATAGTGTGATACAAATTTAGCATAGTAAATTAATTAAGTTTTAATCTGGGGAACATCGAACGTTAACAAAAAATAATAATAATCTTCGTCATGGACTACAAACATAATTGGTTATGTGTTCTTGACTTTATGAGTAAAAATATACTTAATTCAAGGTTATATAAAATGTATATTATCTTTAATTACTATTAAATACTTAACATATTACGTGCATATTAATTTATAATTTATGATTAAATTAAATTTTAAATTTTAATTACAGAAGAATTGTTTAATCTTTTAAACGGATATGGCCAAAATTATTTGGGATTAAATACTTCAAATAGAACATTACATCATTAGGTAATTATAATAATTTATAAATTTTATTAGAACTGTAATTCTAGGTAAGTAAATAATATTTTACATTTAAGCTTAATTAATTTAATATTTTAATTAACTTAACAAACAATGGAAAATCTACCATCACTAGAAGTATTGCTTTTATGACGTATATTTTAGATGTCTTTGAAACTGGTAATCAAGTTGATATTATTTTTACAGAATTAAAGAAGGCCATTAATACGATCGCCCACAGCTTTCTTATCTCTATTCTAGATTAGGTTTTGGTAACTTTTTTCTAGCTTGATTATAACACCCTATGTCTGACTTCATGGAAGAAACTTGTTATTCTTAATAATGCGATTTTCGATTTATTCACCTCTTTATCCAGTATTCCTCATAGTAGTTAATATTCTTTTTATTATTTTCATAATATCTTTAAATTACTATATCTCTTTGTTAAAGTCCTTTATAATGCTGATGATATTAAAATACTTTTCAAAATAAGCTCTTCTTCTGTCAGCCTCTTTTTTTTAATCGGATGATAATCGTAATTTCTATTTCGAAAAATGTTACTTCATATATCCTCATCCAGGAAACTGTCTTCAAAACTCAATCTTTCTCTTCACTTTTTAGTTCTGCCCTTCAGCGTGTTGATACCATCGAAAATCTAGGATTTTACTATACATATCTCTCACTCTATTAAACACCATATCAATGTTACTTTCGGGAGGGCAATATGAATCTTAGGTTTTTTAAAGCGTAATAATTGATATCATTCTTTTCACCTCCCCAAATGTCTCCGCACTCACTATTTATATTTGATGATAAAATATGAAATCGTAATTTGGTATTCATACTTATCCTATGACCAGCTATGAATAAAACTTGTTAAAACCGTTTTCTTTCTTTTGCAGCTTTTCAAATCAGATTCAAAAAATCAGTCACCTACAAAGATTCCAGAAATTCTATTGCTACTATACCTATCACCTCGTACCTATTGTTACCCCCTCTTAAATTAATTTATGAATTGTTTATGTACACTTTATATATTTAATTTTTTTCATTTACTCCCTTCATTTTATATTCTATATTATATTATATATATATATATATTATTTTATAGAATATTTATAATGTTACCCATATAAATTACACGTTATTTTTTTCCTATAAACATTAATTAATTATTTTAATTTATTATATTAATATTATATTCTACATTATATTATAAATCAATGGCGGCACTAATATTTTATGTTGGAGGGATAGCTGAGTATTTGACCTAATCATCCCCTCCCCACCAAGAAAAAACATGAAAAAAATTTAAATATTCTTGATTTCTTTATCTCTTTAGTACGAAAGTTCTGGATGACATATTAACACATTTTTCTGTAGTGCTATATTTCTAATGTTTACATTACAAAGAATAGGGCGAAATCATTGTTACGCAAAATAGAAAATTAAATTATATAAAAACTCAAATACCTTTAAAATGATTATCATTTATTTGATTAACGCACTTACATATACCGCCATGCAATTGTACTTGTGAAGTTATGATCTGCTTAAATACTTACATATAGCATTCAACCGGCCACCAACTACCCACTTTCAAAACATAATGTGAAACCTATCCCAAAAAACCTCTTTCCTGCCGCCATCGCCACTGTGAACTAATGATACTTAGTTGAAAGTGAAATAGTTTTTTTAAATAAAATTATGTAATTATATATATATAATTCGATGATACTTCGTGAAAAAGGCGTAACCGCAAAATATCGAAAAGCACGTTTTTGGTAACAAAATTTTAGATAATTATGTACAGCGGCAGATTGGGCCGCTCAGACACCGGGAGAATTCAAAAGTAATTTATTTCTTTTACTATAATCTTAAGGTTTAAATTATAGACTTACAATTATTTACTATTTCTAATTAGGTTTATTTTTGTGAATAATTATAAATCTTCTATTTAAATTATGACCATTCTTATGACTTAATTTATTAGATAATTCATTTTGATTAGAATCAATGATTGCAAATTTTATAGTAATTTCTTTATTTAATATAATAATATATTATCATGAACATTTATAATTTTAAAACAACTTTAAACAAATATAGTCAAGATAGGGAATAATACAATTTTGTTTAACATTTAGTTAAATAGGTAGGTAGAAGAAAAATTCTAGCAACACGAAAGTCTATTTTCCCCTGTCTAAAATGGATTATATTAGATGGAATATAAAAAAAAGTGAAAAAGGCCGATTGTGGACGTTCCTCCTTCGTTCCTTCGGTCGGAGAAATTAATGGTTTATTATAATTATTAAGATTTGAATGCAATGATATTGCATTAGAAAATACGATTCTGAGCGAATCTCAATATACTGCAATATATTATACTGATAATCCATTTCAAAATTTACCACGAATGTAAATCACATATGTAAATATACAAAACAAATTTCAAATCCCTATGATCAATATTTAAGGAGTTATGTTATTAAACAATTATAATAAGTCTAAACACAAAACTATAGGTATGACACCCGAACAAACAGACGAAAACTCTACTTTAGTTACATTTAAGCAACGTAATATTAATAGAAAAATTAAATTTAAAGTAGGGGACAAAGTTTGTATAAGTACACAGAAAGGTATTTTTACTAAAGAATACCTATCAAATTGGTCTACAGAAATATTAACTATCGTAAAGATAAATAACACATCACGACCCACTTATAATCTACAAGATTATACCGGTTAACCAATTGTCGGTTGTTTTTATTCCGAAGAAATATGTAAAACAAATTATTCTAACGATTATTTAATCGAAAAAAATCATACAACGAAAAGGTAAACAAACCTTGGTTAAATAGCTTTCACATAATATAATTCACATAATAGTTACATAAATACTAGTGATATTAAAAATAATATAAGTCGCGTTCCAGCAATGAATGTGTTTGGTGGTTCGTTTGAAGAAGACCGAAATTTAATTATTTCCAATCTTGAAAATTTAATAAAAGTCATCGAGACTAATATTGCTGCATTTAAACAATCAACAATTCAAACACTTGAAGAAAATGAGAAAAATTTTAAATAAATCGAAGAAAATCAAATAAAATCAAATATAGATATTTCAAAAATATTAGTCCGCGTTAATAAAATCGACAAAGTGAAATAAACTGTAATGTCATCGGCTATATTAGATATTTTATTAGTCTGGAGGGAGTGGTTGAGGGGTGGAGGTGATGAATGAGGAAGTGGTTTAGGGGTGGCGGTGTTGGGGGGGAGTGGGTGAGGGGTGGCGGATAGTAGGGTGATACAGAGTGTAGAACAACCACAAAATCTAAGAATTAATTCAAATATTTTTGAAATCCTCAATTTTAGGTTAATCAATTCAACTATTACAATTATTATTCTTTCATATTCGATTTATCTATGTTAGTGGTAGTAATTTAATTTTAATAAACTCGTAAAATAATTACCTAAAGTTAGTTAGATTTTAAAAATGTCTAACTCTAGACACGTTGTTCTTAGATATGTACATTTCATGTACATTAAATCAGGCTCTTATAATCTTATAATCTATAATAGCTAAACTGCAAAAAGTTACATACACGATTATTTCTACAATGCAAACACATAAAACGTTTAAGTAAATTACAAAACAAATATCATAACGGCACAACAATGAACCATGTTTTTGATTTCAATGAGAATAAAATATATAACCCTATATTTGTATATAAAAAAAAATGTAACTTTATTCTTAACTAGTTGTTGAATATAAATAGATAATTAAATAATTAAAGACCAGAAGAATAAGTCATAAGAAACAATATCTTAAATGTTTTCATTTATCGTAATAATTGGTTTAAATATTACATTTATTTTGTTTATACATTTTATTATAATAAAATTATTAAGGATATAATATCAATAATGAGCATTATACAATCCAATGTGCTATTTGTGTACAATGCAAATAATGAAATGAATAATCCTAAAATTATGGAAACGCTGTATTCAATGTTTGATAAAATATCTTTATGTTAAAATAGAATATGTTATATTGTTATATTTAATCAGCAAGTCGGTCTTCAGAGTCCGTGAAAACCAAAAAATTATACATTTGGAACTCGCACAATTTTGAGTTTATAAAGAAAATTTAGTACAATAGCTTGCATGTAGTTATCAGTTATATGTAGGCTCTATACACTGTAAACATAAATATTATAATTTTAATATAATACAGATTTTTAATTTTGTCGACTAAAGAAATAAAATAATATCAATAATATTTCACAATAGGGATTTGCTTATGTCTGTCTAATATTGAAAAGAAGACTACGTATTAAAATTTCCATTAAAATGATTATAATATTTTAATTCATAAAAATTATATTTTTCGATGTGGATTTTGATGACGAGTTAAATGTTAAACTTAAGCGTGCTAAAAACATGTAATAATTAATACATAATTAAATTTTGTAAAAAATTCCGAAAACGACAAACACAATTTAATGTATTTAAATAAAAAAATCCACT
>CM023358.1:27844950-27869704 GCA_013282895.1 Eriosoma lanigerum | reverse complement strand
TTCCGTACCAAATTACATTTAGTTGGTACTTTATTTGGCTCATTTTTCGAATAACTCAAAAGTTTTTCTTTAGGAAAAGAAAAACTACCAAAAATTGGCGAAAATCGGGAAAATTACTGTTTCTAGCCTGTCATCGTATGTTTTTAATGGTTCTGGTCTATCATAAGTTTTCAGTGTTGGACCAAATAACTGTGACTGAAATACAGTTGTACTATCTATGCTCTGGGTGTCGTTTGTCTTAATTTTGTATCCTCCCGGATCCCATTCTATATTCCACCGACAGTCTTCATCATCTTGAAACGAACGATTATTTCGTTAGTTATTATTTTAATTCAATACTATCTTGTATAATGGCTATAGAATACATACAAATTACTAACAACTAACTAAAGATTATACAAACGAAAGTATATTGTTAATGAATAAAATATAATACTGATAAATATCAAGAATAAGCGTATACTAAAATTCTTTACCATGGACTGTAAAATATCTTACGGGAAATAATATGAGAAACCTTTGACGTTACAGAGTGGGTATTAAATACAGCACTCTTATGGGTCAACCGACTTTTATCAACAGCATGATATGGGATTTTTATCATTTAAAACATATAGAATAGTATATATATTAGATTCTGAGCGGAGCGAGGAATGTATTGTTTCTACAATGATGTTGTTTTTTTTTATGTATGAAAACATTTTTTTGGATAGAAATAATTGTTCGATTATCACAAGTGGAGTATGCTTTCGGTATCAAATTTCATCTAGATGGTACTTTACATAGCTCATTTTTTGAATTTCTCAAAAGTTTTTCCTTGAGAAGCAGAAAATTGGTAAAATTATAGTATTTATAATCAATGGTATTATATTTACGTAGTATAATCATTGATTAATTATAGTATAATTAATCAATGGTAATAGAATGAATCTCGTATAAATTTAAGAGATATAATTATAAAAGCATTTGCATAAACATTAATATTTTGAATCGATTCTCGTCATAATTATTGAAAATCAAAAATTCTCTATTACAAAATATAAATAGAAATACGAGCCAATTTATGTTATTAATGAACATTTTAAAAAAATAGTAACAAATTTATTATAATTGATGTTCTGGCTACGTAGGTACCTTCGCATCTTAGTTTTTAAACAAAATTGTTTATTAATGATTTATATTATAACGACCAATTTTCATTGTTCATTTAGACATCGTTGTGTATAATATAAAATTATTAGAATTTAATATTTGTAAGTACCTATTTAAGTATTGAAATGGGTATCATGTGCAGCTGTTTTAGGAGACACGATGATAATGATGGCGACACAAATGGGGATCTAAACAATAAGGTAAGAATTTTAATAAATCCCGTTGGTATACCACTAAATAAATTCAATTGAATTGAACACATTATCCGGGCACACTGTTTTATTTTAATATAAATTGGTGTACTTTATTTGTTTCCGGTCCGAACATGGACCCTATACCAATAGATATTAAATGCTGTTCACCGTATCCACAACGAAGGATAGCATTGTCTCACAAAACACCGAAACACAATACGCACATTCCCATTAAAGGATCTAAATTATACAATTAATTCTTGTTAGTATTTATTAACATTTTGTCCCTCATCTCATATAAAATAATAACATTTTTGAAATTTCAAACTTTAAATAGAAGGCGGCTATTTGTTTATTCTTTTGTTCTTTATGAAATAGTAATATAGTACATATATTTATTATAATCTTTATTGTACATAAGATATTAAATATAAATAATGTATATGTAATATTTTACTCCGATATCAATGATTTAAATTAACTGTTTTAAAATTAAAAGTTATATATTTGTAATAATAATAATAACTTTTATAGTAATATAGAATAATAAAGTAATTATAAATAATAGTTATGAATTATTATAGTTGAACCTGTAGTAAATTAATGTAATAATATTATGGTGTATTTATTTATTTATATAGTTAAAAACAATTATCAATAAAGTACTAAAAATTGGCATCACATTTCTTTTGAGTGCACCACCCTTCTGCACCGGGCCATAATGTTCCATCTATAAGTATAAGGTCTATGGATCCAACACACATTACCCTGACATATAAAATAATAAATTGATATAATTATGTGCGTGCTATAAATGTGTTTCATTATTATATACTAAAATATATAGAAACATAAGAAGATCAAGATATTTAGAAGGTTTTGCGAAGTATGCAGAAGAAAAAGCCACAGTAAGGGGAAGGTTTCGCCAGCAACCCAAATACACTCAACAGAATCAATTACCAATATATCAGATTATATTACTAACAAAGAACACGTAATTGCGGAACCACAGGTGGAAAGTAACTTGATCTCGGATTTGACGGTTACACCCAATGCAACGTGTCCTATTACTAACAAAGAACACGTAATTGCGGAACCACAGGTGGATAATAACATGAACTCTGATTTGATTGTTACACCCTATTTGCCGGATTCGATTATAAGCGAAGAACACGTTATTGTGGAGGCTCAAGAGGAAAACAACTTAGACATTAATTCTCCTCCTACCCTTTATGAGCTGTGTTCCAATATTATTAAAGTACACGTTACATTGGAAACACGCCACATTGTGACGGATACCACATATGCTTCACCGGTGACAATATTGAACAATCTTTCTACAAAAGAAAATATACCAATAACGTACCTATGGATCAATCTTGATCCTTATAATAAACTTATTGGTCCACCTCCATATTTTCTTTATCAAGCAAAATGTAGAGACATATGCGGTACGTTATTCATTTAACATTTAATTATAAAATCTTGTTAACAATTTGTGGATAACATTTTTTTATATAACATGTTCCTAACATATATTTTCTAACAGTATTATTGAAATTAAATACATATTGTCAATAATATTAATCTAATAAAGATAAATATTAAATTGTGTTTAATAAATACACAACTTTACTATGGCAGTATCATGTGTTCTAAACTTCTAATACTTTATTCAAAATAAAAAACTCAAAAATTATATTTTGAGTATGTCCTAGTTTACTAGCACATAACAATTACAATGCTAGTGATTTAATGTCAGATTAAAAAAAAAAAAAAAAAATAATAAACCCATAATCAGTGCCGCATTTAGCTATTCTGTCATTTAAGAACAAATACACTTAACCGCATTCTAATCATCTTTAGAGAATTAAAAAGAGTCTACACAGTTGTTTGCATACAATATCATAATTTCGTAGGAAATCTTCATTTTTTTCGATTTTATAATGGTTTCTAAAAAGTTTTTGTTTCCTAAACACCGTAAAATTTTCCACCCCCTGGACAATTGCCCCTCTTTTTCACCTCGTTAAACGCGGTTCTGCTCATCAGTAACGTATTTAGGATTTTGTCAAGGGGGGATATGGGATGTCAATTTTTCATTCGCCAAGATGAAGCGCCCCCATCGTGAACAATGTGTGTTAGGTAAGAAATTTCGATATCCTTATTTTCTTCAATTTCTTATTATTATTTATTATAAATAGTTATTCAAAATAATTTATTTTATATCTTTCTTCGAAAAAAAAAAATTAGATAAAATAGGTCATAGGAGGAGATATATCCCCCATATCCCTTAGAAATACGTAACTGCTGCTCATAACTCATAGGTAATAACCGACAAATGAAATGATAATACCTATAGCATTATTATCATAATTTTTTATTTGTTATCAATCATTGACCGATAACAAATAACATGTTAGGAACATCAATGTTGTAAAAAAAATAATAACGTTTTTCAACTTTTGTTAGGAACATAATATTTTAATAATATGTATCCAAAAATGTTATATTGGTTTAGACGTTTAATGTTTCTAATCAAAATTAATCGTTTTTTAGGTTACGGTAAAGGGAAAACAAAAAAATTGGCTAAACGAAATGCGGCTGCAGATCTTCTGAAACAACTTAATCTATAGTTCCAAACATTTTATTATATTCCAAATTATCAAATTTTCTTACGATTTTTTTCACTATTAATTACTCACTTTTTTAAATGTTTATTATATAGGTATTATTTCTTATAATATTATATAATATAATTATATTATTATTTATATACCCATATATTTATGCATTTTATATTTTATACCTTAAATGGAATACTACATTAAAATATTATTTTCGTTCAAACAATGTTCAAAATTATATTACCATGCTACTCTATGTTTGTATATTGTATGTATGTATACGTATTAACAATAAAAATATTATAAATATACACATTTTTTTAATCAGGTTTAAATTCTTTGTTGTTTGAAAACTAGATGAAAAAAAAAAGATAAAGTCGATTCATGGAGTTTATCCTTAGTGCCTTTGGGGCTCAGAAAAATTAGTGATTTATTAAAATTTACATTTAAATGCAATGAAATGCGATTCTGAGCGAAACTCAGTCATTCCAAGATTTTAGAGTGTAATTTACACATGTATATATTCGAAATAAATTTCAAATTCCTTCGATCAAAATTCAAGGATTTATAATTTCATGTTAAAAATTGTCAGTCAAAATTTTCAAAATATTTTGTAAATAGATTAAATAGTATATGATTAGGTTTCTACAAAAATTTCAAACCGTTAAATCAAAAATTGCAAATAATATTTTAGAACATTTTTAGATAATATCAAAGCTCTATATTAAGCGAAGAACAATCCGTTCCATAATTTTACTAAACGTAAATATTACCTATATGAGTACTCAAAGAAATTTTCGATTTCCAACAATCAAATCTCATTTAGTAATCAAGAAATAAAACAAAAATTTAAATAACGGAAACCGTAATTTTGTCAATTTTCCACTTCTCAAGGAAAACATTTTAGGAAATTAAAAAAATGAGCTTCATAAAGTACCAACTAGATGAAATTTAGTACAAAAAGGTTACCCAATTTGTGGTTATCGGACTATTATGTTTAACTGAAAAAAATGTTTTCAATCATCAGAAATAAAAAATAATAAGAAGCTTAAAAAAATAATAATGTTCAGTCAGGATTTTCAAAATATTTTGTAAAAAGGTTAAATAGTATATTATAAGGCTCTATATAATTTTCAAACCGATAAATCCAATATTGTAGGTAATAGCATTGATTAATTATATTGTATAATTAATTAATTGTATAATATACTATATATACTAAAGGTTTATAAATTATACGTGTAATACACATTGTACTTCATTATATTGTTTGAAATTCTAAATGGTATAATATTCTAAATTATGCCAATACTATAAATGTAATTCGTTAAACGATCGTTTATAGTATTTGATTATATTAGAGTATTATTTTGTTTTTACTATTATTAAATGAATTAAATATACCTAATCAAAAATGATGGTTTTAACCTCATTTAAACCCCTGATTTTGGAGAGCCTAGAAGTGTTTTTAAAAGGGTTTAAGCATCCCAGGCACTCCCCGATGATGGATAGCTATATTCCAAAGGACTTCTCTCCAAAAATGGCTTGAAATTGATTGACACTAGTATGAGCCCAACAATAATAAAAACTATTGACGACATGTAGTCATCATAGGCACACAAAAAGTAACACTATTATGTTACAGATGACGACTACGTGTCAACGTGTCGTCAATGGTTTTTTTCAACAAAAAATCGGAAAAAAACAATACATGATATAATTAATGTAAGGCAAAAAGAACCAATTTAGAAAAAAAAATCCGCACCCTAGATCAGCACATATCGCAGTCAACGTGTTAATATATTTCATATAATGAAATATTTCACAATTTTATATTTCATAAAATTTTCAAACACTAAATATATCCAATGGGGTTTATAATAAATATTATTTTAAATTATAATATTATCGTATATCGTGAAAATACTTTATCAATAATTTACCACGAAATCCGCAAATAACAAGAGAACACAGTCGGCGGACATGTCCTGTTGCTTACGGATGATTTTATTGACAAACGTCTTCCTTTGGTTGGGGATACTGCTACCGAACGCATCTTCGGCGTCGCTGCCAGTCCATTATCGGTCACTTCGGCAGGATGAATGGACAGCTCGTGTAGTACCGGTTACCGGGTTCCCAGTGACGACCACAATGAGCTCTTCGACGCCATCGTCATCGTTGCAGCCGTTGACAACTCGGCGAAAGTCTCGTAAAAACCGTGTCTGCAGAAACGGGACGCACACGAAGGGATTGACAGTTAGGAATAAGAAGAATAACAGGAAAAGTATCAACGAACATGTAAACGGAAACAAGAAACTCGTCATCCTGGAAACGGAAATGCCGTTGACGAAAACATCGGTAACAGTAACGCGACCGCGACAATGTACTGTCGAACATAATATTATAATGACTGGAATGAAGGTGACCGATTATTTGGCCTATATATTGCTGATCGTAATCATCTGCACTTTGTTGATCTGTAATTTGACAATACAAGAGCTCAGTTTTCGTTATCGTCTGTTTTTGTGACGAAACTGCAAAAATATTTTTACCACTCATACACGAAAGGTATTTCGTATACGAGTATAATATTATGTTCTAAATAACAATGATTATTAGTACTATAATAATAACTTATATTATAATTGTACTGAAAATCATTTTTTAATATTAATTTTTCACGCTCGTCCGAGTTTACGTTTTTTCGCGGTTTTCGTAATTTATGTTTTATATTATAAACCACGTCCTCAATCTAGTGTCGGCATTTTGACGAACATAGCCAAATCAATACATTATCAATTGATGTTTAACATTATACCGACACAAGGCCGCCGAGTTGCTTTGTCAGAATGCTACGCTGATGTGGACTTTATAGGCCTATAATATACAATGTGTTATGTAAAATTTTGTTACTAATTAATTGAATAAATAATAATATAATGATAATTTTTATACAAAAAATTAACCTGTTCAATTTTTTTAAATATACCTATGTCATTTTACAACTTAGAATGGATACCTATTATAATTTAAGGCAAGTTGATAACGAAAAATGCGAACAACAATTCGTTTGACTTGCAATTAAAGAACATTAAGGTTCTTAAGTAGTTAATTAGAGTGGTTCGAAATTCATTATCGCTAACGATATTATAATATAATAATTAAATGTTTACTTATTCCTTATTATGTAACCAATAGGTTTATGTTATATATATTAAAGCTGAGTCACATTATATAGGTATAAATAACATTGTAAATTGTATACTTTTATTTTTAAATTCATCTATAATTACAACCTATTATTGTTCACTAATACTATGAGAAAACATGTTAATAGAAATTAAAAATATGGATAATTTATTTGGTTAGTTACAAAATATTCCAACATTTTTCTTACTATCCACTAACACAGGTATATTTTATTTTGCATATTAATGCATATTTTGGGGTATTGAAATGCATATTTGGTGATATTTTAGGGCTACAAGTCCTCTGCCCTACTAATAAGTAATATGTATTTAATAGGAATAATGTATAATCTTTAAAGAATAACGTCATATATTTTTAGTCCGGGATGTTATTTCACGTACAAGTTGTGACTTAGACCATGAGAATAAAAATGAAACATTTTCGAAAAAATCTAGCTAATTTACACAAAAAAATTTATCCAAGATAAATTTATCTAGATAAGTAAAATTTTTAGCTAAAATAAATACTTAGATAACTTATATTTATTTATCTAAATAAAGATAAAAGATAAAAATATAATTATCTAGATAAGTCCCAACACTGATTATTGATAACGAATATATAACATTGATATTGAAATTATATTGTTCAATTAATTAATATAATTTCGTGATAACATCGTGACAGAATACATAGGTATAATATACCATTGGTATTACAATAAAATATATAACATATATAAAGTCTGTGACGTTTTTAGCGATTTTTTCCGGGGATGTCTAGACAATATTCTTTCATCTGAAAATATAATTATAGTATTTGATCATAGAATCGTTTTAAGTTTCACCCCTTCACATGAATATTTTTATTACTGTCAATAGTATATGTTAATAGTATACGTTTTACACTTTTACGATTTGAATTGAGCCACATATTTCTAACAAAAAAAAAGTTTTTGGGTGGTGTTTTAACCCTTAGGACACCATCTTAAATACGCCACTGTATACAGTTATATATATAATAAATATTAATATTTATATAATTTGTTTTTGAAGAAGAAGTGTGTACTTTTCTTTTCCATGAAAGACCCATTATCGTCTCACATTAAATAGGTAATAGGTATATACCTAAATATAACTAATTATACTCGGTATTTGAAAAATAACGAAAAAACAAAACAAAAACATTATTAGACAATAACGCATTTATTAGTATAATTTTTTAAAGGTTCATGAACGATTGGAATAATTTATATAAAAATTGGAAAAAATGTTTTATACTAATTAAAATTTGATGTGTATTTAAATAGGGTAAGAATCGCGGAGGTTTGTCGGACTGTAAGTCTTCCTTTAAATCACGGAAGTATTGTAAGTCAATCGGCTGTTGATCTTGATTTAACATATCCATCAGATTGTTCATTATCCAGGGACTGACTCTCAATTCCAAACTATTCTTGATATATTCGTTAAGTTTCTTGTTGATCTTCAGTTCGTCATAGTCTTTATACTTAATACCAGTTATGTTCAACTATGAAATATTATTATATAAAAAAAAAACGTCGCATAGTTTTGTCTGTTACAGCGTTTATAACCTATCAAATTATGCGTATAATTGTATAATTATTTACCTTTAAACCGTCCGCGTTTGCGATCGACGTTTTATTTTTCTGGCGCGATCTGCACCAATCCTCATCATCCTTACAGGTAGCGAATGATCGGTCGTAAAAATACATGTCGTCGATATCCGCCCTGAAACATAGCCAACAAATTTAAACGCACTCATATAACGAGTACGCGATATCACAGAAATTAACGTTTAAAGGTCGAACGTTTATGAGAATCAGATAACAAAAGCATTACCAGTTATGTTTGTCATGTTTTATTATTCTTTGACGTGGCTTTTCTCGTTATCAATTACATATAGGTATCTATAATATTATAATGATTAATAGACGGAAATATAATAATAATTCGGTCTTCGTAAAAATTGATATATATTTTATTGTATATTCTTTTTATATTTTTCATATCTCTAATAATATAATTTTTCTTTTAATAAATGTTTTGACAATCGATTTTTTTGTTATGGTACTTAAACTATGGTAATTATTATTATTTTATTACTAAAGATATTATGTTTGAATATTATTTCTTAACATAATTTTCCGTTAAAATTGCTCAATTTCCTTGTAGATTTAATTGCAATAATTATTCGTGTAAAACCTTTATTTTTAATCTGAATACTAAATTGTACTAATTCATGTACATTAGATCTAGAACCTAAACGAATTAGTGAAACTCAGATAATGTGCAACCACTTTCACAAATACTTTTCATTGTATTCCTTTTTTTTTTTGATAATTATATATCAATAGAAATTCAATAAAAATGACAATAAGAAAGGAGCTTACATTTATCCCGAACACTTTTAAACAAAGAATGTATTTTTCTCTATGATAAAGCCATTAAGGATAAATTTAAAATTCCATTTAAATTATATGTTTAAATTTGAAATTAATCAAAATACAATTATACTGTAGGTACGCATATTCTCTAACTGGCTTATCGTCGTTACTGTATCAGTTTAGTTGGTAAAAAAAGACCGTAACGGAACACCTAGCAATTTCCATGTTAAACTGTATGAAGTTGCTCGTGGTAGTGAGCATACACTTTTTTAATTAACAATATAGCAAAACCTAATAATTGTCATACTTCTTCGGGGAATTTTTTTAACCATGGTAAATAATAACAATAATTAGTATTTTTATTTAAAATTAAGAAAATTTCGGATCGCTTCCCCAGCCACTAAAACAAAACTAAACACGCCCATGTTGAATGAATTACTACGATTCAAGGTCATGTTGATTCAAAGAACAAAATAACATCCCTATAATTAATATTAACGATGTTATTTTTAAGAAAGATTGTCCTTTTGAAAAAAATAAATTAATAATATTTATATAATATTTTAATTATACAATGTCTTTAATGAGACATTTAATAGAAACAATTATTATTTTAAAAGGGGAGCATAATAAATGTTTTTAAGACATACCATAATTTACCGTCACCCTTAATTGGGTTATCATCGATGATTCCATTTAAAGTGTATAAAGCTGTTAATTGTATATTAGGCACTTTCAATTCAACTTCAATCGACATTTCACACAAATTCATATCATATTTTAATAATGTCATATTTTCAATACCTTTTATTACGATATTTGTCAGTTTAAAATCTGAAACGCTGTAAACAAAGTTAACTTAAAAGCTGTTAATTTAATTCAAATTTTAAACACATAACACTTTGTTTTTTCGTCAATATGAACAATGAACACATTTCGTCAAATTTACATATTATACAAAATAAAAGATAACATAATTTATGTATTTAATTAATTAATTTATTTATTAACCTATTAATTATTACCTAAACTTATTGATTTGATATACGAATTTGATTAACGAATACAAAATAGCGAATTACTATGGTAGAACAAGGAGAACGGGAATTTAGGAGAAACGAAATATCAAATAAAGAATAACCAAAAGTGAAAAAACAGGGAAAAATAGTATAACGATTAGTTTATGTGACATTTATTACTAATTAGTTTACAAACAAAATATTTATTTTCATTTATTAAAAAAAACTAATAATAATATTATTAGAGAAAATCAAATTAATAACAAAAAATATTTTTAAGTTCAAAAATAGAAAGTATCGCTTTAAACATTAAAGAATATCAAAAATTCGACAAAAATTTAGTTTAAAATGTATTAAAATATTGAACTATTTTATACATAGAATGTATAAAAAATATAATATTGGTAATAGATATATAAAATTTAATACATTAAAGTAAACAAAAGAGTTTGTATTTTCGCGTGACTTACGATAGTTAATTCTAGAAAAACTTTTATAATCTGCAAAAAGAAATATACATTTGACAATACAATGGCCGACACTGACTAGTACGAGTATTGCTCTTTATTTATTATTTTAACACATAAAGTGTCATTGCATAATATTATATTATTAGACTCTGAGCTGAGCGAAAAATGTATTGTTTCTAAAATATTTTTTTTTTATGTATGAAAATATTTTTTCGGGTAGAAATAATTGTCCAATTATCAAAAGTAGGGTATGATTTTGGTAGAAAATCGTATCATCTTGGTACTTTATAAAACTTATTTTTCGAATTTCTTCAAAGTTATTCCCTAGGAGAAGAAAAACTACCAAAAAATGAGCAAAGTAAGATTTCCGTAATTTTTTATTTTTTTATTTGGTGATAACTAGTTGAGTTTTAATCGTAGGAACTTGAGAATTTTTTTGAGTACTAACAATGGTAATATTTACGTTTAGTAAAATTTTGGAACGGTTTGGTTGATTTTTTTGGCTTTGAATTTTTGCCAAAAATTTTGAATATTACCTGAAATTTTTAGTTTAACGGTATGAAATCTTTATAGAAGCCTACTCATATCCTATTGAATCTATTTACAAAATATTTTGAAAATCGTGACTGATAATTTTTATCATGAAATAGTAAATCCTTGAATACTGATCGTAGGGATTTGAAATTTATTTTGCATATTTACATATGTAATTTACACTCGTGGTAAATTTTGGAATGGATTATCAGTATAATATATTGTAATATATTGAGATTCACTCAGAATCATATTTTTTAATGAAATATTGTTGCATTCAAATCTTAATAATTATAATAAACCACTAATTTCTCCGAGGACCGAAGAGATGAAGGATGAACTCCACTTCACTTTCAACTTTTTTTTGTTATTGCCTTTTAGAGTTCACAAAATGTAGTATTATGCTAACAATCAAACAATGAGCATAACTTTTTAGCAGTTGTTACAAATTTACAATATATTATTAAATACTTTTATCAAATTATATGAATGTTATTATTTCTCTTAATTTATTTATATGTAATAAAGTATCTTGAGTTTTATAAAAATAGGTTGTTTAATAATTAATATTTATGTAAAATGAGCAATATTTGTAGTTTGTGTCTTAATAATAGCGAATAAAATATATGAGCAATAATTACGACGATTATGGTTTAATATGTGAAAAATTTGAATTTAATTTAGCGTTACGTATGAATCCTGTTAAATATTATGGTAAAACGCATTATTCTAATACGTCACGTATATAATCAAGGTTGTGAAAATTAAAACTAATTATTTAAACTCGTTAAATTCAGTTATGGAAAAAAGTAAAATATTACTTTAAATTTTAGTTAAATAATAACTTTAAGTTAAATGAAAATAATAGTAACAAAACTTAGTTAAAAAGTTAAATATAATAATTTCAAAACATAGTTTGGAAATAGTACCATATTTTTTTTATTCTTAATACCTGTAATTGAATTATACTATATAGGCACTTAAAGAAGTATAAATACATTAAGGTAGCAGGTAGGTATGCAGTATAAGCTTATATGCCTATATTAAAATTATATTAATTAACTTAACATCATAAAAAAATAATTAACTAAAAAATAAACATAGTACTTTAATTTAATAGTTAATACTTAAAAAAATAAATTCATCCGTTATATTATAACCATGTATCTTAATAATAACATAAACTTTTAACTTGACTAAAACTTTTTAACTCTCGTTAATTCCCAGTCAATAGGTAAACAATTCATAATAAAAACACTATTCTCACCTGGTTTTGTTGGAGAGCTTACCATTCATGTTCGGTAATTCGTCTATTTGAATATTAGATAACATATTATTTTTACCAATAATAATTGATGATAACCAATTTTTCAGAGATTCCTTAAAGGCGCCTGCGTACTCATATTGTTTATCATTACACGTCAAATTCGAAATGTTCGAGCCTAGAAACAAATCGATTGTTTTCCGTTAGCGTTTGAATATAAAAAATATTGTTTTATTAAGTCAAAGGATGTTATACCAATCGACTGTATTTGAAATGCGTTAATGAATTTGTCCAAATTTGCAGCAACATCATTTTTATTTTTTATAATTGTTTCATTTATTAACGACATTAGATCGAAAATCGTTGTGCTTTCAGTAACGACACCATCGACAGCACCTCTTCTTATTGTCGACTGTGGTTCATAATTTTCGGTATAGATTATTCTTAATATAGGATGAGGATTGGGTGTGGTATTTTTCGTTTGTGGATTTTCAGGATCTTCGGTTATTTGATCGTCATTTAAATACGGACTTGTCAAACACGAAACTACTAACATGCCAATAAGAATACAACCAAATGTTATTCTTAACATCATTTTTGATTTTTGCCTGAAAAATAATATTTTACTAAATTTTATTGAATAACAGGTTAGAAATATAGAAAACCTCATTTTAATTGTTTTCAGATAGAGTTAACAATAATAAAAATAAATATAAATGAACGTATGGTATGTAATTTTGACAATATTATTATATTATACAGTTTTACTTACTTGATTATAATGTTTTATTTAAATCTTATGACAAAATACTTTGGCGAGTTTTTCAACACAACTTGATGAGCTACACAATTTAAACGTTTTTATATACTAATACTGAGCCGTTTTTATGATGATTTTTCTCTATAATTATTTTTCCTAAAGTAATTAAATTCGTCAAAAAAAACATAAGAAGCTATTCGTAATAAAAAATAAACCCATAAATGTGAAAAAGAGCAATAAACATAGAATTTAATACTGTAACATAATATATATAGTTTGTTGTCGAATTAATCATTTAAAAATGAATATTTATTGTTGTACATAAATTGCGATAACATAATATTATATCTAATTATAAACCTTTTAAATTCGAAATAACTATTTTAAACGTTATTATCAGAGTACAGAATATCGTTTGTTGTTGGTGAATTAAATTTTAATATAAGTCTATAAGTCCGTGTAGCGTTATTTAATGTAATTTCTTGTGTTTGTTTTTTAATTGTTTTTGCGCTTAAAATAATAATAAAAAAAATAGTTTTAACAATGCAGTTCATTTTACAAAATATAACTAATATTCTAATATCTTAGTGAAAAATTAAAGTTTATTAAATATTTAAAGTTAAACATTTTTACAAGTATTTTAATATTTCAACCTCTTATTTTAACCAACATGTCGATTTTTAGGAATGTTTTTTTACTAATTGGATACATTTCACTTAGCCTTTTTCTAGATATTTGAAATTAAAAATAATAATAATAAAGGTAATCATTATTATTACACTCCTCTACCTAAAAGTGCATTTATTAAAAATCTAAATTTCCCTGGATATATTATTAAAATGTTAGTAAATAGATCTGGAAAGCCATGTATAATAATATTTTTAAGTATCGAAATAGAGCCAAAATGAATATTATATTATTTCATGATGGGTCATTTTAATAATCATGGTGCGTCGTGTTATTGTTATTTTATATAAAGCCAAGTTCATACAAATTAAATAAACAGAAGCATTCAGATATTCTAATTTATAACACTTTTTGTACAATACTTTAAATCCTATCGCTATAATGATAACATAATATAAAATATATATTATAATAATATAAAATCGATATAAATATCGCTAATTTGTACTAAACGACCAAATTAATTTTAATATTATATAGCCACCTCAGATACTTAATATTTTATCGCAGTATAGAAAGATGATCTCCTCAAAAATTACATCGATCATTAATTACGCATGAGTAAGGCATAATAAAATTTAAATAGTATTTTCTGAAACAAAATGGTATCGATCGAAGTATATTACGATTTCGTCGTTAGAACGTGATTAATACGTATATCCATATAAGTATGTAGGATAATAATAGATTTTAATTAACTAATAGCAGCACTATGATATATCCCGAAACGAAATATGTTAATTATTATATTATAACATTTCGCAAAACCCTTTACTAATCCATATCATCAAACAACTTGTGAATGACACTTCGGGGCGTGTTGCTAAAATTCCAAACGATCATCCATCCTAGAATAGAAAACATCTGCCATACAATGACCTTGCATATAACCTAATCGATAAAGTATTAAGTATTGATTAATTACTTAGACAATATAAAATTCTTATATACAATTTAATACTTTATTTAATTGTTAATTAAATTGTATACAACATTATCGTTGTAACCTGTATGTATAATATTGTATATTTTTAGTGCAAAAGTCAGAAATAAAATTTTGTCACAAATATTTACGTTTATTGTTTGAAAGTCTTTTAATGGTTAGGTAAAATTGTATTATAAAGATCGGAAAGGTCGATTCTGGAAGTTCCTTATTCGTCTCTTCGATTCTCAAAGAAATTAGTGGTTTATTATAATTAAAAATTTGAATGCAATGATATTGCGTTTGAAAATACGATTCTGAGCGAAACGCAGTCTGATATACAATATATTACACTGATAATTCATTTCAAAATTTTCCCACATGTGTAAATTACCTATGAGAATACTTAAAAAAATTTACAAGTTAAAAACTGCATTAGTTATCCCAAAACATTTAAAATCTATACAGTCATTTTGAAAAACCTTCGAGAATATGGAATAATGAGCTAAATAACGTACCAACTAAATACAATTTAGTACTGAAAGCATATCCTATATGTAGCAATGGAACTATTACTTTTACCCAAACAAATTTTTAGGGATCAAAAAAAAAAAAAAAAATAATAATAAATAAAAAAACATCTTTGTAAAACCAATACATTCCTCGCTTCACTCAGAATCTAAAATGTAAAATCGTATTTCAATATATGGTATCTAGTTACTACTATCTAGTTTAAACATCACTCAAGGACCTAGCTTTTTAGTTCCTTAACATTGGGCCAAATGGTATTACAAGAGAATATCTACGACGAACCAATCCCTCCAATACTTTGTAAAAAATTAAGGTCTCTCATAGTGTTTCAGCCAGCAAAAAGGAATGATATTACTAAAAAACATAACTATGAAAAAAAGTCAAGTTCCAGACCTCCTGGTCAAGAAAGTTAGCCTATCATATTCGTTATACACTATAGTTAGGTGGTTGCAACTCTCCCGAAAATCATAAATAAAGGTTTTGTGACGAAACGATTATTGCCAAATGTGATTCTCTTAATTTGAATTTACTGCCACACAAGGTATTAAACGGTAAAATATAATTTATTTTTTAAACACTGTAATTTCACATCACTAATTATAAGTGATTATCAAACATTAGTAGGGTGAGAAATTTGTTATCACTAATATTTTAAGTGGGGAGAAAAAAGGGGAGAGTGCATTTAGCGAAAATTGTATTGTCATAAAACCATAGACTTTATACTAAGTATAACACTTTATAATTTTATATATTTTAGTATAATTTCTATGTAGAAAATATATTATTTATTTTTAATATTCATAATATATTTTATAACTCTATGATATTTTTTAATATTTTCAATTATTATTTTTCAGTGTACAGAAATAAAAACTAGTGTAATTATTTGTACTTTTAAATTTATTATTTTTATTTTAACACATTATATACTTTATGATTTTATATTGGTATGGAACTTGAAGTATTGAAGGTCACGAACCACTATATATGTCTATATTAATTAATATCTTGTCACATTCGACACTTTACATAATATGTGTATTGTGCAGTATTGTTACCCTTATAGAACATTTTACATATTTAGGGAAAGGTAAATGACTCTAATATAATATATAATATATTATAAAATAAATACTACTACTCACCTCAGACAATAATTTATTATATCATATTATTTACTCAGATAAAGTAATTATTAAATTCAATTATAAGATTTGTTTTAAAAGCGACGAGACGGTTTCTCCTTGGATGAAGTTTTGTGCAGTAGTTAGCAATAATTAAAACAATGTCGTGTTCATATAATAATAACAAATATATTACGTAAATATTGAAATTATATCGTTCAAAATGATTGATAACATATTGTGATAATGGCGTAAAAGAATACGAAGGTAGTACAATAAACATAATTATCCTCAGAAAAATGTGTATTATATTGTATTATATTGTTTTTGTACATTAAATAGTATGTACCTAATATATTAATTATTTTTTTAAAAGAAGTAAAAATTAAAACAAAACATATTGGAACGCATAGATTTGTTGTTTGAAAACTTTATTATGTTATTACAATTATATATAGTTAATCCCACGCGTAGAAATTGGGTATAGTGTTTCTAAATTCATGTGGACGTGAATGGAACAAGCATCGCATAGATCTGTTGGTCGAAAACTTTATTATCTTATTCTTTAAACTCTCGAGCAATGGTAAATCGATCAGCGGTCCATTTTGAATTAATTTATCCATTATATTGTTCATAATCCTGAGACTGATTGCGGTTTCCATACGATTTTTGTTAATATATTTATTAATTTCATAGTTGAACTTCTGCTCGTCGAAGTCATTATACTTAATGCCAGTTATGTTTACCTATAAGTTATCATATATAAAAAACATCGCTGAATTTTGTCTGTTTACAAACTATGCAAATAATAATTGCATATTGTATTATAATATACAATATTGTTTACCTTTACACTTTCCGCGTTTGCTTTAGAAGTTATATTTTTATTGCGAGATTTGCACAGACTATCATTTTCATTACAGGTAACCATTGATCGACGGTAGAAATACAAACCGTCGATATCCACAATACAATATAGACAATAAATTGAAATGCACACTACAAAGAGTATAAATAGTGCGCACAGAAAACGAAAACAATGTGATATTTATTTATGTTTTATTATTCTCTGACGTGACTTTTGAATTAATTACTGTTACGATAAAGTACTTGTTATTAATTATATACATGATAAACTGATTTACTGATCTACAATTCGGTTTTCGTAAAAATTGAAATATATTGTATAGTATACCTTTCTTATAGATTTAATATTTCTAGTACAAAGAGATCTATTTATTAATTGTAATTTCTTCACAAAAGATTAAAATTATTGTATGTATTTTTTTTTAAACGATTATTTAAACTATATACTATAATATTACTTCAATATTTTTTTCAAATTTTAAACATATTTTAAATAATGTGTAATTTGAAGATTACCAGTTTATAGAGTAAAAGTTTGATGTATCGACTATTTAATTTAATCAAGATGTTGATCTTTAGGAATTATTTTCATTTATTGGGAAAAACATAGTTCTGATTTAAAGTTTTTGACCATGGTAAATAATAGCAATAAATAGTAATTATTTGATTATACATGATAAACATGATAAATATTTTTAAAATTTAGAAATATTTTAATGTCTTCCCTTTTCCCCACCAACTATTAAAATCTAAGCACACCTATGCTGAAAGGACCACTACGATTCAAGATAATATCAATTCAGAGAACAAAACAATCTCTATAATTATTATTAACGATAATATTGTTGAGTTCTAAACTAAATAAATTATTAAATGTTTTTCAGGAGAAATTTAATAAAAACGATTATTATTTAAAAGGGTTAGAGTAACGAATAGATTCACCGCAAATTACCGTTACCGTTAATTAAGTCATCGTCGATGATGCCTTTTATAGTGTACAATGACATTATTTGAATATTAGGTATTTTAAATTCAATTTCGGTCGACATTTCACATAAATCCTTATTATGTTTTAATAATCTTAAATTTTCCATTCCTTTAATTACAATATCTGTCAATTTTAAATCTGAAATACTGTAAAAAAAAATGTCATAATAAAGCTTTGAATTCAATTCGTTATTCGTTTGTCTATTATAATTTTAACAAACATAATATTTAATTATATTAATTTATATTAACAAAGTAAAAGTAATATTATTTATTTTCATTGATTTTATGATTAAACGAGTTTAAACTTAGGTACCAAGTTAAACTTACTTATACACTATGTAAAGATAAGCCTATATAATAAAAATTATATAAATTAACTTCATTTTTTGAGAAAATATGAGCTTGTTAATTTAAAAGTTAATACTTAAAAGAACAGAATAACTCACATTACAATATTACAAATAATATCTTAAACTATTAACTTAACTTAAACTTTTTAATTTGTTAATTCCCAGACTTGTGTATAACACTGTAAATTTGTTATCACAATAGTTCCAATAAAATAATAAATAATTAAAATGCTTTTTTCACCTGGTTTTGTCGGAGAACGTTTTGTTCATACTCGGAAATTCGTTAAATTGTATACTGGACAGCACATCCTTCCTACCAATAATAATCGAAGTCATCCAATTTTTTAGAGATTTTTTAAAGGCGCTCGCGTACTCAATTTGTTTGGCGGTACATATCAAATTCGAAATTTTCGAGCCTAGAGACAAATTGGTCCGTTAGCGTTTAAACGCAAAACAATATTGTTATATTAAATCAAAGGTTATTATACCATCGGAATTTATTCGTTTTGCATTAATGAGTTTGTCCAAGTCTGCAATAACCTCATCTTTGTTCTTCATTATTATTTCATTTATTGACAGTGTGACTTCGGACGTGACAGCTCTTTTCATTCTCGGTTGTGTTTCATAACTTTCGGTATAGTCTATTCTTAATGTAGGATCAGGATCGGGTGTGATGATTTTCGTTTGTGGATTTTCAGGATCTTCGGTTATCTGATTGTCAAATTGTTTTAAATATCGACTCGCCAAACAAGAAATGACTAACAAGTCGATAAGAACAAAACTAAACGCTCTTAACATCATTTTCGATTTTTTCTGAAAAATTATATTTTTCTAAATTTATTTAAACCTATTAACAATATAAAAAACACCGTTTGACAATTCAAATTATCTGAATACAATTATTCAGATATATTTAATACTAAAAAGGGGGAACGTCAATTTTGGATATTCCTCCTTCGTCCCTTCGGTCCTCGAAGGAATTAGTGGTTTATTATAATTATTAAGATTTGAATATAATTATATTGCATTAGAAAATATGATTCTGAGCGAATCTCAATGTACTAATATATATTATACTGATAATCCATTCCAAATTTTAGCACGAGTGTAAATTATATATGGAAATATGTAAAATAAATTTCAAATCCCTACGATCAATATTCAAGTTAACATTTCATGGTAAAATTGTCACAATTTTTAAAATATTTTGTAAAAAAATTAAGTAGTATATGATTAGACTTTGATAAAATATTCAAACCATTAAACCAAAAATTGTAAGTAATATTAATTTTTTTTGTAAAAATGTTCATAGAATTATATTATGCCAAATAATCAACTAATCGGATCCAAAATTTTACCACACTTGTATATTACCTATATTAGTACTTAAAAAAAATTCAAGTCCATACGATTAAAACTCAAATAATAATAAAAAAATAAAAAAGTTTTAATAACAGAAATCTTAATTTTGCCGATTTTCCACTTCTCAAGGAAAAAGTTTTGAAAAATTCCAAAAATGAGCTTAATAAAGAATCAACTTGATGAAATTCGGTACGGAAAGGATATCCTATTTGCGGTAATTGGCCCATTATTTCTACCCAAAAAAATGTTTTCATACATAAGAAAAAAAATAATAAAAGCCTATAAAAGTTGCCGATTTTCCGCTTCAAAAGGAAAACTTTTTACGAAATTCAAAAAATGAGCTAAATAAAGTACCAACTAGATGAAATTTGGTATGGAAAAGGTATTCTAATTGTGGTCATTGGATCATTATTTCTACCCGAAAAAATGCTTTATTAGATCAGAAAAAAAAAAATAAAAGACCTATAAAAAAAATTGTCAGTCACGATTATCAAAATATTTTGTGAAAATATTAAGTAGTATATGATTAGACTTTGAAAAATATTCAAATCATAAAATCAAAAATTGTAGGTAATAATAATTTTTTGTAAAAATGTTCATAGATCTATATTATGCCAAATAATCAACTAATTAGATCCAAAATTTTACCACACTTGTATATTACCAATGTTAGTACTCAAAAAAATTTTCAAGTTCCTTCGATCAAAACTCAATTAGTTATTATGAATTAAAAAATAAAAAATGACGAAAATCGTAATTTTGCCGATTTTTTGGTAGATAGATTTTCTTCTCCTAGGAAAAAACTTTAGAGAAATTCAAAAAATGAGCTGAATAAAGTACCAACTAGACACGATTTGCTACCGAAAGCATACCCCACTTGTGATAATCAAACAATTATTTCTATCCAAAAAAATATTTTCATACATAAAAAAAAAAATCTTTTAGAAACAATACATTTTTCGCTCCGCTCAGAATCTAAAATAAATATATTATATTATTCAACTCTATTAAACATTAAAATTTTAGAAGCTTATAAAAATATTGTGAGTTTGAATCAAAATTAAAACATCATTGTAAAACCAATACATACCTCGCTTAGCTCAGAATCTAAAACACTATTATTTTGATAATTTAAATAATCTGAATATAATTATTCAGATACATTTTATAATAACAAATAAGCGTTTAGTAAGTAAATAATATCTACTTTTTATTATATTATTATATTTTATTATACGTTTTCACTTACTTGTTTATAATGTTTTATTTAGTTTTTCGATAAAAAAAACTGTATTTATCTATTGAGTAACTCAACTCAATAGATTATAATATTTGAGTAGTTTTTTATACTATTACTGAGTTGTTTTTATGACGATTGTTCTGTATGCATATTTTTTTTAATGTTATTCAATTCGTTAAAAAGTCATAAGAAGCTATTCGTAATAAAAAAAAATAAACCGATCAATGAAAAAAAGAGCAATAAAATACAAAATTCAATACTTTAACATATATAATATAATTTGTTGTCGAATTAAACATTTAAAAATTAATATTCATTATTGTACATAAAATGCGATAATATAAAATATTATAAGACTTGGGTCCATTTCCCCAGCCCCCCCACTTACGAATTTTAGACTTCCGATAGTGCCAAACGTTTGTGCATCGTATGTGCAGAAATGTGCACCATATCCCATCGTTTGTGCACAAAAATTGTACCCTCTATCCCTAAAACAAATTTGGGGGGCTGTGGAAACGGTAGTCCCCCACTTTCGAATATCGGACTTAGAAGTCCAATATTCATAGAATAAGAAATAGAAGACATAGAAGAAGAAAATTGGAGAAATATAAATAAGAAAAAAAAGCCACAAAAAAAATCTGTATATTTAACACCAAATAGAGAAATATTACTCAGAAATATGAATTCTCATGCAAAGACTAAAATTATAGGATTATTAAAAAATGGAAGCCAATCAAGCTTTACGGCATTAAAGTTGAATGATGGACTATATGTTTTATCAAATACTTGTGCATTTGACTCAGTAATTCAACTACTAGCAGTTGCATATTGTGATAGTGAACCTTACGAGTTATTTGTAAAAAATGAAATACATAATAATGTTTTATGGCATTTAGTTTTTGCATTGCTTAGAGATGGGGTAACAGTTAAAACATATAAAAAAAGAGCAACCATTTTAAAAAAAATTGTCTCTGGAGAACCAATGGCATTACATATCTATCCGTTGAACAACCTGTTGATAATTTAATAACTAAATTATTTTCAAATTATCAATCAATTGTAATTATTGAGTCATGTAATAATTGTAAATTTTACTCAAAGGATATTAAACAATATTTAAATATATGTATTCAAGAAAGAAACCCTACTGAGAGACAGATAGACCAACTTCTCAATTCAGAAATTATGCGGATTATTGGTACTACACTTTGTCGAAATTGTTCAACTACAATAAACATTCAATCTACTTTTGGGCATCATATTTTTTTAAATTTATTACAATTAAGCACAAAAAATTCTTATTTGTACAGTGATATGTCAATCCAACTAAAACATATACCTAAATCACTTAAAACTCCAAACTCTATTTATTATTTAAGAGGAGCAATAACAACACCTGATAACCAACAAAAGGCAGAATCACATACATTATTGGGTCATTATCATGCACATGCATATAGACAACCAATTAATGTATGGCAAGTGTATGATGATACTAAATCAAAAATTTCAATGGTTAATCATAATATTAGCGTTAATATACAACTATTCATTATAAATATATGTATATATTAATTGTAGACTATAGTAATATATCATTAAATGTTTTAAAGTATATTGTTATTTTGTTAATATTTTTTTAATTATTATAATATTACGTTGTTAAAATCAATTTATATTTATCAAGTATTTTATATTTAATTTGTATTCATCTACCTATTATTATTTTAATTATATTATAATCATCCACTTTACGTATATGTTTTTTAACTATATTATATAACTATATCATATTTTACTTAATAAAAAAAGTCATTATTAGATTTAAGTAATATAAAAATATTATTATTTTGTTCATTTAAAAAATAAGATACCTATTAATTTACAACCAAATTACGATACATTTATTTTTATTGTATTTTTATTTTTATTTTTATTTATCATGTAAACTTTTATGTTATACTTTATTTTGTATAAGTTCATCTATTATTATTTAAATTACATAATTATTATTACCTATAATAATTATGTAAATATTTATTGTATACCTATATGGCTATATTTTTAACTCACTTTTTATATTTTAATAATGCAAAAAAAAGCTATACTATTATTTGGTTATAATGTCATTAAGAAATTATTAAATTAAAATGTATTTACAATTAGAATAGAGGGTACAATTTTTGTCATATTATATTCAAAATAATTTTGTCACAAAACTAAAATAATAAAATAAAAAACATCTGTAGATAACTCCCAATACCTAGAATATATTATTGTTGTTTCGTTATTGTACACATAATTTGTAAATTATTCAATAATAGCAGTGAAGCTAATACAATGTGCAGAATCGGGCTAAAGGTCAAGTCTCTACATTTTCATTACAATATATTCACATTATTTAATGAAATGCCTGTATTAGAATTATATGGTCATTTAAACATTTAAGTAATATTAAGATAAAAATATAGTCTATTCGCAAAGGGAATAGGAGTACGCAGGAACAATAAAACTCGTTTTACCTCAACACAATAACAGCAATAATTATAACGTTATTTTAACACACTCTGTATACAGTATAATTTTCTAGAAGGGTACAACCGACAAAACGGCCAATGTTTCCATAAGTCGTATAATATGCGTGACGCACTCCAATTTTCTTCGCGAATATGGAAAAAGGAATATGATGTTTAATGTTATATAATGTTATATAAAAATGGACTAAATTCACAATAAAAATAATCAATTTCATTTATTTAACGTAGAGAATAAATGTGTCATTATAGCCTAATGTTATAATTAAATATATTATTTTATTTCAAACGTAACAGGTTCCACAAATCCACATCATTGTTTTAGGAATAACTACGGTAAACGATGAGGATTCGGCATATTTCTGTACAACTACCGTTTCCACAGCCCCCCAAATTTGTTTTAGGGATAGAGGGTACAATTTTTGTGCACAAACGATGGAATATGGTGCACATTTCTGCACATACGATGCACAAACGTTTGGCATTATCGGAAGTCCGATATTCGAAAGTAGGGGACTACCGTTTCCACAGCCCCCC
>CM023358.1:27657356-27844940 GCA_013282895.1 Eriosoma lanigerum | reverse complement strand
CAAATTTGTTTTAGGGATAGAGGATACAATTTTTGTGCACAAACGATAGGAAATGGTGCACATTTCTGCACATACGATGCACAAACGTTTGGCACTATCGGAAGTCCGATATTCGAAAGTGGGGGGGCTACCGTTTCTACAGCCCCCCAAATTTGTTTTAGGGATAGAGGATACAATTCGTATGTGGGGGGGCTGAGGAAATGGACCTATAAGACTTCGAATTTTTAAATAACTATTCTAAATGTAATTACAATAAGCGTTTATATTTGATGAATTAAATTTTTAATATTTTTAGTACTTACCTATATAATTAATGCATATAAATATGGTGTAATAGTAAATTGTTTGATTTTGATAAATTAATATTTTGTAACTAAAAATGGTGAACAGAAGACAGAATAACTGTATAGTGAGATAGCAAATAGTATGTACGAACAAAAATGAGTAGGTAATACAGCTATGGACGCTGATGGATGTTAAAGTTGGAAAGTTCAAAAAGGAACGGTCAAAAACGGTGCGATTTGCTGTTTGCATACTTCAGAAGACTGTGATTTGTGTTTGAAATATTTTGTATACGTTGTGTTATTGCTAAATAGCAAAAGTAATGGCTTGAAAACAGTCTTGATGTCTGCGTATATTGTTATCAAATGTAAGTTTTTTTATGTATGTTTTAAATTGTTTTTCCACATAGTATAATAAAATAAATAAATTTTTTTTTTATAATTCATATCATTTTACAAAATATTATATATTTATATTGTGTTCTAGATCTATTTACTAATTGTAATGTCACCGTGAAAGAATGAAGATTTTTTAATAGATTTTATTTGTATACAAATTTATTGGTTGAATTTTTAATATGGTGATTTTTACGTTATATTTTCTTTGATAAAAAAGTTTAAAAAATTATATTTCTCTAATTAATAATAATACAAAAAAAAAAAAATTGTAAAAATCGACAATTTGATTAAATTGAAAGACCTACGTATAAATATACTTTTTGAAATAACTATCTCCAATTTCATATGACTAAGAAAACCTAAGACGTCATACTTTAATAAAAATATAATCGTGGTAGCTTTTTTTGTCTTTTTAATCATTTAAATTTTTCTCGGAGATATCGACACGGAACAGGAGAAACATGGGCTTACTAGTCGTGGTTTTATCGTCAATTATCGGGGGTCCGCAAATATACTAAATATATAAAAACATACACTATCTATTACTGTTTTTAATTTTTAAAATTATATTACGATTAAATGTCTAAGGAGGGGAGCCTTAAATTTGTTTCTGTCTTCTGAAATAAACATTGGTTCGATATATAACTTCTACTCTAGATTGTTTCTCAATTTGCGCAAAAATTTCCGAGGTTGCAACTTGTAACTGATCGTATTAAATTGTAATCTTATTACAAAAATATCCTGCCTTTTAATAAAATATCCTAAATGGAAATGTTGATTTTGGACCTTCCTCCTTCGCCCCTTCGGTCCTCGAGATATTAATACTGGAATGGTATTACGTTATTTTATATTATAATTAAGAATTAAGAATTAATTTTGAATGCAATAATATTGCACTCGATACTCGGTCAGATAAACAATAATAAATGATAATATTTTTTTATTTATTTATTTTTATATATCAAATAAATATAATGTACAACAGAAAAATTCTTTGTCATAAAATAATGAAATTCAAGTATGTCAAAAATATGGATTTTGCGAATTTTGCCATTTTCTATCATTTTTTCATTATTCGTTATTTTTTCTATTTTATTACAAAAATATTAAGAATTTCAAAAATTGACCTAAATAAAGTAACCACTAAATAAAATTATCTACTAAAAAGGTACTCCGTATCGGAGCACATCTATTACCTAGAAAAGTATTTTCAGGCATAAAAATATTTTCATTGATTTTACTCAAAACCCCAATTTTATTTTTAAAGCTTATTAAAAAAAACTGGTTCTTTCTATTTATGAACATTTTGAAAACTGGATTAAGTAGTGCATGATTATGTTCCTATTTAATTTAAAATCTGAAGTTGCAAATTATATTGAACATTATTGGGAAAAAAATTTATGTTTTGAAAACAAATTTAAATGGAGCTATGAATAATAAATTGTTTTGTGCAGCAGGTTAACAATAATTCCATTAATAATTATAAAGAATAAATGAAAATCATGTTTATATTAATATTATATTATAATAATAAGAAATATGTTTGATACATTAATATTGAAATTATATTGTTCAAATGTTGATTTTTTTTCGTGATAACAGTGTAGAAGAATACATAGGTAATTATTATTTTATTCGGAGACAATTTATATCTTCGGATATTGTGTATTATAGTTTTTTCTCACTACAGACGCATAGGCGCAACTAGAATAAGAAATTTAAGGTATATGATTTGTATTCACACACAACAATTTGTAAGTAAATATAATACTTATATTTTTTCTCATATCTTATATCTTATTTTAGTTTAGAGTACAATTTATGGATCAGGTACATAAACAATTAAATTTAAAAACAGATCATTAATTAGGTATATAATTTTATTATATTAAAACAATTTCCATATCTTTTTATGCATAATTGACAATAATTTTTGTATAACCTATTAATAGAGTTAGCTAGGTCTTTATAAAAACTTTTAACTTATAACTATTAAATAATTCAACTGATCCAAGTGAATATCATTTATATTACTGTCTTTTTAAAGTTTTAACTTCTCCAAGCTCCTTCCTATTTGAGTCTATATAAAGATGATAACATTAAATAGCATGTAGCTACCTATCATTTTTTTTATACATGGTATTTGGTAAATGGAGAAAAAACACAAAGTAAAAACGCATTAATATAAAAATGCGTTTATTTTTCAATTTTTTTTCTTAATATTTTATAAAGTGTTTCAAATACATTTAAACAGGGACTTCCTAACTAATGTAGAATTGTTTTATTATTATTACACTAAAGATGTAGGCATTAATTGTTATTATTATTATTTTTATTTATAAAACGTTCAAGATATTTACGACGAACGTTATTAGATTATAATTATACACAGTTAATCCCACATGAAGAAATTATACATAGTTTCTTTAATTTTATGCGGATGTGGTTGAAACAAGCATCGCGGAAGTTTCTTGTACGGGATTGAAAACTCTATTATGTCATTTTTTAAACGTTGAAAGTATGGCAAATCAATCGGTGGTCTGTCTTGAATTAATACGTCCGTCATATTGTTCGATATCTTTGGACTGTTTGCATTCTTCATACGTTCCTTGATATATTTGTTAATCTCCTCGTTGATCTTCAGTTCGTCAAAGTCTTTATACTTAATACCGGTCATGTTTACCTGTATGGGAATATAAAAACGTCGCAGAATATTATGTCTGTCACAGAACAAATGCGTATAACTGCAATTTTATCAATATTTTTTTTTTTACTTTAATATCCTCCGTGTTTGCTATCGATGTTTTATTTTTCTGACGGGATTTGCACAAATCCGAATTTTCGTTACAGCTAATAAGAAATGATCGATCGTAAAAATACAGCTCGTCGATATCAACACTGCAATATCATATAGACAATACATTTAAACGAACACGTATATAAGATTTACGCGTTGTCATAGAACTTGACGTTTTAAGATCGAAACGACACGAGTTTTAGAAAATAAATGTAATACGATATTTTTATTGTTTTTTTACGATTATTCTTCGAAATCGTTATTCAATTGAAACTACAGTTACGATAAAGTACTAATTAATTACGTAATTTTCGTACATTATAATATTATACTGATCGACATTCGTGTATTATAATATAATCCAGTTTTCGTAAAAATTGTAATATATTATAATGTATAATATACTTTTTATAGTTTTCATATCTCTATAATATAATTCGTTTTAAAAAATACCTTTTAATATGTTTTGACAATCGATTTTTTTTAAATATGTATACATTAGTAATTATTTATTTTTTCTTTGTACAGATATTATAGTATTATTGTTTCTTGATATAAAATTCATTTAAAATTGCCAAATTTCTAATTATATTTAAGCACAATAATTAATCTAAATAAATAATTATTTTTGATTTACATATTAAATTGTATAATGTGATACACAAAGATATGTGGCCTAAATAAATTAATGAAATGGAGATGATATACAACAGTTTGACAACGACCTACTCAGTATCATTATATTTCTCGTAATTATATTAATTATATAAAGTGCATACAAATGGCAATATGACTCATATTTATTCTGAAAGCTCCTAAACATATTTTTCATAATGATCAATCCATCGAGGTCAAAAACTATTTAAATTATCTCTTTGAATTCGAAATTAGTTTAAATAAATTTATGTCCTACCCAGATTTCCTTACTGGTAATACATCATAGTCATTTTCGCAGTTGTCAGAAATGACCGTAATAGAATACTTTGTATAAAAACTTTTGTACAATTTGTAACAATTCCCACGATGAACTGTTTGAAATTATTAATGCAGTAAACATGCATTTTCATAATTAATAATATAGCAAAATCTAATAACTGAGAAGACTACTACAACTTAAGATCGTAATGATACAGTTTATATGAACATCTATATAATTAACATTAACGATTTTATTAATGAGTTCTAATAATTATTATTAATAATAATAATTTGTTAGACAAACTATTTTGTTTGAAAAAAATACAATTTTAGTATTGTGATTTTACATCGTTTAAACGAGAAATTTAATAAAAACAATTATTCTTTTAGGGGGTGATGTAATAAATGTTTTTAAGACTTACCGTAAATTACCGTCACCGATAATTGGATCATCGTCGATGGTTCCATTTAATTTGTACAAACCCGTTATGTGCAAATTAGGCACTTTTAATTCGACTTCAGTTGACATATCACACAAATCCATATCATATTTTGATATTATAATATTTTCAATACCATTAATTACGATATTTGTTATTTTTAAATTGGAAATGCTGTAAAAAATTATAAATAAAAAGAAAAAATTTTTATAAAAATATACATTTTACTTTATAATGATATATTATCAATACAGTACGAAATATAAAATGGCAATTATCAATAATAATAATAATAATAAATATAATATAATATATTTAAAATTCTATAGCTTTACTAAATTTTTTTACTCTAAGGTCTAAATAGTTATTATTTTTTTAAAAACCATTTAAATTAGTCAAGATAAGCAATGCCTCTTTTAAGTGTGTCACTCTTCTTCGTCTCTCCTAATTTGAATCAAACTGTGAGTTATAACTTATCAGCAGTTTATTGTTATAATATTATTAAAAACTTTTATCAAATTATATGAACTTAATTTCTATTTTTTTTTTTTTTTTTTATATATATACTCGTATTTAAGGTATCATGACTTAAATAAAAATCGTGTGTATAATAATTAATTTTTATATAAAATGAAAAATGTTAATTGTTTTTGTCTTAATAATAACGAACAAAAAATATGAAATATGAGCAATAACTGTTATGATTGTGGTTTAATATGAGACAAATTTTAATTTAATTTAGTGGTTAAATATTTTTAGACGTCCTGTGTTTCAAAAAGCTATGCAAGTAAATTAATTTTTTTACTTATTTTATTTATATTACAGAAAAACGAAAAAAAAAATAACTTAATATCTAAAAATGAATACATATACTCGTAAAAAATATCATTTTCATCATATTTCTTTATGTACATAAGTATAATATATTATAGAAAGGTACTTACATAAACGAGTTTATAGTCTAAGGTATACATAAGCCTATACAATAAAATTATTAAAATATAAAAGCATATTTTATTTAAACGTAAAAATAAAATTAATTCGTTATATAATTATATTAATAATAATTTATACTTTTAACTTGGCTTCATTATTTTAACTCGTAAATACCCAAACTGATGTATAATACTGTAAATTTGTTTTCATAATATTTCCAATAAAATAATTTATAATAAAAATACATATCTCACCTGATTTTGTCAGAGAGCGTACCGTTGATGTTCGGTAATTCTTCTATTTGTATATTGGATAACATAATCTTTCTACCAATAATAATCGATGTCACCCAATTTTTTAGAGATTCTTTAAAAACGCCAGCGCAAACATATTGTTCGGCAGTACATATCAATTTCGAAATGTTCAAGCCTAAAAATAAATTTATCGTTTTCTAATATTTAAATACAAATTATTAAATTAAATTGTAAATTATTATACCTATCGATTGTATTTTGCTTTTATTAATGAATTTGTCCAAAGCTGTAATAACATTGTTTTTGTTTTTCGTTATTATTTCATTTACTACCAACATGATATCAGAATTTGTTTTGTTTATAATTCCTATGTCATCGACTACATTTCTTCTCATTCTCAGATGTGGTTCATAATCATCTGTGTAGTTTATTCTTATTGTAGGATTGGGATCGGGCGTGATGTTTTTCGGTAGTCGATTTTCAGGATTTTCAGCATCTTTGGTTGTCACATAGTAATATTGTTTTGAATACGGACTCGCAAAACACGAAACGACTAATAAGTTGATAAGAACACATGTAAAAGATACTCGTAACATCATTTTTGATTTTTGTCTGAAAAATTATATTTTAGTAAATTTTATTGAACAAGTTAGAAATATAGAAAATCTCATTTTAATTGTATTCAGATACAGTTAATAACAATAACAATAAATATAAATAAGCGAATAGTATCTACTTTTAATAATTTTATTATATTTTACAGTTTCACTTACTTGATTATAATGTATAATCGGATTCTTATTACAAATTACTTTAACTAGTTCGTCTATTCAATTCTATAGATGATATTTGAACGTTATTTATATTATTACTGAACCGTTTTTACAATTGTTCTTTTAAGTATTTTTCCTAAAGCAATTTAATTCGTAAAATAGAAATATTAAGGTGTTCGTGATAAAAATTAAAACCTATTACTGTGAGAAAGAGCAATTAAACACGGAATTCAATATTGTAACAAGCGTAACATACATGAATAATATACGTCATGGTCGAACTAAACATTTAAAAATTAACATTTATTGTTTCACGTAAAATGCGATAATATAATGTAATATAATATCATAAGCATTTTAATTTCGAAATAACTATTACAATCGTTTTTATCGGACTAATAAATAACGTTGGTTCTTAGCAAATTAAATTTTTTAATATTTCTTGTATACAATTTATGAGTAATATTATTGTATAGTAGTAAAGTGTTGGATTTTGAAAAATTACTTTTTTGTTTTTAACAGAAAAAAAAAAAAATAATCATATTATAAAAAAAACAGATTGACTCATCAAATTTGACCTTAAGTTTAACTTTGGTTATTGTTCTATAGTTTAAATTTATAAGGTTTCGGTAATTTATCATAAAGGAATGCCATTAAAGCCAAAAAATATAAAGCTATCCATTAAAAAGTGTATAAGCAAATCATTTTTTTTTTTGTCTAAATGTCAATCTTTTTAGTCTTAAATTGTATATTTTGAAGAGTCGTATACAATAGCACAAAAATAAATAATTTATTATTATATATTATCATTTTACATTTACTTGAATTTTAACTCTTCCTTAACTTTCCTCCTTATGTTATTAAACTAATAATACAAATAGGTTAACTATATTTTTAAAATCTTTATTAAGTAAACATTTATTGGTTATTTTGTTGCTTTTCAATAAAAACAATCTAGATAGTTAATTTTTAATTTATATTATTTTAATAATATAACGATGAAGCTATAATGTTATGGCATCAAAAATGAAAATTTTCAACGCCCTTTTGATATTATATTAATATTAATAGTGATTCTCAACATATTGCCTATATAGTTTGTGACCGCCTTAACACTGATAGAATAATTATCAACGACGAAAATAACTGTCATTTTGAGGGAAAGGTTGAGTAAAACTAGTATAATATTATAAATATTGGAAAATTCGTTTAAAATATAGATTCTTATAGGAAAATACATAATTATATGTGAATGTGAGTTAAATTTTTTTTTTTCTCGTAAATCAACATACGAATATTATATATTTTATAGTTCGTTTCTAATACAACAAAAAAAAAAAAAAAAAATAACGATTAATATTATAATTAGGTAGGTGCCACGTATTCCGCGTCATACCTAATAACAATAATAATAATGAATGAAAAATGAGTCATTTATTATATTATTTCTTATTATCGTTACAATCGATATATTTTACTGTACAATAACGATAATAAATTTTTTCTATATTACATACAGACACAGATAATATACTCATAATTATACAACTACCATGTTTTACTTGTATAGAAACTTTATTAACAGCACTTTGAAATTTTAAAATAATACTTTGTTATTTTGATACTACGCATACGTATATCATCATTTTTAGTTATAATTTCACAAACGTATTCAATTAAAACGTCGATTGAAGGCGATTTGAATAGTCATTATAATATCGATTATCCATATAAGTCTTTTATATATGATTACGATTCAAGCTGGTGAATATTCAATGTGTTAAACAATTCTATGATGGACAACAAACGTTGGCAACGATCGTTTAGTAGTTTCTCGGAAAGGTGTGATATGCATATAATATTATATGTCGTAAATGCTGCCAACGACTCGTTGGCCAAAAACGTGGTATGATTTATTTCGTTGTAAAATCGTTAAAAACAATGTCCGCTGTCACTTTATATTCGTATAATTATAATAATGGAAAACACGTTAGTTTTTTACACCGATAAAATAACTTGGCACAGTAAAGAATTCTCTTAAAAATGATATTTGAGACACACTTAATTTCTACACGAGACAGAAAAGACAATGTCCTAATATTATCTGCGTACCCATAATAGTGTCGTTTTTCAGAAAAATTTAATAGGAAAAAGTTTTTGATTGTTTTTAAAAAAAGGTTTTTATTTTAATAATTGTTTTCTTTTTTGATATAAGCATAGATAATAAATCAATAGTCAATAGTCTATACCTATTTATGTTTTTTTTGTTAAAAATGATAAATGTTTGATTTTTAGTACTTAAATTGTGCTTAATTAAATTCAAGTTTAACAATAAATTGCACAAAACAAAAAAATCAATAAAATCAAAAAATGATTTCGAATTTGAGATAGTGTTGTAAGTTACTTGATTTTTAATAATTAAAAAAAAAAAATAATTAATTTTTGAAAATAAGTAACAAAAATTATAGTGGTAAGAATTACTTAATATTTAAATATTTAGATTTAAAATTTTATTAAAAGTTTTTATAAAACAATATTTATAAAACTTTTTTAAAAATACCAAGTTATTATTTTAGCTTTTTATGTAAATAATTCATTTTATTCTTATAAAAATTGCTTCTAATAGCAATCCAAATAGCATAAAAATTTTTAAAAAATGCTCAAACAAAATGTAAAATTAACATATATATTTCATAAAAATGCACAACTATAATGTAGTTAAAATTCATATATTATTGCTTAAAAAAATATTATTTAATTTATTAATGAGAAAAATATTAATTTGTTTTAGTTTTTTATAACTCTTATTATTTAGCTCTTATTTTAGTTTTAATTACGCATACGCCATTTTGATTTATTAATTTGATATAAAACAGTTAAAAAAAAACATTATTCTCATTATTTTTGTACCATATCATTGAATATCATGATTTTTATAACAATGGTAATTTATTTTGAGATCTAATAATAAATTGTGCTTTTCGTTTTTATTCATTATTATAAATTTTTTTGTATAAGTGTAATAATTATAAAAGAAAACTTTAAAACTAAATAAAATTGTTTGTGAAAAGTATAGATAGTATAAATATTAGAAAAAAACAAAACAATTTAGAATAAACATCATAAATATAATTTTTAATGCGATTTAAAATTCCGTTTAAGAGTGAGATGTTTTAACGTTTTTGATTTGTAACAGACAGAATGATTTTCTCCTTGAAATGTAATTTTACACGGTTTTAACAGTTTAGAAAGAAAAATTACAGAAACAACGTTAAATATTTATGATAACATTTTAAATTAAAAAAATTAATGCAAAAAAAAAGTTAAACAAAAACTGTTTTTAAATTTTAAAACGGATAACTTGATTATTTTTATGTTAAATGAAATTGTTATGCGATTGCTTTTATACAGGATAGTCAAAATATTATATTTGAACAAAGCTATGAAGATACAAAATAAAAACCGTATATGTAATACGACATTTTATGTAATGAAGTTATACAGGTATAACCTTGAAGTATAATATGACGCAGGACATTCGTATTTTAAATAAATACTAGCAAACAGCATACCGATTTTGTCTAGGGAGTACGCCTTTGGCGTACACGTAACTTTTTTTATGGAAGAATATTTTTTTAAAAATTGTTTCGATAATTGGTTCATCCCTCTTTGGTAGATTTAGAGGCAGTTTAGTGAACTATGTAGATCCATTGCTGTCACCATTAATTCCTTCCATTGATCCTTATCATTCGCATCCTCCATTTTCATGTTTTCATAAATTATTCTTAAATCTTTTTCTATTACGTCCGTCCATCTTGTTCGAGGTCTTCCTAAAGGTCTTTTTCCCACAATTTTTCCATCTGTAACTCGTTTTATAATCTTAACTTCTCGCGTTACTTAAACAACTCCTATGTTTTTTACTAATCATTACATGATCTATTTGGTTTTTGGTTAATCCATTTAGAGATATCCATGTGTGCTTGTGATTATTCTTACGGAGAAAATAAAAACTACCGATCACTAACTCTTTTGATATTGTTATGTTTATAAACCGTGTTCTATTGTTATTACTATTTTCGTGAAGACTGTATTTACCTATCGTTGGTCTGTACATAGTCTTCCTGCCAATTTTCGCGTTAAAATCTATTAAAAAAATCTTTATAATGTGTCTAGGTAGTCTGCCATAAACTTTCTCCAGTTCCTCTTAAAATTTATCCTTTCTTTCCTCCTCCTTTTCTTCAATTTGACCATAACAACTAACAAGATATTTCAGCAATATCGAAAAATTTTTTTTTTAAGAGTATATTGTATATTCTATCATTTAATGGTTCAAAGACTTTCACATGCGGTAATGAGCGTTCGTGTACTATGATACTCACACCATTTTCCTGTACACCATTAAATGTTCCACTGTAGAATAAGGTCATATTTTCTTTGGTTAGGTTTCCTTTATTGGGCAATCTAACTTCTTGTAAGGCTGATAATTGTAGTTTATAGGATTTAACTGCCTCTAAGACATATTGTAATACACAAGGTGTGTTTAAAGTTCTAACGTTCCATAATCCCAATTTCATTCCGTTTCTTAGTTCCAGTTGCTTATCCATTTTATCAGTCCAGATCAGAGGCTTGTTTTTTAGTGGTTTCTTAACCAATAAATTTTTTTATACTGAATGAGGAGTTGGTCCATCGCAGTAACCCTCTAACCTGGAGGACCAGATCATTCCAGCCACTTAAGGCCAGAGTGATAGCTATTGCAACATCCAAAAACAGATACTGGGTGATGGGAGCGCCAATTTCCCTACGCTATAGCTCGGGCCCCGGGTTCGCTAAACCCGTAACACTAAGTGTCCCCCTGAGGGTATAATATAATTATAAAACCTATTTTTTCAACATCATAAAGGTATTTGTTTACAATTATTTTTATATACAGTCCACTACCTTTGTTATCCTGGTCCCTTTGGCGTTCAGTCCCAACCTGAAAATTATTTGATATATAAACTAGTCAGGCATAATGATACCACAATATTACTATACAATATGGATAACAATCGATTACATTTACGCATAAATGTTTTTAGGTCATAATTTTTTTGACTTCAACTAAATCATATAACTAGGTCGAACATTTTCATTCTCGATCCAATCTCTTCTTACAATTTTCGAAACGTCCGTTTTGATTGGGTAAGTATGGTATATTTATATGTTTGGTGACCCTTAGGCCTCTTTTACACGAAAGCACTAGAAAAATGATCGTGCCAACCAACTTGGTGGCGCCACCACATGTGAAAACTTAAATTAATCTATAATTTTTATTAATTTTAGAAATAAATATATTTTTTATAGTATAAAATAAATGTTTATAATTATCATCGAAATACATATATAGGGTCAGAGTGTAAATCTATTTATTAATTGTAACATTTCACTGAAAAAATAAAGATTTTTAAATGCAGTTTTTAAAACTATTAATTCGGCAATGGACTAATAATATTAACTCTATTATTTTTAAAGTTTTAAACGTCTAGTAAATAATAATAAAAAATACGAATTTATTTTTAAGTTACCTATATTAAATTTGAGGATAGCAAACTAATGATAATATTTTTATGAACATTTTAATGGGTCAAATTTTGAATCTAATCAAATTAGTGATTTATGTAATTTGTTTTATTTATAGAAAAATTTGTATTTCTTAGGTCATTATTTCTAATTATTTTTTTTATTATATAATATAATGTAAAATTTATATTATAAATATGCATATTATGATAAGAACTTCACAATACTTATCATAATATTATAGCATTAAATTATTGAAATTAATGACGTCAGAAATATAATTCATCGAAAAAATGAAAAAAATCCCTACAAATCAATATCTTGAAAATCTATCATTTTGACACATCAATATTCTCATACAAATAAACAATAAAATGGTTATCTTTAAATTGAAAAAAGTTTAACTTTAAACTAAAAATTAATTTTTTAAATTCTTTACAAGACGTTTTTTTGAAAAAGTAATAAAGGTAATATAAATGGTTGACCCCTAAATAACTTTAAATAACTTTAAAAAAAGCTGCATTTAAAATTTTAATATTTCGTGGAGTTATTAGTAGGGTATAAAGGGGGCTTCTGGATCCTCAACCCTCAACCCACCACTACATTTTTTTTTTCAGCGTACTGATCGTCTTTTTACAGGTTTGGCCAACTCTATTATTCTTTTTGAACAGCGAGCTTTTAATGCTTTTGGATTGATTTTAAAAGGATCTTCTTTTAGATCCATTGATTTAGTTTCCTGTCTGATAATTGGTTTTGCTAATTCTAGAGTCCTTTCTGTAGCTATTAAAAAAAAAAAAAAAAAACAAAAAAAATAATATTCGTTTTAAAAAGTAATGTTGTGAAATTAACTAAACCCATTTTTTTAAAACATCTATATTTAATAATATATTTTAAATGGTTTGTTAAATTTCTAGGATCTGGTCCTCTCTCAAGACTTTATGTTAAATAGCTAATAACTATCTTACTATTATATTATAATTTGTAATATTTACTTATATAAATATAATACTATGATAGTTATAAATAATTCTAAATTTATAATATGTATTATGTTAATGAATATTAAAAATTAGTTACCTTTGTATCTCATTGATTTTAAAAGACTTTTTCGCGGATTATAGTTTAAATTTAATAGTGTTTCTTTATTTAATTTTTTAGGTGTAGCCAATTTTTTTATACGGTCGGTTGCGTTGTACGCCAAAGCCGATTTTTTAACCTAGATCCGTTTGAAAAATAAGTAAAAACATATTATCAGATAACTGAAAATAATACCGTATATAATTCTTCATAAGTCAGCTCGTTGTTGTTAGGCGGTCGACGGGCCGGCTGAGATAACTGCTCAAGTCGTGGAAGTAATTCACTCAATGGTTTTTTAACTTGTTCCTATACAAATCGAAAAATCAACTATATTAACAACACATAAAACAATTCGACATATATACTGATTCAAAAGAACTTAGTGGCGTCTGCCTAGGAGCAGATAAACGCTTAAGATTCTTGTAAAAATTTAACCGTTGTTTTGGAGTCTTAATAGTTCGTGGTTTTTTTAACGTTGTCGATGTATCATCTCTGGAAACATTTAAAAATTTTTATACATTATGTATTATATTGACATAAAAAACTACAAATTAATAAACGTTTGTTAAGAAAATTACATATCTAAGGGCGTTGGTCTGGGTTTCGATAGTTCTACAACTCTATTACTAATCTCTTTAACTTTTGGTTTTCCTTTTATCGGTTTTGGGAAATGAGTTTCTAGGAAAATTGTGTTTTCTGGTCGTGGCTGAGCCAAATATTCTAACCGACTTGTCATTTTTGCCCTGAGTGCCGCAGAAGATATCTCAAATGGTCCCTATATCAATAAAACATACAACATAGTACATTCGAATTTATACACTTTAGTATACACAAACTTCGAGCCTTGGATCTGGCCATTGCCGTAATTGTCGACAAGTTGGTCTGGCCATTAAATGTCTACGGATCAATCTATTAATTTTATCTTGTATCATATTGTCTTGATTTCCTTTATTCTTTATTTCGTCCTTAGACGTTTGTTGCTAAATAAAATATTAACATTGACAATGAGTATGAATATAATTACCGTGTTTACAGGATTGATGTTGATATTTTTTTCACAATAATTACTTGAGCTATTCGTAGTTCTTCACGAAGTGCTTGTAGAGCACGTTTCTTTGCAGTTTCTTTTTTCATTTTATTATTATAAAGTATTAAAAATTATTCGTAAGTTATTTAACTACTATTTAGCTATTTAACTATTTTATAATATTATAACACTTAAAACATTAATTTGTACACAAGGTACTAAAGAAATATAGATAAAATATTATTGAATTTCACACAAAAATTTGTTGCCAAGCAATATATATTAAGTACAATACTATACTGTAGTGTACTGTATAAATAAAAAAAATGTATAATATATTGATAATGAATACAATGTTTAACTTTTGAAACATTGAAATCAATTATAATATTTTGAATTTTTTAGTTGAATAACTCTAGTCAATGATGCATTTTATTTATAAAAATGTATAACACACTTTTATAATAAAACTATATATTTTTTATTGTGTATTATTATTTTTTTAATGTAAGTACTATCATTGATTATATATACCAATATTTAATCAATGGTACTATGTACTACGTATAACGTGTGGCTATTATTATAGACAGTGTTGTATATTATCGGTGATTTGAGAATATTTAACCTCTCCAAAAATTAATCCTAATATAATAAAGCACCAAAAAAAAATGCCCCCTCAATAAAATATTATCATCTCTTAATCATATTGGGTCTAAGCAGTGGCGCCGAAATACTTTTAAAATACTTGGGCAAAATAATAATAATTTAAACAACCACCTACCCATCCAAAATATTTTAATTATTATTTTAGTGAATACTGAATAGGTACAGTGTACAACTTGTTTTCATATTAGCTGTTTAAAGTATACTCGTTTTCAATTACAATACCAATACTATTATTATTAATTATTTTAATTAATTATTATGTTATTATAGTTTGATCTTTATAATTAATGCATTATATTTTCACTAGTAAACCACATTACCACCACCACCTAAAAATTTTGTAGGGCATTTGCCCGACTTATACATGGCTTTCGGCGCCACTGGTCACGAGACTGATGTATACTATGTACTTCATAAGTGTACCTGGTATAAATATCGTTCGGGGTTTTTTAAAAATATTGTTACATTTGTACCAAATACACTAAAAGTATTTTTTGATGAAATTATCACTAAAATTGAACTTAATTCCATCTTACGAGTAATTCGTCGGATCGGTACATGATTGTTATGTACGTGGCCGAAATATGCCTCTGAATATTCTTCGTTTATTATACTTTTTAAATGTATATTTTATATTCTGAGCGAAGCAAAGGATGTATTAGTTTTACAATTATGTGTACATTTTTTATGCCTGACAGCATTTTTTTCTGGTAGAAATTATGTTCTACAAGATGAGTATGTTCCCGGAAGAGAATTGCATCTAGTTGCTATTTTATTGAACTCATTTTACAAACTGCACGATGAACCATACCATATATGTTCTAAATATTATAAACTAATATACCTACAATTACAAGAAAAATAACTAATTTTACTAAAATATTGTATTAAAGAATAAAAATCTAAATGAATAAAAATACAGTTATTAGTTAACGAAAATTAATATCATAGAATAAATGAAAAAGACAATTTGTATTTTTTATAATTTGTCACTATCTTATAAAAACATTTACCACAAAATAAAGGAATATACATCTAATTCTGTGCTACTACAGTTTTAGTACTCTATATTTATTATATTCTGTAGTTAATTATCAAAATATGCTTTATACTGCCAACTAGTGGGTTGAAATAAAATTCGCATGGTATATTTTTGGCAAGCATTATATTAAATTGAGATATCGGTGATAGAAGTATATTAACCGCTTTCAGTGTAGAGACGAGTTTAATGGGGATCCCTTTTATAGGGGAAAATCGCCTTCCATGAACCATGCATCTTTTAAAATTTCAAACTTGTTCGATATGCGTAAGTAGTTGAAATTGTATACCTACTTTTTATTTTCGTACATTTTATTTAATAAATATAATTTTTATAGTATAAATGATTTATTATATTAAACGTTATTACCAATCGTTATTGTTATCGTCTTCCTTAAGTTGAATTAAAATTTGTGTTATAGATATAAAAAAATTTAAGTCTCCTCCTCCCTTAGCATTCGATAAAAATCTATCCCTGTTTCATTGGACATAGATGCGTTTATAGCAGTCTATAAAAAAATGATAAACTACCGAGATATATTATTATGACGTGTATATTATATCCAAGATAACAAGTACCAATTTTAAACATTTTATAAATTAAAATTAGAAAAATGTGAACGTTCTATTTGATATTATACACTCTGTAGATTCCTAATGAAGGACGTTTTTTTCAATTTCAAACTTATTTTTCTTTTTCTCATTTTTAAATATTTCATAAAATTTTAAAACCCTACTGTTATGACGGCGTGATGTGTAGGCAATATTGGTACTCGGCTGAATACGTGAACAAAATTCGACTATCCTAACCGAAACGAACTAAATTAGGCTAAGGTTTTTATTATTATAAATTAATTAATATTAATTATGGAATCAAATTATAAGTTTTTAAACTACTTGCGAATAACGCATTTCTTTAAAGCAGGATCAGCTATAATAATATATAATAATTATATAATAGGTATATAATTCTAACTCTTATTATTATTTCCTGTTATTAAATATTGTAATTAAAAAAAAAAACTTTATAAGATTAATTATATAATTGTAATCAATATTGTTTTGTTTCTCGAGCTTTTCTTTCTAAGCTTACTTTAACATATGCCATGTGTGTTTAATATGTTTAATTATCTCTCTTTCTGGTGTATTTTTAAACACATACATATTTATAATTGTATATAAAAATATATCATTCAAATAATATGTAATTGTTTCTTAACAATATTATTTATATCATAAATCACAATGTATTCTATTACATTAATTAACAATATTATAAATTTATAACCATCCCATGGAACTTGCATTACCAATTGTACGAAAATGCAAGTCTGACTGCTTAAGTTAATTTTAGTTAACTATGTGATATTCAGGAAGAAAGGGTTAAACGTTAAATAATAATTACTCATTATCACAGATTGATAACGTCGAGTAATTTACTCTACATTAACATCGTTTCTAAACCTGTTCAATAATAAATTAAAAAACCATAAATAAAATAACTTATTAGTAAAAAAAGTTATTTTTCACGAATTTCATGTACACGAGTAAAAATATTAGGTATTGATGAATATATTTTAAAAATAAATGTTTCTAGGCGCAAATATTGGTGAATCGACGATAAGGTACCGTTGTGTTATGATATGAAATGATATTGTTGTTTACAATTAATATTTTGCTTTTTACTATTTTAGTGTTCGCTAAACCGTTAACTGATACATGTGTTTATTATTTTCATAATATAAAAAGTTAAAAATGTCTTAACAAGATTTTTTTGGCCAGCCGTTTACGCGCATATGAATTCCTGTGAATTCCGCTGTAGTCGACTGGGCTTAAATATATGGAAAATAGCCCTTACACTCAAAGGTTCATGGTGGCTCAATCGGTTTTAAGCGTCTCTTTAATATTAGGTAGGATAGCGTTAGGGCCACGAGATCCGAGTCACGGATCCGGTAAAATAAAATTTGCAAAATAAAATCGCGATAGGAATAGAAAAAATTTTCTGTTAAAAATACTGATAAAAACTATAAATACTTCGACAACGTCACAATTACGACGATTACGTTTTTTTTTTCGGACATGAATGTTTTTCACTTCAGTCTACGTAATACATTTTGATTGTTGATTTTATGTCAATATATGATTAATTTTAATTAATATTGAAACTTTATTCTAATAATCTTTTGTTATTTACACTAATATAAATGTTTTAATGATTATATTATACTTCAACATATTATTTTTGTGAGTATTTATATAGTTTTTTATTAGTTAATTTGTAGTATATAATATAACAAATATCTTTAAAAATAAAAAAATATATAAAGAAATGATGTTTAACAAGTTGTACACATTAAACATAAAATATTATGAAAGATCAATTATATTAAAGAAATTAAAGTACATTGTCATTACACATTGTGAATATTTAAAACTATTTGTTTTAATAGTATCAGATTATAAATAAAAAATAATCATAAGATAATATTTATATTCATTATGATGATGGTTTACACTAAAACTGTCGAAAGTTAGCTAATACCTAAACGATATGTATTGATACAATTTGAAATAATCCATCTTCCACTAAACATCTGCACTACACTATTTTATTTCCATTATCTACTTTGTAAAATATATATATAAGGACATATATAAGGTACTACAATAAAAATAATGTCTTAATTTGTGTTATTACACATATAAACAGCTATAATCACATATACTTTCATTTGGTATACCAACATATGCATTTTTTGTCTTTTCTATTGTTGGTCAATAGTATTAGTTCTTTCGTTATTAATGAAGACAACAACACAAATTTCAGTGATATATAAATAATTATAAAACACAAACGTAGCACCCTTTAAAAGAAGAAAAAAATATTATATTAATATTAACTGTAAGATAAATATATTGCAAATAAAATATATGTATATACAATACAAATTTGATATAATAACCCGTAAAAGTTAATGTAATAAAAAAATATTAGTGTTTAGTATACAGAATACTCAGTTTTAAACCTTCAAAAATAAAATATATAGTGAAATATGCATTACAAGTTATAAATAAATGTTCTCTTATATAACTGTTAATGACAACTATATTATTATAGGTACTGTAACAAAAAATTACTATTTAATTAAATGAAGCAACAAAAATTAAATTATATCTCTTACATTATGTTGTTACTCATATAAACAATTAACCATCAATTGACATCAGTGGCGGATCTAAGATTTTCTCACGGTGGGGGGAGGGGGATTTTAAATTTGTGTGTACAATATAAATATATAAACATATAGGTAAATTTTATTAATAAAAACATAAAATACTACATTTATTTTAGAAAAAAGCTTTATTTTACCAACAAGGGGGTAATATTACCTCCATATCACCCTGTAGGTCCGCTATTGATTGACATTAACTATATGATTAATTAATTACTGATCTACTCTTAGCATCATGAAAAAACCTACAGCAACACTTAATAGTATAACTCAAACTTTGTAAGGTGTACATCATGTACATTAAGTATCAGTGGCGCCGAAAGCTATGTATAAGTCGGGCAAATGCCCTACAAAATTTTTAGTTGGTGGTGGTAATGTGGTTTACTAGTGAAAATATAATGCATTAATTATAAAGATCAAACTATAATAATATAATAATTAATTAAAATAATTAATAATAATAGTATTGGTATTATAATTGAAAACGAGTATACTTTAAACAGCTAATATGAAAACAAGTTGTACACTGTACCTATTCAGTATTCACTAAAATAATAATTCAAATATTTTGGATGGGTAGGTGGTTGTTTAAATTATTATTATTTTGCCCTAGTATTTTAAAAGTATTTCGGCGTCACTGCTCGTGACCTTTTATCCTCTCTAATTATCTCTGATATTGTGTGTTATATAATTCTTAATCGTTCTTCCTCGACGTTATTATTTATATTTGAATGCCAATGTATCCGCTTACCGACCTCATTGAAATAGAACATTGTACCTCTTCCGCTAGATACTGAGGATAATTTTGAAAATATAGCACCGATAAGATGTAGAATTTGGTTTGTTTATATTTTTGAGAATTGTATGTCTTAAATTGGAAGTGTATTAACTGTGCTACCCAAAATCTGCCGTCGCTAGGAACGTTATGGGTAGATGTCGTTGCATCACTTAGCGCTAAGGTAAACAGAGAAACTAGATCGCGTCTGATATACCACTCGTATTCTGATATTTTTAATAAATCAGGACCGCAATTATATTACAATATTAGTAAATAGATCTAGAAGTTATGAAACTGATCATATTATTAAGTGGATGTTATATTCACAAATTTTGCTGTATAGACAACCATCTTTTATACCAGTGATGACTAACCTTTTTTACCGAGGTCAATAAAAAAAAAAAAAAAAAAAACTATTTAGCGAGCCAAGATTTGGGTTCAATTTTCTGTCGTTTAAACATTATGATTTACACATTACACAACACAATAACAAGAAATAATTGTATTGATATTGGTGAATAGTGAGAGATAATGAAGTGTTTGTGAAAAACGATTAATACGTTAATTATTATTTATATTTGGACGATATAAAGCTGCAACATATTATGATCATGTCTGATTAGCAATGTAATTGACAATATGAAATGGGAAATATTAATTAAATATATTAAATTTTAAAAATGTTACAGTTCAAAGTTCTATATTTGGCCAAATAATCAACTAATCCTTTCCAAAATTTTTTCTATCATGTAGAACACTTATGTTAACACTCAAAAAAAGTTTCAAGTCCCTAGGATCAAAACACAATTAGTTATCTCGAAAGTAAAAAATTTAAAATAACAGGAACCGTTATTTTGCGGATTTTTCGCCATTTTTTGGTAGTTTTTCCCCTCTTAAGGAAAAACTTTTGAGAAATTTAAAAAATGAGCTAAATAAAGTACCAACTAGACACGATTTGCAACCGAAGGCATACCCTACTTGTAGTAATCGGACCAAAAAACCCGAAAAAGTGTTTTCATAGATAAAAAAAAAAAAAAAAAAAACATTTTTGTAAAACCAATAAATTCTTCGCTTCGCTCAGAATCTAAAAAGTAATATATTATAATGGGTTAAATAAAATAATACTTTATGTTTATAATTTGTTAAAGAATAGTTACGCTTATATTTCATATATTTGTTTACGATCATGAACACATGATTTCTATTGTATTAATCACCACAGCAATGAAATCGTTGAATTGTGTTTATTTATTTTACGTCAAGTCATATTTAAAGTGTTTAGTTTGTTATTCGTTTACCAGTAGCGATTAAAGAAGGTTGTTTTTTATACAATCATCAATTATTATTCATTATTTCATACAATGTTCGAGTATGATCCTGATTTGGATTGGTCAGATTATGGCGGAAAACTGGCTAAGGCAAGGAAAAGCAAAAACAATGGCAAAGAAAAATTATTAGACCGTGGTTATAGAATTCCTGTTCTAAGGCACATTGATATTCCTTCTATTTGCAAGATAGCAGTAAGCATTCCGAAGTCGGATAGTCCGAGCCCGGTGAGAGAGAAAACGTGCAGGTTTAAGTCCGCCGCAGCTTTTAAAAGTCATCCGGTGAAGGCAGTTAAAGATCCGGCGGCCACTGCGAAGAAAGTTCCCGCACTTACACCGAGTCGACCTAAGGCAGAAATCAAGCGTCAGGCAGTCCCTGCGGTAGAAAATAGACTAGATAACCGGAAATTGGCCGACGAGCGGGATGATGCGATCCCCGGGATATTGTCAAAGGACAAATATGTACGGGAATGGTTGTTGAAACAGCAAAGGTCCGTCGTTGACGATCGAATTAAACGCGGGTTGCTCAAAAAACCGACCGCTACCGCAGTTAAAATGCAGAAAACGCCAGTAGTGCGCAGACCGGAGAACGTAGATAAGAAGCGATTGGACGAAGAAAAAATTGGGATGAACGTGCGAAAACCGTTTGTTGAGAGGCGAACTCTGATACCCAAAATCGAAATGAAATGTATTAAACCGAAACTCGCCGTTCCTGGAGTACAGAAAAAACCATTTTACACTACCTGTTCCGTCCAGACACGACCTACTTCTACTACAATTGTACCAAAACTCACGGCTCTGGAACGTAGAAAGCAAATAATCGACGTATATGGGAAACCGCCGGTCAGTGCACCCAAAACGTGGTCAGCGAAAAACCGCGAGGAGTTTCGCATAGAGACAGAAAGAGCTAATAAAATATTAGCTGAAAAATTATTGAACGTTCGGTCAACTATACCGAAATGGCGGTAAAAAAAATTCGACATTCCTTTGAACAATTTTTGGGCTGAAAATCCTATTTTCTTTAAATTTTATCCAGATAATTTTTCCACCTATGTAAATTGTTTTTATAATCGACTATTTTGGCCATTAATCTGTAAAATTTTTTTAAATTCAATTTCTATATTAATGCGTACTTCATATGCTTGTAACATAATTTTCGAAAATACTACAATCTAGGATTGATTCTATGCCTTTCTTTTATTTAAATATATTTTTTTAATTTTGCCTACGTTTTTTTAAAAAAATTTAGTCTTTATCTTTTCAGTAAAAACTTAATTTTTTTAAAATAACGATAGTAGCATTAACAATTTTTCAAATATTATTAATTAAAATAAAGACGTACCTTATAACATTTCTACTGTTGTATGTTATCTGAGTGAAAATTTTTCGAAAATTATGTTTAAAAATAGATAAAAATGATTGAGAATTAAAAATACTGTTTATGTTAATAATAATTATACAATACTAGGTATTGTTATATAATATTTTTGAAATTTGTTTATATTGTTTTAAAAATATTAAGTAAACTAGATTGGCAAGAACTTAATTTTTTTCAAATAAGAACAACCTGTTAATAAACTTAAAATTAATATATTAATAGTATTCTGTGTAATATATATATATATATATTGTAAAAATGAATTTTCGTTTATTTTTTTCATGCACAATATGTGCATCCCCAGATGCTGTTTTTAGGTAAAAACAAATATTTTTATATTTGTATAATTTAATTAATTTTTATAGGTATTAATATATAATATTTGATCTTAGTCTTTGTATAATAATAAATACGTTTTTAATTTCTAAATATTTTCAAAACTTTTGATGCACAAATAATGATATAGATCATTAACCAATTTCAAACAAAAAGTTTGGTAACCAATATCTAATAAAAAATATTTGTTTACTATAGTATTTAAATACTGTTTTTAATATATATTTTTGGAATCGATTATAATAAATTATATCAAATATATTTATTAAATATTATTTTTTAATTTTTTTTCTATGCATGTATGGAAACAGTATAAACTGTGGAATATTCATCCGTCCTATGATGTGATATGATATTCTTATCGTTTATATGAAAAATTAATTAATTATATAGATATGTGTGTTAATTTTTGATAAAGTGATAAAAAAAAAAAAATACATGTATTTTTCTTTGTACCGGATATTGAAATATATTATACTCGTATTTTACCTGTTATTGTGTTAATGTGTTTTAACCGCTTTGTGATGTTTTGTTTTACATTTTAATTACATAAAGAGTGTTAATAATTCGAATTATTTCGTAACATGTGTAATTTGAAATACTTAGATCATAAATTTATTGAACTTGACTCAAAAAAGTAAGTGATCTTAGACACAATTAATTACATAGATTTGTCGATAATAGATTATTTAAATACGGGATTATGTTATTTATTATTATCTTTGAATCATAAGTGTAACTTGATAATTTTTTATGGAGGGCAAGACAAATTATTATGATAATTATATGAAAGTTATTCCCTCGATGCTATATACGCTAAGTTAAAAATTTTATTAAACTTTTTAGTTCGCGAACCCCCGATGGAGGTTTTGTAAGCTTTTTTAACCTCGAACCACCTAAATATTTTTCTTTTAAATAGCTTTTATATATATAACAATTTATTATAATAGTTGTTTTATATTACAGACTAATATAATAAGTATTATAATAGGTAAATAAATACTTAATATTTATACATTAATTTTATTATACATAGAAAGTTACGATTAACAATTTATATCGTACGGACACCAATAGAATTACATTAATTATTATGTAGATGCTTATTATATTTTATATACGATGTATAAAAAATAGTATAAACAAAAACATTATAAAAAATTAAATTTCGGTACATAATAACACATTCATTATTAAATTTTTTAATGCTTCGTTCAGAATATTTGAAATAAAATATTTAAATAACTAATGGAATAAAACGAATAATTATTATACTCTTATAATATATTTAATCTCATTTGTAGAAATTATGCACGGATTTTAAAATTTTTTGGATACTTAATAAGCACCGCGAAGAATTATTGTTATACGGAACTGATAACGCTATTATGTTTTCTTTTAACTCTTCGTGGACATATACTGGTAGTAAAAATTGTATGGACGGTTTTTCTTGTTTTAATATATTGTCCACCAGAATGTTCATTATTCTGGATCTGACCGCGGTCTCCATACCGTTCTTGATATATTCGTTAATCTCCTCGTTGATTTTCAGTTCGCCGAAGTCTCTGTACTTGATACCGGTTACGTTCACCTATGAGAGAATATAATATATGAAAACGTCACATAATTGTCTCTGTCTTAAACCTGTGCGTATAACTGCATATGTTAATCTTATTTACTTTAATACTATCCGTGTTTGCTATCGACGTTTTATTTTTTTGATGGGATTTGCACTGAATGTCATCTTTATCACAGCTAGCGACTGATCGACCGTTAAAATACATTCCTTCGACATCCACACTGCAACACAGACAACAATTTTTAACGTATACATATAGCGAGTGTGCGTTATCTTAGAAATTGAGCTTTGATGGTTAAAACACTTAAAACTTCAATAGCGTAATAAGTCTAGAGCCTGAACAAACGAACTAAACGGAGATGATATACAATATAGTTTCACAACGATCTATTCATTATATTCTTTTTCCCGTAATTAAATCAATAGAAATCGCATATATATGACAAAAAAAGTAAGGGATCGTATTTATTTTGATAATTTATGAACAAGATTAATTTTTTCAATAATTTGAAAATTCAAAAATTTATACCCGACGCGGATTCCTTAAGGGTTCATTGTTGTCACTTTCGTTTGGCAAAAAAAGAACATAACAGAATATTTTGAATAGGAACTTTTGTACAATTAATAACATTTTCATGATAGGGAGTTTAAAGTTGCTCTAGCGGTAAGCATATAGTTTTCTAATTCCTAAAATTATCATTGCTTAACCTAATAACTAAGGACTACTACCACTCAAAATTGTCTAGATTCAGCGAATTAAACATGGTCTATATAATATTTCCTTCAAGTTCGTACTATCACATTATACTAGAATAATGTAATAAATATATGTACGTACATTGATATGAGTTGGAATGCAAAGAATATGTTTCTAATAAAATATTTTCTATGTAAATAATTTTATATTATATACATTTCATACAAAATATTTTTTTTTGGCTTAAATACGCTTCGGATAAAATATGTTACTAATGATTTATTATTAGGATAACATATTTTTCGGTCAAAATACTGTTCTGATGAAATATTTTCAGATTTTTATGCGTTTTCAAACGTTGTTTTTTTTTTAATTAGCAAAGAAAATGCCGTTAGCATATTTTGTCTACAATATTGGTCGCAATGCGGAAAATGTTCAAATGGTCGCATTTGTACAGTGGAAACCATACCTTACTCAAAAATTTGTTTTCCATATAATAATATATTTTTATTGAAAAATTTAATAAAAATAATTATTGTTTTAGGTTTTATTGCAATAAATGTTTTTAAAACTTACCGTAAGTTACCGTCACCAACAACTGGATCACCGTCGATGATTCCTTTTAATGTGTACATAGTCGTTATTTGCATATTAGGCACTTTGAATTCAACTTCAGTTGACATTTCACACAAATCCATATCATATTTTGATATTATAATGTTTTCTATACCTTTAATTACGATATTTTTCAATTTTAAATCTGAAATGCTGTAATAAAAATTAATTCAAAAGCTATTTATTGAATTCAAATTTCAATGACATAATCTAAATTAGATAAACTATAAACAATACCAACATTTGGTAAAAAGTACATGTATAAATATAGTACCAATCAGTTCTTTACCGATAGCATTCCCTATTTATGGTACCTAATATAAATCATTTTATATTTTTATGTTTTCAGACATAAAAAAATTAGGTACTTTATCATTGTAAAACTAATAAGTTTCTCGTTTCTTTCGGAATCTAAAATACAGTTAAATAGTTGAAAATTTATTAGAACTAAACGTAGAATGTATAAAAAAACATAAATGTTAATAGGCGTATAAACGTATACAATACCTAGAGTTTGTATTTTGTTGTTATTTTGACAGTTATGTAATTTTAGAAAAAATTTTGTAATTTGCTATCAGAAATATAAATTTTACAATATAAAAACCAACACTGAGTATATAAGTATTGCTCTGTATTTGTTATTTAAGCACACGAAGTGTAACTTCATAAAATAACATTATTACATTATTATTTGTCTTTTAAATCTCAAATAATGAAAAAATATGATAATCGATAAAACTGTGAATTATAATTTATCAGCATTTTTTGTAATAAATTCTTTAGTAATTTAGTCAAATAGTCTAAACGTAATTTATATTATATTTTTTTTTATATTGTAGACTATAGTATATTATTTTGACTTTTACAAAAATGGGGTATGTGTATATTAATAATTAATATTTATGTTAAATGAGAAATATTAATCTATTTTGATTTAATAATAGAACATCCAATATAATATGAGCAATAACTATGATGATTAAGGACGCCTCACCTGCATTATATGTTGTATTTGTCTATTGACAGGAAATAGTATAATAAAAAGTATAGTAATACTTGCTTTGCGCGGGACAACTTCATTAAATCTATATTTATGGTAGAACCATCAAATTTCAACAATTCATAGAAGAGAACAATATCTGTGTCGTAGTGTTTTATTTTTTTTCATAATACGACTGGATTAGTTAAAATTAAGAAATTAAAAAATTATAATATAAAATAAATATTTCCATGAAAATAGTTTCACGTATACTAGATATGTTATGAAAAAATAACACTACGACATAGTTAATAATGTTCTTGTCTATTAATTGTTAAAATTTGGTATTCTAATCATAAATACAGATTGAATAAAGTTATACCGCTCAAAACAAATATTACTATATGTTTCCTGCCGGATAGATAAATACACACTACAAATGTGACGTCCTATTAATATGACAACATTTTTAATGATACGAATCCAGAACGAATGCAATATTATAAAGCGTTCTTTGTATAATCAAGTTTGTGAGGTTAATAAACTAATTTCTTTAATTCGTTAAATTAAGTTATAGAAAATAATTTTAATGTTTAAGTTAAATTAAAAGTTAAAAATTACTTTTAATTCTAATTATAGTAGAAAGTTAAATTATATAAAATATATTATTTATTAAAAATGAATATAATATTATATAATTTAATTAAAAACAAAAACATTATTAATTTTCGTCATATATTTTAAAATGATTGATTTAACTAAAAAAAGAACATGTTATTTTAGAATACAATTTAGTTCATTAGTTGAAAAGTAACTCGTTATGTAACTTTATAAATAATAACTTAAACATTTAATTCGTTAATACCCAGACTGTTGAATAATACTGTAAATTTGTTTTTATTTCCAATATAACAATTTATATTAAAAACGCCTATCTCACCTGGATGTGTTGGAGATCGTACCGTTTATGTTCAGTAAATCGTTTATTTGTATACTGGACAACATCTTCTTTCTACCAATTATAATCGATGTCATCCAATTTTTCAGCGATTCTTTAAAGATGCCCGCATGCTCATATTCTTTAGCGGTACATACCGAATTCGTGTCTACAAATTAAATTGATCATTTTCGGTTCGCCTTTAAATACAAAATAATGTCATATCAAATTTATGTTTACTATACCAGTCAATTGTGTATCGCTTTTGGTATTAAATAGATCTAAAGCTGTAATAACATCGTCTTTGTTCTTCGTTATTATATCATTTATTAACGACATGACTTCGGAAATCGTTGTGTTTTCAATTTCGACAACATCCACGACTGCAGCTCTTCTTATTCTCGGCTGTCGCTCTGGTTCATAACTTTCGGTATAGTCTATTCTTAATGTAGGATCAGGATTGGGTGTAGTTATCTTCATTTGTGAACATGTATGATCGTTAAATTGTTTTGAATGCGGAATTGCCAAACACGAAACGACAAAAAAGTCAATAAGAACACAACAAAACGTTATTCTTAACATCACTTTTGTTCGTTGTTTGAAAAATTATATTTTTCTAAATTTGTTTGAACAGATTAGCAATTAAAAATACACCATTTTAATTGTATTCTGATGTAGTTAGTAATAAAACTAATAATAATTAAGTTAATAATGTCTAATTTTGATAATATTATAAATATTATATTTTACATATAAACTTACCTTAATTATAATTTTTTATCTAATTGTTGCGACAAAATTTTTTGGAGAATATGTCAATTCAACTCAATAACTTATATTTGAAGGGTTTATATACTATTACTGAACAAGTTTTACGATGAATTTGTATTATAAGTATTTTTCTAATGCAATTTAATTCACTATAATAAAATATGAAGGTGTTCGAGAAAAAAAAATGTACCTATTAATATGAATAAAAAAACAATAAAATACGGAATTTAATGCTGTAACATAAATAACATAATTCGTTGTCGAATTAAACATTTAATTTTTACTTTACATTAATATTCATTATTTTAAGTATTACGTTTTACTTTTGAAATTACTATTTTAAATGTTATTATTCGTGTAATAAATAGTGTTTGTTTACGGCTAGTTTAATTTTTAATATTTCTGATTTAAAATTATTTTAAAATTTGATAATATTATAGTATAGTAGTAAATTGTCTAATCTGGAGAAAACGTTTTTTACATAACAAAAAAAATATATATATTTATAATAATATTGAGAAACGGATTGACATATATCAAACCTGACCTTACGGTTAGCTTTGGTTATTGTTTTATAGCTTAAATTTTTAAGGTTTTCATAATTTATTAAATCATAAAAACAAATGTTTTTATTGATAAGATAAATAGAAATGAGTTTATTGTTCTGTATAAATTTGTTTTGATTACATAATGTAGGTTATTCTCATTTCTAATTTGATATAATAATTTTAAAATAACATTTTTCCCACCTTTTCTGTATCATATCTGGTCAAATTGTGATTGAAAAATTATGATTTCTATTTATTTATTTTTTAATTTAAGCCGTGGCAGCAAATAGTTATTGACTCATAAAGTTTTTTTTTTTTGAATAACAAAATGTAATATAGCATTTTTACTGCACTTAAACAGATATTTTTAATATTACCAATATTTAACAGTATAGTTAACAATAAAATAAATTCTAACAAATATTTTAATTTTTAAATAAATAGAAGTAGTAATTCCAGAAATAGAAAAAAAATATAAATATTTTTAGTGAAATTAGCTGGTAAATAATTCATATTTTTTAATAATGTTATTATTTGACAAGTAATATAATTTGAAGTTAAAGAAATATATTTTTGTATTGGGTGGGGAATCTAATTATATTCATCGCTTTGTTCTTTATTACTACGAACATATTCTATTTTTTTTATCATTTCTTATGAAATATTCTCAATGTAAACAATTCGTGAAGATAGTCGTACGTTTCCCAATTCCTAAAAAATGTAAAAGTATATTATAATTTATAATACCTATCTATATTTTAAACAACTTTTAAACTGTAGATATCCACGTCAATTTTTTAACTATTTTATCAAAATTCTTTATAATTTATGTCAAGTGTTACGAGTGAACTTTTGTTTTAGAGGAGTAACGTTTAAGATGTTGTAATAATGTAAACTAAGAGATTTGGGTAATTCTGTGTAACTGTGGAACAATTTGTAATAATATAAATTTATTTTGATTGATAATTTGATACGTGTAGGTAATACCTTATATCTTTAAAAGTATAACTGATTATTATTTGTTGGTGACATTATTATGTGTGGTCACATATTGTTATCTAAAAATTTGATTCTGTTTATTTACATTATGACAGTAATGATATTTTAAGCTTTATACTTATCAGTTATGCATATCTGATGATTATATTAGTTATGATAATTATATTATTAGAACAAAACAAAATCTCAAACATTTTTTATTTTATTTAAAATACTTGTTGTTTCATATATATGCAATTTATAAACGTTTATATAAATAAAATACAAATTTTAAATTATATAAAATCATTAGATATACCTAAAATAAAACTTGTATAGTTATTGTTTAAAATATAGTTAAGATATTGTTCTAAACATATACTTTCATATAATTCTGTTGCTTTAAATAGTTGCATTGTACATTTCATAAAAAGGAATAATAAAAACTCTATATACAAGATGTTTCTCCGTGTTTGACCTCTTCAACCTTTCGACAACAGTCACAGTGATTTTTGAAAATGTACAGGTAGCTTCTATGTATTTTAAATTATTGAGTACACTGAACGAAAAACACTCAAAATCAAGTCATTAATTGGTAAGTAAAATTAGAAACACTATTTTCATAGTTATGGTGTTACCATTAAGCCCATGTAAACATTCTGTCAGAAACTTATTATAGGATATTAATAATTTACAGAAGTTTTTGGGATATTATTAAGAATAACCAAAAAACTTCTACAAACTTACATTAACAATAATAATAATTCTAACCATCTAACAATATCTTGGTATAGTAGACTTCACATTTAACAACCTCTTTGTCAGAATAGTGTTGATGCGTTCTGTCTCTATTCGTTTGGTTTCTCGATTAATATATGATGACGTTTTACGACCGGTAGTCGCCGTATTTTTGACTGGAATGGGTGTTTTATATGCTTTTATAATTTGCGTTTCAACAATCTTTCGTCGTTTAGCAATGTTTACTTTTGAATTGTATATCATTTGTAAATATGTTTTTGTATTGTTGTTAGAAGTTGTTACGGGAATTTTAGTGTTATGTGCTTTGTCCAAAGTTGACCTTGACCGCGTGACGTCTGTTTGCTTCGTAGTGAGCTTTTTCGAATTTTTAATCGGAGCAGGTTTGAAGGTTTTATATGCGTTAATGATTTGCATATCAATAATTCTTCGTCGATCAGCAACGGATAATTTCGGTTCGTCTGTCAATTATAAAGGTGTTTTCGCGTTGTTGTTGGAGGTAGTTACAGAAGTGATAGTGTTTAGTTCTTTACCCAAAGTCGACCGCGTGACACCTGTTTGCAGCGGCGTGAGTTTTTTAGTATATTTTACTGAACTAGGTTTGCCAGTTTTATAAGCGTTTATAATTTGCATTTCCACACGCTTTCGTCTTTCAGCCACGGTTAATTTTGACTTATCAATCATTTGTAATAATTTTTTCGTATTGTTGTCGGAGGTAGTTACGGGAGTGATGGTGGTGTTTAGCGATTTATCCAAAGTTGATTTCTGAAATTTCTGCACTTTATTTTTCGATTTATTTCTTACTGATTTATTATCGTATGAACTGCGAAATATAAACGAGACAAAATCTTTTGATTTGCTGCTCACACTATCATACTGGAGGTGGTCGCACTCGTTGACTATATAGAAAGAGTTGCTGATGGTTGACGAACCATCGTAGTTCGCATCGCCACGGTCTCGAATGTCCATATCGTTACAGTGCGGTATTGTCGCTGAAAGCTTACTCGTTTGTCATTAAGATCCCGCGATTTTATTTCCACACTATTCATTGCTATTGGTGACCCTAAATCGCCGCGGTCAGCTGGTCTTTGCGGAAAATTATCCATTGTGTGTTTAATCTTCTTTTTTTCTAATAACCAGTCGTCATACGTCTTTTTCTCACCTACACAATTGGTCATTTTTTTCACTCTTGTCATATTTACACCGGTCGTTGGTTTTTTATCTTTTTTTACAATTGTTACAACTTTATTTTCCACATTTATTAAGTTTTGCCGACGTGGCAATCCGTTTACGGTACGTTGATTCTTTACGTTTGCACTACGACGATCCATCAAAATAATTATTAAAATTATTATTTTATTAAATATAATAATGTATTTTATTTAATTAAATAAAAATAATTATAACATAAGTTAAATATAGATTATAATAACTAATAAAGAATATATTATTGTAATACAACAACACGATTATAGTTATTACTGTGGTGATTGATAACAGCTTGCATTATTATGTTTCAAACTTTTAACATATGATATTTCATGTTTGTGTACAAACTGAAAAATTATAACAACAATAGCCATCATATAGAATAATATGCTATTTTGATTTCATGTGTTTTTATTAAAATAATAATCAGGATTTGGATAATTAATTTGATAATTACATTACATAATAGAATAAATATATCAAAAATATTTAAATTAAATAATTGAATATTGTTTTGATTCCTATTGGGCAACGTAAAATTAATGTTACCATACAAATTTATCGTATACACTACTGTACAACAAATATAATTAAATAATTTTCCCGAACAAATAAAATAAATTTGTCTTATATATTACTTAGAGTTAAATAAATGTAAGTACAAGAAATTTCTAAAAGAAATTTCAATAGACAAATGAACATACGTTCATAACATTACGGTTATATGTGTACTATGTGCATGCTAAGAAGGTAGAACTATTATACATCTTACAAAAAAATACATAACAAAAAAAAATATTTATGATAATATTGAGAAACAGATTGACATATATCAAACCTGACCTCATTCTCATTTATTAATTTGATATAATAATTTTAAAAATTACATTATTCCCACCATTTTTGTACCATATCTGATCAAATTAAACTAATATGGTTTCTATTACAATAATATGTTTTGAGCATTAATTAATAATAAATTATGATTTCCGTTTTATTTTATTAACATTATTTTATTTATTTTAAGGTAATATTTGTATAATAATATTGAAATTTTGTGAAAAGTAGACTAAACCTTTATAAAGTGATAATAATTATATAATTCTAAATAAAATGCAAAACAATTTTAAACAAATATTATATTATAATATATAATCAGTATTTCCTTACCTATCTTAACCTGTATAGTATTATGAGATGTAACAATTATATAACTAGAATTTTTTTTTAGCCTCATATAATATCAGTCTATCAAGTTTGATTATGATAGTTTTCATATTTTTACGTACGTATTTTTCATACTCAGTGTTGTTTTGACGGTACGTCGCAAAAATAAGTGATGCGTAAAAAAGGTATTATTATTAAGTTATGTGTGGAATTTGGCGAAAAACTTACCGACATTTTTATAAATTGAAATATATTTTCTGAAATAACTGTCTGACACAATCTCGTATGTTTGAATGGTTTATTATTTTGTACGTTTGTCTATGAATCAATAAAACAAGACATCAGAGACCAGGTACCATAAAAACTTGTTCCGAAATTGTTGACGCTTCTTTTTAGCGCAAAAAAAATTTGGTTTTTAAATTTACATAAAGAATAAAATGTTACAATGTTCCCCTACCCCACACACAGAGCATTGATCTTTCTCTACTGGACTTATATGTATTTTTTAAAATAAAATGACCAATAAAAGTTTTATGGTCATTTTGACACTGGCCACTGTGACATTGGTTATGAAGAGCTCTACTTCTGAAGCAATCTTCCATAAGTAAAAAAAAAAATGTTGGAACAAGTTCATACGTATCGGAGGAGAGTATTATGAGAGTATGGGTACACACATCCTGGTAAGTAAAAATTAAAATTATAATGTTAAATTCTTGTTATTTATTCTTCAATTAAGTATACGATAAAATGTTATATAATTAGGTGATGGAGTGTTTTTATTACTTTATATTCTAATTAGTTATTTAAGTTATTGTAGATAAAACAAGGTTCTTTGTATGAACTTTATCTTCCTGACTAGTTAGCAATTGAAAAAGAAGAACAAAAAAAAAAACAAAAAATGTTTTAGTTTTATAAGTTTTTATTTGTTATATCATGATTTTATTTTAGAATAATTATAAAAATTAATCACGTATGTGAGGTATTGAAAACACCCCAAGCTAATAATAATGTGATCATACCTTACTCATTATTAAAATATTATATTTATGATAGCAAAGTAATATGTACTATTTAATATAAATACTAAGAATACCATGAATCACAACAGTGTTTTCAACTTAACGTTATAATATTTTCGATATCAATTTTTATATCAGTGAGGAATTTAAAACACTTCTAGCTACGTAATTAATGATAAAATGCCACACTTCGTATAGGGACTACTACTATACTAGTCGATTTTGAACGGTGAGGCGTTTCAGCATTTGTGAATTTAAATGTTTTCGACTTACAATACAATAATACAATTTCACAGAAAACCGCTTAAGAAGAAAAATAATAAAAACGACATTTAATTTGTCTGATATAATTATTATTATTATGTATTTGATGAAAAATTACAGTTAAGTATATTTATTGTTACCTACCAAACTGATTACATTTGTGTTGGATTCGATTTAACTTATATAATAATAATTATTATTATATTTGAAAGTATTTTCCATTTAAATATAAATTGTGAAAAAACATATTTTATATGTATAATGGAACGTAGAATAAAATTACACCAGATGCTTATTTTGGTACTTATATATTTTATCGACAAACTTAATTCGTTTTTACATTTCTCGAAACTTCAGAATACCTATTTAAAAATAATTATGTGTTTTTAATAGTTTTTTGTTACGACTAGTAAATTTAACTAGCTATTAATAGATATGAACAGGTGTTTCACACACACGTTAAAATAAATTATCATAAAATTACATTTGGTATTTGATTATTTTTAATGGATTTGTATAATGTGGTCTCCTCACGATTATAATAAAATAATATAATTTAATAAACTTTTTTTATGGTTCAAATACGCAATTTTAATTATTGAATCCATTAATAATTTTTAAATAATTATTGATATTGTTATTGTTATGTTGTATAGAAAATTAATGTTGTTGATATCGGATCAATGTCATATAAGGTCAAATATGTTTAAGTTGAAAGTCAATAATAATTAATAACGTTATTCTAAAAACTTTGTTAAAAAAATACTATCAATTTATTCGTAATTATGGTTATGGTATGAAAATTGTATTATTTATTATCCGTTTTATAATATACTATGTATTAATTATGCTCTAGTTAAATCGCAATTTTAATTGGTATAACTTCCTACTATATTTATTTACTTTATTAAATTAATATTATATTCGTGGCAATTGCTTATTAAAAGTCATATCAGTTATAGGTTTAAATATGTTGAAAATACAGTCGAACAGTAATAACCATATTATAAATTAATTTAAGGCCATATAACAAAACGAAAAAAGTTACGTATTAAATATTTTAATTTCTGTGCTTCATATTTTATATCCTTTGCAAATCGTCTTAGAAAACTTTATGAAACTTGATTAGTTGTTTAAAATTTATCACGTTTTCCGAGTAAAGACTAAAGATAATAAAAAAAAATACTAACATCGTTAAATATAATATATTATTTTAACGGTCAGCTTTAATTATTTTATTCTTATATGACAATAGTACTTAGGTTATTATAAATATATGCTGAAGCTGTGTGTAACGTTTTAAATATAACTAAATTTTATAAATAACAAAATAATTATAATTAAAACTATATTAGTATAATATAGTTACACAATGAATTGTTCGTAAAAGTAACAAATAAAATTACAAAAAAACCGACAAAGGCTATTTATGAAATGCAGACAAAAATTTAAAAATCAATTTGATTTAAAATGTATCCTGAGGTGTATGAATAGAAAAATATGGATGTATAGTATATAATAGTATAATATATTATATAATAATTATTTCCCGACAAATAGCATGAATTATTTACGTACAACATTTATAAATTGCGATAATATTAAATATTGTTTTATTATTATTATTATTTTTTTTTAAATACTAAAAGTTAAAACGATATTACAAAATATAATCGTCATATGATAAATAATATATTATACAAACATTACAAGCTGAGAATTTAATAGGCGTTTATATGATGTTAATAAAGTAATAAGGCCTCGAGCATATTGGTAATAAATAATATTTCCAAGCGTTTCATACGCGACTGACACAGAGATACCTAATTTGTTGTAAAATTGTATATTACACCCGTTAGTGTTTTTCTCACAAGTTGATAACGATTGTCGATATTATGTTATTAATTATTTATTATTTATTGTTACGAAATAATACAGTGGGATACCTGTTCAGGTTTTAGTTATTATGAAATATTGTATTGTTGAATTTATTCATGGTCAGTGGTTTCATAGCAAACACGGAAACAATATAGTGATATCTCAATCTACATTATTTAAAACTCTGCAATTTTAAACACTATTAACAGCTAAACGTGACTGTGGAAAACGTTTAACATAAATAAAACCCAAGTATGTATATGAATTATCGATTATTCGGTTATATATATATATATATATATATATTTACTAGAAATATAATATTATTGTACATATTTTTCATGACGTTATTTACGCGATAGTATATTATTATACTGTAAAAATGTATTTATTTTAATATTTAAAAAAAACAACTTTTTATTTTATATTATTTTTGTTATATAAATACAATAAAGAAAAATAAAAAACATGAAAATATATTATACTGGTGCAGCTCCACGATGGAGCTAATTGAGAGATATTAATGTAAAGATTACTATTATGCGCATCATCGTACATAAGGAAGTTAAAATATTGTTTTTTTTTTTTTTAAGATTAATCGCGTTGAAATATAAAATAGCAAGTATAAGCCATATGGATGAAATTATTGTAATATATACGACCAACGACGTTGTATTTAAAGTGCATGAATTTAAAATAATGTATTAAAAACCCTAGATATAAACTCACGTCACGTTTGCCATATTCGTAAAGATCAAAATATTATTGTGCGGTCAGAAGAAAAATATAATCATTTGCATTCGTAATAATAATAACAATAATAGAGTTTTATACCTATAAAATGTAAAAAAAAAATAATTGTAGTTTATCAGAGTGAATTTGCATTATTCTGTTTGTACCGAAACAAATAAAGAATATAGTGTAATAATATAAAAATTATAATATTAACGGTAGAAACGGTAGATAATAAATATATATTTACTTATTATAACCAAACATAAAGTTTTTATTGAATAATAGAACGATTTGTAAGTTTTAACTTACTCTTGCTCAATAAATCTTAAGTTTTTTTTTTTTTAATTGGCATTTATCTATTTTTTGCACGAAGTTCAAAAATTTTCTGAAAAATTGCCTAATTCTTACCAAATATTTTTAGATACTTTACTATCAATTAAGTATTTTGTGTAAAATTAATTATGAAAAAATATTGAACACGTTTTAAATATTTTGAAAAAGAAATATATAAAATATATATATATATATATAATTACGTTATATATTTTTATTCATTTATATGAGGTATTGTGTCCTCAATTCTGCATCGTTTATGGTTCGGTGAATAAAAGACAAACATTATTTAAGTTGCACATTAAAAAGCCGCGTAACTTTTTGTATTCAGTTCAGTGGATTTCTTACGATAATTAAAATGAGAACATTTACTGTATAAAATGTGTGTTTTTTTTACATCGTTTCGTACAAATAAAGATAAATTATAAATAATAAAAATAATAATATACCTCGAAAATTGTTGAGTTTAATGTTACAGACGAACTTTAAGAAATGCTTCAATTCGTTTACATTGTTTAATTTGCTGCTTTTTACTGCAGTTATCGAATTTTTAATGACGAATAAATAATAAGAGCGAGTAGTTAATGTGTTAATATATTTTTTTGTATAATTCATGAGAATTTAATCACTCTTGTTGAATATACTTTTGAAAAGTATTTTTGTTCATTACATTATATTTTATTTTACTGTTCAATAGTTATATAAGGAATAAGGATACCTTCGATATTATTATCAGACTTCTAAAAAATACAATATACATTTTAAAATGTATTCAAATAAAGACAATAGTAAGTATTTGTTTGAAAAGTGTTCAAAATACTTTTATAATATTATTACAAAATATTATTGAATATTATTAAGCATTTAATTAAATTTTTTGTTATAACTAAATTATTATTTAATCCATTCTACAGAGGCTAATTTATTGGTTCCGTGATATTTTAATAGGAAGTAAATATTTTTTAAGATCGGTTATAATTTTGTTTTTAATGCTTATAAACTTACGATACTCTATGTGAAAAAATTGTTATTTTAATTCCTCCATGAATTAATTTAATTTATACTACTGTCAAGAAAAGTATTACTTTACTCTTAATATACCTCTTTATGTTTATATATGAAATTATACATTTTATTTGTGTGACTAACTTTATTAATTTTTTGCATTAAATTTGATTGTTTTTCAATTGGTTTTAATATGGAAACAGTTTGGTCTGCTTTATAATGAAAATAGTTTTTTAACTTTATACTTATACTTTATAACTACTGTTATCTATTATAAGATTATCATATTTTTAGTTTGTTGTATTAGTTCTTCAGTATTAGTTAATTTATAGGTACCATTTGGCATTTTTATTGTAATGCATTATTCTCTGCCAGAGTCTATCTGAAAGTTAATTTGAGTAATATTATATAAATGATTTTTTAATTGTTTTTTTGCCTTAATTTGATTTATACAAAAAAATTCTGTTTCAGAATCAATTGTAATAATTGAATGTTGTTTATAAAATAATTTTTATTAGATTTTAGAACTGAGTCGAACTTATATTTATGTAGATTTCAAAAATGATTTAATCATTTACACTATTTTTACCTACATAATTGTACATAAGTTGGAAATGCCTCTTAACTGATTCATAGAAAATAACCTTTTTGTCAAATGCTATATCTTCCCGAAAAAATCTGTACATTGTATTCCCAATACAACTTGTGTTTTTAATCATTTTTCTTCTATTAAATTAAAAGTTACAAGGCTTAATTAATTTTTAAGTTGCGTTAGACAAACATTAAAGTTTCATGACTACTTACTAATGAAAAAAAATCGAAATGTTTACTTTATAATCATAATAAGAAAATAATCAAAATCATATTATATGTTTTAACCATATACATACGGTTAAAACTTATATGCAACACATATTATAACATCAATGTTCATAATTCTCTAATTAATAATATATTAATTAATAATACGTATTTGGTTATTCATTAGTTATGCGGTATACCATTTTGATGTAAACAAATGTCCATTATTCCAATAGAATTAGTTGAAATTGGCTATTTTCTTTTTTATTGCAGTAATACTCGAATAGTCTATAAATATAATAAATGCAAGTGAATTGTAAGTACATCATGCACTATATATACATACTACTAAAGTAGAGGAAGATCATTTTTAAAATAAAATAAATTTGAATTTTAACAAATATCTCCAATAACTAACACTAAATAATTGTTATTCATTTAAAAATTGTAAGTAATTTTTGTTAATTTATTTGAATCACAAATAATAAAATTGATTGTGTCTACAGTAGTGCACATAAGGTGCATTTGATACCTACTGAAGATTACTTCTTTGATGGACGTTTGAATATGCCCCACTTATTACTGAGATAGTAAGACACCATGTCATTATCATAACCTTGATCATAACAATTGTGTACATCTAAATTAAACAAAAAAAACGACTGTATAAAAATGTACACTGATGCGTTTTGTTATGGCCTAACGATACCTTGTATCCTACTTTTTTATGTCCTCCCTATGTATGAAAAAATCTTAGATATACACCTGATAAAAATTTAGATCGTATAAATATAAAAATAGCTAAACAATAATTTTAACAGGAACCGTATAGAAAATATAAATAATAATTTAATTGAACATAATTATAATAATCATTTTAGTATTGTACTAGGTATTATATTATCATATTAATTATCTATAGGTACTATTTAATATTAAACTCTAAACAATAAATATAATAATAATAATCCGGATAATAATTATAATATTTATCTTTATAGTTATTAATTATTATAGTAAAGTTATAGACTTACAGTATTGAACCGATTTTTTGTTATTTTTCCTTAATAGTTGATTTGTAAATATGTAAATTGTAAAAACCCAGTACATCATACGTTTCGAATGGCAGTTTATTTCTTTTTTACAAGGTTTATTTTTTTTACCGCTCTTAAGGTCAAGTGACCACTCATTTTAAATGTTTTTAATGATAATAATGTTTATTCAGTTAGGTATTAACTTATTTAGCATACTTATACATAATATACTATATTTTGTACCATATATCTATACAGTTATACATGTTTTTGTACACAGATCATACTATTTATTCGAAACATAATATTATTTATATTAATAAATTAATGAATAGATATAATAAAACATTTTTTAAAAAAGTGAATTTAATGAGGGAGGGAGATGATTTATCATATCTATGAAAATAATAATTATATAAAAATATTTATTTTAATTAATTATTAGATTTGAAACATCATTCAACTTCTCATATATTCAATTCTATTTAAGAATTATAACAATAACATTACTATGAAATTAAAATATATAATATAGGTACTTAATAAATACCTTTGTACCCTATATATTCTATAGCTTCTTGTTATGCGTATTATTATAATTTAATATTGGTTGTCTACCTTTTGTACTTCACGCACCCATTTCACCAACCCGTCATGGGTCATTTTACATATTGAATTTCAAAATATACAATTATATAAACAAAAAATAATACACATTGTAATAATAATAATGAAAATATACATAATAATTAATAATGACTAATACTAGTTTATTAATCATATTATCTATGACATTAAAAATAAAATTTAATCTATTTTGTGATCGTTTAACTCTTGTTTAGTGCAATTATCTTAATGTTTACATCATTTCATTTCGCTTTTGTACCTAAATTATTGTTCGTTGGAAATAATATTTCCTTGGTTGTGAATCTTGGTTAGATTAAGAATATAAATTTAATAGGTGTAGATGTATAGTTAATAATATTGATGCATTTTTCGTTTTATTTTTAACAATAAATGAAATACGTAAACATTACGGTTAAAAAAAGAGATCTCACAAAAAATGTTTAGGTACAGTGTTGTAATCCAATTACACAGTGCAACTGTGTAAATAATCAAAATAACGAATATTATTAAATGAAATATTTAGTCATTTTGTGTATAATTCTTATAATTGAAGCCCATATTTTGACAATTTTATTATCTAGATATTATAATGACATATTTTTAGGAATTTTTATTACAATAATAATTTACTATCTATCGTATTTGACAATAGTTGTATGAATTCCATTTTTAATATTAAAAAGTAACTTTAATTGTATTTTTTTTTCGAATAATTCCCTACCTATTATTGAAATATTATTTTTTATTTTATAATAACACTTTTTTAATGATTCAAATAAATCTAATGAAATAATTACATTTTCACGTTTGCGTCCGCTATTAAAAAACATGAAAATTGGTCAAATAAAAAATAAAAACGGTTTTACGACATTTTTAATTGTTTTTTTTTGTCTTTTTTTTTGTATAAATTATTGTGTAGTGAACATTTTTAATCGTATATTCGTTTCGATTTTTCCGTCAATATTATGATTAGGTATATTGTTACCTATTTAATGTTTTTTTTTTTTTTAAATACGAAATTCGGCAATCGATTATAATAATTTCGAAATAATATTTTCATTTCGATGTAACAATAATATTGTAATGTCTTTCCGTAAGTCATAGAAATCACCGTTTAATAAACAAACCCGTTTATTTCAATATAAAAATATTATATAAAACGCGATTTAACGTCGGTTTCGTCGGACAGCGTCGCGCACGGTTATTCGCCGCAGACAGTTGGTCATACTACCGAGAGACGAGACTCGGACGACGATCCACATGGGCCGCCAAAAGCTTGGGAATCCGTCGCCGCGACGGTAGTTCACGCGGACGTCGTTCGCTCCGGTGTACACCGTCGCCGCCGCCGCGAGTTTCACTGCGTTCCGATACCAGTCGTCGTTAATTTACGTTTAATCGACGTTATTAATAGATAGGTACGAGTGCACAAACAATAACGTTACGTTTAGGAAACATATTACATGTACCCACATGTTTGAACATCGGCTATTACCAGTTTTACGGTATACGTATTTTATACCTAGGTATAACGTGCCAATAACACTGGATTATGGTCGGTTACGGGTATAAGGTGGTATGACGCGTGATTTGACAATTTTTATGTTGTATTCTATAGCTAGTGCGTAGTGTACGACATCGTTCGAATTTTATTTTCACCATTAAGTATTATTACCTATTATTGTTATTATTTTATATTTATATTAATATTGAACGCGTTCCGTCCGTAAACAAAATCTATATTCGTTTGTGGTCAGTTACGTAAGTATTTATTATTATTATTATTATTATACAACAAAAATTCATATTATCTAATATTATTGTTTTAAATAAATCGCATCATATATACATTATTATACATTCTTGAAAATGTAGTGTTGGTTGAGAAAATTATTTTGTTCAATACTTTAGTAATTATTATGTTATATTAAATCTCGCATTGTTTTAAACGTTTATAGTTATATTTTTCTGGATATTTTAAAAATTTCAATTAAAATGAAAATAATATGCATAAATTAAAATACCCAATGTTGGACAGTAGTTACTACAAATAGAATAGCATATTTAAACATGGTTAAATTAAGTTAAATACCTAACCTAAATTTATTAACTCGAATCAAGTATATTTTTAAAAATGTTTTTAAATTGGCATGTTTAACATTTTTTATGATGATTTTAAATAATATGCAATAATAATTAAGTAGATTTTTTTCCTGGGCTTATAAAAAAAAATAAAATTTAGTTTATAATATTACTTTTAATGTCTAATTTAAAATCAACATAATTTTAACTTTTTTGCTCGTCAACGCGTTTATTCGATTTCAAAATATAATCGCTTGTTATTGTTAAGGTATAACATTATATTTACAAAAAAAAAAATTCAACTTATTTTATTATTTCTTATGAATTGTGTCAATTGGATTAATTATCATTGTGCTAACCTACACATAGTATCTATGACTTACATCATCGGTTCATTGATTACTTTTGTAAACTTGTGAGTGGGACTTTAATATAATATATCGTATAAAAACTTTATAATATAATATTATATTTTTAGTAAAAATAATTTGCGAACATTAAATGTACATACTTTCAGTTCTTTTTAACATGGTGTAGCAGATTTTAATAGTATGTATTTTTAAAATTTGCCTATGATAATATATATTATGAATTTAAATGTTGGAATTCAGAGGTTTGCTAATAGGTAGTTTCCTTTTATCGTGTATTAATCTTATGTTATTATTTGATATAAATAAATTGCATTAATATTAAATTTACTTTTTAGTATATAGATTGTAAAAATATGTTTAATATAAATAAATGTTTGAATTCGTAAAATTATTGAATTAAAAAAAGGACTATATATATATTTCTATAATGTATATTCAGTTTTTTAAAAATGGAAAAAAATAAAAAAACGTAAAAAAAATTAAGTACATTTGTTCCCTGGAAGACCTAATTCACATTGACATTTTATAAATTAAAGGATTATTCTAAGACATTTGTATGTTTGTTATACCAACAATGGTACATGGGGTATTTCATCTCCCAATGTACCATTAATAAAATTTAGGTATGATTAGGTATATACTCAATTTTTCATAAAATATGTGAAATAATTTTTAAGTTTAATTTACATCGGTAAAAGTTAGGTTAAGTAAAAATAATGATTTGTTAGAATCTAACCTATCATATTCGAAGAAAATTGTGTATGAGAATAAATATCGATATATTGTTACAAATTGATATCGAAATGAAAAAGAAAAATACATCAATAGAGTAATACTACTTTTGTCAAATAATTTAAAATAGATTTATATAAAGGTTATATATTTTATATTAGGTTTTACTTATATATTATATATTATTAAGATAAATTTAAAAAAAAATCTTCAATGATATCTCGATATTTTCACTTAGTAATGGATATCGAAATAAACCCCTACCAAAAGTCCATGATATAAATTTCCTACTAAATTATCAATATCGTTGGCCACCACTATATTATCAAGTTGCGTGGGCCTCGTGATTAGATACATAAATATATGACGTTCAGACTTTGACAATACCAGTAGACTAGTAGACTACCTAAGTTGTCAATACAGTTTTTTACATTTTTATTATGCAACTACAGGATTAATAATACACATCAATAAAAGTGATTCTATTATACATTCTATGAATATTATACACCGTGAAGCATTTTCTTTCTTCTTTTCTACGATAAATATTTTATTTTTCCATTATTAAAATCTGAGATGTACAGTTTTCAATTTGACTAATCAATGTACATATTATTTATTGTAAATTTAGAAAAAAACAATTAATCATTATTAGGGAAAATTATTCTGTGCGAAGGTTTTTTGAGTTTTATTTTTTCAATTAATTCAATACAATATATCATAATATACTTAATATACTTAATATAACAAATGAATAGTTACATAATAAAGTAACCTTGAATTCGTATACATATAACACAAAACTGTAATTGGTTTATAATTTGTTTTTATGGCGTATAGAACTGCTTTGTATAAAATCTGTTTTTAAATGTTGTGCAATGAAACAAAAAAAAAACAAAATTATCAAGAACATAATCTAAGGCAGATAATAGGTAGTTAGGAAAAGTAATCTGAGTTTTGATGTAGTTAAAAAATAAAATATGTAGGTATAGCCTTGTATATCGTTTTAAACGTTTAAATTTATTGGAATAGGTAAATTAATAATAATTACCACAGTTCCTAAAAATATACTATTTTCCTTAAAATTTAAACTTTTACATTTTAATTAATGTGACATATGTAGTAGAGGCTATATTGTTTATTTTACTTTTATAATTTTCGATTAGAAAACTTTAACTTTATATTAAATGTAATATTAGAAAAATAAAATGCAATATTTGGTCATAAAATAGTTAAGACATATTTTAAAAAAATATATCACATCAAATGTGTATTAATAATATTTAGTCAAGTCGCCCCAATATTTTAAAATATTAATACGACGAAATAAAACAATTGGCTAATGGATATTATTACAATAATATTAAATTTTTTTTTTGCGATAATTGATTGTCATGTTTATACAATCACATAATTCATATATTTAGGACAATAATTAAAAAAATAAAAATAAAATATTTTCTTAAAAAAAATAATAAATTATTTTATCAAGAAGTACTGAACGCACTAATTAGACACCCGAATTCATAATATTCACCCATACTTATCAAAACCAGTACATTTCTCGTTTCGCTTAGAGTTGAATTAACTAAATAATTGATATTGAAAGTATATAATATTACCTTTAGTATTATTATTTTAAAATTATGAGATGCAAATGGATTAAATTAAAAGTTTTCCAGTAGTGTTTTGAATGAATAAAGCAACTTAATTTTAAAGGTCTTCTATAATATTGGATTTAAAAAAAGAGATTAAAAAGTAAAAAAAAAAAATTTAAAAAAATTTAAATTGTATTATTGGTTTTCTTATACCAATGTTTTAGAAAAAAAAAAATATCTGACAAGTAACTAAAACGGGATTATTTGCCTTGTGAAAATGTACAATTTTTATTAGATGTCCAAAATTAATTTTTAATTATTAAAGGATATAAGATTATGTCTTTAAATATTTTAATATGCCAAAAACTAATCTTAATTAACTTTTTGGGATTATAACAAACTTTTTCTTTATTATGTTTTAAAGGTTTACGAAAAATGTTTTTAATAAGGTAATATAGTACCTAGGTTAATTTTTTGATAGTATTATAATATTCTATAATTTAATATTAGAATTAATATCAAAAATTACTCTGAAATATTATTGGCCTTAACATTTTTTACAATAGTATTATTTTATATATTTTCTTACAAATGTTCGTGCTAATGATGAATTTAACTATTATCATCGAATTGAAAACTTTTCATAATCCTTAAATTAAACACTACATGAAATATATTAATAAATTACGAAAATTATTTTTTCCAAAATGTGATGCATACGCGTGCGCACAAATCTACATTATACTCGTGATAAATTGTAACTTTTGATATACGTGATTTTATAATATATATGTTATTAATTTATTATACAATTTATATTGAATAAATGTATTATTTTTTTTTAATAAACAAAATTATATAAATTTTTATTTATATTGAATGGTAAAATTTAATGAGAACGTCAGTTATTATACATAATATTTTTTGCCTACACAAAACGAAGTGAAATGATATAATTATTATACTAAACAATAATTATTTTTGATAGACAGTTTTAATTATAATTTATAACATACAAGGTGATCTTGTGATCAATATATTATAATGTTTAATATTTATGAAAACCTATGAAATTCCATATACATTTTTTTACACGAAATTCCGATCAGCCCGTATAATTTTATATAATGTAGTTTATATTCATTACGATGAATATTTATGAATCAAAATACACTTTAATATTGAAAAAATAATACTTCAAAGTAATAATTTTTTATGGAACTTACTACTAGAAAATATTTTTATTTTTCATTATTATCCAGGTTGTTTCATTTTCAATTTTTTCTTTCTATAAAACACGACTATTGATGACTTAATGTATTATACATTAAAAATAACTATTGACACTAAAAGCTATTTAATAAATAAAGCTTATTTGTTTTCATATACCTAGGGGGATTATTAAAATAATATACATAACATCGTTTCGTTGTTTATATTACATATTATAATATATACTTTTTTACACAATATTATATTAAATGAAAAAAATTATATGTGTTTTTTAAAGTTGGTTTAAAATTAAATAACTTTTAATTTATAATTATTAGCACGTAATCGTAACTGTAAATATCATATTTAAATAAATAACAAAGTGTACATAAAATTAAAATTTAATAAAAAAAAACACTAATTGGTTGTTAAAATAATGTAATTAAAATAATATTAGGCTACGTGTTTATCAAAAATATTTCATTTTACGAGTCGTTATTCAAAGTGTTTTTTAGCGTGCAACAGGTGACTATTATTAGGCCTAGTATAAGGTTAGGTTAATTATTTGTGTGACACATTAATAATATTTCACAAAAAATATATTTTACAAATTTAGATAAATCTAAATAATATTAAATTAAAATAGGCTCTGAAAATTTGACAATTTATAATATATTCAATATATATTATTATACTTATATTATTAATAATAATATTGACGGTTATTATATCATCGAAAATGATAGATAATTATAAATAATTACTAATAACTCATAATTTTTTTAATTAGTGTAGGTATACCTAGTTTAATACTTTATTGTTTTCGATTTGTTATAGTATAATAGTTTATATCTAATTCTTTCCGTATCCTATTGTAGTTTATTATTATATTTAATATACTTGAATTAAATAAGTTAGTTTACCTTTAAGTAGTTTGTTTTTCTTTCATTTAAGAACATTTTTTTTTCTTGTATATACTTTTATCTCTATAACAAAAGTTTACCTAATATATGGTAATTTCATATATTATTTTTATTTTCGTCAAAAGTATCTAAACATAATTCGTATATTCGCAGATTAACGTTTCGCAGTGTCAATAAGAATTCATAAATGTAGCTAAATATCAGTGGCGAAGCTACCTATGAGACAAAGAGACATTGTCTACCCATTTTTTTTTAAACTGTTTTATATATTTTTAACTACATATATATTTTGTCAATTTGTGTTTTATAATCATATTAAAATTTAAAATATATTTTTATAAAAACGTATTACATGTTATTATAAATAGATACTTTAGTTTATAATAGTAATACTATATAATATATGCGCATAAACTGGAATAAATAGGCGTTGTCTGGTCAAAACAACACAAGTTAATAATATTGTTATTTGCTAGATAATAAAGACAACGTGACTAGTGTCTCCTACTCTAGGATATGCGGTGTGGTGGGTTCTTGAAAGAAGGGTACCTCACGCAGTGAGCTAATGGAGACATGTCTCACTAATATTTCTATCGTAAATTTATGAATGTACCCGCATCCCGATAATAATATATAGTAATCTTATCGAATAATAATTATACGTATTTAATTTTAATAGTCGTAGTTAAAATAATACACATTTTGAACTGATAAAAACTTTTAAATACATTTTAAAGTATTTAGTTGTTGTTTTTTATGGAACGTAAATTGTTTTAAATTTAATATGGAGTGTTCTGATATAATTAGTGATATTTTAACAGTAGGAATTAATAACTATTCTTTTGAACATAAACTTGAATTAAAAAAGAAAAGACCTACACCTCGATTAAGTTTGGAAACGTTTGATGGAAAAACTATACGAAAATTTCAAGTATCATGGTACACAAAATATGCGTGGTTGCTGGAAATGAAAATCTTGGTAAATTGTATAAAAAATAGAAAAATAGATTTAATTTATAAAATAATATAAAAAATTTTGTATATTATAAAATGTATATTATATAATGAATAAAATAAGTTTACTAATGTATTTTTGTTTATATAATTTCATTCCAAGAAAAAATTATTTGAAATTTGTCTACCCTAACTTCGAACCCAAGCTTCGCCACTGCTAAATATTATATTATATTATATATATATATATATAATATAATACTATATATAGTGTAGACTTTGATGGATTAATTTCCATTCTTGTTTACGGTTCAATATTGAAATTTTCGTCTTTATAGACGACATCCCTAGACGGAGAGAGAGATATTGCGAAAACATTATTTTTTATTATTTTTATTATCAAAATTCTGCGTTTACAGGTGGAAAACGTGACGAATATGTCGTTTGATGGCTACAAAATTCGATTTGCGTTACTCCGTAGCTTTGGGACTTGAGACAGAAAAATAAATAAATAAGAAAAAATTACAATAATATGAAAAATATTGAAACACATACATCTTGTGTGATCTTATATGCGCGTTATGTTTATCATGTGTACGTGTTGATAATAACGAGAAGACAGCTCAAGCGAAAAACCCTTGAGTAAACTTGTATCTAACCTAACAAATTGTATTTGTTTAAATTTTATTTTCTATTTGATGTGACGATGTCATAAAATATCAATTAACTAGTACGGATGTGATAATTTTCGTTTGTTAAATTTATTTTGAAATATATCGATACTAATACTTATCTAATAATTGGGTTTTAAAATGACAGCATATGCAATATTTTATCCAGAAATATAAATTTTGATGGGGATATATGTATGTAATTTCTTCAACATTATTGTCAAATAACAATCAACAGAAATAATAAATAATTAAAGACCGAATAATATGTAATGGGACATTAAAAAAAACTCATAATCGTACACGAGTTCGAAAATACTATTGTTTCAGATCGACGTGGGTGGACAATTGTAAATAATTTCGGACATTTTTATTGATGCCATTCAAAATGTTTAAGCACACTAAGGCTAAATAAACCGTTATTGTTGAAATGATCCACACTATACCACCTAAGAGCATGATTGATATTTAGTAAAATAGTGTTGTAGGTATCAAAACAAATTTTTTATAATCTGTAAGCGTTTGATGACAAACGAATTAAAAACATACATACATACACACACACACACACACACACACACACATATATATATATATATTGTTTAATCGATGTAGCAAAATTTATTAATTGTAATCATCAATTTGGATTGATAAATATTAATAACAGATACGAACGAGGAAGTCATTAAACGCTAAAACCACATAATTACTTATTACTGTGAATAAGATTGATTAACGTATTATTATTATTATAGTATAAATTTGAAAACCTCCGAAATTTAATAACTCGAAAACATTGGTTGATTTTGAATGTTCCTCCTTCGTCCCTTTATTCTTCGAAGAAATTAGTTGTTTATTATAATTAAGATTTGAATGCAATAATAGTGTATTCGAAAATACTATTCTCAGCGAAACTCAATAAAATACAATATATTATACTAATAAGCAGTTCCAAAAGTTTACTACATGTGTATATTACGTATATGAATACTCAAAAAATTTGAAGTCTCTAAGCTAAAAACTCAATTAGGTATTACGAAACAAAAAAAAATTTAAATAACAAAAACTGTAATTTTACCGATATTCCGCCATTTCTGGTAGTTTTTCTTCTCCCAAGGAAAAACTTTTGAGAAATTCGAAAAATGAGCTAAATAAAGTACCGACCAAATGTAATTTGATATAGAAAAAAATACCCTATTTATGGTAATCGGACCATTATTTCTACCCGAAATCGTGCTTTCAGGTATTTAAAAAAAAAAAAAACATCTTTGTAAAACCAATACATTCCTCGCGTTGATATAAAATCACGGTCTCATCCAACAGAAAATATATTCTAAACTTATCAAAATAAAATTTTAAAATTTAAAAAAAAAATAAAAAAAAATACAATTTGTTATAAGTATGTAAGACCTGTTATCAATCATGGACATTATTTTTTATTTATTTATTTTATTTTATGATAATTATAATATCTTATAAAGAACAAAATTTATTACAAGAAAATGTAGTGCGACTATGTACAGACAATATTTAAAAGATATTTTTCTTAAATCTAATCAAATAATTTGTGTATCAAATGTTGTTTTATATAGATATAAATTTACCTTATATATTCATTATTTGGGTAGGTACCTAATCTAAATTAGCTATATATATATATATATAAAAAAAAAACGCATAAAATATTACAAAACTTGTATATATCATTGTTTCAACACAAAATATAAATACCCATTTTAGATGCAGTAAATTAAAATTTCTGTAGAAAATTATGTTTGAAGTTTAACTAGAATATTGAATAATTATTAACAAAAAAAAAAAAAAATAACAAAATATAATAATATTTTTTTATAATGTATACTTATATGTTCTCGTTTCTTACAGGTAGAAAATGCATTCGGAATCAAGTTCACTTCATACTCTTACTACGAAACAAACTAAAAATAAGTGAGTTTTTAATTATTTTATATTAAATACAACAAATAACTTATTTACTTCAGCAAACAAACAAAATATAAATTGTGTTTCTGATAACTTACATGGGGTTGTTATTTTTTTACTCAATTGTTACAATATTTTTTAATTGGACATACTATATAATAATCCTATATTAGAGAGAAATCAATTTTTCTCGATTCCTCAAAAAATACTGTAATTCCAAGATATGATATAATTTTAACATATGTATATATATATATATATATTTGTCCATTTATTAATTCCTACTATGAATGTTGAATAGAACTAATTATTAATAAGTATAGGTATATCTATAAAAGTTTATGTATCTATAAATGCAGTTTATTAGATTATAATTATTTTGTCGATAATGTCCATTAAAAAGTTGATTTGTTACAGTTTGAAGATTGCAATCAAATAGTATTTTAAATAGGCAGAGGATATCAAATGGAATGTTAAAATTAAATTATATATTTTATTTAAAACAAAATAAAAATAGAATTAAACAATATTATTTCTCATATTATTTATAACTTACTTATACATTTTTGTATTATTATCAATTCCATTAAATAATGCGTCTATTTTTATATATACTTATTCGGGATGAGGTTTATTTAAGAGGACGCCACAGTCTCAGAAACTGACGTCAAAACTTAGTTTCGTACCTTATGGATTGCAATGGTCAGAATGATATATGACATAAAATGTAATTTTATAGATGATTTATGCTTAAAAATAATAGATTATTTTAAATATTTGTAGAACATAGTTTAAAATTTATAATTTTATTGCTGAAAAAATATTAACTGTTCATTATTTATATTATATTATTAATGGTTGAAATAGCAATTGTTTTAAATAGCTATATTATATTTATGAGTTTATGACTAGGGTGTTATTTAAGCATGGGTATTTTTTTCTGATGTATGTATTAAAATCTAAATTGGTAAGTGGATAATGACTTTTAGGTAGTGCCATTGATTATTTAAATAAAATTTTTCATTTACATTTTGGATTAATTATCACAAATTTGACAAAAAAAATTACAAATACCTATTTATATTATTTATATATAATTAAAAATAGAACAATACAAGTACAATGTAACTAAAACCACAGAACTAGACATGTTATAAAGCAATAAAAGCCATAATATTATACAGATTTTGTATTAGAACTTCACGTTACATTAGTAGTGGAAATAATGTATTTTGAAAATTATTAATTCAAAATAAAGTCAAAAAACTTATCTGCTATAATTAAAACATAATGTTTTTAAATAAAGTTTTATAATTAATTTTTTTCTGTAGGTCATTTTTATTAAATGTATTAAATGTATATATCTTAATGTTTATTTATATTATAAGTGATTTTAAACGTAAGCTGTTTAAGTGTTAAGTGAATATGTAAAATAAATAAACCCATTTAAATGTGGAAATGATGATAACGTAATTTAGATATTTAGGTACTGTAAGAATAATGCAGAACATTACGGAATTAATCTATGTAATGGAATACAATAATAGGCAAATATTAAATTAGTAATAAATCACAAAGCGTATACTTATTTTAGCCTTGAACAATAATTATTAATAAGAATAAAAAAAAGAAGAGGGTAAATATAGTTGATCAAAATTAGCGTTATAATATTTGTTATTCTCCGATAACACGATTAGGAAATCAAATCATGAAAAAAGAATGAAATACATTTTCACTTGATACTAAAACACCGTTATTATAACATTATGTTGGATAAAACAATTATGTTATACATTTATTTGTTTATAACATAGTAATTTTTTATTTCACATAATGTATGAGTAATTAAAAAAAAGAGTTGTACTTGTATTTTAATGGAAAAATATTTTTTATTGTTATAGTTTTATAATTATACAAAATGCATTAGTTTAATTAACAAAAAAAGTTTGTATTTTTAGATTCTGAGTAAAAAATGTATTGGTTTTACAATGATGTTTGCTTTTTTTTAAAAAAATTGTTATGCCTTAAGACACTTTTTTGGGCAGAAACAATGGTTCGATTAACATGAATAAGGTATGTCTTTGGTACAAAATTGTATACGTACGTATCTATATAGTTGGCATTTTTACCTATAGTAGTGTAACGGTACTGTTCGTCTAGTGAACGTCCATCGATAGATTTGACTAGTGGAATCCTGAGGATATAGTTGGCTAAGCTATCTCTGCACTAGGAAATCTAAAGTTCTCTATTTAATTTATATAGCCCCACAGAGACTCCCAGGGCTCGTATTTAATCTCAGTTCAAATAAGTAAACTCTCAATTTAGCAACACAATGGAATATATATATATATTTAGCAACGAAATACCTATGTAATTATTTATATATAAAAATTATACACCTGATATCTGGATCCAAGCGATTGACCAATGGAAATCCGGATGACAGGCGGAGACGACGCGCACAGACAACAATTATTTAAATAAAATATAAAAATAATTTAAGTATAAAATTATAATTTAAACCTCGCGCAATGACGGTAATAAGTAGACTCCCGTATTTATTTGTTTATATTATTCTCGTGTTGTATATTGTGTCTCCCCACTTGTCATACGTACTGGGATCGGCGGTTAAGAATTTATGCCTACTTGGCAAAAATTAGAGCAGCCGTTCGGGTCGCATAATGTGACCGTAACAGTAGTTCATTTTTTTGTACTTCTCAAAAGTTTTTCTTTGGCTTAAAGAAAACTACCGAAAAATGTAATATTCATGGAAACTGTAATTTTTGGAAGTTCCTTTCTCCCAAAGAAAATCTTTTGAGAAATTCAAAAAATGAACAATGTACCAATATGGTAATCTGATCTATTATTCTACCCTAAAAGTGTTTACAAACATAAAAGAAGGAAATATAAAAACTTGTTAAATCAATATACTCTTCAATTAACTCACAGACTGTAAAATTGAATAATTTTACACTATATTTTATTTTATGATTTAAGCCCTGTTCAGAACTTTAATTGTTTATTAATATAATTTGAATCATAAATTTATCTTAATTAATATTTGACATATATATTTATATATTTTATTTCACATTGGAAAACATAATTTTATTATATTAATTTTCTTATATAATTTTTAATATTGGGACCTATATGTAATGCGTATTGCTTTTAGGTTCTAGTACAGATTTTAAAATTAAAAATTTTCTCATTTTTGTCAAATTATATTATATTATAATGAATAATTTTATGATAAGCACACGAGTTTAAGAGTCTATAAAGATTCTAAATCTACAATTATGTACATTTATCCAGACAGTATTAGAACAGCCATTTCTAATGAAATGTTGTTATAAATAATACTTGTTTTTGTATTATTTTTAATTATTTGTATGAACTCTAAAATTATATACAATTTTCAATAGTATGGTTTATGATAAATAATGTTATGAGTTAATGGACTTGAACTATATAGGTATTGGGTAGAATAATTTTTTTATTAAATCAATGTATTTGACTATAGTTTTCGGATTGTCTAAAAGACTCTTAAAAATGCATGTGGCTAGTGATGAGCAAACCAAGACCAAGACCAAGACTATGGCACTCTTGGTCTTGGTCTTGCAAAAGCATTGTACTCATAGTCTTGGTATTGGTCTTGGTTTTGCACTTTAAGTCTTGCTCTTGTTGCAAGACTCATGCATTATTTAAAATTGAAAAATATATATATATATCCCTATCCTTGCCGCTAGAAGTTTGTAGAATTTGTTAATTGTTTAAAATATCTCTCAAATATATCAGTATAATATATTTGTGTTATTGTTTACACTCATTTTAATAAATAATATAATAATTATTTAAACTTAACCAGCAGAAATATGGCAATCGACATGCGTATACAATATACACAGTATTCACAATGTACAATGTGTTAAGTGACAGTGTTACACGAATAGCACACGAGACACGAAATAAATACGAACAACTTAATAATGCTCCAAGTACCAACTATAATTAAATTCTGTTGTTAGTATTATCATTGATTATATATACTATATAGTATAGTATAGTATATATAATCAGTGGTATAATATCCAATGGAGAGATTTATTTACAGCCCTAAATAAATATTATGGTTTATAAATATACTGTATCGCCCGTATCAGTGACTGGTGTTATTATTATAATATATTTTTATGCTCACACTTCAACATTTGTGTCATATTCGGTAGCTTAAAATAATTCTATTACGTTTCTATAATTATTGCTGTTCGTTACACAACTGCTTTATAGGGAATATTATATCTAATTATTTCTTATTTAGTTTTCAATAATTTTATAATTCATTATTTCCCCGAACGTCGCGGCATACGTCAAAATATGTAATATTACATTTGTATTAAATTATAACAATTATTTCTTTTAACCTACACTAAATGTGTTTTTCTGGGAATTTTTTTTTTTTAAAATTATAATAAAAATTGCAAGACTGCAAGACTCTTGCAATGTGGGTCTTGTTTCGGTGAAGTCTTGTCTTGCAGACTCAGTGTTGGTCTTGGTCTTGCAAAGCCATTGTAGTCTTGGTCCTGGTCTTGGTTTTGCAGCAAGACCAAGACCAAGACAATTTTGCTCATCACTACATGTGGCCTGTCCATTACACAATATAATATACAAAAACAATTATATAAACTGAAGTGTGTAATGTGTAAACTTTAATAATCTGTTGATAAATATATGCACATCATAAATAACATTCTACAGTTTTGATTTCATTTTGAAGTTTTATTTTATTTTCAATTTTATAATGCATTAAGGATAACAGTGCGTTGTCAACAGTATTAAAAATTAGTTTGCAATTTAAATTGTATTAATGTATTCATAAATACAATTTGTCTATACGTATTAGTTATTAGTTTATTACTTGTTATGTATAATATATTGTTAATTTAATTAATCATATTTAATAAATATTTAATAAATAATAAAATAAATTAGTACTTAAACAAAACAACCATAATATTGTTCAGCTTTTTCCTTGAAATAAAACTTATAAATACTATTTTAATTCTAACATACAATAAAAATAAATAGTTATTTTATCAAAAAACTTATATAAGTTTTATGAGTGTTACAAAATAAAATTCAAGAAATTATTTTAAAATTGTTTTGAATAAAAATAAAAATTAATACTATAATGTAAAAAATGTACCCAATACAAATATTTAATGTTCTTTTTGAGGTTGAAGCTTTTCCACTAATTTGTTCTTATAAATTTTCATATTATAGGTATTGGTAAACTTTTTCCCTGTCATTCACCATATTTTTGATCTGAGAAGTAACTCCTACATCCTTTATTATTTGGCTGATGTATTTCATTCTAGATCTTCTTCTTGATCGTATTCCTTCTATCAATCCTGAAATTATAAATTATGTGATTCATCCTTACGCTTCAACGTCCTATCGTTTGCAATCTCTTTTTCATTATAGATTTTCTATAAATTTTCGTTTTTTTTTTCTATTGTCTTTAAGACGTCTTTATTTGTTATTTTTCAGTCCAACTTAGTTTCTAGAGTTATAATATTTATATTACTCGTATATAATTGGTATGTTTTTCTTGTAGCATACTAGGGTTTTGGTATTTGGCTGCATTTTTTCAGGCTATATTCTTTGAACGTGATATTTATTACATTTAACGCTGCTTGTAAATCTTTTTCAGATGTTGAGGACGACAATATTATCATCAAATCGAAGAATTGGTATTGATATAATAATATTCCTTCCCTTTTCACTACACTTATTATTATTAAATAACCAATACATTATGTTGTTTATTGTTTTTTTTCAATGTATAAGTTAAACAATGAAGGGGAAAAATTATGCAGTATACCTACATTTTACATAGATATATAGTAAATTTATGTGTAAACTAATTTGTATTTATTTTAATTTGTATTCATCAATTCCATAGACCTTGTAGGTACTAAGGGTATCCATGACAAATTAAATTAATTTTTATATTTAAATTATTTTGTCATAGTACCTACCTTAGTATTATACTAAGGTAGATAAGATAGATCTTAGATCTATCTTCATTTTCCACGTCACGGAACACCATATCTACATCTCATTATCAGTTTGATAAGAGAGAAGCGTTATATAGTTAGTATATTTAGTATAGTTGCTTGGAATTGCCAATATAGACAATAATGATTGTTTTTTTATTTATCGTATGAAGATTGTTTTGAGAAGATAATTTGTATTCCCGAATCGAATTTATGTAGATTAAGAAAATCTAAAGAATTTATTATTTTTGAATCAATAAAAATTAATTGAGTAGGTAGTATGAATATAGTTGAATTTAGACATTAGATACCATCGCATTTTGGAGTATAGCGATAAACGATTACATTTTAGAATGCAAAATTTAAACATATTTTATAACACCTAAAAATATTAATAGGAAGATGTTTTTATAAAAATTATAATATTTCAATAATTTCTATTATTTATTTAAATTATAACGATTTACTTTTTTTAAAAATTTTCACTGAGGTATTATAGGTTATATTTTTCAAATACGAGTATAATACAATTTTGTAAACGTTTATAATTTATTATTACAAATAAAATAATATAATTAATTATGTTCATATTGCATAATTACGTTTTACTTCAGAGAAGAGTATATAATGTATTATGTTTATTTGTGCAAAGTTAAAATAGAAAAAAAATTGCTTAATTCACTTATAATGCACATAATTTATTTAATTTTTAGACACTTCATACTAAATTCTGAAATTTAAATTAAATTGTTTAATAAATAATAATCGGAAACATATCTAATACTTAAATTAAGATTATTAATCTATTAAAACTATTGCATATATTATTAAACTATAAAATAAATTATATACTTATAGATTTCTTTTACTAACATGATTATTTATTAAACATAAATTATTTTATACATTGAATAAATTTCAATTAAAACTACCAAAAAAATTATAAAATGTGTAATAAAGATTAAAATAACTTTGCTTGTATTTAACACATCAGTAGTCATATTATATAGTTTTATCCTATTAAAAAAATACAAATTTAAGTATATATACCTATATATAATAATATATGTATGCAGATTATTAATGTTTTATATAATTTACAAAAGTTTTGTAATTATATAATTATTATCGTTATAAGTATAACTAATAAAATATGGTTTACTTGGTATTTTAAAATTATTTGGAGGTAAGTATATTATAAACTATCTGCCTGAGTGAAAATTCAATTTTGTATGAAATTGAAAATAAACCTAGATATGGACAAGTAGTTGAAAGTTTGTGATGGATTAATTTAAATAATACATGAAATTACACGAATGCATTTAAAATTCGATTATATTAACTCAGTCTGGCCCGCTAAAAGAATGTCTACGTATAATTGTTTTTTTTTTTTTTTGTATGGATTTTATAATTGAGTGCTTACTTTTTATCGAATCAAAAACGAATACAATTTTTTTCCTTTATTTTAAAAAGTAAAAATAAAAATGTAATAAATTAGAAGGTCATTTACAATTGAGTATGTATTAAATACAATTTATTTATAAATAAATGTTTCGATTAACCTTTGGTAAGCACGCCACTCATATAGAATTTATTTTTCTTCACACATAATTCAAATATCAAATATTATGTATTCGATTAGTGAGTGTGATAGCTGTAAGCTGATAATGGGTTCGATAATAAATAAACGTGACATTCGGCCAAATAATGAATAAACAGTTATCTGCGTCGATGAAACCCGGGTACAGGCCCGTAGCCAAACAAAATATTTACGTGGGGAAAATCAAGTTCAATAAGAGGTGCATTAGAAAAAAAAACAATGACATAACTATTTGTAATTCAATTTTTTCATTCTAAATTCTACAATTCAGCTAAACATAGACACTAAACATAAAACAGTGATTCAAAATCGAATAATAATAACACAACTAATATCGACACGTGTAGACTACGATCACAGAAATTTTTTTAGAGGGTTACGATTAGATTTAAGTGGGAATTCTCCTTCTTGTCACCCCTTTCTCCTCGTGGCTATGGGTCTGACCGAGTACAATATGACCACGAATTAAGATAGTACGGATACCCAACAGTGAACAGGCTATAGAAAACCTATTACAATAGTGACCGTAAAAATGAATCAAAATAACGGCTGATATGCGTGGAAAACCAACGTTAGTGCTCCTAGTGTTATATAAGTTTCCATAACTATATACAAGTCCGTGGAATCCACTCTCCGGCATGATTACATAATCACGAATTGATTTCCCGCCTTTTTTCATTTGAAAATAACACGAATTTGAATTTATAGTAAATTGTTCATGTAAAATAATAACATTCAAATTAAACGTCAAAAATCACAAACAAATAACTACGAACTATGGTAATTATTATTTCTTACTACGTTTACATGTAATACGATTTTATCGTATGTAAACCTAATAATATTAAACTGGTTACTTACTGGTACAAATACAAAACTACAACGTATAAACCTTGGCTAAATATATAGGTATGTCAGCAACTTTGTAAAATGTTGTTATAGTTTGCGCATGTATTATTATTCCATGATATTTCACGAAAGAAAATCTCAGCTGGCAGTGATCCATAGAGTAGATTATTATTTCCTGCTGAAATCATTAAAATATCATAAAAAAAAAAAAAAAATAAATAATCATTAAAATATATTTAAATATCTCACTTATTATTCACGTGTGACCAATCATTATTGTTATTTGTTATGATAATGAATTCACTACCAGTGGCCGCCATGACACCTGCGTATCACAAAGTTGCTGACATACATATATATTTAGCCATGGTGTAAATCACAAACTAAGATAGTTTGAACGAATTTAGTTTCTAGTTCGTGGTACAAAACAAACACAAAATTGAAAATCAGTGATAAGTTATTGTTTTAGATTTCATGCGAAAAAATAAAATTGTAATATTGATTACACTGATTTTATTTCATTAAAACCACATTCGAGCATCGAGCGTCATTAAATATAAAATGGTTTATGATTTTTAAAACGATTTTAATTTTTTACTTGAATCATAATTAAACCGCTTTAATTTTTAAACTGACCTTGATGATGCATGTAAACGTATATCTCATCGTGTGCTATATTTTTTTGATTCTTCTGTTCACCGTTTGAAACAATAATAATAATATACGAGTATAAACGGTTGTAATTTGCGAAACGACTATAGAATATCAAGACGTCTTGACAGCAAAACTGTGATATGAAGAATGTTTTGCTCGTGAATTCGTGATAATTATTTATATTGCTGTCATACGCTTTTCTTCATAATAATCATATTCGTTGACTATTCGTATATGCTTGACAAGTTCAATAATATGATAATATTGTCACAGTTCAGTTCTAAAATATTGTCGAAATCTCTAGTCTAGAACGACTAGAGATTTTGACAATATTTCCGTCTTTGCAGTCAGTTGTTGTAGACTTTTGCAAACAGTAATACACTGTCGATAGAAATTAAAATGAAAAATAAATACACCTGTCTGGGTCTTTAAAATATCCAATAATAGTTGTGCATGTGACGTAAATATTGTTCCGTAAATAAATTATAACCGGGTTCGTATTACATATTATATATATTATTATGGTAATACGAGTATATTCAGCATTGCACGTCTTCAGGCAAAGTAAATTACATCTATTTTTGGTTAGTTACCTATAACTTAAATGGCTAAATATATATATATAATATTACGTCATAATTACATGTTATTGGTCATCAGAAAATTGAGTTTCACACGTTTTATTTTTGCATTTTTTCGTTTACATTTTTAATGTTGTTCAATTATTACATTCAATATTATTTGGATAGGTACTTACAATATCGAGCACCTGATTGACTTACCTGCAAAATAAAAAATAAATGCATTTTTATCTGCTTTTACTTGAATATAATTTAATACCTAGGTAATATAATAATAAATTATGATAATTGTTTTCAAATTTATCTATTATAATATAATAATATATAATTATATAAAATCGAATATAAAGTGGACGTAAGAGAACATAATATTATAATACTAATATGTATTGTTAAAATAATCCTTGTTATGACATTAAAGATAGGTTAGATTAGGTTAGATCAAATTAAAATCAATTTGATCTACAATTAAAAAGATACGATTTTTAATAGGATCTTTTTTGATTATTTAAATACAAATACATATATGGAATATATAGTATATGTATTATAATATGACAGTAATTCACAACAAAATAGCAAATCATTTCTTTGGTAGACGAATTATGGTAGTCTATTTATTTATTATTTTTCTGGTAAATACTTTGTTCATCAGAATATTTTCCTACGCGTTTGACCTATCCGAAATATGGCATTACTCATTTAACGTTTTTAAAATATTTGTTATTCTAGGTTTAGATTCTTTCAAACAATCCGATGCGTCGTTTAAAATGTTTTTGGTTTCGGAATTTGTTAAATACCCATTTAAAATTTAAAATTGGCTCATAGCCAATTATGTTTAAATAATTTAAGAAATTTTCTACTTATACGCATGCGGATGCCACAGATTGTAAATATTTATATATTTTTAATAATAATTACATTTTTTAAATATATCCCTATTTCAGGCTTTAACTACCGAATTAAGTTTCCATTTATAACTCAAAAAATTTCTAATTTAGAGACTCAATACTCAATTTAATCATTTAATCTGTGGTATTTTGGTATGCGCAGACTTTTAAATTAACTTCACAAACTTTTAGAAAAATTAAGACATATTAAACAAATTGCAGTCTCCCAAACTTTTTCATTTTGTCACATAAAACATTTCTAAAGTATTTCTGCAGTAGTTTTGAAATAAAAAATTGTATATTATGCATGTGAATATTTGCATGGCTTATTTGAGAAATTTCACGGTACACTAGTGAGGTATATTCTATTAACGATTTTAAAGGGGTTAAATGATCAAAGAAAAGCTGAGATTTTATAATTCTCTGACTGAACTACTAAATCATTTTAGTTGAGAGTCATTCGCGGTTCCGGTCATGCACGATGTGAAACAGACAAACGAAATGTTAAAATCATTTAATATTATAGCAAGATAAAACACATAACAGTTTTTACTCAGGCAAAATTGTTAATAGCATTTAATGAATATTGTACAGTTTTAATTGGAATGTAGGAAATAGGTATAATAAATCAATTATATACATTGTTAAACTGTTATTTATAATTATTATAAAAGAATTAAATTGTGAATTAATGTTAATTTACTAATTAATCGTTATTCATTAAGACAAACTATTTACATTATTTAGCTTTTTATAAAGAATTTAAATTGAAGTAGTAATTTTGTAAATATTTAATTATATATAACGAAATATATTACTAATACTGTTTATTTTAATTCAATTTTTATTTTAACTATTTGACTAATTTTATTTTATACACTTTCAACATCATTTGTATTCAACTTTTCAAATATTGTTTATTAATTTATATCATAAATAACTTTTTATTTAGCAAAATATATTTATCAGTTGACCATCGCCAATATTACCTTTGCTATCTGATTCCTCATTGACGTTATGCATTTTCAGTTGAAGTTATAACATAGCCAATCGGATCATTCTCATTTTGCTTACATTATTTTTGTTTAGATAATATTTTATTGGTAGGAAATCAACAAGTACAAATACAAGTACTTGTTCATTAGATACCACAATGTTTTGTTCATTTTCTTCAACTATTAAAAATATCAGTACTTCCTAGTTTCTTAGTAGTTTGTAACACCATTATCTAGAACTGATGCATAACTGATTGTTTGAATTAAGTTTCACTCATCAGAAGATTCTTCTACGTCTGTTTTTTTAAAAAAATTTTTTTACGCTCACAATAGATAGCTCATCACTGTAGTGACTGGATTTGAACAACTGATATTCGATAACACCGTTGTATATTTGTGATGGTTTTATTTTTATCTTACCAATTTATTTGGTAAATAGGTAAGTATCTTATATAAATAATTCACAGAAAAACACACACATTCATAAATATATATATATATATATATATAGGTATATGTGTGTACACACGTATATAAAAGTAGCACTAAAAATTATTACGAAATCAAAACTATAATTTATTATTTGAGCTCAAAATTTATTATTGTATAAAATGAAATTTCATGTTGTAAAAAGAATGGGAATTATATTGTTTTTTTTTTTTTTTTAATTTAGAAATCAGAAATACAAACAAATACCTACATTTTTAATATTATTTGTTTTTTTAATTTTGTAAGTCTCATTAAATAATTTTCTCAAATCTTAGTATAATATAATATTTATTCTAAAAATTAAAATACCTTTACTAAAGTTGACGAACATAACGGAAAAAGTAAGTCTTAATTTTGAGTAATTTTCTAAAGTTAAGACGAGATACACAGATTAAACTATTAATGCATATAATATTTTATACCGTATACTCTCCGACATTGAAATAAATAATTCACTTTTTGTCTTTTGTTATTTTAACAATTTAGTAAATATTATAACAGTCATGGTTTCTTTTTTGATTCAATTTGAAAATATTGTACAATTGAATACTAGACAGAAAAAAAAAAACACGTTTTTCAGATGACATTTCAATCATAACAATACAATATAATTTATAAGACATAATATATTATACTCATAACTAGTGTTGTATCTTGTATATACTATACGATTACAGTATACATACACACAATAATTATAGTGTTACAAGTTATGTGACAGCCAAATTAAAGAAAACGAAAAATATAATAATATTTTAAGCATTTTTGCTTTTTAGAGACTTATAGAATTTTAATTTTGTGTGTTCAGATTAAAACCAATTAAGTTTCGTATCTTATAAGATATAGTATATTATCAATATGTGCGTGTCTTCTTGAGACCGCTGAAATTAAATTTTTATCAGTTAAACAATTTCACAAAGTCACAAATTTTCAAAACCGTCCGCGTCAAAATGTTGAACCATATCTTGGTCATACTAGTGCGAGGTGTTGTTAGCAAGCGAAATAATCATTCATTGGATGCAGCATACAGATAAATATAATAATATTGTCGGATTTTTATTGAAGATAATTTAAGTATTATCATAACGCGATAATGGCGGATTACCGGTGTGATAACGGATGATGGTACAGGATTATAGCAGTTGAAAAGCGATTGTCTTATCATTAAATTTATTCTGACGTGTGATGCAACCTGCAAGATTAACCACTCTTTTAATTAGAATTAATTCATATCGATCGTTTATTATTTATGGATTATTTTGCAGCACCGTTGTATTTAAATATTGCACAAGTTTTATGAGCGTCTATAAGTAGAATGTTCGTTAACGTTAGGCACGCAGTATGACGAAGGTCAATTATTATTATATAAAGGCGTTGGATACAATTTAGGTTAGGTTGACATAACGGCATAATAATTTAATTTTTATAAATAACACTGTTATAGGTATCAATAGACGTGATTCGAGATTATTTTTAAAATTTGCTATATTTTTCCACGTAAAAAAAAACCTCTGGAATATATGTACACTGGTAGCGTGCAAGTCGATGGGATTAAGCACATTTTTTTTTTTTTTCATTTTTATATCAAAGTAATGTTTAATAAAAACACAATTATAAGAAACAATAATCAAATTCCTGCGCTCTTCCGTCAAAAGCAAATGATGAAATACCATCATTATTGAATTTAGAAATACATAACATTATATTATAATAACATAAAACAAATAACGAAAATCAACATTTTAATTGTTTCTGGACAAAATATATATTGCAATTGATTTTTAATTCACGATAAAAATATTATTAAATATCTATCCAAGACAATATATTTTCTTTGAAATTTTTATCTATTTTTAACATACCATAAAATAATCACTATTCTTTTTTTTATCTTTTCACTCGTTTCGTATCGCTTTAAATTATTTTCCTTCCTCATTTTCTTTTAGTTGATTTTGACCTTTTTCGACTGACCGGATATTTTTTTTATAAATAATATAAACTACTATCCTGTCTTTTCGCGTTTGGTTATTCTTCATCAGCTGACGTTTCGCTTATCCTCAATTCCCGTTATCATTTATCAGTCATATTAAATGTCTTCTAATAAATTGTATTCTTGACTTTTTAGTTTAATTTTATTTGTCTATATTCCATTGTTATTTATTTTTTTTATATATATATTTTTTTTAATTTCATTTTTTATCTATAATATTTTGCAGTAAACGTTTTAAATTAAAAGAAAAAAACATTATTTTAGGTAGGTAATCGAGTTTTTTCATATTAACCATTATTTTCACGTATTTTTTTTTATCAAGAGATTTTTATTAGTAATTATTATATAAATGTATACGCTTATATCGTGCCTTTCGTTATTATTTTTTTATCGAATCACCTCTCAGCGGTCGACAGACACGACGGCGACTATCGCTAATAAGACGTCAGCTGTAACGGCGCCGAAATCTTCCCGTTCGGTTAACGTGTTGTTTATTTAATTATTTTTTTCCACCTACGTCACCCACATGTCTCTAGTTATAACTAGAATAAACAGGGCGTAAAGTATAGAAATTATACTCTGTATAAATACTGAAATTTATGAATTTCGATTTTTCCACTTAAAATCTTGTTGAGAATTCTTATATTTTTCTTTTTCGTTAACTTTCTCACTTTTGGCATAAAAGTACAATAATTTTTCTTAAAAAAATAATTTTTTTGAAATTGAATGAAATATAAATACCACCAAAGTCTGTTATTATAATTTATACTTATTACGCGTTATTGTATACTCAAAATTGTTTATAAAAAATATTTATTTTTTCCTAAAAACACAATTATATTATTATTATTTAGATTATTAGGTACTATTATTGACACGTGACAGACGAGAAATAATTGAGTCAGTACGTCTACAGCTATAGATCACGAGTTTATAAATTCAATTATTGGATTATGGCTTTAAATAATATTTATCTACTAAATTATTTCATATTTTTCATTTTTTGTAGGATGTATACGGTTACGGTGACAGTTTTTGTTAAAAAATATTTCCAGCTGTATTTAGTTACTTAATAAACTATCATAAAACTGATATATTATGATCCACATTAATTATGTATTATTTCATTGAAGATAATAATTTACATCGGAAGAAGATTATTATTTTATAATTAATAATAAATTATACAATATGAGTTTTGTTTAAATTAATTTAAAAAAAACTTTTATATACTTTTTGATAAATAACATTGTTTTTTCTAAAATTTAATTTAGTAAATTTATCATAATAATATAACCTCACAGAATGAATCTAATTGTCATATAATTAATATCTACGAAACTGTTTATACAAGATGATCATAATTTTACTTTATACGAATAATGGAGATATCCTTAAAAATCTTCACCACTTTCATAACATGAAATTTTTTTACAATAATATGTTTATAATATTACAATGCAATGATTAACATGACGATTAATTGTATTCGAAACGAACAGTGCGTTATGTATTCACTTTATTATGGCGTTAATAGAGAAATAAAAACAATTATCGTATCGCGTCTTTATAGTTGCGCCATCGATTATTTAGGCCATTATTAACAATCGCATTGCCGTACTAGTTGCGGTTATATAGTTATTTTCGACCGTTCGTGATTTAATAGCTCGCAAAAATATTGCAGTTTTTATATTATTGTGACATTATAATCTAAATGATATTATACAGTTTATGATAATATTATACGCGACTTTCGAATAATCATTGTGTCGTGTTTCGGATAAAACTTTTAGTAAATTATACTTATAATTGATGATGTTGCAATACACGTAGAAAAATAAAAAATAAAAATGGGTGGCAGAAAGCTAAAGTACTACGATTATAAGGAAAACGTGCAAATCGAATATAAACGAATGTACGATACATCGATTAAATCTTGTGATTCCCTGGGACTCGATTGTAATAATATTGGAAATGTTTGTTTATAACCGTTACCAATTTATACGGCGTGTAATATTATTACTATTGACGAAATACTGGAGTATAATCGGCGAAAAGCTATTAATATAACGTTGTTTATTCAAGAAAAAATAAACCGATTATTTAGGGCAACATATAACCTGAAAATACTCAACAACATGAAAATGTATATATTTATTTCTTTAAGTAAATATAATAATTAAAAATGAATAATGAATTCCATAATTAAATATTATTAAAATAAAATATTTATTTAAATACAACGCGTCGTTTATTCATGCAAATTAAAATATGTTTACAATAGTTAGTAACAACAAAATGTATTGAATTTGAAATAATTATTGAAAATACTTTACAATGTTCATGTTTTCGTATATATTATTTTGTATTCAGAAAATGTACTTAACTGCAATTATTGTATGATAGTAATACAATGTGATATTGTAATAATTTTCTCAATCTTCAGTATTTTTTATATAAAATGTGTAAAACAATAATGCAATAATTTAAATCCATTATATCGTGTATAGGTTATGTTTTTAAAACATATAAAATAATTTGTTAATTTTAATTTTTAATTTTTTTTTTTTGTAATGTTTTTAATAATATTGTGTTTAGCTAAAATAAATAGTATATTCTTATTATTAATATTTTACATAATGCATTCAATAGTTTATGTTTCACTGTACTATATCACGTTAATATAGTATATAAATATAATATTAGATCATCTTTTTATTATTAAATTTGATAAATTTTATGGAATAAAAATATATTCGTGAGTGTAGTCCTCAAAATAATAATATTATATTATATTATTGATCAATATTCATTAGAGAATTAATTTTGAATGTCATAACATGTAAGACTTGGTTGGATAATCAATGTTTTGATATTTCATGGCATTCACAGTAATACATTTAGGTACTATTTTAATATATAATATAATTCTATATCGTGTAAATTATTTTCACTATACCATAATGTATAGACTTAAAATAAATAGTAATTATTTCTCGTGTTATATACGTGTTACACACGTCAAAATATATGTCAGAATAATCTAATGATATTTAATATTTCGATATAATATGTTAGTCGTTTCAAATCTTTTGCAGGATTTTTTTTTTTTTTTATTAGTTAAAAATACAACTATTAAAACACTCAATACAGTAAATAGTGTAGACATACCTAATAAATAAAAAAATAAAATAAAATACGATTAACTTATTTGTAAACAATATAAAATTTATCTGATTTAAACTAAAATATTTATACACATTAAATGGGAACAGAATTCATTTTCGTACATACCAGTTTTTTTGATTTTTTTTTTTGAAATAATTCTTTTATAATATTATTAAATAATATTAAAATTAATATTATGATTGATTTATTAATATATGATAAGAATAAAGGGATTATAAAAGGACAATCTCCAAAAAATGAATAATTTGCGTCCCGTTGAAAGTTTGTCCGGACAACAGGACACCTTGTTAAATAACGGGACAATCCTGTTTTAAAAGGGACGTATGGCCACCCTAATCTAACATAATATAAGAAGAACATATAATATATAGTTGCATTTAAACTGTTGTTTGCTTTATCTCGGTAAATATTGTATATTTGTATTTAAATTATTTTATAGTGTAATGTACATTAAACTTGCCCATTAATTATATTTTAATGTACTTTGATGTAAATTGTATTTAACTCAAAATTATTTTGAAATTTATTAACATTTTATTTAACCTAAAATTACTTCTTAAGTAAATTAATTGTAGTTAAACATTTCTATAAATAGTTAAAAATAGTGAAATTAATTAGAAAATATATTTGGATCTCTTTGGTACTAATAAAATATATACTTGGTAAAAACTTAATGCTTTATATTATATTTATTATACGATTATATTATTAAATAATAATTACAATATTATTAAAATTATTATATTATAATTGATATTACATTTGAATGATTTTAATTTTTGTGATTTGAAATAAAGATCAATTCGGTCAATATTGTGTTTAGAACACATGTTGGTATATTAAAATGATTTAAAAAATTCAACGAATCCGATTTGAGTAAAATAATTGGTTCTCATTTAATAAAACACGAGTTGTGTTGCGCATACGCAGAATACACGAGTTAATAATATTGTATGCCAGAAAAATTAATTGTATATTAGCCCAGTTTCATATTCTGCTGACATAATTTTATTAAAAAAGTATGCAAAAGGTACAGAGATATAAAGTGTTCTCTGTTTTCATAGACATACGGTACTATGCATATATTACTTATTTTCTAATTTATTATATGTTTGTCGAGAAAACAATTATACACATAATTATTTATCGTAAATTTTAATATTATAATTACATGATTTATCTATAATAATAATAATAATTTATTTTAATTCAATTTTTTAAACGTAATTTGTGTAAATTAATGTCAAAATATAAAACGTAAAAAATTAAGAATTTTTATAACTCTTTCGCAAAGGTATTACAATTTAAATATCCTTTTAAGTAATAATATACATTTATTAATATAATATAATAATATAATACGTTACCATAACTTAGGAGTGTTTTTGGCTTAGGTACATTATTTATCCAGCCATTTCACCGGAACGGCTTACTGAGTGACACATTTTTACAGTTCACTTTAAAGTTAAACATAAAATATAGTTATCAAATTATGTCAGCCATCCATCAGCACATCAATCCATTTATATGTTAATAATAATTAATGATGTACATACATTTAGTTATTAATTTATTATACAATACGAGTATAGTTACCTATTTAGTAATCTGTTTTTTTTTGGTTTTGTATGAAATAATGTTTTAGATTTTAAACAAAAAGATTTTGCTTAAAATACTTACTCATGAAAAACAAATTTCAATTTTTTATTTTATATAGATATTTAGAATTTTAAATTAAATTAAATTAATTTTTATATGTTATATGCGATAAGTCTATTAATACAATTAATAACTCCAATTTTGAAAAAAGTCTAATTTTTTTATAACTGTATTATATTGCAATACTTTATCGGTTATAAGTGCATATTATACACGTTAGGTTAGGTTAGATTTTTTTATCAACGAATATCTCTGAAAAACATAATACCTAATAAATAGTTAACCTATAATATTTTTATGGATATAATTAATACATTCTCTTGTATATTTGTTTCTAGTTTGATATTTTTCTTCCACTTTTACTTATAGTACAACAATGTCATGTATTATTTTAATAATATTTAAAAAATAATATAATATTATTATGAAAATTTCTAGGTATGTGCTAATTTTTATGATTCAATAGATTTTAGTAATGAATGATCAAAATTATACACAAAAAGAATATCTAGTGTTGTACTGTTATGTATAGATGTTTAAATAATTCAATTTATTTTATCGATAACAAAACGATATCGTTCATACCATTTTTTTTTCAACAATTTTTTTTTTTTTACTATAAAAATAAATAATATTAATATTAAAAAATCAATATTTCTCATTTTTCGGAAGGTCTGTTATTAAATATTTGATACTGGTTATTGTCATCTCTGTTTCTTATATAATATAACAAAATTGTCTTATATAATAATTTATAATATTTTATTATTTGTTGATTATTTGTCCACACATGATATACAGCGAACGACGCGAACAATTCAATAGTTTATTAATTCATTGCAGCGCGTATAATACGACCAAGGTCAATCAACGAGTTTTTTAAAATATTTTTTTCTTATGTTAAGATCACTTTGAGGCTATGAAACTGTTCAATAACGCAGGTTTTGACTAATACATTTATAATAATTGATAATTTAGTAGAGTTATTTAATATTTTTCAAGCTGAAACAACGCGTTTTCCGTATAAATTAGAGTCATTATTATTGTTCGGTCAAGGAAGAGGATAAAATATTGTATGTATAGACAACAGTTGTTAAATTTTGAGGTTTGCAGTTTGCTGTTTTACAATATTATAAACACAGATAGTTATAACGGGCGATAAAAATGTGACTGGTGTTAATAATTTTATAGCAATATAATATTAGTATATTGGGTTATCGGTTGAAGGTAGGTTCCTATTTTAATTAATTTTTATTGGAAGAATAGGAGTCGTTAAATTACGACACGTTGTTAAAAATTGAAGGTATATTATTATGTTGTCAAGACACTGAGTGGGATTTGTAATCACTTTTTAAACAAGGAAATAATAATAATAGGTAATCTTATATTGTTATGAATGATGACCACTACCTATATAGTTATATATTATAAGTTTTAAGCTTGAGCGTACGAGATACATACTGTCTGTTTCATGTTCCAACTTTCCTTCCTAATCTCCACGATCATATGTGATATAATAATAATATAATTATGATATTTATATTAATACCTAATTAAAGTAGAGAAACGCGGTAAAAGCATTAAAATTTGTAAAAAGAATGACTGTTTTATCGATAAAACGCTCATTGAAATTTTTACTGTTAAATTGTGTATAACATAATCAATCAAATTTACAAAGATGAGTAGAAGAAAAGCGTTAGTAAAAAACAAAGGAAACAAGTTTTATACATAATATTATTATAACAATATAATATAATAACTTATAATATATATTATATGTTTGAATTTTATATGATTATTATTTTTTATTCCATAGAAATGTCTAAATATGGATTATTTTTCATTCCATTTACTCACCAATGGTGTTTTATCACTAAGGTGTATTTGTATCACTAAGGTATTTGTTTTTTTGTTATTTATGTGAACTCAACATGTGGTCCGACGATTATTATTTGTGAGAATCATTTTAATCTGTTAAAATGGTTGCGTGTAGCGAGTTATTTATGTATTATTTTTTTTTGTATTGTATCATATTATTATATTTTATTCTTCAATATCAATAAATCTTGCTTTTTTTGTAGTAATATTTATAAAAAAATGAAAAGGTTTATAATATTGGATGGTATCTAAGCTATAGCTGCAGAATCCTACACTATAACATATTGTCAATCAGTATTGTTATCAAATAATAATTGATGATTATTGTTATCAAAACTATAATAATAATATCTAACATAATTTTCGTTTACATAGTGTTTTTTCACCTGCAGGGTATTTGATAGCGAAATAACGAAATTTAAATATTAAACTCGAAATTGTCGTCAGTTATAGCTAATGTAGTCTGTTATAGCAATTTTATCATCTAGTTGAAAATATGCCTGAAAAAATTGTTTTGACTTTAAATATTTTACTTGGAAGTTTATATATTTATATATTTATCTAATCTTAAAACATTCTAAAAATTACATGAAATATAATATGTTAACCTAGATCGTTTGATTGAAAATAAAAACGTAAAAAAATTATAACTAAATAACTAGGTAATATAATGTTACCGTCGTTACCAATATTTTTCTAAGACTAAAAAGCGCACTGCAATAGTATATGTAGTTATAATATCATAATAATAGTAAAAGTGGTGATAAACGTTGAAATAGTTCGTCATTTTTAATTTAATTTAATTTATTTTACAAGCAGTAGCTTGTATATCCCATATAAACATAAATTAAATATAAATACAGACGCACCACAAATGTTTGTAATAACAAAGTAGCACCATTATTATTTGTGTCAATGTAACGATTTGAGATACTACGTGCCACTTAAAAATTTAAAAGTCATGTTGAAAAATTGCTCTGATAATTTCTAAATATATTTTACATGGGCATTATAACATAAATTATATATATTTGTACAAGTTGCTGGATTTGTAAAGACTATTTTTCTAAAAGGGTAAATATTCGTTTTTTTTTTTTTTTTTTTTTTGACACAACAAAAGGGATTTATAGTTATAGTATTATTTTCTTTATTGTTATTTTTTACAACAGCATATAGCATAACAGCAATCGCGATAATTAATCTGCATTTCTGCTATAGTACTATTATAATTTATATTATTAGGTACATGACGATTATTGTTTGTATTAATATTATTTTCTATTGCATTTAATCATATCCATGAAATTAATTAATAAAATTATAATTATATAATTATAAAATATTGAATTTTTACTGTTTAAATAACATAGTTTCAAAAGTACTGAAAAAAAAACAATTATTAAAAAATATATATATTTCATTAAGTACAAAATAGTTGGCTATTAGTGATAAACATTTTTTTTTTTTTCTATAACTTATGATGAAGATTCACTTTGAAATATTATACTGTTAATGATGTGTATTTCCGGAGAACTAAATTAATTAGAAATCTTAGAATAGACTACCTAACACTAAATATATAGATATATATGTATAATATACGCGTAAGGCAGTAACTCGAAATACTTTCACTTTCTTCCACATAACAACAATTAAAAATAGCATTAAACTGACGATATTTTTACGACCATTGTATTAAATTCATATTTTAATAATAATATCCACATTTATTTATTTTTTGGGAATGAAAACAAAACAATATTAACAATATTTAATAATTTTAAAATGTATAATGTTATTATATTTTCCGTGAAAAAAATAAAAATATTTAACAGCATTAATATAAATCGAAAAAGTGTGGATAAATTAAAAATACTGATATAAAACAAAGTACAATAATTCCAAAGTGTTTTGACGCGTATATTTAGAATGTTAGTTACAGAACAATAAACTAATTGATACGAACAGAAACATAAATATTTAAAATTTATTTAGGTAATGTGTTTTTATGTTTATTTAATATTCGAGTCGTTTGATGGAAATCAACAAAAATGGGTTCTTGGCTTTTGGCAAAACAATTCCTTATTTTAATACTGTTTAGTACTCGTAGTATAAAATAGGCTGACTGCCAAGATGTTTTCTTATATCACATAGAATTATGTTAGAATGAAGATCTTATGACTTATTAAATTTATTTTATGTTTTCGATTCATTAATATCTATATCACATATTGATGACACATTTTATTTTACAAAAACAAGATTAAAAAATGTTTCATTATGTTAGCTGTTGTATTAGGTATTAAAAATACCTTTAATTTATGTAAATGTATAAAAGTGTGTTTAAGCATTTTTTTATATTTAGAAAGATTTTCAATTTTTATATAAATCATTAAGTACAAGACAATAATATTGATTATAAATATGTTTCGATCAAAAATTTTAATTATTCAAATACAAAAACATTTCATACTAATAATTATTTTATTTACGTTAAAAAATTAACAAGTTGATAATTAATTAATTTTTGTAAGTAGCTATAAGTTGTTTGAAATATATTTCACTCAAAATTCAAACGTACCTAATAATAAAAATGTAGCATTAAAAACGTAATTAAAACATACCCGTTATTTCTATAATTTATCGTAAATTCGTTGCTTAATGATATAATTTTAGAAGAATATGTTAAGACTGACGACCATTACTTCAGTAGAGTAATTTGGCTAAATTTCAATTTACGTTGTGTGGTCTCAGTTGACGTTTAACACTCGAAAAATCGATTTTCAAAAAATATATATTATTATAAAATATAATATGGTTAATATTAACGTTTAATAATGTTTATAATGTGGTAGTATAAATGTATATAATACTATATCTTGCATTCCGTATTAGAGTTATATAGATAATATACCTACGTTACATAAATGTGCGAAATGTGCGATGTATGTTGATTTTAATTTAGAATTGTTAAAACTTTGTTATATTTATAATAATATGCAGTGGCGCCAGAGCTGTAGGTGTGGCAGAGGGGGCATTCGAACCCCCCGTTAAATATATCGGGGAACAAATTATAATTTTGCCCCCCTGAATATTTGTCATCATAGTTATACACTTAATACTTAAACATTTTAGAGTTATAGTTTAAATTTAAATTACATTTTTATTATCTTTAATATTTATATAATATAATATGTAATAAAATTAATTTTGAAAAGTTGTATAACAAATAAAATTAAAAAATGTAAAACATTAAAATTGTTTTTAATTTTATATTCAAAATTAAATTAGGTAAATAAGTGGATAGCTACCGTGTATTTTATCTTCTTTGCATTTACTAAAAGATCCATATTTTTATTTGCCTTCATTAATTTCTTCAGATTCATTTGAACTTCCGTTTCCAATAATTATGACGTCATCTGTGTATGCAAGTAGTAGTCCTCTATTAAGTGACCAGGCGTTTCCGTTTGACATTTCTCACACTTTCCAATGCCATGTTAAAAAGTATGGATGACATGGCATCCCCTTGTCGTAATCCACTTTTGATATCAAAAGCTGACACTTGATTATATGATGACATAGTGCTATTCTATAAAAAAAAATAATGTAATGATATAAAATTATAACAATAACGTTTAACGATTACATTTTTAGATATTAAATTAAAATTTTTAGTCAAAAATGTGATTAAAATTGCCTTTAAGCATAGTTTATGTGAAGGATCATGTTAAAATGTTTACTGTTTGTTCATAAATTGTTTGATACATTTAAATAAATAATATATATTACTTTAAATTTTAAATTGTATACACATTATTTCACTACACGAGTTTGTTTAAGGAATATAATAGATATCAATAAATAATTGTTTTTAAATTATAATTTACTGTTTAACATGTATTAGTTTATAATTGACATCACTTAAAACTGTTTGATACAATAATAGATACTTATAACAATAATAGTACTTATACTTAGCTTTATCGAAATTAAATACGATGTCGTAATAATTATACTTACCAATAATTCTGTACTGGAGGCGTAAACTGTATAAATATTATTTGCCTTACGATCCCAATTTTCAATATTTTAGAATTTAAATTATATGTATATATTTATAAAATAATTAACATTTTGTCTTTGTTAGAAGTTTGTTTTCAGTTTAAAGTGTCTTACTTACTCACAATTAGTTTATAATTATTATTTATTTAATATCAAAAACCATTCAATCTGCAAGGTTCAGTCCGGAAAATAATGGACACCGTTTGCCATCCATTCTTTGTAATTGGCTTTAAGTAAATACTTTCTTTAGATAAATTACTTATTTATTTCCTGTATCGAAAAATTATATTAATTTAACTTTAAAGTTTCGATATTCCATAATATTAAACTGATTTTTTTTAATTCCTATAATGCAAACACGTACCAAAACATTTTTCATGTAAATTATTTTTTAAGTATTCTTCAAAATTATCATTTAAAAATGAAACGAAGGTACTTTAAAATTTACAAAAGTATAAGTTAAATTTTAGAACATAATTTTCGTAGAAATTTTGTTTAGAAATATTGACTATTCAAAATTTAATATTATTCAATTTCAGGGTGTTTAATATTTATTAGAGATTATTAAATACATTATTACGTATACGCTATACATTGTTAAAATCCACTATAGTTGATATTTTTCTAAATTTAATATTTTAAAAAAATTATTGCTTACCGAAAATATATATATGATTACTAATGCAGTAACTAACCTAAGTTTATTTTAACATTAATTTATAGGTAACAAATATATCAAAATATAACTGTAAAAATGTTCCATAATGTATCATCATAGAAGGTATATGTATATGAATTTTTAATATGAATTTTACATTTTTATTATACTATAATATTATTATTTGACAAAAATTGTTTTCATACATAATTATTACAATATTGTCACTTTTAATACAATAAATAATCGACAAGACGAAAAACATAACATTAATATTAAATGTCTACTGCGAAATAAAAACAAATTTAGAAATATCAATATGGTTGAATAAATATATTTTTCACAATTATTTTGATGCGAAAAAAAAATCATAATATGTTTGATATTGAACAATAAAAAATGAATATATTAAAAAAATGAATTTAATTGATTTAAAAATAAATATATATTCGAGTCCGTATAATCTACATATTGAAACTGCGTTAACAAAATGGAATAAATTATTCGTTTTTTTACGACTTTTATAATATATTATTGATTTTTATACTATAAAGTATTCTTATTATAGATAAAATTATTGAGTGTCGGCGTTAATGTTTCAATTAGACATTGAAAACTTTGTCTAAAATATATTTAGTAACTTAAACACAAATAATTAGTTATAAATAATGGTTAATTGTTATTAAATCTTAAGCGTATAAAATATATAGTTGATGAGAATGACTTTTGTCTACAATGGGGTGTTTTAAGTTTTATATTTTTACACTCGACGTTATTTAATGGGAACTAAATTAGGATACTTAAGGTGGATTAATTAACGCCATCAATGTGCCTAAATCAACAATGATTGAATTAACAATCCAATATTATTTCTTGCTTTTCTTCATCAAAGTCACTATGATGTGTATTATTAGAACGTCTCGACCACTGTATAAACTATTTTGATCTCAATTTATTTTTTTAATTAAAACTGTATTCAATATCTATGTACGAAAATATCTCGTGTGACTTAAGTCTTAGGCCTCTTATTTCATACTACATAACATTATAAAAACATCTCATAACACGTTTATATCCTCAAAGAAAAACAGATAATATTTTTTCAATTTTCTCTAAGGTTTCACTGTGGTTTTTGTGTGTGGCACATCATTGTATTGTTATGATGATATACTATGCGGTTTCGATTTGAATACATTTTTAAAATTGTCTGTATTTATACACGCCATGGCATAATGTTTGATAAAGATGATATAGACGAAATAGTTCTAGCGGAAGAGGTCCGGAAGAGTCCGGAAGAAGTGAATGAAAGGTTCGAAAATTGGAGAGTAACGCTTAAAGAGAACGAATTAAGAATTAGTGGAATTAAAACTAAAACAAAATTGTGTATGATTTTAAAAGAAGTGATCAAGATATTGATAGGAAAAGGGGTACAACGAAGATGAGTTATGATGAAGTAAGTGGGACTGATAGGTTTAAGATCGATAAAGTGCAAAAGAATATAAGTTCTGAGGGGTACGTCATGAAAAATAGGATAGAGTGTTTTATGTGACGAGAAGACGTCGATACGGTTAGATATTATTATAAGGTCACAAACGATGAAAATATTTATATTTTATTCTCATAAAAATCCTATAGTGCATTTTTTAAAACATTTTTTCTAGCGAATCGAAATTGGACTCGAAGTCTCGTACAGAATACACGGCCTCCACTACAGTACTTCCTCTACATTGCATAAAATAATGTTTTGTAATAAATAAAATTGTAAAAAACGTGTCGTCAAAGATAACGCGCGAGCGCGCGCATGGACTGCCTCGTTGACTTTACGTTTCCGGGACATTAGCTGTACTCGCACACTACGCTGCGTTATTAAAAACTATATTATGTACTCTCAGTCGTCGTCGTCGTCGTCGTTCTATTTTCGATAAAGATTTTTACGATAAAATCCGAAAAATTATATCTAACACGTCACTGCCACCGCGCTGTAACAATATAATATATGTGACGCGATCGATGCGATTAATTTTTCGATTATTTTATATGAGCGTATAAAACTATAAAAGCTATTCTTCAAAACCGTTTTTTTTTTTTTTTTTTGTCTACAATCTGTAGGTATCAAAAATATTGATAATATATCAATAATATATTATTATACAACATCGAATCAATCTTTTTTTCACACCTGACCTAGTTTCGGGTCCCGTGTGGGCTTTGCCACATTCATCATGAGCAATCGAAAACAATCGTACACCGAAATCGGATTTTTTTTTTTTTTACTTTTTATTCGATTTGTTGTTTTTCTTTTCTTTTATAACATTTAAACAGTTTTTGTTTTTGTTTTTGTTTTTTTTTTCTACAACAACAACCGATTTAGCTCGTCTTCTTTTTCTGCCGCCCGTTTGGCCGAATCGTCGACCGGAATCAACGCGTACACGTTCATTTTGGTCTTTCCCTGTGGAAATAAAAAAAATTCATAAATCCGTTCTCGTTTATATATTAATTACCGATCATCTATATTATTATGAGTTATATGAGTTATATGACGAATGTAACGATTTTTCCGCAACGTGTTATTACCGCGCTGACCAATTATTGCGTATTGTTAACCGAAACAATATTTTTTCTATTTAGTAACTATAAGATCGAAATGACAGCACTCGTTCACTTTCGTCAAAAGATAAACCAAATCTGTGCGTATTTTAAATTAAAAAAAAAACCGAAAAAGCGCTTAGTACGATACTAATTCGATCGCGTGTGATGTTATCATAATATCGTTTCACGCGGTATTGTAACGCATCGATATTCCATAATTTTTCAATTTCCCATGTATAATATTACGTATCATACGGATTATTGTCGCGCGAACGGATAAAAAAGAAAAAAAAATTATAATACAAACGCAAAAACAGACTCGATATCGATTATTTTCTGAATGAACGACGTTATAAAAAAATAAATAATGTGCATTTAAATAACATTCAATAGGAATTATAATAATATTATATAATAGTCACGAGAAATTCGTTCGCTAATTTATTATATTTAATTTGTTAGATTTTTATGATGTACCATAAATCTTAATATTTTACCCAGTTCGATAAAACTTCAAAACCAGAATTCGTGATAAATATTATATCGTTTATATCTAAATATAATTTACTAATTTACTAACTAAAATTTAAACTATCTCATATTGTAAAATGTATTTATCTTTTTACATTTCGTTTCATTTACATAGCTGTGTTTTCTGAAATTCGTAAATTGTCCTTAAGGTTTTTGAATACGAATTTCTGTTAGCTTGGTACGATATTCAATTTTTTAAATAATTTACCGAATTTTCAAACTTGCTTTAACAATGTAACTATACAAAATTAAAAACTAATCTAAAAATCGCGTAAATCGATATTTTTTCGCGGACTTATACGTTTTGTATCACCCAGAGAAAAACACATGACACTACATATGATTATTGCACATATTAATTAATTTACGAGCGTAAATATTTTAATATTGATTTGATTTGGAGTCAACTTTTGAAGTCATTCGAAAGTTATATTTTATTTGACCCTTTATCGAATGTTTCGAAAGGATTTTGCATATACCAGTAACTTGTGGATCCATACGTCGTAATGGATTGTTTCGTGATCGGGATCGTAAACGCTTCTAATCGCATCGTTGATTTCGTCTTGATCGAACGATTCTCCCTCGGCAAGTGCTCGTCGCACCAAGTCCGCAGACAACGACCCCTCACCTTTTGCGTCTAGAGTTTTGAACGCCCGTAGCAGTTCGTCTGCCGTTCCCGGAATATATCTGCACACAAAAAAACGATATTAAAATAATAATAATAATTATTATTATTATTTAAACGCGACGACAATGAAAACTTTCTTAGATTGTGCGTTCAGAAGTTAAAGCAACAATTATTAATGCGGTCTATTATGTAACAACGTTCTATTGTGATACAAGTCATATTCGTCGAGACTGTACGTCATCGTCCCGGGACTGAATACAAATAGCTCCGGTCCAAGTGATTCGTGAAAAGAGCGAGAAAGAGAGGGGAAAAATATCTCGATCATTCCGGTTCTCGTCAGCGAATACACAATGTCGCAAATACTAATTGTTTTTATTATTATTAATATTATGGTGGACCATTCGCGGTATGTTTTTAAACATGTTGATCGATAACGATACCTGACCGATCTAAAACGATAAATTTAAACAACAAAATATATATTTAAACATTGACCTGAAGGCTAATATTTGTTTTTCCAAATGCGGTAAGAATACGTTTAACGATACAGTTTGCGGATATTCCTTATCAATCACACTGTTTACGAATTCGTTCAATTCATCTTCGGAAGGAACACATCCTAGAAAAAATAAACAATATTCTATAAAAAAACTAATGCGAAATATTATATTACATTATGTTCGAAACATTTTCGGTATAATATAATAATTATTTTCGTATTATCTAATGATAATATTCGCCAAATTTAATTGTAGCAGATAGGTTATAGGTTAGGTTTTATTTAATTTAACACTCTGCAAAATAACTATATAATAAACGACGTATGTAAGGCCAAGTTTTGTATTAAATATTTAAATATTATTTCAACAAAGTTTGCTCGTTGTTTGTTTTACCAACCGATTATGCGGACGTTTAGGCTTATAAACATATAGTAACTGTACTAAGAACACTTAATATTATTTTGTAAGCGCAAAATAATAAATTATAAATATTAATTCGGTTAAATGTGTTCTACCACAATATCATTTTATTATCTGGTCTAAATTATTGAAATGGAACGATTTTTTTTTTTTTTAACTCCACGTCATTCATAAGATCCAATACCGAAACTAGTTAACTTTTTAAAAATAGATATAGCGAAATAATAATATTTCATTTTGAAAAAAAAATGTCAATCTTCATTTTACGTTTCATTTTAGACACGTTGTATATTTGCCAATAAGTTGAAAGCAGGTTTGGTGTCACTAATGCACTACTTATAGGATTATTAAAAAGGAACCGAATGGATATCGTATTTTCGCTGATAAACATAATATTTTGTCATAGATTAAAATATTCAAATTTTAACAATTACTAATTTATTGTATAGTGTATTATATTGTTTCACATTCTGTTAAGAACCATCGCAAATGCTAAAACGTAGTTTTCTTTATTATAAATTATAAGTTATCTCAACTTATATATTAGCATCTATTAAAAATTATCTAAATGTATAAATAAATATAAATTAGTCTCACACATTCATTCATGATTTTCATTTAATCTATGCTTAATCATGCGTCTTATACTCATATATTATAGTTGCATCAGTGCACACGAACCGAAGAGGTACCTATTAGGTTAGGTTAGGTCAGGAAATTTCAAGTTGGAATTCATTATAATACGTATAATATTAAATGATGGTATCTGCTATTCAGATGTTTATTTGTAGATAAAAAAAAAATTGCATTATAATTAATAACAGAGAGAGCAATTATTCTTAAGCGTATACAAATATAAATTAATTCATAAATTAATCGTATCGTGTTGTAATTTTTAATGTAAATATTCAAAATAAATTATTCGAGGTGATCTTTGGAATAGTATTATATTGCAAATATTGTTACAATAATTCTTTACAGTAGTTTGAATTCTCCTATTTATTATAATTATTATGTACTAACTAAAATATGTCAATATAGCTAAATTTAGCATGATTTCAATTTATTGTACAACGAGTATTATTTATAATAATTATATATGTATATTTTAAATACATTTTTGAACATTTTTTTGAATATTCATATAATATTGTACATATGCGAAAAAATTTTTGAACTGTTTTATTGATTTTTGTTGTTTAATTTTTTTTTATATCTAAAAACATTTTTTCGGGTAGAAATAATATAGTTCGATTACTACAAGTAGGGTATGCTTTCGGTAGTAAATTTCATCTTCTTGGCACTTTACTTGGCTCATTTTTTTAATTTTACAAAGTTTTTCTTTTGGGTAAGAAAAACTATTAAAAAATGACTAAAAAACTGTGTAATTCACGAAATCTGTGATTTTGACGAACCAGTATTTTATAGTTATTTTATGATAACTAATTTTTCCGTTGCAAATTATTCGATAAATAAATGAAATTAATAAAAAGATTTATGATCCGTATATATTGTATATTTGATTGAGTTTTGCTCAAAACTGTATATTGGAATGCAAAATTATTGAATTCAAAGCTTAATTATAATTACTACTAATTTATCCAAGGATTGGAGAGACAAAGGAGGAACAACTTAGAAATAACTTCCCGCCTTTTTTTATTTCGTAATTTTTATTTGCTATGATAAAAATTGGTAAACGCATTGTACCCAAAAATCATATAACTACATAATAAACTAAGCATAATATATTATATTATTAGGTGGGTCCGTAAGTAAATTATTTGCAAACGGGTTATTTGTTTTAAAGTATATTATTCCCTTCAAAAGATAATAAATAATAATAGTATTATATAATTAGGAGAACCATATTTTTAATAATACGGATGACTTTTTTATTTTAAACTTTCCTCATTCACTTCAAAACAATTTAATTCGTTTGTGTAACTACTCTATATTTATTATGCATGCGTGATCATTTTTAATAGTTAATAATAATATACCATACCCTTAATTAATACTATTTAAAAAAAATAAAATAAAAACATGACATTTGTTTTCATTAATTTAAATTAAATTTTAACTGTTTAATTTATTTTATACGAATCGCGTGTTTTTTTATTATATTATTTATCATTTAATCAATATTCTTATTTTAACTTACTATATCAACTAAGCAAAATAATTTAATACAATTTGCAGGTTCGGTTGTAAAAAACTACTGACAGCGAAATAATTAGATTATCTCGTATAATATATTGCATGTACAACTATTTATTTCCAATATTTACGACCACTTTGAAATTTGTTAATTGATGAGTCTTTGGTCGTCTTGACGAGCACAAAATAAACTTCAAGTATATTTTAAAGCTTTTCACAAACAATCGGTGAAAGTTATTACGATTTTCACGTGAAATGTAAATTACGTTGACAAAAACCGCAACCGCGGTATGTGGAAATGGCGTTTGCATAATAATATTTTAGCCAGTTTAAGTTTAGTATAATACATTATTCCGTATAAAATACTCATTAACGTTGATAAAGACTCGAAAAAGAGACCACCAAAATGTATTATGTATACCAAAATTTTTAAAAATAACGTTCGATCAGTTTTGTAAAACAAAGTGTTATATTTTTGTAATTGTATGTAATCAAGACGTATGGAATAAGCCGGAAAACCGTTAAATAATAACCTACAAGGAATTTACATACGTAGGTATTGACGCTAAATTTTTATTACATTTTCAGTAATTTACTTTAAATCTGATTCTAAACAATATATGCGTTATTTAGGTCAAACATAAAATAACATACTAAACACATTATTAGTTTAAAAAATCAGTAATTAATTATTCATATATAGCTATACGGTTTTATAATATTTTTTGTTTAAGCGTTCTACTCATTTCCTGTTGGTTATATCGATTTTCGTTTATACGAGTTTAAATGATGCAAACTACTAACCAACTGTTACGATTGTGATTAACCTATACGTAATGTCTCCAAATTAAATTTTAAACTCGTTTTCATGGAGCATGTATTGAATGTAGAACTACAGTTTATTCAAAATGAATTAAAACTTTAGTGTTTTATTTTAGTTTGTATAAAAATATCTAATCGAATAATATTGTAAAGTTATTATGTTAATATAAGTTATGTGATAATTTTTCGATACAACTACATATTTCAAATATTTTACTTTTTGAAACTTTTAACATTAAAACTCGTCAAAAGCTCACTTTATATAATTTTTATTTTTAATTTTGATAATTTATCACCTGATATTTTACATATTATTATATTGATGAAATTTGGAAATTTATTTATATATATACAATATATTAAATAATAAACTTATCGTATAAATGTATAAGGTTAAAAAATGAAATATTTTTTCAGTTTTATTAAGAAAGTTTACGAAAACTTACTTATATAAGTTACAGAAGTACCTACTTAATATAGGTTTTTGTAAATAATTTTAATAATTATTCAAAATTATTTTAACCTAACCTTAAAAATTAAAATAATATATAACGTTATTTATAAAATTAATTTTCTATAATAAATTGCTTTTATTTTTTAGTTGTAATTTATTTGATAATCAATGTTTATATTATATATATATATATATTTTTTTTTGTACAAAAATTGATTATTTATACCCATTAATCACGTATAAATTTATATTATAGGTACTTCATTCGATTATTTATTGAATAGTGGTTATAATAAAAATTAAGAGGGTATTATACCTGATGATCACTTATATCATATTTGATTTATCAATAAAATAATAATTACCATATTCCATATAATATTTTGTTTTATGTAAGTCAGTCGATTTTATGAATAACAACTTACTAAAATATATTTTTAATTAGTGGCCGCAAAACATGTAAAAATGAACTTAATCGTGTTTTATTTGCATTGTCTGATGTTTCCCGGTTAAATTCATCGATTATTATATTACTTATTTAAGTGTACTTATAGTGATCGATAGTGAAATTAAAATTACCGCGAAAATAATTATAATATATACTTTATAATATTTACACACGAAAATGTCATTTGTATATATAATATGCAAATAATATGATTAAGCCGATCTTTGTTTTTTATTGTGTGCAATTAGTTTCAGAACAATGCATATTTATTCTACAAAAAAACGGTTAGAGCGACTTTGAATGTTCTTCCTTCGTCCCTTCGGTCTTTCGAGAAATTAGTGGTTTGTTATAATTAAGATTTGAATGCAATATTATTGCATTCGAAAATACGATTCTCAGTGAAACTTAATATAATACAATATATTATACTCATAAGCTGTTATAAAAATTTAACACGTATGTAGAATACTTACCTATGAGAATATTCAAAAAAATTTACAAGTCTCTAAATTCAAAATTGTATTGGTTATCATGAAAATCTAAAATCAATTTCATCAAAATTACAATTCCTGTGAATTTGATCATTTTTCCGTCATTATTTGTAACTCCAGGAAAACATTTTGAGAAATTAAAAAATGACCTAAATAAAGTTCCAAGTAGATGCAATTTATTACCGAAAGCATACATTATTCGTGTTAATCGGACCATTATTTTTACCCGAAAAAGTGTTTTCATACACATAAAATAAAAAATTTAAAAAAATTCATTTTAAAACCAATACATTCTTTGCTTCGTTCAGAATTTAAATTTGCATAGTATTTAATAATTCATTTTAAAATTCTATATAAGCTGATAATACATTGAATATTACGCGTCTTATGCTGTCATTGTCGAATTTCAATTTTGAATTGGGTTTCGTATTCGTCAATATATTATTTATTAAGTATAACATATATCATTGTACATATTTTATGTCATATAATACACTCATTATTATAGTGGTCGTGACGAAATTTATACAAACTGAAAAACCACAACCGTAATAATGCAGATTTCTCCGCAAAAATTGCAAGATATCAATTTTTCTATTTATACGTAAATTATAATATTGTTCTCTTTGGTTTTTGGTCTAGAATTTATTTGATGATTCACTCGAGTTTTGACGCCGAACTATCTCCGAATAATGAATAATTGAACGGGATTTAGGTATACCGATCAGTTGACAATCGCGTTATAATTTTCTGCTACAAAGCATATTATTATAATACGAACGATATAATATTATATAAAATTCGGTACTATCCGCTTATTTTTTGTTTATATAGATATCTATTAATATTTGTGTGTATGTGTTGGAAACAACAACGGGGTGACCTCTGTTTACATGTTGATTATCATTAACTACACTTCGGGTCGCGTTGATCACGGATGACTTCCATCACACGATACGCTCGAAAAGTGCACGGTTGTCATTATGGCGTAATTTACACTGAGCTTTTGATGTATATCATTTTATATTACCATAATAATATGGATAAATACTAAAAATGTAGAATTTAATAAAAATAAATATGGTTAACCGCGTTTGATAATATTATAAAATATGAATATTAGTAAAATATGTATTTTGATAGATTGTTCCTAATTATGAAATATAATATCGCTGTATGAACTTCTATTCCGTAGTACACGAACACAGGTCTGCATAAAGCGTTACATATTTATTGAGTATGTAATCACTGAGTGGCCTAATTTCAAACTTTTTCAATTTACATACAGATTATTGTAATAGAATATTATGGCTGGGAATGCAATACTCTAAAATACTTCAAATACTTCAAAAATTCTTCTAAAATAATACTTTAATGTATTTCAATTATTATTATTATAATTAACACAAACAATATTATTATAAATAGTAAAAGTCCATTATTTATTATATAAGAAATATAGTGATAAAAAATAAAAGTCATAAAATAAAATTAAAAAATCGAATTTCAGTATTAAATGCCTTAAAACAATAAATACAATTTTATATTATCATTTCAAAATACATACAATACGTAACGAAAATTGAAAAATATCATTGCATTGATAGTTTTAGAAAACAATGCAAAATGCATTGAAATAATAAATAATAATTGTTAATTCCTATTTAATTTGTTTTAATTTCAAATGAAAATATTGCGGAAAGGATAGTCGGCCCAGAGTTATGACTTAAATTGACTAGTCTTAATCTTTGATTCTATATAGTTAGTATTGGTCAGTGATAACCAAATTATGGGTAATTTTTCTAAGTATTTATTAACATAATAATTTAATATTGTTGATATTATATGGTATATACATGAAATATATTATTAAATTACCGTTAAACATCTACCTAAATAACGAATAATCTTGCCAACATCCGAAACTGATATGATATCGTTTTTTCCTTTTGTAGTGAACAATGAAAATGCTTCCGCAATAGCTCTTTGTACATCAGTTTTTATTTCTACAAAATAATATCGCAATCACGATTAATGTTATCATATTATATTTATACTAAATGATTATATTATATAAAATATTGTTATTAATAATACTATATATTTACCTAAAGTAACATCTTCTTCGTTGTTATTTATATCGTCATCATCGATCATTTTTAAAACAGATTATCTTAGTAAATGTAATAATTTATTCGTATGTACGTTATAATAAATATACCTATTATAATTTATATTGATGGATAATAAAATATTTGTTTTGACTATTTTTAAGCCAGTTTTTATAAATATTTTAATAGTGATATCGTAGTATAAATATAATCAATACTCTAAATAACATATTTCATTTTTATTATTTTAATATTGACAAATGAAAAGTTGTTTCTGAATGAAAAATATTCCACTTAAAAAACTTTGCTAATATATTATGATTTTTTTCAATCTACTGTTACATATATTTTTGATGACATAGTATTTTGTACACTGATATAGATAATTTAAAATGCACACTAATAAATAAACGTTTTGATTTATTAGTAAACTACTTTAGTTCTTTAATAAAATAATTAAAAATTAAAATATGCATTTATAACGATTAGAAATCATAATTAATAGTTGGTAGGTCAAAATAAATTTGAATTAAGTACATCGTAAATATTTCTGAATAAAATATAAGTATTCAGTATATTTGATATTAACTATAAGAAACTTTATTTATCGATAAATTGTAATTTATTCCCATCTTTTTTTTTCCTTTTAACATTAGTATTTTGATCATTTTTTGTTTATGCGTTTAATTTTTTTTTAAGTTAACAAAATGTTTTATTATATTTCAGCCATCTTATTTTTCAATTTCCCATCAACTCGATTTTTCGTATCTTCTCGTTGAAATAATTTGATATGTCTTTTTTGTGGGTAATATATTATATTATACTATTACGAATTATTACGAAATTGTCTTTATAATTCATTAATTATATATTGTCTATTATATGAGTAATCTGATTACTTTCATTGAATTCTAAACTCATTTTTTTAGAATAGGTATACATAAGTAAAACAAAGTTGTATAATTTTTTACTTGCGTTTCTTTAGATATTCAGTTTTAATTAAAGAACTATCAGATTATACAAACACATTTTTTAGATAATCCTTTGCCACTTTTTTACTTCTACATACATATTTGTAATCAATCATACTGCCCCTTAAAATATTCTCTAATTATTCCATTTTCATATTTCGTATTTCTTTGTCTTCTCTAGTCTTCACTACATTTGTTAACCTAAGTAGTTTCATTTCTGCTAAACTCACCCTATGTTCATAACTTTAACATCTATATATGTATACTTCTTATAACATTTCGGGCTTAAAAATTGCTTTAAATATTTAAGAGGTGTTTTAATCAAACTATCACAAAAAAAAATCTCACGAATTTCTCCACTTGGACACGTGAACATTTTTTGAATTCAAATTTCAAACCATTCATTAAAATCCTCTTAAATACATGATTCTTATAAGCACTCATTTTATCACTCTTTTCTCTAAAACCAAACAAATTAATTATTATTAGTATTCTGTTTTACTCTAACTAATCCTTAATTCTGTCTACCATAAAAAGTGTTTCTTTCCACTGTCAAGTTTACTAACGTTTTTACAAAGTATCAATTAAATTTTACATTATACTTTAATGGCCATTTAAATATTTTAAATTACTAAAACATACTAAGTTTGGCTGTTAATTATTTATCGAATTAATGTATTTCACTGTTTACACATTACACACTACTTAGAGGTAATTTGTTTTCGCCAGTTCACTTGTATAAGAAACTTATATTTATTTACTTGGTAAATATTTATGGCGAAATGTTTTAATATATGTATACTATAGGTAGTGGAATCATTAAAAATATATATTGAACATTTCCAAAAACTAATTAAAACAAATGGATGTCATAATATTGCTTATAACAAAATTAATCAATTTTAACATTGAATATAGAGTAACATACTCGAAGTGTATTACTTATTAATATCTATTGTCCTGAGGAAAAAAGTATTCTAAAATTATATAACTACATATAATTTTATGGTATAAAAGCAGATCTATATTTTACGTAATGATGTATTTTCAATTTTCCTTTGAGGGGGAGGGGGGAGGGAATTTAAGTTTTCGATTCACCAACCACACTTACATATACAACTATTTTAAGTTCTGAGTGAATCGAAGAATGCATTGGATTACAGAGATGTTATTTTTATGTCTGTAAACATTTTTCGGGTATTTATAATGGTCCGATTAACACAATAGAGACTTGGTAGACCACATGGTGCTTTACATAGCTCATTTTTCGATTTTCTTAATGTTAAATATTATTTGCATAATCGTATAGGAGCATCATAATATAATACTTAACCTATTTATTGAAAAATTTTATTAATGAAAATCCCATTTTTTTTTTAAGCTTCTTAAGTTATAATTTTTAATAAAATTGAACAAAATGATACTTTTAATGATTATTTGTTGTAATTTTTGGACGTATAAATATTTTGATTTTTAACATTATAAGCTGAAAATTTGATGTGTTTTATGATATATTTTCACATATTTAGGTAAAAAAATTTGAAAATCGTGAAAGAAAATTTTTATTTACACGTCAACAAATTGTAATATTTTAAATTGATGTTTGATTTTTATGTTTTTCTTACTTTAGTAGTATAAAGATACATTTTCAAGTAGAATTTTTAGTCTGATTACCATAAATAAGATATGCTTTGGGTAGAGAATTACATTTACTTTGTACTTTATTTAGCTTATTTTTCGAATTCTTCAAACGTTTTCCCTTGGGATAATAAAAACTGCCAAAAAAAGCAAAATTCACAAAGACTGTAATTTTGACGAATTATTTAATACTAGAAATTTAAGTATATTATAGTTATTTCATGATATAAATTTTTTTATTTCACATTATTTGATAAATAAATAAAATTGATAAAAAGCAATATGATCAGTTTATACTGTATATCTCAATATCTGACTAAGTTTTGCTCAAAGTTGTATTTTCGAATGCTATATTATCGTATTCAAATCTGAATTATAATATAACACAATAACATTCCAACATTAAACTCTCTGAGAACCGAAAGAACAAAGAAGGAACACTCGGAATCGACCTTCTTATTTTTTATAGTTGATAACGTTTTAAAAAAATTAACATTTTATTATTAGAATTTAATATATTAAAATGAAAATAGTTAAAAATATTTTTTCATTGTTTATTACGTTAATGTTTTAATATAATTTTATTTCGTCTATAATTAGGACTTGTTTAAAATATTAAATTATATTAAACATTATTCTTTAATATATTGTTATATACATTGACATAATTATCATAGTGTGGCCACGGATTGTAAACTACGCTAACACATCACTTATTGTCGTTTCATTATTATTAATTATTTTCATTTTATTATATAACTATATAATAATTTAAATATTGATATCGATATCAGCCAAATTTATCCATCTATTTATACTATTTCATGTTTATTTATATAGAGAAATATTTATCAATTATTTAAAAAAAAAAAATAAACTGTCAATATTGTCGTAGTCTTGAAATAACTTTTTCGCATAATGACAGTTGTAAGAGAAGCATTAACTATTTATGTATTATTATAGCTATTATTATTTATCATATTTTATTATTGTTTTGTAATAAACTGTATAGTATTTTTACCAAATAGAAATATTTTTTTTAAATTGTATTATGTGGTTTAAAATATGAAATATTTTACATATCGATATCTACAATATTGAAAACATTTGGATTCAGCAATCGGTAACTGACAAGGTATCGATATTGTTAACTATTATATTATTATATTATTGACTACTTAAAAGGGTTTAAAAATCATATACCTTGGCCGGAGAACTTATTTATTTTTTGGTTTTAATATTTCTGCAATGATTTTTGTTAGAAACAAATGAAATTATAAAATGGTTTTTATAACTTATATTATGTCATTTATAATATTTTAATTTTTGCTATTAATATTTTTATTTTCAAGTGTAGTGTCTTACCTTTTTTTTTATATATTATAATATGTTGTAATTTAAATATAATATTAACTCCATTTTCTTAACCTTTTTATGTATTCTATTTTTTCACCAGGTTTAGATATGATTTAAGGCTTAAGCAAAATGGTAAAAATCCATAACGCTCCGCTATAATCCCAACTCGGTCCATGGTGACGAAACTTTCTAAGAATGGAAGTCAGTTCGTGACGTTTCGAACATTATTTTGTTCCGCAGAAACACGAAATGTCACACGATTTTTGAGTATATTTTATTTTTAATAAAACGATTTAAAGTAATGTGTTCATAAGTTTCAGGTACTACTATTTTTTTTTTTTTTTTTTTTTTTATGAACAGATTTAATACAACATTAATGATATATTTTTCAAATATTATATTCATAAGCCAATTTGAAATATATTTTTTAATTTTAATTTTATTATAAAATAACTATTTTTCAAGATGAGCAATCAAGATTAAAAAACTAAGTTCTTAGAATATAAATTATAATGCCTATTACAATTATAATTTTTTTCAAAACTATTATTTTAATGTAGAAAAATATCTTCAATATAGTATACATAATATAGTAAACTAGTAACTATAAATAATTTGTTTGTTTTAATAAATATACTATAAACATTAAAATAATACATATTGTGTGTTAATCGTTATTGCGATATTAGATTAATATATTAAATTGTATTAATTTACATTCAAATTAAATATTAAAATTTGAAATTTTAATTTTCAATAAAGATTGATTTGTTCATGTAGTTGTCTTTTACGTTAGTGATTTCGTATTTATAATTTATCAATTACATATTGATAATAATATGTGAAATGTTTGATTAACCAGTTAAATATAACTTATACCTTTGTACCTTTGTATAAAATAATATTACTTTTATAGTTAATCTAATTCAGTTTTATATATTTAAATCTTAATAAGTTATAATAATATACGTATAATTATGTGTATTAGTAATAAACAAAAATTGTTGTTATTAGAAACGTATGTAATCGGAAGTTTTTTAAACGAATTTATAAAAAATGCATATTTTAAACATAAAAAAAAATAACAAACTTCCCTTTCATCTAAATGAAGGATTACAGTAAACGAAAGCATCCTGTAAGCTCGATCTACGGAGAATTTCAATTTAAATTATTTTACGTGGACTGCGTACGCGAATCAAATTAATTTCACATTTTTTCTCTTGAACCGCGTTTTTATTATTTGTATGTTAACGCTAACTAATTACAATATTTAGATTCAATAGACGACAAGGTTTTTCTATGTCGTGATATTTGATTTCAAAATATCGCATTTAGCGTAATTCAAAGTAATAATGTAGTTAAATTATATCTAATTAAAATGTAATTTTAAAAATTATTGATTTTCTGCATAAAATATTAGTATACTTAATTACTAAACGATGTTCTAGATTTATTTACTAATTTTAATATATTCGCAAAAAATTAAAATTTTAGAATTCTGTTTTTTTTAAAAAAAAATATATTTAATAGGCAACAATTATTATGTTTACATATTACATATATATATATATATATATATATACAACATTATGTATCTTTATTATTTTTTTTTTTCTAAAAGGTGTCATGTAAAAAAATTAAAGAAAAGAACTTTTTATTTTTAAAATTGTAGGAAATTTGAAGAAAATTAAATTAACGAGTACATTTTTATGAAAATGTTGATATGTTTTCCGTTTTGAAGATTTTTAAGAATATTTTTATTTAATTAAAAAATGAAATATTCTACGTCATTTATTGTAATAATTATTTAAATTTGTATAATATGGAATGTAAAATTAATTTAATCAATAAAATAATTAGTAATACCTAATACTAAATTGATCTATTACGGAAGTTAATATTGATTAAACTTTTATTATCTATAATTTTTTGCAGATATAAAATTTTGTTATCACTCGAGAACCTTATATTGATATACATAATAAGAATTTTGCATATTAAAATGTTATATTATTATACTAAATGACGTAGAATATTTCAATATTTATTAAAATGAAAAAATTCCTAAAAATCAAATAACTCATCGCATATCTTGATAAAACTAAGAAGTAGACACATCAAAATTTTCATAAAAATATACTCATTAATTTGGCTAGCTTCAAATTTCATAAATTTAATTTATTTTATTTTATTAATTTAATTTAAAATTTAAATAAATAATTTTTTTTTTTTTACTTGACGTTCAAAAATAATAAAATGCTAGAGATAGTATTATAGTCAATTTCTTAAATAATAATTAAAAAAAAAAACTCATATTTTTATTTTATGCGGTGATATTGCAATTATTTCCAAGTAAATATTTCTGAGACACCATGTAAGTATATAGTTTGTAATCGGTTGTATCATAGTATCTGTTAAATTCTTATTGCAATACCAATAGACAGTAAAATGTAAACGTAAGAAAAATATTTTTTTGAGATAAGATAATTTTTTATAAGACATAAACGTATCTGTTACAATATTATATCGGATATTATTACCTTTATGACCAATAAATAATACTAATCAGACTGATAATAATTGCCAATTATCATATTATAATTATTGTTTTTTGTACTTATACGAATATTAATTTAAATTAATTGCATTTTAGATTCTGAGATTAGCGAGGAATGTATTAGTTTTACATAAATGTTTTTTTTTTATCTCTGAAAACATTTTGTCTGATAGAAATAATGGTCCGATCACCACAAATAGGATATCCTTTCCATACCAAATTTTATCTATTTGGTACTTTATTTAACTCATTTTTCGAATTTCTCAAAATTGTTTTCTTGGTAGAAATAAAATTACAAAAAAATAGCGAACAATCGGCAATTTTGTTGTAATAATATGATTTAGATATTTTGAATTGTTTAATTCTTGATAACTTATTGAATTTTGATCTTTGGAACTTGGAAATTTTTATTGAGTATTTGCTTAAATAATTTTCTCATGTGCTAAAATTTTGGAATGGATTATCAGTATAATTTATATTATACATTGAGTTTTGCTCATACTTGTATTAGCATTGTATTAAAGTTTTAATTATAATAAACCACTAATTTTTCCGAGAATCGAAAGGACGAAGGAGAAGATCCAAAATCCACATTTTCGCTTTTTGTATTTTGTAAACGTATTGACAGCAGCCAATCGATAATCGAGTAATTTAATTAGTGTTATATTTTTTTGTCAAAGAAAACATATTATTAGTACAAATATACAATTATATATTATTTACATCTTATTTTTAGTGTGAGAGATATTTCTGAAATATAAAGTACTTTTTTACTTACCTAAAACATAAAGATAAAGATATTAAAAAAATATTTCTATACTTTGCGCTAAAATAAAACATTTAATAATATTTGATAAAGATTTGTTTGTATACCTAGTATTTACAAAAATAAATTTTGATATAAAATTAAAATTAATATCATCATGCATTTCCGATTTTTAATTTTATTATTAATTTATTTACATCATTAATTTGGTACTTACATAATAAATTGAACCATACAAATATACAATAGTGTTCAATCGTACATATTATACGGAATTTTATTTGTATAACAATTCCACAGTCAAATATAGTATAGTGCATATTAAGTTAATTCTAAATAAAGATGATAATAATTATAATGAATAAAAATATATTATTTTTATAAAATATTAAAATAATTTTAATTTTACATCACATTTTTTTAGATTCTGAGTGAAGAGAGATAACGAATATGAGATATGAATACATTCATTGGTTTTACCATATGTGGTTTTTCATTTATGCGTTTTTATTTAAATTTTTTTTAACCGTTTTTGTATGATTGAAGGTATTGTTTTTGGCATAAATTAGATTCCAATAACTAAATGGTAGGTTTCCAGTAGAGAGTTGCATCTAGTTGGTGATTTGTTTAGTAAACCCTATTCATAATTTCTGAAAATTATAAGTTAAATATTGTATAATAGTATATATAATGAACATATTAATTAGGCACTAAATATTATTAGTATATCCGACTAAACTTTGCCCAGAATTGGAATTTCGAAAGCAATGATTTATCTCACGCTTCGACCATTTTAAATATCTCTAAGAACCGATGGGACGAAGGAGGAAAGTCCATAATTAGTATACTTCTGAAGAAAATGTTTTAGTAGATTATTAATATTGTATAGTTAAAATTAAAAATACATTTCAAAGTTTATTAATTAACTAATTATTCTGAGAAAAATTTACTAACTTATTTAATTTATATAATACTATTATCTTGAAAATACATTATGATTACACTAAAATATGTATTTATATAATACGTTTTTTCTTCATATATACGTTCTATTATCATTTCGAAATTTACCTAAAATTCCGTTATTTTTTGCTGAATATGAAATACCTTTTTAATCACCATCCTTTAATCATTTCACTGTTCTGATAATTTATAACGTTCATTTGTTTACGACAGACTTTCAGCCCCGATTAGAAGCTTATAGTCAATAAGATTATAATAATTGATTATGCAGGTATTCATTTGCATCAAATAGAACCGTATTTTGATTAATTATGATTTATGAATTAGTTTTTTCTGGCAGTATAAACAGTTAAATAAATAATTTACTAATATAGCTGTCAGTTGAGCGAATTACATTGTTATGATTACTTATGTTTTATTAATGAATTTAATTTACAATATTAAATATCATGAATAGATATTTTATTTAAAATTTAAAATTTATTTTTGAATTTTAAAGTGTTTAATATTATCGTATATATTTAAATATTTAGTTATATTCTTGAAATAATATTATTTCTATATTCTATTATTATAAGATTATTAGTAAGATTATTAGTATTAGTATACAAATATTATTATTACCTTGTCATGATTGTATTAAAAGACAAATATATTAAGTGATTCAATGTTTTTAAATAGATGTCAAAAAGTTAATTTAATTTTTGTCATAGAAATTTGCGTCCCGGTTATGTAAAACGTATTTATAACTTATTGTACCTAATTTATAATAGTTACGTATAATTTTATTGTCTTAATTGCTATATTATTATGAACATTTTAATACAAATTTATATTTCTTTATTTCTTTATTATTTATAAATGTTATTATTATATAAATATATTTCAAGAGCTTAACAAAGATACATGTTCTTGTATTTGTTAAACAGTATTAAACTATTTGTATTATTACTATTAATAGTATAGATTGAACACTGATTTGCATTTAAATGTAAACATTGTTTACTGAAAATTATTTGACTTTTTATGACACTACTTTTGTTTAACATTATTAGAATCCAAAAATAGAATAAATACCTAGAATTAATTGTATTTAAAATAGATTAGGTTTTCATTTAAGTTTTTATATACTTAAATCCAATCATAAACATACATTTTGTTATTATAATCACAATCTTGATATTTATCTTATTGACGATTAATTATTATGTAGTTTTGTATTGGAAATTTTCTTTTGCATTTTATTTCAAATCAATACTAATTTACGTCAGGCACTTAAATGATTAGATTACGATCTTATAAGACTTCCATTTCCATAGACCATAGTGATTTTTACTAATAGAATCTATTATTATTTTATAATATCGTATGGTTATTTTTGATTTATTGACAAAACTAAAAAGTACGAAATTCAATTGTTATATTGGGTATGTCATACATTTACAATTGTGACGTTATTTATATTAGGATAACCGATTGTATGGTTGTATAAACATAATTTTGATTGTATTGTTATTATTATTATTGTGATGTGAGGGACAGTCTTTCAATATGTTTTCTCCGTCATCATATTTATTATATTATAGTCTTTATCAGAGCACTTTGCGTTCTGTCTCTCATCCTGACATTTTTAACAACATACGATTTATTTTATTCAATATTATTGTGCGTGGACATAACAATAATAAAAACGAAATAATAATAAAAAAAAAAATACATATTTCTCAGGATTTTCATTTCCCACGAGTTGTTTTTTAAATAAAAATTTGAACCCGACCACTATATTGTTGGTTCACAGATGGAATACATTAAACAAAATCAAACAAAATAGCTTCGGTGACCTTAACTGGATAATACGCGTTTACCGCCCTTATAAAATATTTAAATACCACGATCGTGTTACATGTTGACGAGCACAAAGAATCGGATTACCTCGATTAACCATACGATATTTTTTTATTCATTCTAAAGTACGGTAAAAACGTGATATTAAGTTTTCACTATTGGATCGATTACATGTGAGTATAATTATGTATATTGAAAAACGTGTGGTTATATTAGAACGTGCCGTCGGAGAAAAATGAAGTAATAGGTTTTAGATTATATTTAGAATATTTTCAAACATACACACACACACGCAACAGTAGACAGTATTTAAAATTTTCAGTAATATAAATCATATATCCAAATAGTCTTATTACGTAAAAAAAGGTATTATTAGATGTTTTTTTTTTCATATATAAGACTACCTACAAAATAACAATCTTTTTGGTAAAAAATTTGAATCATAAAAGATATATAATGGTATATAATCAAACCATTATATATCTACTTATAATGCGTATTTAAATGAAAATATTAGATATATAAACGTGTATTGTATAAATTCTTAATAATTTAATATTTAGGCTATAGTCTTGATGCAAAACACGCATTTAAATATAATTGAATGAATAAATGCAATGTAAAAAACGAAAATTTATACGAATGATTCTGATACAACTTGATAAGGATTAAGGAAAACGAGTTTGAAGATTCTTCATAGATACAATCATAGATGATTTCATTATTATTTAAATTTAAAGGCATATTCACTTGTAATGTTGGTACCTACTTAGAATCCTGATTTTTATATACATATTCAAATAGAGTTTATAAAGATTTTGCTTATAGTGTGGTTTTGAGTTATTCTGTTTTTTTTTTAATGCATACTAGTTTTTGTTCTCTAAATTATTAATTATTATGCTACACATAGGCGCAATAAAATTCAAAATTTTTGAAGGTCTCAAGTAAACTATTTTCAATACTAACCCAACATTTTTATTTAAGAACTATTGAGAAACAAAATATTAATATTAACGAAACACTTTTGGGAGGTTATTGATAATTTTGGGAAGTTAACCTACCTGCCCTTCTAATTGCGACAATGTTATGCTATTATTTTTTATAATAATAAAAAAAAAACAAATGTGTACAGAAGTCATATTTGTTTAATTTACAATAAATAAAAAAAAAAAGTTTTAACAACAATATAATATAAATTATTTTTTTTTTAAAAAAAATTATAATAATGGATATCTGAAAATGTTTTGGATTATAATAATGATATCAAGAAAATAATATGTCTTCATAATTTACAATGCAACTTTTTATAATGTTCAATATCTGGTACTATTTTTTTATTATGTTTGTATAGTGTTAAGTTTGAAAACGTGACGAATAGAGCTTTCTTACCTGAATTGCAAGTCCAGATTTTGCTTAACTTAAGGACTTAGATTATATTTCTCGCTTGGGCGGAAAGATTCAATTTTAAAACGTGTTAACCCCAAATCAATTAAAATATAATACTTAACTTAACGTTGTTAACTATTTGAAACTACTACCATAACAGTAGTAGAAATAACATAACCTAACCTAACCTAACCTAATAAATAATAATGTCTTTTATTAATTAATTTTTTTTGGTGGCTCAATCGTATTCGATACCTACGCATAATATAAAATTTTAATAAATATAGTAAACTTTATTTTTCTCTAGAATTAAACATGTCTATATATTTATAGAGTCTCTTATCTCACTTATCATACTCATATTATATTTAACATAATTTCCATTTACTATAATATAATCTTATTTTTTAAACGTTTGATAATTTTGTAATTAATCTAATAAAAATAAGTTAAGTCGTAGTTATTAAACCACCAAGAATATTATTGTGCTTAAGCTTAAAGAATTGCCAAGCCATCGTACAAATAAATCAAATAAACCGATTCATGAAATTTATTTACAGTGATATTTAATGTTGTTGGTGGCCATTAGCAATTTACCATCGGAAACTATTTTGATTCCTATTCAGTACATGCAATTTATTGTAAAAGACGGATTAATACGCTTTCGTAGTTTATTGTGTATCAAGGTTAGGTTAAGTTAGGTTTAAATACTAGTATTAAATGGACAAAATACGCATTTGTAAAACCCAAATCGCGCGTGCAAACTGGTATAGCTGTCTCGGTCAATAAATAAATAATCACAACTTATTGTTTTTTCAGCCACTTTTATACGTTCATAAAAATCTTAGTCTATTTGTGTACTATTTATCGAATAAAAATATACAATATATTAAATAGAAATTTGGTTATCTCTTATGAAAAATTTGAATACCTTAACACGTTATCAACATCGTCATCATTAGGACCCGGAAGTTTATACTCCAAAAATTATCAAAATATATATAAACTTATGCGCTTAAACTTACGAAAATAGTCACTAAATTATGACCTTTACTTTATGTTTATATAGATATTGATAAACAAAAAATATACCTTATATTACAGTTTAACTTTTAATATAGTTAGTGGTATTTATATAAATAAAATAACTGATAATAAATTATTTTATAATTTGATACGATATCCGAAAATTTATCGAAATTCCAATAATTACGATAATAGAAAAAATATAAGTAAGTATATAATATAAAAACGATATAGAAAAATATTTGAACATTTATAACTTTTATACAGGTCACTATATAGGTAATTATATAATAAGAGTTTACTCGTATCAAGTATATATTTTTCTTTTAAGAAGGATGACATTATAAAATGTAATAAACCGAACAATTTTTGAAAAATATACATTTTAGTAGAAAAACCTTGAAATATGCTAAATCAAATTTCTTATTGATTTAGCAACTTTTTTTTTAATTGTTAAAACCATGCAAATGAATAAAATTCCAGGCCCTAATCGACATTGTATATATCTTCTAGTATAATATAATATGTGGAGAAATTTAACCGTGGTCAGGTAATTTTGCATAATTTTTTAAGCAAATACTCCTTAAAACTATATTTACGACTACGACACTATAAAAAAAAAAAAAAAAAAAACATAATATTTAATGTATTCGTTATAAAATAATACTATAAAAAATATATTGTTTAATTAATTAATTGTAATTATTAATTGGTGTAGGTTCCTAATTAATAAATCATTAATATTTATAGCATTTTTGTTTTAAGAAAAATGAATTTATATTAATTAATAATTGATTAAGTTATCTATGTTTGTTATTTCAGTTAGATCTGAGATTTTAAAAAATAAATACATAAAATATAATCGTAAATGTTCTAAACATGAATTACATTAAAGCATATTATTTTGTTGTTTAAATGTATCACATATTCTTTTTAAATTTGTAGTACCTATACTTATTGTAAAACGAAATAGAAAGAATTTTAACAACTATACATTTTAAGTATATTATTTAATAATTCTATTTAAACTGTAAATTCTATCTCATGTTCTGTAGTTACTAATTCTAAGGCGGAAATAAAATAATAATATGCAGCACAAAATAAAATATGAGCACAGAAACTGGATAGCTATGTATGATTTATATTCACAAAGTTAAAGTAAGTGGGACAAATGATATGAACAATTTTTAAAATTAAAAAGTTGTACAAAATGCAAAATAATTGTAATTTTTTTTTTAGCTCGTTGACATTACAATTAGCTTTAATCTTCTAGTAAACAAGAAATAGAAAAAAAAAATTAAATTTTAGTCTTGTCAGCCTGTATTATTCAAATAAAAATATAACTATATATTGTCAAACGTATTTATTTTAATAAACTGTCAAGTCTGTTATAAATAGTTATGTAGTTGTTTAATGCATATTTATATTATTTGGATAGTAAATTTTTGTATTATTGTTGTTTTTGTTTGGAAAAATGAACTATTTTTTCCTATAACTTGTTCGTATAATAATTATATATTCTGACAACTTTTGATAAGTACACCGTGGCCAATACATGATAATTATCCATTATTATTGCTCGATTTGTATAGTCTTTGTGTATTTTAGAACAAACGTGATTTTAATATAATATCCTGATTAGTGAACAAAAGTATAAACAGTTCGCGGTTAGTTTAACGTGATTCAGTATATCTACGTAATAATAATATGTAAATATCTAAACGATTACGAATATTTTTCATACTCTTGTCCTTTACGAAAATTAGTCTTTAAATTGTAATTATTTAACTTATTTTACAAAACGTTAACGAGTACCTATCTAGGTGTTATAAATTATAATATCGTTATGCTGAATTTTAAAATAAACTATTTATGGTCATTGTCGACTATACAAACAAACATTATATCGTATTAAAAAAATTATGTAACTGTACATTATTACGATTTCTAATTTATGCAATCGGTCATTAGTCATGTTAAGTTCATTATCGGTAAAATTTAATATTTAAAACATCTCACATTTCTTTAAATTTTATTTTCTGTATCTTACAATAAAACTCTGGTTTTCATTTTAAATGAGATAAGGTCAGGTCGGCAACCGGTATAAAATTAGTCACTAAATAAATTATAGTATGATGATCCCGAAACTGAACACAAAAAGTTTGCCTATTCTCAGAATAGTGAGAGAGCAACAAAGAAGTGGTAAGGCTAGTTAATAAGAGAATGAATCAATGAAACGGTTTAACGGATACCAATCGAAAAATTAGGGAAAAGTATACTTTTAGCATAAGTAAAAGTATACTTTTATAAAAGATATTAATATACACTAGTTATAAGACAAGCACAAAGAATGAAGTGAATGTGTTGCTAATAACCGAGAACAGAGGCGTATTTATCAATTTTTAAAGAAGGGGTACAGAGTTTTTTTAGAAGCTTTCATGAAGCCAAATTCTCCCCCCTCCTTACCGTTTGATAATATAAAAAAATTAATTGTAAAAAAATGAAAATAAACATTTTCTGTATTTGTATATATTATAATGCAAAATCTATAAAATAAGTGGCAAAATAATATTATTAATAGCAATAATGGTTTTTTATGGTCATGAGGGGGTTTAAACCCGTTAAACCACCCCCATAATACGCTTCTGGCCGAGAAAACAGAAGGAAACTTGTAGAATACAAGTGTGGCGAGAAAGAATGATAAACAGTTAATTAATTGTAAAATTAATTTTGGAGTATAATTGGTATTGAATATAAAAATATAATTTTGTTTGTATTTCGTCAACAATTAGTGTACTATAGTTTGAGTTGTATCATTTAATAATGTTGTAAGTTTTCTTTTAAGTTTAGAATTTTACGTTTTGAAAATAATATTGTGGTTTAGAATTAATTGCGATAAATATTGAATGTAGATAATAACTTTATACCTTTATGCGAGTAATAAAAAATAAAAATCATAATAAAATAAAAAACTATAATCAAACCTCTTTTATATCGTATACCTAACCATTTGAAGCTGATTGAATGTGGAACAATGTTTTGTCGATTAAAAATCAAATAACAGCACGGGCATAAAAATTAAATTACATTTTTTAATGGACACTTATGCAATAAACTATTGTATAGAGGTAAAATATATATTTTTTAATGGAACAAATACAATATTGTCCGATTATAAAAAAATATTATATAAAATATGTCTAATCCGAATTATAAACGTCATTCTTTAAAAGTTTGCCTGCCTATTTGATATTTTTATGAAATTACTTGTATAGTGTATTTTTTCAAATAATAAATATCACTTTTTGTGTTATGATAGGTGTAAGATATTTTTTTGACTCTAGTAAAATGCCAATAAATTTGTCATCGCGAGTGAAGAGTAGGTATAATATAAAAATAATAGTGTATAATTTGCAAGTTTTCTTTTGATACATAATAATATATTATATAAATGCCATCTATAAATAATATGAATATTAATGAAGTAAAGGAAAGCGTCGGTTATTTAGTCTAATGAGAAAATTTCGTTAATATTTAATTGTAGATTAGACAGCAGTGAAGCCAACAATATTGTATTGATTAAAGTGTTGGATAGTGAAAAAGAAAATGGAACAGAAAATGAAAATTATAATATGGACGTGTGGGATAATATAAAAAAGGATAAAATAAGAAATTAATGTATAAGGGGAAGTACATAAGAGGAGTTGCATTAATTGTGACAAAATTGAGGGAGTATATTCTATTGATTGAGATATTTTGGACATAATAAAATATCATTCAAAAGCAGTTAAATGAGCATTCAAATGAGAATTGTCAAGAAAGTGAATGTAGTACGAAAGAGAGGCGAGTGGGTCCAAAGAAGAATTATATAATATAATATGTGGAATAAAAAGTGGTATGAAGATATCTGGTTTAAATGGACGAGAAGTAGGAGATCAAGATCTATGATGGTGTAGGACTAGGATTTCTGACTCTAATACCTAGTTGATGACGTGTAAGGAGATTTATAATAAGAGAAGAGAAAAGAAATGAAGATGTACATCTTGCATACCTAATCGTAAGTTAAGCATCGTGTATTAGATATATTATAGAAAATCTCATATTATCATCGTTGGACGCGTTTTGAATCGGAAAAACGTGTGGTATATTGTATAATATAAGGTATATGCGCAGTATGCATATATGGTATATAGTGGTCGGTTCCGTTTCTTAAGGAAAACGATATTTATTTGTAAAATGTCGTTATGAGTCATATATATATATATTTATAATAACGTTAAAAACCGAGTGGACAATAAAAATGCACGTCACGTGCACCGTCGGTGAGAATGGAGATCGTTGCGTGCATTAACTCCTCGTGCTTATAAAATGTTTATACGTCCCTGCGACAGAAGCTTAGAAAATAATACTTATTGTACTCGCGTGAATAACGTATAAATAATGTCAAGTCTAACTATACAGGGTGATTTGAAATAAATTTCAAAAATTATATATAAAAACATTTCGATTGAGTTTTCAATTTATTGGTTTCTCGAATTTTTTTTTCAAGAAGCATTTACTATTCGGATTACTGATACCTCATTCTATAATAGAGGTCATTCAAACAAAAAATGTGTATTAAGTACTCGAAAAGGTTAACTTTTTATGTGCACGAATACGCGTATTCTAAATGGTTTTCTAAAGCATGTTGTATATTTTATCACCGGCGTGTTACTTACTAACCATTTGTGTGATATGACGATTCCGAAAATATTAGTTTTATACGATGTAACGGTGTCCTTATAATACGATTTTGTACCTTTAAAATAAAATAAATTACATTAAATAATGTAGTTCGAATTCTTTGTTAACTTATTTAAGTACTTATTTGAAAACCTATTTAAAATGGTTCTTTGCGTATTTGTGACATCTCAAAGTTATTCGGTTCTGCTTAGATAGTTGAACATGTGTAGTGAAAATTCGAACACAACTCAAGTGAACATTTCAGACCGTACAATAATTTCAAGTATTTATTCAAGAACGAGAATTTTACACAGTTTTATGTTTTGGAATGTTTGTCAATATTTTTTTCTAACTTATGCTAATGTTTTTATTTTTAGCGTATGTTGAAGCGATACAATATGTTAAAAAAATATTATTAATGTTTTATAAAAGTAATGTTCATAACCAATAAATTTAACATGATATGTTTATATCGTTATTATTAATAATAAACTGAATCATTAATAAAGTATACATTGAACTCGACCTCTCCTCAAAATGTATAGATATGAAAGATTAGTCAGTGACAGTAATTACGTCCTATAGAGAAGGAATTACTGATCGTCGGAAAAAGAAAATCTATAAATATAAACTATACATTCTTAACGACTTTTTGTCGAACGGTTTCTGATATTTGTATCGTCCGTCCGCAGCTGGATCTCCCTGGAGGATTCTGTTAATGTTCCTCAGAAACATAATACTCGTATATACTATACACACATCAGTACATCACTCTAATGTCTTCAGCGAGATGTACTAAAAAAAACGCAAAATAACACATGCGTACGCATTTGTAAAACGATCAAATTTACTTGCACATTATAACCGTTATTATTATTATAATCAATCGTCTGTCACAGCAAACGTGATTGAAAAACGTACATTTTATAATCTTATAAAAGTCATTATTATAATTTCGCATCACTTTTTAATTCGTCGTAGTTGGGAAACAATGAACTGAAAGAAACTGTTTCAAAGGGGAATAGAATCGACGATTACGTTTCCATGTCTCGTATTATGATAATTTTACACTATTAAGGCTTCTGAAAATATATTGATCTAAAAGACCTCAAAAATACATTCAAAGATTGTTATAAAATATAATTTTCTTCATTAAAAAACGTATAGGATCCGTTTGAAAAATTACTATTATTCAACAATTTAATATTTATTATGGGACAATTAATTATAACATAAAATAACATTTTAACAAGTAAAATATAATATAAAATAAAATATAATTATAGTGTTAAATACCTTAAAAACAATTAAGTAATATACAAATTAAAAAAAAAAAATTGCTAAATAAAGTTTCATGTTCTCATTACAAAATGATCATAATCTAATTAAACCTAACCTAACTTAACTCATATGAAACTCACGATTTATCATTCTTGATGTTAGACACAACAGACGAGCGTAATATCTTACCTATCTTTGTTCATGTGGTTTTTACAATATGTATTTATTTCATAATTTCGGTGTGATTTTTCATTTTGAAATCGTTTATCATCTGATGGTTTTTTTAAATTCTAGATTATTATAAAAGATGTTTTGTTTTTCATAACGTCATGTCAAAAATAGACATACCTACCATATTGCGAGATGAATAAAATATGTTATTTGAGCGTATTTACATTTCTATTATTATATAATATCAAAAATACCAGGTATATATTATACCGAAATATGTCTTGGTTAATATAAATATTTGTATGCGAATTGTTTTTATCTACCTAGATATTATTGTATATTGTAATCAAATAATTAGAAATTTCTATTTTTTTATTATATCTGAAGTTCTACAACTATAATATCATAGTATTACTAAAAAAATTACGTGTTTAATCATTTTACACATTATAAAAGCTTAAAGACTTATTAAATAAATAGATATATAAATAAATTACTTATAAAAAATTCAGTTTACTCACACATTTTATATGACTTGAAAATATATCCATTATTTTATTTTAAAAACCGAAGTCGTGCTAATATTATCATAATTGATCATTATTATAACTTACTATTAATAATTTGTTAAAAATAAATATTACTCATAATTGATTTCAACACAATCCGTCTACTATGTGTGAAAATGTATTTGTTCTTACCTATTCTTAGAAAATCATAATTTAATTTTAATTTTTTTTTTTTTTGACAATACTTCAGTTTAGTTTTTTTTATTTATATTTGAATTAAAAAATAAAATAAAAATAAAATAGTTACGCAAAATATTTAAATATAAATGCGTTTACGTTCCTAAGTCCTAAGATCTCTCGTAAATTGTATAATATAATATGGACAAGAGATGAGTGACAGTAAAGTAAATAATATTGTTTATAAAGTATTTTACGAATGATAATATAATATAATTATTATCGGTAGTTACCACCTTGTTCGATTATCTTCTATAAAATAAAGATGAACATATTATTAGGTATGCATAAAAAAATTGACGATTTTTTTTTTATAAATTTTAATTATTTTAACTATTATGGTAGTACAATATAGTACATATTCAAATTAATTGTTTAGAATAAATTATAATAATACCCATGCGTAAAATAACGTTCTTTGTTTGGTATCCTCGATGGGTTTCTGTTTCTTCTATCAGAGCCTACAAGGCAATTAATTTGTTTTCCCGTGGCAGGTATTTCCAGGGTTGAAAAGGGGTAAACTAATGCGTTATTAATGTCATGATGGATTAATTTCGTAAGGTTGAAGACATTTATAGTTAGAAATAGTAGGTGATCGTAAAAAGCTGTAGTTTTATGTTATGAATAAAAAAGAGAGGGGGAGGGGGGAAAGAATAACGTGCAAAAATAATTATTATACTCTAGTGTGGTATAAATTCCAATAATATTAGTTAAATAAATATTCACATTACGCCTAGGTATATTGTTATATATTTTTTGGTTTGCTGTTAACCATTTTGATAAAACATAATGTTGTAAATATAGATATATGTTTTGATGGTTACAATATAAATATTAAAATGTACACAAGAATTATGCATATTCTCAATTTCTTTTACAAAAAAATATGTACTCGGGGCACAAATATTTATACAATATATTATATAGTAAATAACGTAGGAACTAAAAAAAAAAAATAAAAAATATTTCTACCTATATATAATTCAGACTATTACTGTATAAAAAAGTATGTAAGTATGATAATATACATGTTAGTGATATCGATGTACATACCTATATACAGCTATACGTATTGCCAATATTCGAACTATCAAATTAATGTAGTATTTTGTGTAATTTTTACTTTGGTTGTGTTTACCCAAAGGTAATATACTACTTGAAAATAATATATCATTCGATATATTTCCTACCTATTATTCCAAATTTAAACGAGCATTAAATATTATGTTTTATGTCTATTATAATGTAAAATATTCTTTATTAAAAGCAAAAATAATGTCCAGTTTGTACTGTACTTGAAAAAACTGACAGATATATAATAAATATTTATAAGGTTATACCGTAATTTATCGTGATTATGATTAAGTTAAACTAATAACTATAATTATTATAGTAAAGTATACAAAATTTTAAGTTAGTTAAAAATATATTTCTTGGAGATGATTTATTTTATTTTATTGCTGTTTACTGAGACCAGTCATATTAATCATTATATAATATCAACTTATTTGTTTCTTTCAGTTCTATTGTTCACATCACTAGGTTAGCATTTGCACTTTTAAAAATAAAAATTTATTTAATTATAAATTATGGATATAATGAGATAATAGTATTTATGAATTTATAATGTATTTTTCGAAGAAAAGATTGTATACAAACAACTTCAATTTATGTTTCTATTCAAACTTTAATATCAGATATAGGTAGTAATATTTTGTTACATTATAATACGTATCTTTTCATCAAATCGGTAACTACAAAAATATTTTAATTTAAATTACGATTAAAAAAAAATCGACAATTATATTAAATATTGTGTAATACGATAATACAAAAGTATACAAACGTTAAAAATGTTTTCTTATCTTGAAAACTAAAACTTCCTTTAAAATCTGTATAAGACTAAAACGGCATTAGAATAATCTATTATTTTTTTCACAGACTTTAAATGTACCAATCATATTAGTTATATTATATTTATATTTACAAATCTAATAATATACATATCAAAAGAAATATTTTTATCTTGTCTTTTGTAGGTGGATTTATCGTGTCCGATCAAAACGATGTATAAAAACTATTTTGATCATATTTTAATGTGCACAAAAAGTTAAATAACTTTAGATTAAAACGGTCTGTGGAAAATAATTTTTGTAAATAGGAGATTGCTGTTATTCGACGTCGACGAAATTCTGTACGAGTGAACAATTATATATGCACGAGAAACTGTAATATTATATTCGTATGTAAATTAATACACAATATTTTGATTTCAAATGACACTGAGTAGGTAAAGTAAACGCGTAAAAGTACCTACCTTTTCAAATGTTTTTTAAATACTTTTATTTTATGCATAAAATTGTATTACCAACACGGAGTTTTAAATTTCATATTAAAGAAAATGAAATCAAATAATAGTATTATAATTCTTAACACTTTTATAGTCAGATACTCGTGCTGAAAAAAAAATACGCATTTAATTTACTTTTTTTCGAATAATAAATCTTTTACATAATTGAAAGCCACCATATAATATTCGAACGTTCCATAATTATATAATATTTCTCGAGTTTACTTACCTATTCTCTTTATCGTGCTATTTTATTTTCGTACCCGGTGTACACCGTGACCAAGGTATAATGTTACAAATTAATGGACGCGACGAAACGATGACCTTGTAAAATGTATACTGTAAATTCGCGGACAGAGATCAATATGTCGTCTGGCCCGATCAAAATACTAACGATATAATATTATAGTCGTCGTAAAAGTAATATTTCTCTGGTGGACAAAATACCACGACGAATAACAACGTTCTTGGACTTTTGACGATGACGTAATTGGAAAACACGATATTATTATATAATATATAAGATATTCGAGTGTGGAATATATTTCCAGGAAAGAAACAGAAACGACAGACGAATACGAGAACTTCGGGAGTCCGCGGACGAGTAATAAAAAGTCTTTTGAGCCAAAAGAACTCAATATATATCCGAGTCGTACATGTCGTCCCGACGGTATAAAATTTCGATCATCCAATTGTAATATTCATTGATAAAATCGCATTACACGCAAACTTGATCGGCTGTCCGACGACAAAAGCCTCCCTTGGCTTTTTATGCGTATACAGGGCGTTAATAAAAACAACAACGAAAATAACATATTTTGAAAACGCGCGCGATTACCGCCATTTTTCGTAACGGCATCCTGATCGATCTGTGTACATCTAATTACCGATTTAAAAAACCATTATTTTATCTCGAAAACTTTCCGATCACTCATTGTCATTTATAATATTATACGTATGGTTTTATAAAATCAATACGTTGTTTTTTGTGTAATCACAAACTCGTACGTTAAGTATTTGCTAAAAATAAAAAATCCGTACCCGAATACATAATATCATACAAATATTCGTTTGGGTCTGAAAACGAATTTTAATCGCAATCGTCAATTCGGTCACACAGCGGCGCCGCCTCTAAAGCGTTAAGTCGATCGCATATATTATTATTATTATTATTATTATTATTATAATCGTTGTCTTTTCTTACATTTGTTCGACTGTCTTACAAGCATTCCGAACACCCGTTATAATATGTGTACTTACAATAGTATTGATTTATCGTAAACACCATGATGCATCCGTAATCAGTATTTATTTTACAAACCATGACCATAACCTATGTCGAAAACTAAACGAGGCACACATATTGTTAACTGATTAACTAATTGCTCATAATAATAAATTATTAGTATATTATATTATTCAAATTTCAAAATGTTGTGCTGTGGTGAATATTCATCGAACTTATTATGTATACATATTTTTTTTTTTTTTTTTTAATTTTAACCAAGGCTGGCCATTAACGAGTCAAAAAGTTTAAAAAGTCAAGTTAATTAATTTAAATATCTAGGTATATATAACGAGTAATTTTTTTTTGATATTAACTTTTAATTCAATACTTATTAATGCATTTTTTTTTCAAATAAAAGTTAATTATTAGTTAATTTCAATGAAGTAAAGTTAAAGTTATATAATGCACTTTTATAGAAAACACTCAATTAAATATTTAATTTGCAATAACAGTTTTGTGTTTTAGTAATTTAAAATGATATATAATATAAACTGGTGGTTTGTTTTAAAAAATAAGATAAAAATTGAAAATAAAACTAATATATATATACTTCTTTAAATTAAATTAAATGTTATGTATTCATTTTGAAAAATGTGTACATTTAATTTATTTAAAAAGTTAAGTAATTTTTATTCAATTAAATTTTAAATTTGATTTTAACTCAAACATTTTTAAAATTACTTAATTTAATGTTTTAATAAACCTAAAAAGTAGTCAATTCCTAGTTTTGAATTTAATTAATTAAAAAAAAAAAAAAAACAAATGTTATCAAGTTTTTGAAATCTTATTTTTACCATAACGGCATTCAGTATAACAATAAAAACAATGTGGATTTTCAGTATCTATTTCTGGCATTTTAATAAATTAAAAGAAATATTATTACATAAATGAAATTATATGGCACGTGATTTTATGTTCCGAAGAAACGCTACTTAAAAGTTTTGATGAAATAATATTTGTATTTTATCTATAATATATTTATTGGATAATATTATATGTAACTAGCAAACGGCATATAGATTTCGTTGACATATAACCTACAGCGTACACAAAACTCTTTTGTGGAGGTACATTTTTATAAAGGAAATTTCGTAGTCTTATCGTCTTATCGGCAGATTCAAGGTATCCGCGATCTAGTGGTCTACAGATGACACCTTTTGGCGGCAAATCGATTACATTTTGGAATTTTGGAATACTTAAATTTGTCTGTTTACGCAAACACGCACAATCTTATACGGAGGAAATTAATTTCCTGTTAGGAGTGCGGTTGCGTCGCACTCAGAAACAATAATCGACGGCAAATTTATTCCGTCGTTAGCGTACGATTTTGTCACACACGCAAGTTCACGGCGGTGCTCATAATAAAATAAGTAAATCACACATTTAAAATTTAGGAAAATGATCAAGATCCAAAAAATATTATATTCGCATAGATATACGAAAATGTATTAAACTTCTCAATTGTGGTTGAATCATAATTTTGTACATTAAAAAAGGTCATAGCAATAGTATTATATTGTTTTAGTTAAAAAAATTGGGTAATTTTTAATTGATAATTTCGCACACGACGAAATCAAAAAACGGACAATGTACTCCGTTATTAGTGTACGACTTCATCGCACACGCTAATTGCAAAAAGTGTTCATAATGAAATAGATATACCACGCATAAATAATGGTATTACACTGATACAGAATTATACCAATAGTATAATAAAGTATACGTAAATGTTGTATTATCAAATAAAATAATAAAAGTTTAGAATAATAAAAAACTTGTAAGTTAGTATAGTTAATGTATAGTGTATTGTAGCCTGTAGGTATATACCTACTTATAATATCACTATTATTAGTATATGGTTAAATTATATTATATTATATTATTAATAAAAGGTGCGATGAATTTAATTTAAAATAATTTAAAACATATTAGATTAAAATTGATATAAAATGTTATAAAATTCAATCGAATTAGACTTCTATTAATTCTATATTGTCTATTGTTTTGATAAGCGAACGGTATTATCGGTTGTTATGGCAAAACGCCACCGACAACCGTTTTCTCTTCTCGACCGGCCGGATAGTGATACAAATTTTCATCAGTTTCGATCGGGAAAACGGCCAATCGGAAAATTACGAAACCCCCGAAAATGGCTTTAGGAGACAAAACGGACTGGGAATGCCTCGAACTCCAGTCCTCTGCGAGGTACGGGGAATAAAATAGAAAAAAAAAAGTCGTTCGTGGGAAAAGAAATCGAGTGTTCTATTTTATATAAAGAGAAGAAGATAATAATGTCTTGGACGTTTACATTGTTTTTCGTGGTAACCGGAGTAATAATAAAACAATATTAAAATGTACGTTATTACTTATTTGAATATAAAGACATCATAAAAACAAAAACAAAAAACGAAAAACGGCAAAATTCACAGATATCGTAATTTTAATGAAATCGATTAGTTTACACACGTTGTACAATTTAGGAACGGATTATCAGTTTATTATATTGTATTATATTGAGTTTCGATTAGAATCGTATTTTCGAATTGCGTTCAAATCTTAATTATAATAAACTACCAATTTTTCCGATGGTCGAAGAAGAAACGTCCTGAATCGACTTTCCCGCTTTTATTAATTAATCCTTTATAGGAATTAATAATTATCCACATATCTGCTTGAAAATAAAATTATTTACTTTTTTCCACACCACCTTTACTTTGAGGTAAAGTAATTAGGCGCATTTTTTTTACGTGGTATTCCCAGTAGGTGTAATCCACGCTTAGATAATATAATATAATATATTTTTATATCATATTATTTTACCTAAGGTTTGTATTAAAATTTAACTTAACAAAAATTATTCTGTATAACATTATGATACACAATTGATAATAATAAATAATAATAATAATAATAATAGTAGTAAATAACGATAATAAATAAATTATAATTAATAATAACAATAATAAAATAATAATGATTATTATTGTTATTATTATTATTACTAATCTAACCTAACCTAACCTAGCATCATGAGACTTTCTTTTGGAAATAAAGATTTTTATAGGAATCCACTGAATTTGTTTCATACTTTGGAATACTTTGAAGTTTGTTTGCCATATTTTTTGTTACTTTGCATTCGGCTAATGTGCTTTTGAATTGAGTTATTGTGACTTTGCATCCAGGTACTTCTGTGATATTGTGTTTGACTGTTTTGTTTATCACCATCAGTTTTACAGCTGATGCTATTTATGGTTTCGTTTATCTTTTCAAACATTTTTGAAAAGTCTGTCACAAATCCAAACAGTTTGGACGATTTATTTGGAGACTGAAGCGGTTGTTTTTGCGTGTCGCACTTTTCTTCATCATTGATGGGACTTTTTAAATTATTATTACAAAGTAACTTGGCATCTTTTTTTTTTCAACGATTGTTCTGTTACAACAACCGCCTTCTTTAATTTTAAGTTATTATCATTTTTATTGGCACCTTTTATTTCATTGTTTTGGTACATTAGTAATAGTTTTTCTAACTCATCCATTTCATCAACCAATTCAAAATTATTCATTGCTAGACGATAGAATTGAATGGTATCATCATATAATGTTTTATTTTCTTTTTTGTGATCGTTAATTTTGTCGTCAATAAATCTATAAAGTCACAAAATTTATTATATTTATATCATATTTTCATAGGTGTTATATAAATTAAACATTGAACCTGTCGTATTTTAATAACGTTTCTTCATATAAATTTTGATAGTATTTTTTTTCGTTTTCTTGATTGGTCAAAAGCTGAAGTGAATCATTTAATATCTGATTTTCTTTCTTAAGATCGTTGATTTCCACCAACATTTTTATCTTGTCACTATTTAATCTATTAAGGCCCAAAATTATTATTATTATTTAAATTATATATGTATACTGTATAGGTAGTATATTAGTGTATAAATTAAAGATTGTACCTCTCATTTTCTAATAACGTTTCATTATATACATTTTGACAGTGTTGTTTCCTTTCGTTTTTTTCTTGGATAAAAATCTGAAGGGAATCAATTAATTTCTGATTTTTTTACTTAAGATCGTTTATTTTCGCATTTTTTTTTTCCATGACACTATTTAATCTATGAAGTCACAATATTTATAATATTTATATCGTATATGCGTAGGTAGTAAATCAAAAAAGAAAATTTTAAATTAATGATGGTGGAGGGTCCTTTACGATCTGACTACTAAAATAATATTATTGTTGTGTAAAAAATATTACAAGCCATTTTACAAGCGGCTGTGGTTTTTCGACTGTGCCTGTTTGAACGAGTAACTCTAGATATATATGTATACTATATAGGTACGATTTGTATATGATGAATTTAAAATAAAATAAAGAAAACTTTTTAATTACGTTAATATAATATATGATATGATATACGTTACAGTATGTATGTAGGAAATAAATTGATAATATATTTTTTATACTTAGGTGTGAATTTGAATGTGGCGACCAGTGCGGTCGCCCCGTCACGACGTTTGCGGGGGGGTGAAGAGTATAAAATATACAATTTAAAATATCATTACAAGAAACAAAAATTTTAATTTAAGTAATTATAAGTTTTTATAAATGATGGGATAATAGACGGCTACATGAGTATTGTGATTTACGAGTATGTCATATTTTATAAGAATTCATTATCCAACTGTTCTGGATATTACATATGCGTATTATATAAATATAAAATATTGTACCTGTCGACTTCTAATAAGGTTTTTACGTTTATATTTCGATCGTGCTGTTTCTCGTTTTCTTCGTGGTCGTCCGAAATCTGTAAGGAATCGTCTAATTTTTGATTCCGTTGTACAATTTCAATTTTTTTTAACACTTTTTCAATCATATGTCAGTGTTTATGTACGCTTATATCGTCATAGAGTATATTTGTGAAGTATAATTTTTTTGCGAATTGTGAAAAAATACTCAACACACTTGAAGTCAATTCTTTGTTCATTTTTTCGATCGTTAAATATTTTCTCGTAACAATTTTTAATAAGAATCCCAAATCAATATCAGTGTCATTTATTTTAAAATAGTCCAATATCATTTTTTCTGTTTCATTTTTTTTCTCATTCTCTGAGATGTTCATGTTCATAACAAATAATTAATCGTTTTAATTAAGAACTTGTTTACGTAATTAAGTAATAAAATATAAAATATTTATTGATAACTTGTTTAAGTATAAAAATATATTATTTATAACACAATAATATTATTAACATTACAAATATGTTTCAATTTGTTACATGATCATTATAACTATTGTATAAATTACCGTGGATATCAATATATCTTAGTAATGAATATATTTAAATTGTAAATCTTATTTAAAAAACATCATGTTATTTCTATATGTTTTCAATACTAAAATTAAAAAGTGGAAAGGTCGATTGTGGACGTTCCTCCTTCGTCCCTTCGGTTCTCAGAGAAATTAGTAGTTTATTAAAATTACTAAGATTTGAATGCAATGATATTGCATTATAAAATACGATTCTGAGTGAATATCAATAAATTACAATATATTATACTGATAATCCATTCCAAATTTTACCACGATTATAAATTACATATAGAAATATGTAAAATACATTTCAAATCACAAAACAAGGAGTTATCATTTAATGGTAAAAATTGTCAGTCACAATTTTCAAAAATTTTGTAAAAAAATTAAGTAGTATAAGATTAGACTTTGATAAAATATTCAAACCGATAAATCAAAAATTGCAGGAAATATTAAACATTTTTGGATCAAAGTTCTATACTTAGCCAAAAAATCAACCAACCGTTCCAAAATTTTACTTACCGTAAATATTACCTATTTCAGTACTCAAAAAATATTCAAGTCCCTACGATCAAAACCCAACTAGTAATAAAAAAAATAAAAAAATAAAAATAATGGAAACCGTAATTTTGCCGATTTTCCGCTTCTCAAGGAAAAACTTTTGGGAAATTCAAGAAATGAGCTAAATAAAGTACCTACTAGATGAAATTTGGTACGGAAAGGGTACTCTTTTTGTGGTAATCGCACAATTATTTCTCCCTGAAAAAATGTTTTCATGCATAAAGAAAAAAGAACATCTTTGTAGAAACAATACATTCCTTGCTCCATTCAGAATCTAAAAATAAAAAGAAATATTTAGTGATGATGTTATTGAATTTATAATTGAAGCCTACACAGTGCTTAATTATTATATCATATTTATTATGTTTTATATATTCCTGATTAATATTAATTATATTTTGTGTTTTAAATTTAGCGTCCCGGACGTGTCTCTTACAATGACTTTCATTTTCTCCTCCCAATATAAATGAGTTGGCAAAATAAACAGACATAATATAAACTCTATCAGACAAAAATACACCAATGGCATTTCATCAATCACTCAAGTCTTCATATATCTATTTTTATATATGTTTATAAATATATACAGAATGATGAAAGTTTCAGGTTACAAAAATCGTATTATCATCATTTGTTTTCTCCATTATTTATATAACATAATATTTTGAATACCCTGTATACTTATATACTTTGTCGTCTGATAAGAACATTATTAAAAAATTTTATCCAAGGTTTAAAACTTTTACTAGTTTCTCGTTAAATCGGTAAAAATAGTTCACTTAAATCATTGTTTTCTAGGGTTATCCTTATTTATAGTAGTATAGTTTTTATAAAAAAAATTTTCAGTTAAAATCCCCCCGATACATTTGATATCATTAAAAAATAATGTATAATATATATTATTTTTACTTTCTTCCTTATTCGTTTTAAAGATTATAATATTTTTTTCATTGGTAATAAAGCAATTTTCTTTTGAAATTTTGCGTTTTAAATGTATTTTTTTATAAAATTCGTGCATTAGCGTATCCACTTCAAATATTGCTGCACTGACTAAAATTAATGCATCAATAACCTCACACTTTTTATACTATACTTTAATAACTAAAAAAGTTTTTATTAAAAAATAATATATATTTTGTACATAAATATTTTACTTTTGGACATTTTTTTCCAGAAACTATGTTCAACATTATATTATTAAAATACAATTTTTAATTGTAATTCAATATTGCGACGAAACTTTATAAAACAAAAAAAAATACTTTTCATAATATCATAATATTAAAAAAAAAAAAAAATAGATTTAATTAATAAATTGAAACAATATAATATAATAATATATATTAGTTATATATAATCATATGATTTAAATTGTACTATAAACACAGTTTATTTTGTGTATTTAAAACTTTTTCATACTTTTGGAAATCATTATATTATCAGTTATTTAAGTATTTAGTATAAATTTTACTACATTTAATTATGTTGAATAATTGACGATGTTATTAGTCGACCGGAATTGGTTTTTATTTTAAGATCCGATGATCCAAATATTAAAATTTAAATAGGTAATACAAACAGTCGATTCAGTGATTACATTAGGAATGTGTGTCAGAAGTTTTTTAAAATGAAAATAACACATTTTTATCTAGTTCAATTAAATTATAAACAATACGTAATCTATAATCAACGTTTTTTTTCTCCTTTTTTTCAGAGAACTATGGCTAAAAGCAATCCACCGAATACACAGTCAGAAGAGACGAAATATACCAATCGACTTACAAAAAACAAGTTCCATTTCCAATATGACATTGGTAAAAATTATTCTTATTATTTATTGTAAATAATATTATTTAATTTAAATTAATTTAAACCATCTATGTTATTTTAGGACACAGCAGATGGCACGGATCACAACACCAACAATACATCACAAATTCCAAGTTAGTGAAATATGCATCATATATAAATATTATATAATACACCGAGTGTAACATTAATATTAGTTAGGTTATACAATTTCAAATGTGATATATTAAAATTATTCAATTGTTTAATATAAGTGAAAAAAACAGAAACAAACAAATATATTAAAAAAAAATTCAACCGTTTATCGTTAATCCTATTATTATAGAGAGCCTATGCTATCAAGGGTCGATCTAAGCCATCTAGCTCGATCAATTACAATGTGTAATGCAGTTTTAACTACATGTTTAAAGCTTTTAACGCCTGCTCCCAAGTAGACTTTATATACACGGATTTTGCTAAGACAAAACCGATTGTTTGATCGCATAGATTACCAGGCTGTTTTGAGTGTTTTGAAAGATACTGATTTTGGTGAACCATATGGCTTCTATCCTGATTTTGTTCTTTTGTTAAATGTAGGATACCTAAAATGAGCGAAAATACATTGGATTCCTTTTAATATATTTCCTGTAATTTAAGTAGTTTCTCAACGTGGGCACCTGTCTCATATGCTTTTTTCTTTATTTATCAATAAAACGAACCAAATGTTGCAGCGTTTACACTTCTTAGCGTTTGTGGATGATATAAAATTATTTTATCATACAGATTAATTTAGCGATTACCATATTTTTCAAAATGAGAAACATAATTTAGATTTTCGAGCCAATAAGTTGGGATTGGAGTTAAACATTTCTAAATGTCATTCTATGACCTTTACACGCTGAAGTTCCTCTGTTATTTTTAATTATGTTATTAACACGTCAATTTTATTATCACTCGACAAGTTTGTCAATGACATAGGTTTTGTTTTTGATCCCACGTTTAGTCCCAATATTCACACAGAGCAAGTTTGCTGTGAAACTATAAAAACATTAGGTTTTGTTACACGGGTAAGTGCTGGGTTTAATTTAATGTTTCCGTTAAAATTTCTATACTGTTTGCTTGTTTACTAACATTAGAGTACGGTTCGGTCATTTGGGACACTCACGCGCCGTAGAAAGTGTAACTTGATTATGCATGAATAAGTTCAATGAAAATTTCTGAATTATGTTGGTCATATTTTCAAAATTGAATGTCATTCTCATGACTATACACCTGTTCATCAACTCCTTAATCTTGATACTTTAGCTAATCGTAGGCAAGTTGTAAACCTCAGTTTTTTTCTTCATTATTACATTGCCAAATTGACTCTCGTTACTTACTTCACTAAATCATTTTTAATGTTCCAGACCGATTCTCCCGACACTCTGTTATTTTTTAACTTTTTACCTCTTTAACTAATTTTGGTCGAAACGATCCACTACGTCGTTGTATGTTTTTTAGCAAATTATTATCCTTCTTTTTCATTTTAATTAATACTTTTAAAAAATGATTTCTTTTGTTTTTAGTAATTATTTAAAAATAATAATTACATGTTTTATTTTGTATTATCCAGTTCTGTAGATGTAGTAATTGTAAACTGAGCGAAACCCCGTATTATAAATAATTATAGATATGAATTTGATCATCAAACACATATTTTTATTTAAATTCATCGTATATATAAGGATCGACCTTTAGGTATACATCTTTGTTATATTATAATATATTAAAATCATTTTTAAATTAAATTATTACTTTTATATTATAATAAAAATCTATAGATGTCTATTTAATTTTAAAAATATATAGACTATAAATATGATATTTATAACTAAGACATATTATTATTATTTTTATGACAAAGTATGTTTTTTTCTATTGAAATTTCTATCAATTTTATTGCAAAATTTTTGTTATGTTTTATCTTAATAATACTATTTTTCAGAAATTTCTGAACAAATCCGTTAGAAATGTAACATTATTGTTTCGTATTCCTAAACGGTAATAACAAAATTATGACTTTTTATGATATATCAAACCAAATACAATATTAAGATAATTTAATTTGAATGTGAGTAAAGTTCAACAACGGAACAAAATTATAATATTATACATAATAATTGTTATAAAAGATTTTGTTATGGTCTTAGATTGTTAGTTTAGAATAAATTATTAATGATTAATTTCTATAGTTTTCCATTTCCTGTTCATTTTATGCAAATAATTTCAAAGTATTTTATAATATTTAGTTGTTTATTTACGTATTTTTAACATATTTTGTTTTATATCTAGTTAAAATGTATATTAGCTGGCATTCATGTATAATGCACATGAATCAATGACGTTATAGTAACACCATTGAATAATTATACATGTTTACATGTATTATTAATCAATGGTAACACAATATTATTGTTGGAATGCAATTACATTTTAAAACGCCCCTAAAAATATAATTAGTAATTATTTTATACGAAACAAAATCTATACAAATATGAATCTAATATTATATGATAATAATAATTAACTTGTTTTTGTATATTTTATCTATTCAAATATGTAAAAAAAATTTATTTTTCACATTAATACAGATCAGTAGATATAAACGACGTAGTGCATTATAAATACAAATGAAATATCGAAGTGAAGAAATTTATGAGTCAATTTAATAGGATTTAATATATAAAACGATTATTTTTGATACGTCTATTAGTATTATTTTTCGATATGTGTAGTAGTTATAAGCATAACATTATACTTAGGAATAAACTATTTATAATTTATGTCGGACAGTACGATGTTAATTCTTAATAAAATGGTCTACCATAGCATCTTCCAATCGCTTTTATAGTGACATAGATTGAGTATAGATTTTACTTTTCCAAATATTTAGAATAACTACCTATCTAAGTTATCTGAAAATATCGAAATTGATAATACAAATTCACTTACTTAAATTACTATAGTTTATGTTACATAAAGCAATGTTAAATATTATTATGTTCTACAATAATTTGTACTTCTTTTCATTTATAGAAAAAAAAAAAAAAAAATACGAAATATTATAAAATGATATTATTTGTTAAATTAATATAAATTCACATTTTCGTAAAATATTCCGTGCTCAATAATATCTATAGAAAACAATATTATTCTTGTAGTTTCGTCAAAAAATAGTTTGAATACATTATATTTGATTATAAACAATATTATTATAGCGATGTGTATGCGTCGAAATAATGGATATCGGACCAAAAACTTTACAAACAATTGGTGTGGTGGGGATAAAATCGCTAAGTGACTATGAATGATAGTGTAACAAATTCACGAGAAAAAGTGATTCATAGACGACAGTGAGAGTGTAATGAAAACAGATGTAGAAAGAATATGAAGGAAGTAGACTCGAGAATAGGTGAATATGAATAACCGGTGTGAGTTAACGAATAGTAGGAGATAGATTCTTATGGAGATGTAGGAAGAGTACTGATGTTGAAAATTTAAGGAGAAATCGAAAAAGGGTAATATATAATACAATTCATTTTATGCTAAAATGTGTAGTGTTTAATAGTTTGAAAATGTGAAAAATCAGTTATGATTAAAATTTTATACTCTCTACAAATCCTACACAAATAACGTGCCTATGTTATTAAAATAAAAACTATTTGAATAAACGGTTATTGATGTATTGTGATTTTTTTATTATTATGCATAGTAACATTATTTTGTGTAAAACAATGTATGAAATTATACTTATCTACACCCTCTATTATTTATGTAATATAATTTTTATAATTTCCGTATGTATTAATAAACAAATTAGTATCTTAACCTTAAGACTATTAATTTCATATAGTTGTAGTTCAATAGAATTTGATAAAGATGACATGTTTTAAATTGATAATGAATCATATTACAATTAATGAACTCGATATTAAAAACCACATTTTTCATAATATACAATGTACAGTACATTGATAAAGTTCAGTTATATAATTACATTAACATATTAAAAATATAATATTTGTTTGATAATAATGTTATCTCTTTTAATTTAAACCTAACGCGGAAAGCGTGAAGGAATAATATTCAGTTGACAATCGATGTTGCGTTAACATTAAACATCATAATAAAACTACGTTTTATACAAGCAGTAGAAAATAAGTACACGAATCGTGAATTTCTGTCCCACAGAACTCGAGAATACGAGGAGACTTTTATTGAACTATTTCGTTACACGTTTTTCGTAGCCCAAACGTGAGGAGAAAGTAGCTGAAGGAATTACAATTATCAAAAAATAACTTCCAAACCACCACAATGACATAATATAGGACGTTGGCGAAATAATATGTACGTTTTATTTGAAACACTTTATTAAATACACAAACTGATTAAACGACACTATAGAAATGCGAAGCCAATATTTGTCAAATGTATTCATTTTGTTTTACAATAAGTATATTATGTAAACACATTTAACAAGACAAATAAAAACAATTTTTACACTTTAAATAAATAATTTTTTTTTTCTGTAGTGAAACATTAACGGAATAAAAATAGAAATATTCTTGTATATAAGTGTATAACTAATGTCTATCTTGAAGTTGATAGTAGTATGACTTATGAGAGTTTAGATAATCATTATAAAAATTGTTGCAATAACGCAATCATTCATAAATATAACTTACTACCTACCTTATTAATAAGATATAATTTTATTAATATCTTACTATCTCATTATTAAAAATTAAACTAGAAAAAAATGCAGTATATTTTACCGTGTCATTACCACTTATGTATTGAATGAATTGAATAATTAAAATTTTAAAACTAATACAGAGTCCGGCCAAAAAACCTCCCATATTTCAAAAAGCAATTACAAATAAACAAACAAAAATACAGAAAAAATTATTTTATTTTTAAATTACTTATATTATGCCATTTTACGTTAAAACATTTTTAAAACGGTTCCTCATTGTTGGCACATTATCGAAGACTTTCTCGGAAGTTTTTCATCACTCTTCGCATCATTTCCGGTGTAATAGCAGCTATTGCCTGGGTGATTGCCTCCTTAAGTGATTGTAGAGTTATGGGGCAAATTATTGTATACTTGCGCCTTTAAATATTCTCGATGTCTCCTCGCAAAGAGAGAAGACGTTCAGGAAATAAATCTATTAAAATTTCTTGCAACCGCCGCGATGTGTGTGCTGTAGCTCCGTCTTGTTGGAACCACACTTCTCCCTCTTCATGGTTCTTAATAAACTGGTCCAGGTCAGGTCGAAGGAAGGTCTCGAGCATATGACAGTACCGATCTGAATTAACTGTTATTTTTATACCATTTTTTTTTTAAAAAAATTTGGACTTAGTATAACAAAATCACAAAAGACACACCAAACTGTCATATAAAGGCTTTGAAGTGGTTTTTGGCACACTAAAAATGGCACGTACACCGCTATAGATCAATACCCTCTCCACCGTTGTTCCACTACCATATCTCAAAGAACGCTATCTCAAAATACGGAAGGTTTTAATCTGAAGATATTGAAAAAGAAAAAAAAGAGTCCTATTAAATAGATTGTACATCAATTTCATCGTATAAATATTTAGTCCAATTACTTTTAGACATTAACGAGAATATAATAATGTAAATTAACTTGGAGGTAATCCAACTTAATTTTAGATCTATAAAACGTATAAGTGTAAGCAATTGGTGCATCTCCAAGAAAAAAATGTTATCTGAGAAATTAACGTAATTTATCATAATCATAAACAATATATTCTAAAGAACAAAATTGGCATCTGTAAACAGATTTGTTAAGTTCCCTTAAACTTGTTTGAAACTCATCGTTACCTATGTAATTTATTATTATGATCAGACGATAAGTTTAGTTAAAACGCTGACGTTTCAATAAAAAAAAACTATTATCGCCTGATGGTATTTCTATTTTGAATACATCGAGGTCCTTGTAGTAATTATAATGATATCCGGATAAAGGACCGAAAGACAACAATACATTTTGATATCTGAACAATATAATATGATATTATATCAAACTAAATTGTCGTGTGTACGTCGTACGGTAAACACATTCAAGGGTGGTATCGAGATTAACGACCGAAAATAATGTAAAAACAAACGAAAAAATCAATGGTTTTTCGCGACATAATGGACGGGGTACCGTCTCGGTTATGTAATATATTATATATAGGAATCAAAAAGGAAAAAAAAAAAAACAACAAATTGTGGTTTCTGTCGTAGTGAATTGTCGGGTAGAGTTCGTATAATATATATTAGTTGGGTGGCGAACACTTGATAAACGACCACGTCGGAGAAAAATACCGAAATAATGTTCTCTATTTCTGTCTATCTTTCCGAGCACATTATTTCGTCAGTGTACCTACTTAATATTTTCCAGGTTTGTCGTCACACTGTACCGATTCGTTATCATTTATTCAAAACAAAGTTTTTTATAATATTAATAATGTAAAATAATAATTCCGGATTCCTTTATTTACTCACACTGCCTGTATACAGGGTGTATAGCGAATATTTGTTAAATTCACAGGTTTTTCGTGATATGCCCATCCTGTATTCATTTAGTATATCGACGATTGAGGATATAACTTGCACAACAGAGGTTTTCAAACTTTTCAGAGGTAAAGGCCACTTTTTTTTTAAATATTTGATATTTTTGAGATACATACCTATAGAAACCAAGACGTACATTAACGAGTTGAGAAGTCAAAGTGTTAATTATAATTATGTAATATAGGTAGGTAATTAGTTTCATTTTCTAATATTTACTGACAGATTTATTTTAATTGGTTATTTTCCTAAAATACCTACAAAATTATTTTTTAGTTAATAATATTTTTATTAAGCAAAGTTTAATAACATATGGGTCTTTATAGAAAATAAAATGTATTTTTGTAAATTTTTAGTTTAATAATTTAAAATTTAAACTTAAGAAATATGATTTTAAAAAAATTGAAGGTGAAACGAAAATATGTATTTTAAAAAATTTAATTATATAATTATATATAGGTACAATGTTTATTTTTTAAATTAATATAATTCGACATTTTAATTAAGTCAAGAAACATTTAATTTAATTTAAAATTTAACATTTTAAGTTAACAAAAATAAAATTAACTTTTACTTTTAACTTTTAATTTCATTTAAACATTATATTTATTATTAATATAAATTAATTAGTTCTAGAATAAATCAATTTAATGAGTGAAAACATAAGTTAACTTGTCAGTCTTGAAAATTCCAATGAAAGTTCCTCTACCAACTAGGTAATTATATTCTATATAATGTTAGTTAAACTTGTATATATTTACAGAAGAATATCGTTCTTTTGCACCAAAAATATATGGTAGTGTAAAAAAAAAAAAAAATAGTGAAAAATACATTGGAATTTCGTTTATATTATTTAGATCATACGATGAAGTATAAATTATATAAGGTCTTAGGTAAATATTGAATAGAAACTTATACATAAAAAAAAAAAATATTATCAAAATATGTACATATGCAATTTATGCCTATAAACTCTATTTATGATTTTTTTTTTTTATATATATAAATTAATGAACATGGACAAAATACACATTTTATAAGGAGAAAAGTCAAAATTAAGTGACTTCTAGTACTGTCCTTTCTTTTATTCTATTTGGTACTGCTTCATTCGTTATCCTATTAATCCATTTAATCTTTAACATTTTACGATAAAACCACATTTCGAAGGCCTCTAGTTATATCTTTATTCTATTGTACTTATTGTCCGAGTTTCACAGCCATATAAGGCAATACTCCATACAGATATTTTTAAGAACCTTTTCCTTACCTCTAAGTCCACACTATTAGTGGTCAATAGACGTTTTTTTTTTTACTTTGTAAAGCCCTGCAAATGATATTAGCCGACACAAATTCGGCAACTTGTAGTGTCCGGACCACGACGGATACGAATTTTCTATATCGGCATTAGATAATACACCTGTAGCACACGGCACACAGACGAAAGGGAATAGCCCGTGAAACAGTTCGCAGCGTACTTAATTATAATATTTATTAAATTATGTATACGACGACTAATCAGCGAGTGTAAAAGCCCGCGATAACGGCACGATCGCTCAGAATAGCTGTAGACAAAAAACCATACTAGGTTACGTCGTTGCTCAAACAGAAATTAAATATTTATGTGTGTGAATTATCAACCATCGTCCTGTTTGAAACATGGAAATATATACTAAAAATTTTAAACAGTAAATTTTATCAAATTAAAAAATATTAAATAGAAATTTAAATAATAAATGTAAAACCTATTTCAATCTTTTTTTTTTTTTTTTAAATAAATTAATAATACATATTTTAAAAGTACCGTTTACAATACAATTTTGACAAAAATAATAATATTATAAACTTGCCTAATATATAATTTTGTGGTCGACATAATCGATATTACGGTGCAAGATGGTAAATATTTATTAATATAGAAAGCTCGATTAAAAATGAAAATATTTTGAAATTATCAATTACTTTAACGAAATTTAATCGGTTATGGTTTTATAATTAATTCAAATATTGACCCGTGTCATTAATGTATTATTGTTTGTTCGATTGAAATATATATATAGGTCCGTAATATAAAGTTCAGAATATGTTTATTGCCAATAAAATAACTAGAAATGGAAAATATAATTTCGTGATTTGTCCCAATAGTATATCAAATCCAATTTAATTAATTTACAAAAAAAAAAAAAAAAAATGTTACACCTAACAATATTGGTTACCATCATAGTGGTATGTATTTTCAGCTAATCGAATATAAAACTCTTTACTAGCTATAATACAGTGAATTTAGTTTTATTTTTGTGATACATATTATTACGCAAAATGTTTTGATATTATCTAATATTTTCAAATTAATCTCTATTAAACATAAACAACAATAATTTAATTTTAGAGAGTATCCATTTTTTTTGAAAACCAACAGAAGTATTGTACTCTTAAATAATAGATTTTTCTTTTCTTTATTTTTCTCCTATCCAAAACACGATACAATATAGAAATACGCCATACTCCTCAGACATGTCCGTTTAGAAATTTAAAAAAAAGAAAAAAAACATAATAACTATACTTTTTTTTACAAGCAAAAAGTTTTTAACGTCTTCAAGATTTATGCATTTCTTTACATTAGAGTTTTTTTTTTCTTAATATTACTCTCTAAACTATTAACGTATATTTTGACAGTTTTGAAATTAAAACATATTTAAAATAGACTGAAAAATCGTAACTTTAAATAAATAAATAAAAATTGTATCATAGATTTACCAAAGTAGATATATCAAGTATTTAAATTAGTAAATAATAGTATACAATTATATTTTGAAAGGAAATAATAAAAATGTTAGAAACTCTAACTTCTGAATTTAAAATAATTATTATTTTCTGCCGATCATGGTTAATATCTTTAAAAGCGTAGAAACGACGTATTTTTATTGATATTAAGTACAAAATAAATAAATAAATTTTACCCGATTTAACGCTATCGATATTTATTTGTAACCATGGTTACAAATTGCAAGTATAGTAACCAATCTATTTATATATAATATTATTGAAATGTTTATAATATAACGAGTTTCAATTCAAGTAATACAAAACTATATAACATAATTAGTCTTTATAAGTTATCACGTTGACGATATGGTATTATTTATTTCTTTTAAACCACCACTAAATACGATTACGAATATTATAATGCCATTTCCGAACGAAAACAGCTTGACAATTTTCATGTTTTCAAGTAGGTCGCGATATAAATCGTTTCAACTCGGCTTTTATTGCCCGATGTGCGAATTTTACAATAAAAACGGATACGTAGACGCAACTTTACGCAATCGTCTTTATGCATTCGAAGAAATTAAATATTTCGATTCGAAACTTCAGAAGGACGGAAAACGAAACGAAATCATATTACCTATAATATATAGCCATTAACCGAACATCGTTATGAATACGACTTAAATTGAATATCGTGTAGGTATTATTAAGCGAGTTCCAATCGAAATCCCTTAAATCTAGAACATTTAAATGTATATAAATACCTACTTCAAAGTCGAATATAGTATGAGATAATCGGAGGATTTAAATTACCGATCACTGGTGTGAACAAAATTAGATGCGGATTAATTACCGTTAACTACTATAATTTTCGTATGTTGATTTTAATAAATTAATAAATTAGGCTGTGATTATCAGACAAATAATAGAAAATAAATAACATACGATTACGGTAACGACTAAAAAGGAATGTTGTTTACTTGAATTTTGAAGTTATTTACAATATATTTCATTTTAATTAGAAAATTCAGAATTTTTGGAATTTTTTAATATATTATATATGAGAATATCCGAATATGGCTGTTGTTATGTTAAATTCGTACCATTATTAAAATGTTTGAAAACATATTTTAATGTTCTTTTTTTAACAAAATGTTTATGAGTTTACTAATTTATTAGCCAGCTAAAAATTTTCTATATCTTTTTTATTAATTTTAATTAAGAGCATCAAGAAATAAATCGGTGATTATAAGGTACCTACCTAACTGATTATTCTGGTCGCAAGCTCTCTTTCTTTATCAACTATATAATACCCAGTGTTGTACAAATATCCCATAACTTGTTAAGTTAAGATGACAGATAATTAATTTTAAATTTATCTAGATGAAATAAATAGATAATACTTTAAAATTTTTATTCAGATAAGAGATAAAAGATAATCAATTTTATCTCTAGATAAAAAAAACGGAAAATTAATATTTAATATTGTAGATTTAACGTTTGTACTCAGTGTAAACCATAGTTGTTATTATCTTAATTATTTTGTAAATATTATTATTATTAATTATAAACTACCTTTCGCTCCAGTTAAAACTACAGTGTTTCAGAGCGTGGTTAAAATAATTTTGTGTCAATTTTTTTTAAATCATTATTTGAATAATTATATCTAGATAATTATTTTCAGATGGCCTATTTATTTATGTAGATAAGATAAAAAGAGAACTATATTTTATCTAGATAACGTACAACACTAATAATGTCATTTAAATTGTATACTAACCATTAATATTATTAATATTATTTATCTTTTTGGTGCTGTTTTGGCATTTAAAAACGATTTTGTTGTTTATTTCAGTTTTATTGCATGCACAAAAAAAAAACAACTTTGGTATAATAATATTTATGTTACTGTTGAGATTTTCATATTGTTCAGATAGTGAAATAAATAAAAATATTGAAAAGGTCTTATTACGACTACGTTTTTATTTAAATGTTAAGTACACTAATAAATAATTATGAAAAAATGTCAATTGTAATTAGGTAATTGAAAATGTATTAAATTAATGACCCAATTTCAATTTTTCATATTTTTCAAGATACAGAAAAAATGTATTTTAATGAAAAATTTTTTTAACTTTTTAAGTTAGTTAATAATAATAATTTAAATTATTTTGAAACTATTAAATATATTAAATTATGTCTACATTTGTAAAAAAAAAATAATAAAAATCATTTTTATAAATTACGTTTTTTTACCTTCTGGAAAATATTGAAAATTGAGTTTGAACTATACATGTTATGAAAAAAAATGTGATTTCCAAACATAATTACAATACTTGATACTTTACAATCATTCCACAAGTGGATTTTTATAATATTTTCAATACTAATGTATAATGATAAATTTTAAATTATCAACATAAATAATGTAAAATTTTTTGTTTATTTAATATACTTCATATTATACTTAAGTTTTCGGTTAATGAAGTCTAAAAAATAACAAATTAAATGCAAGATATATTTAATTTAATACAATATAACTGTAAAAAAATAACAAAGTCTTATAAACTAATATTATGATTAAACAAAAATATTTTGATAACTGTTTTATTTATCCAGAAAGAATATAAAGTTAATGGAAATTATTTTCATCAAGACGCGATTAAAACCATATTTTTTTCATCAAGATAATGTGTAATATTATTATTACTTATTTTTACTGTCGAAGGATCATGAAGTTAGTTTCGAAAATAATAATAAGATTAAAACTTGTAAATTTAATTTGATTATTATTGACTAAGCGTTTATTTAAAACTGTACCAAATAAAATAATTTAAGATTTAAAATACTTTAACTATTATTCATAATTATTTTGAAATTAATTTAATTAACTACAAATTATAATATAGTTATTAATAATTAGAAATTATTATAAAATATAGCTTTATATATATATTTCTTTACTGTCAATTTACCTAGGTAAGATTTTTATAAATATAATTTATCATACACAGGGAAAAGAACATGATAATTTGACAAAACATGTTTTTGTACTCAACAATTTCATTATTATTTTATATTTGACTCAACCGTATTTAAGGGAGAACCAAATAACGTATCCTTTAGTTTTTGTTAAATTCTACGTTATTTATTCGTAATATGGAGATGCGTTATTACAAAAAACTTGACAATTGGGACAGTTTCTTTTATTTCGAAGGGATTTCGTATACTTTTTTTAAAATTCGAAATGTTATGACTAAATACAAGCCTCATCATTTTTTATAAATTACACATCAATGAACGTATATTCAATCATATTTTATAATATTAACAGTTTTAATTATTTTTTAATATGTTTACTAAGATAATAAATTTACAGTATAAAAGTCATATTTATAATTTATTTACGATTGATGTACAAAAAACTTAACTAATAACCGATTTTTTTCTAAACTATTTGATTTTATAACAAAATAATTAGTATATCTTTTTAGAACACGCTAAATTTGTTTTAAATTGTTGTTAGTGTTAATCATACAATATTTTATTATCAAATATCTAAAATTTGTGTGTAGAATCGTGTGTGTGTTTTTTTAAATTAAAAAAAAAACTGTAAATTAAATTTATGTGTTTTTAAATAAGTAATATTTATTACATAATACCTAAATAATTTAATTATATTGTTAAAACAGCGCCCCTGGATTATTTCTTAATTTTTCATCATAATTTGCATCGGATACACAGAGTAAAACATTATGTAGTTTAGTTAATCACATTCCAATCGGGAAAATATTTATTATTATAAAATCATTTTTGATTTCGACATTTTAGTCGATTATTATTTAATGAAATTATGACTTTTCATATTATAATTTCATAATTCGATTTTAGTTAGTTGTTTTGATGTTTAGTTTAAAAAATTTTGTATAGTGAACGAAAAATTAAGACAAGTTTAAGAAATATAATATTTAAAAAATACAATTTTCAACTTTATTTTGTATTGGTGTTTGTTATTAATGAAAGTTATTTATTTCGGATGTATCATATATCTATGAATCATAACCGAACAATGATTATTATTGTTACAATAAAATAAGTTTGCGAAACGATTTGTTAAATATTTTTCAAAAATATTTTTTATAGGTAGTCATAATTAATTTTAAAATTCAAATTGTTGAATTAAAGTGTAAAGTGTAATAACATTATACTAATTATTATAACGCTTATATTTTACATATTATAATCGGAGAAGTTATCCCATTCTGTGGTTTTTTAATGAAAATATAATTGGATTAGACCATTTTATATGATTTATACTATACATTACACACTTCAGCTTTATATTTATTAAATTATTAACATTTCAATATTATTATGATCTATAAATTATTTACATAATACAAAAAGAAGTAAATTATATCAAACAAATATTTAGGAATTTTTAATAAATGTTTCTCACAATAATAATATGTATTATATAAGGTTTATATTAAATATAAACGATACTGCAATAATATTATTAATATCATATTTAAATTTAAAAGCAAAATACATTTTGTGTTCGATAAAATAAACTCAATTTTATCTGATATAAGTATACGAGTACTGTATTTACCTTATTAATTTGGTTTGTGAGATTAAGTTAAACATTTGAATCATTTACTCCAAATATTTTAATAATTTTATTTTTTAATATAATGATAAATTAACTTTATCCAGCCAAATATCAGACATAAGTGCCACTAATAATTACTATGCTGAGATTGATAATACTATTATTATAACCGGTACCTTATGTCACTTTAAATATATATATATATATATATATATGCAAAAGAAAAGTTTAGCTTACAAAATCTCTTTTGGGATGCATCGTGTTTGAACAACAATTTGTCATAAATGATGAGTACTTTCTCACGGGGAACGTGACTCTTCCATGTAACAATCTGGCACAACAGATTACTTTACATATTTTAAAGTCGTTTTTGAAAGAGAACCGGAACAAAATCATATTACATAGACACATTTAATTTCCTTAACATTAATGTCATGATATTTTTCACGTCAGTAGTACACAGGCATTTACAAAACGTACATTTTTTAACCGCGGAATTTTTCTTTTTTAAAAATTAGTTTTGACTTTGACTGGATGCTTGTCTCTATATTGGCACTAGTAGAGAAATAACAAATAAACTTCGAAAACATAATAATTGTATTCTATAATAAGTGACGTAATATAGTTTATTTTTCAGCGGCTGTTCTGTAAAAAATATTAAATTTCCAATTTTTCAGTTTGTAAAAATAATTTCCCTCCGTTACTTCCAGTAAAACCAGAAAGCTATCATCGTTGTAAATATTTTTTCAATAGGTATAACATTAAATATAATCAACATATAAGAAATATAATATTTTTCAGTCTTTTGTAAACTTTAAAGACTTGAGATTGTATTCGCAATTTAAATTTATTTTATTTTTATTTTCATTCAACTATACTTTTCATTAATATATTGAATTTGATTTTACGTATTTATTTATGTTCATTTTATACTAAATTTTTAAATAAATATTATATTGCATTTACTTTTACACGTTTAATCGACAGTGTTCTGTTTTTAATTTTATGAGTACGAAACATTTTTTTTAATTAATTTAAGTTTAATTTAGTTTTCTTTTGACAAAATATATTACATGCATTCTATTAATTTCTTTAATTATCGCTTTGAGTTTATCAGACAATGATAAACTGCTGATGGTATTTAAGATTTCAATTAAGTAACTATCTGGTAAACTAGTTATATTTACTATTTCCTCTTGACAGATTTGCAATGTGCATTCCTTTTTCCCTTGTCACTCGAATAACCATCATTCTGACAGCATGATTACAAGAATCGTTAATAACCATGTGAACTAGACAAAACCAATTTAACTTCAACATGAATCTTGCTATCTTTCACAATGGTGTTTAGGTAAAAATACATAATCGAAAAATATTATGATTGAATGGTACGTTTCGGATTTAGGATTTAATTTTTAGATAAATAAAACCAATATTCAGGCCAGAATGACTAATATAAATTACAATTGTTTAATAATATTCGTTATTTTATAAACATCTAATGTTTTTAGACAACATATTTATTCCCATTTTCAATTTTATTATAATAATATTACATTGTGTAGTGATGAAAAAATGATAAATGCAACAAATTTCAACAGTAACCCATTATATTTTTTAAGTTTGTTCGGCTTTAGTGATTTTTCCGGTTATCGGCAGTGATCAGCAATAGTATGAGCTTATGAATTATCAACTCAACTGATTCAAAATTTAACAAAATTATTTAATAATATAAACTAACACCTATCACGTCAATCACTGACATTGCGTATAGATTAGATTAGTGTTAGACGTTTTAGTTAGTTAGTTTAAAAAAAATATATATATTTTCAATACATCGTGTTATCAAAACAATACACCACACGTTTCACGTTTTTGTGAAATTTCAAATTTCACTGACAACATTCATTTTTTTAATTGGTTAAATATTGGCAATTTAAAAAAAAAATATATATATATTACGTTTTAAAATTATCATTCTAACGCACTGCACTTTACTAGGATACTTATATACTTATACTTAAGAACTCTGTTGAAATAGCTAATGTCTTTACGCATTGAAATATCGTATTGTCAATGTTATAAAACTTTTACATCGTTGTCAGAAATGTTTTGTCAAAAGTTATCGGAGAATAAAACTAAAAATCGATTATGAAATATGGAACATTCAATTACATTACGCCGTTCGATCGACGAGCATATAATATAAACGATTACATCAACTATACCTATGTATGTTATTATATTTTATGGCTCATATAATATTATAAGTTATAACGATTACCATAATATTCTTTACAGCTTTTCATACTTTTATTTTAAAATTAATTTATCGGTATTTCGTTTTAGTTCAATTCACCATAATTAAATATTATGCAATAAAAAAATTTAAAACAAAACTACTCTATTTTATACCCGATTGTTTTAATTTAATCATTTAATTCGTTACAACTTTTCTTAACCATTACGTTTAAGAATATCACACTTGCAGAATATAAGAACAGCTTAATCAAAATGTTAAGCTTAAATAAAAATATACAATTAAAAAAATAACTTATTTAATTAATTACTATAAAATAGAGTTAATTTGAATATGTATTTTTTTAAATGTATATTTTTCACCATCATAAAAAAAATAGAAAAAAATATAAAGTATAACATTCTTCAAAGAAAAAATATATCATATTTTTTATAATATATACCTATGAGTTATAATATTTTTGATGAGTTACCATAAATTTGTTTTATGTCATATGTAAATAAAGTGCTATTTACATGTGATACTACTTTATAATAAATAAATGTGAATTATGTTACGCCGTGCATAAACTTATTACATAGTTAAAGTAAGTTTTATATTTTGACAATTTAATTTATAATGAATTTACTTAATATTTAACATATTAACTTAATAAATAATTTATAAATCTATTATTTATATTTTATTTTGAAACTATATTGAAATATTTGTTACACGTCTTATAAAGAATGACATTATTAGTATGACAAACAACATACTATTTAAACAAGTTATTTTAAGCTATACTAATATAGAGTTAAAATATAATTTATTTATCATTACAACATTTTACTTTTTTAGTTTTTTTCAATTAACCCTATTAAACTTGACTCAAATTTAATGATATTTTATGGTCGTTATGAGTTCGGTTTTTACAGAAAATTGAATAACAAACAAATATAATATGAAAAATGAGATATTAAAATCTGAAGGAACTGTCAGTGATTTGATATATTTGCTGGGATTTTTAAATGACATAACAATAATATTAGACATATTAATATACATTTCGAATTCAGAAATTTCATTATACATAAATACTAATATAAAATACGAATGAATATAGTGTTTTATGAAAAATTATAAATTTTATTAATATAGGTATAAATAATATTTCATTTTATATAAATTGTTATTTGAACTTTGATTCGTATTGCATATGTTTTATTTCAAGTAATCAATAATGAAAACACTTTAATTTGGAGTTAAAAAAAAAAAAAAAACATTTAATTTTTATGAAAATTTAATGTTTTATTTTTATGAAAATTAATATGGAACATTTACAGAAAATATTCAAATTTTTATCTTTAAATTTTTAATTTTAAATTTCTTATTTTTTCGATAATTCTGTGATATTAGCACGTCAATTTTGTTTGTTTTATTAAAGTCAATTCTGAAAATTAATTGTTGTGAAACATAAAATTCTTAAAAAAATTGAAAATATTATATTATTTTTTTCGTTTTTCTATAAATATAATTGAAAACATAGCTTGATAATTATTTAGTAAAAAGCAATTATTTTATAAATATATAAAGTTACCCAAGATGTATTAGAAGGGTTAATTCCTCGTGGGGCATTTAGTATAATAAACCACATCAAATCTAATGATCATAATTAGTTGTCATTTTGTAACTGTGTGGTAAAGACAATACGATTAAATTATACATAACAAAAAGTTTATTTTTATCATTATTATGATTATATTATTATTATGTGAGGTGTATATCTTTATTTTATTATACATTATACTTATTATCTTTCTGAGCTTATATATTTGATAAAATTAAACATTATTAATATGACTCCAACATAAAAACGATTAAGAATAATTAATAAATTATATAGTTTAATATAATTTTTTCGAAATCTAATGGAAAAAAGAAACGTAGTGTAAAGAAAAATTTTTTTTTTTGGTTAATTTTAAGGAGCACTTTTTTCTAAAATGTTCTTTTCTCTTTATTAACTAATATTAATTAATCTTGTTATGATTAAAATATATTTTTTTAAATTACTATATCTGATTAAAAATTAAAAGACATATACTTAGGCTATAAATTATAATTTAATTAAACATAAATCGTATATTTTTTTTTAATTTTAAATTATAAATGTTACTTATATTTTAAAAGTATTCTTTAGCGCTTATATTATTATTTTCTAGTGCATTAAAATACTAGACCCTTTATAGATATACCAGATTCGTTATATAAAGATATGGTCACACATAATTAATATTGAAGGTCACGATATCCTAAAATATACATTGTTAAACAGAAAATGTCGTTAAATGAATATTCTTTATAAGGAAGTTTCACTGTTTATATTAATTTCGAAATACACATTATCTTATCAACTCCGTCTCGACTATGTCTGGCCATCAATTAATTGTCTACGTGACAAACAATCACTTCACCACCCACATTCGAAACGAAGTTGCTCGGTAATGCAATATTCAATTTAATTTGAGTAAGTTGTATATCGCGAGTACTTCTTTCCGAGGTTCGAATACGACCGTTTTAAATGTGTAGTTTATTCCCTAAGACTATTAAGAATCCGAACATACCTACCTGGTACCATTATTTCTTATCATTATTTTTATTATAGTAATTATTGTTATCACAAACGCAACTGACCTGTAAACTATTATCAATAAACTGAGAACAATAGCTATAAAATTATATGATGGATACAAGACATAAATACTTATCATATTATTAAATTAAAACAAATTATAATTTAATTAAAACAAATTCTGTGTGGAAGGCTAGACATGAATTACTAAAATATAGTTATATAATAAGTTACTTTATAAGTGTTAAATTTTAACTAAATACGTAAAAACATTTGTTGAATTATTCTGTTACTGTTCGGTTGTGTAATTACTTTTATAGAAAATAAAATATTTTAATATTTAAATAAACTTTCATTATATTTTTTTAATTGTCATTTTTAATTTGTCAATAAAAAAATAAGTAATTGAAAATATAATACAAATTGATGATGGTAAAATGAAAATATTATTTTTATGAAATTATATTATATAATATAATATATTAATTCGTTTCAAAAATATATATATTTTACTATGTTTGAACATTTTAACTGCGTAGGGCAGATTATTATTTATAATTTAATTATTTTGTTATAAATATTAATTTTGAAATTTAAATTTTTCATTTCCAAAAATATTAAATTATACAAATTAAAAAGATTGTTAATTTGATCTAATTAAAATTAAAATTCCAGAAAAAAGTTATTTGGAAGTTGTAATTTTATTGAACGAAACAAATTTGTTTATCCTAAGTAATAACGACAAATCTAAATGTTTTAGCGAAAAAGTAAAAAAATATAATATATGTTGAATTTTCAGTAAATTCTATATTTGTATTATAATATGGTATTATAAGAAGTAAAATATATTGTTAAAGGATTTCAAATAGTTATATTTATAAGTTAATCATTTTAAAACAATATTAATATATATTCTACTTAAATGTATTGTGTTTAGCAATGTTTTATTAAAAAAATATATTTAATATGACAAAATTTTAAATGAATTTTTTACTGATATGACTTCTTGACTAGTGTTACATTAAAGTACTTAAATTTTAAAAAATATTGCTTTGTAGATTAGTAATAAATAATTAAGTATTAAAAATGTTAATCATAATAATGTTATTTTATTATTAGGTATATAAATTATTTCTATAGCTGTAAAATGTTCATCTACACGTTCGTGCACCATATTTGCCTATACAAAACGCCGTCTAATTAATCTTTTTCTACGTATTTTGTTGTAATCATATTATGCTAAAGTTAAAATGTAATTATATATTTAATTAATAATATTTTTATTTTTATATAGCAATAAAAAAAAATAGTATTCTTGAATAAAATCTTTTTTTTTTTAATTGTCGATAATTTGAAAAAATAATCTTCTCTTTCTTCTATCTTGCCTAGCACTATCAAATTGATGGGATCAACCTTACACCACCGTAAATACATATCTTCATACTTTTGTCCATTTACACCAACTATTTACATATGATTCATTATCTCATATATCCTCTACTTATTGGATCATCTTATCATCATATTTATTTTACATACACTTAATAATATAGTGAAAACTGTTATAATATGAATATAAAAATTCGTCATATACATTGCATCTTAAAGAGACAAATATCTTACTCTAAGTTTTGAAAATTTAGATATTATATTTCATAATAATTCTTATTAATTGATATATACTTGAAAACCTACTGAAAATGCCTCTGGAAATGATTTTATATTGTCGTGTCGAATACTATAGATAATATAACAATTAGCATTGTATGAAATGGAGATGATGCTTATGTTCTTAGTAAAATAAAAATATAAAACGTAATTACCTAGTATTTGTTGCTATAAAAGTTTTTCAATATATACACATAAACAAGAACATATTTTATGTATATATCAAATATCAATATACTCGTATTAATTAAAATATGTATTAATATTATTCTATTGTTTTCATTATTTTTTACGTTTTATTTGTTTGTAATTTATGAATTTTTGAGTATAATTAAAATAAATTACTAAATATTTGCATTCAAATGCGTAAACAGGCGGAAATTAACATTATGAAGATTTCATTGTATTTTGTAATGTTTTTTTTTTTTTTTTTTGATGAAGTAGGTATCGATATCTACAAAAAAGAAAAATAATTGTAACGAAAAATAATCATTTATTGGAATACAAAAAATAAAATATATTTTAACCAATTGTTAGTATTTTGGATATATTGTTTGTTTCTCAAGAGGGTAAATAAATGAAACAAATTATTTATATCTATTGATTCAGAATGTTGATACTTTTATAGGTATACGTAATAGAAGCAATTTAATATCGAGTGATTAAAAAAAAAAATTTAGTTAATTAATTAATTTGTTTATAATATTAACGTGCTTAAATAAAGAATACATTTTTTGTTTCATCAGTTTCTACCTATACAAAGCTTTAAAATAATATAACAAAAAAAAAAAAAAATTAAAAAACCATTGATTATATAATACGATGGAATATATAATATCATGACAGATATTATAATAGTTTAGGATTTTTTATACTACCAGACTCATTTTCAAATCAGTATCAAAGGTATTGTATCATTTTTTGTTGGGTATTTTATATTAAGTTAATTTGTTTTAAAAATCGTGAACTATTTATGAGGTCAGCCTTTCATGATTCAATATGATTAATTTTTAATATAATTTAGCATTTATTTTGTTTTGGTTTGAAGCATTTTATATTTTGAAAAATTACTTACTATAATCGCTTCTCATAAAGATAATTCTAATAATGTTTGTTTAGAGAAACCCGATATGTATTAGCAAATAATGTCTTGAGTATACGCCATGGCCATATTTTTCTCAAAATTACATTAAAAAAGAAAAAAATTACTTGAAATGAAATTAATATTAGTTTTTTTTTTAGTCAATTAATTACTTTTTATCTTTAATAATTATATATAATAACTATAAATAAATTATAACCAAAACTCTATATTTTATTAAATAAGAATTTTTAATGTTTTAAAAATTTTTAACTTTAAGCTGTAGAGGTGTATAATATACACTTAATATTAAAATTATATACATTTATTATCATAAAATGTATAAAAAATTTATAAATTTTAAAATATTATTGCCGTATGGCCATATACCTACCGTGTACTTATAAAATTATTATTTATATTGCGTATACGCTCTTTTATACAAATATTGACTTAAGTTTACGCCCGTATGCGTATGCGTATTGCGTATCCAATAACCCACTGAGAATAATATTCAAACATCTAATCACCGAAAGTTGATTAATATATTGAAAAATACTAGTTATAATAAAATTTAGTTAAGATTTAAACTACGAATAATAATCGCGACAATTACATGAAAATCTGAGTACTCATCTAGTAAAAATGATAGATTTTCAATGTATAATAATATGTTTCTAATTTATAAAATACAAAACTAAATAGGAATGTTTATGAAAAATTTGATTCGATGTGTATATGTTGTGAGATGAAAATTAATATTTTATCCGATAAAAAAACAAAAATATACAAGTTTAATTCGACATTTTCACAGTAAATTAATATTATGGTATTTTTGTTTGTTTAATTTAATATATTTGGTAGATAAAATATTTTTCAAACATTCTAAAATGATGTTGTTTAATTTTCTTGAAGTATAATTTTGGTACCTTCCTGTAACTGTTTTTGTGATTATATCGTTTTAACTTTATTTTAAGTCAACACTTTTTTATACAGAAACTAGCTACAAAATATTATATTATATTTATATTATTTGCGAAAAAACCCATATCAATAATATAATATAGATGATTTATACATAAACAACAGAGTTTATGCCTTATAACAATTACATTGTTTTGGTCAACCTTTCATTGTTTAATCTTGTTAATAATAATTATTTTAAGATTTTCTATCAACTATTTTCCTTTTCAATTATTACTAAATAATAGAACTAAGTTTATCTCTCTAAATGGCTTATCATACACTAGCTAATTTCAGTTTTATACGATGTGTACCGATGTAGGTATAAATAAATATATATATTGATATAAATATATCACAGTTATATTATATTTTCTATAATTTGTGTTATTAACAAACAATGTTCAGTATAAGATTTTGATAAAAGTAATTAAAAATTATTAAAGACTCTATTATCATTAATTACTATAAACTAGTTCTGTAATATTCGAACAAAATGTTATTTATATTGATTTTAATTTGATGAGTATCTCAATATTCACAACGATATTATCAATTATTTATAAAACTTTAAATAAAATAAAATAAAATTATACTTTATGAGAAATATGATATAAATTAGTGAAGACTAATGAAATCTACACGTTCATACATTCAATTAATTACATAACATTATTATAATACAAAGTGAAGAAAAATAGAGTCGTTTTACTGTTATCAACAATGAATTTAAAAAAAAAAAAATGTATCGATGAAATTACTAGAAATATAAAAATACACCTGTAATCATACAGATGTATAATGCAACTAAAGAGAGTGTTGACGCTATGAATCGGATGATTGAAAGTTATTCCGTAGTTAGGTAAAGTGTACGTTAGCCGCCAACAACATTTTATTATATTTTAAACATCGGTGGACTCTATGTTTAAGTAATTCATTTAGAAAATAATAAAATTAAAATTACTCGTTTATTATTTTTAAAACCTCTTAGAAGAGTACTTATGATCGATCAGTTAAATCGACGAGCTACTGTTGACGTGTTATCGAAATCAATAAGAATACGTCTATGCCAATGTTTCAATCCTACAAATAAGGAAGTCAGAGCACATCAAAGGCTTAGAGCTTCTGGCGGATGCCTTTTGTGAGCGAATTCGTGATAGAAAAACGAAAAATATTTGTACAAAATGTATAAAACTTATTTGCAAAGACCACTTAATAGAGATATGTTCTGAATGCTTTGACATCATGTAAAAGAAAAAATATATTAATTTATTTTATTATATTTTGTTATATTAAATACATTAATTCAAATAAAATACAAGTAATAATTGTGTATAAACATAGATATAACCATTTTTTTTTTTTTTTAACCAATTTGATTTAATTATTGAACACGAAATACATGCAAATTGTAATGAGATAAAAACTTACTCCACGTGCGTGGTTTTTACAAAGAAAGTATAATTAGAATTTCAGCAAGCTTGGTTAAATCATGAAATATAGATACTCGTATTTTGATCAAAATTATTATATTATTTTCTGCGAATGGTACGAGGTGAAAATATCGATGATTGAGTAAATTTCCAATTAAATTGCATAATATTAAACACATTTAACGCCGTTGGTCGTTATATTTATGTCAGATTAACTAATCATTTTATATCATTTCCTTTAAAATCTAATATTAACGTAATATTTTGCTGATATAAAATAATTCTAAATTTATCTCTCGTACTTCACTGATTAAATTATTTTTATTTCGCACAACAAAAACGTTATTTTTTACCGACGAATGTCACGAGTTGCCCATTGTATTTCATACGTTATCTATTGTGTGCAAATAATATAGAGTTTATTATTATTTGTACTATATATATATATACAAATGTATATTTTTAATCCGTTCAGGAAATTTTTCGAACAGCTGATAGAACATATTGTCGAATTTCACAAGTGTAATATTAAGTATTTATTCAACATAATGAATATTTATTTTACACATTACATTATTGTAATAAAACCAAACAATTTGAAACTAAGACGTTAAGTCATTAAGATTTATATAAATATAAAGTTAAAATAAAGTAATATTTTTTCGATTTCTAACCTTAAGTGTTTATTATATGATAAAGCTCTGGTAGGGAAAATAATGAAACAATTTATTGATGATCGTGGTCTAAATGTCAGTTTCAAAGACAATTAATATTTTAAATTGAGAGGCTCGATTTGTTGGGTCTGTTTTAACAGTTTTCTCATGAAAATGAATGAAACCCATTTAATTTCATATTTCATATCCCTCACGTCCCAACGGTACGTTTTGAGCAATAAGAATTGTCAATTTTTTATTAGGTTTTTTTTTTTCTTTTTTAAATAATTTAATTCGCATACCAGTTAGTAGCAGGCAACCATTGTGGTTATTTTTTCTATACATTGGTATAAGCCATACGAATTATAATCATACGTTTCCATACAAAATACAAAAAGTTTTCTCGCAATACCGAGTTTATCCTTATTTACGCGAAGCCTTCAGTTTAATATCGTTATTTTACCTGAGGGCAGTATAGTCGAGAAATTTTTAAGAAATCCTAAAATCACTTAATCTATGTATTATTTTACGATATCTCAAATACAAGGGATTGTCATTTCTGAGTACAAACACCCCGAGGATAATAATAGATATATTTTAAGAATTCATATAATTTACGAATCTTCGGTATCACAATTTTAAAACATCTAATCACGAATGATCGCGATTTTTCTTGTACACGTGGGAACGTTTCTAAGGGAAAATATTCGAAAATTGGAAAAATTATTAACAAAAACAAGTATTTTGTTTTATAACCGTATTTCAACTTGAATATAATATGTTATTAATTAGAAAAAAATATTAAAAAATTAAATCATTCATATCTAAATATCTAAATATAATAATAATAAATAATTATAAGCACATTAATGAAATATGCAATACTTTATTTCACAATGTATGAAAATATAATTTATTTTTATTTTTATATTAAATAATGTAGAACTATATAATATTCTTTATAATCAAAATGTAAAATTAAATTGACTAACATAATGAAGTTTAAATTTCGAAGATTTATCACATTTTTTAATTGTATATATTTTTTAAGTTTATTCTCAAATATATATTTGTTTCCTAGAATATGTTTCTTTGTGATGCAATACTATACCATAGTATATATTTATAATTTATAGACTACCTACACCATAAGTAAAATATCACACAATTATCAGTAAATGAATTTGTAGTTAAATTATAGTATACGTTTGAATATAATTTATTTGAATAAATTCTAAGTTTCTCACTATTGAACATATACATTTATCTAGTAAAATATTAAAATAACTACCTATATCATTATAATTATACGACCATAGATTTGATTTGGTTTTTTAGAGTGATAACGAATAAATTCAAAATATCTATTAAACACTTGGTGTTTTTTTTCGTTGATTTCATTTAAGTATTAATTGAAATAAAATAATATTTTATGATTAGATTTGTTTTATAATGATAATATTTTTAGCACTGATTTGTGTGTGTTTAAATAACAGTAAAAATGTGTTGTTTGCTTCAGCTGAATATACGGAACCGGTGTTCAAAAAAGGCATAGTTTACAAAGGTATTTACTGTCCGACGCTTACAAACAGTTTTCGAGAACCAAGTCTTGAATTATCATACCAGAGATACTCACACAGACAACGGCAAAAATCGTTAATCATTGTCAATTTCGTAGACATGACCCTTAAAGCAGTTTTAGCCGGTAAATATGGAAACGTTTTTTTTTTGTTTTTACAAATTTTCTTAAGAGAAAAATGACGTAGCACCTATGTTCATTGTTTCTTTCGACTGTCTTATATACGAATAACACAGCAAAATCTATGTGCTGTATTTTTACTACAGTTTATTAACAATTAAAATTAGAATAATTTTACGTATTATTATTATTATTTATACTAAGTACCTACTTATTAGTTTTAGAGAAGAACATAAGCTGTGCTTTAGAGTTGAATTTTGTTTTGCATTTTAAACGAAATTATAAGTAGTTAAATAAATAACATTTTTAAACGCATATAACTGATTTTGAAATAATAATATTTAAATTAGTACTTAACGCTTGATCATAGTTTATATTTACTATGACAAATTTGATAGGTAGTAGATAAATTTACCGAAACATTAATTATAAATAAACTGTAGTAACAATGCGTAACGTAAATCTGCCATGTTATGCGTATGTAAGATTAAACGTGTGTATAGATTCAACTGTTTTATAATAAATTATTATTAGTTATTATATTTTAGTTAAAAATAATTTAATTAATATCACATTAACGTTTTTAATGGTTTTATTTTTTATTTGCCAACAAGTTTATTATTAATTACAATTTTAAATTAACACGCGTAACAAATTTTGTATAAATTAAAAATGAAATTGCGTAGATGTTAAAATGTCTTAATCTAATCTAATTGTGTATTACATGCATGTAAATTATGTTAATACGAAGAAAACAAGTTAAATTATAAATCCTATTTAAACTTTCCAACTCAGCTAAAACATAAAATAAATTTAAGAATAATAATTGTAGTTGTTCAGAACTCGTAGGTAGCTTTTAATATACGAAATCTAATGCCAAATTTACATTAAAGTAGTATACGAACATATTATACATTTGACTTGCGGTTTATTTTTTAGTAGTTAAAAGTTTATTTAAATTCGTTTTTTTTTTTAAATGAGTGTGTTAATTTTTGTACAACTATTTAGTTGAATTTAATATAAATATATTTAAGAGGCTAACATAATAATTAAGGTCTGACTTCATTATAAATTAAATTGTAATGCTTATAATATCATATTATAATTTATAGTGCACATTATATAACTACGTTAAGTATTTATAACATTTATACAATACGATAATAATAAATCATTTTGAACAAAATCGATGTATTATATTTATAAATTACAACTTAAATTGGACTGTGTAAATTTGAACGATGGAATTTGCGCGTGCAACAGGCGTATGGTTGTTACCGACTTACCACGAACATCCATACCACAGTCAACGGGCAATATGGACTTGTCTGACTATGGTTGCTAATCTCACCGTGTGTTTGCTCGGCTGGTGGAAATGTTTCGCCAACAATTATCTTCATTGGGCAGCTGTTTTCACGTGGTGTTTTATTAACATACAAGGTAACGTATACGTTGGTATATTGGTATACCATAACATAAAATAATCATAATATCGTATTATTTAAAAAAATAATAATATAAGTAAGAGTAGGATCATCTTAAAATCCTTAATATATGATGTTTTATGTCGTTCAAATAGGAAAAATATCTTTTTAAAGAAATTTTAAAATCTATCTTATAAATACATTTTCAACTGTTTTTATATATATATATATATATATTTTTAATACCTCAATTAAACACAGAGTAAATAGTAAATAAACACTGAATTAATATATTGAATATACGATAAACTTTTTCTTAGATGATATTTACTAATTATATAGATTACTGAGACGAAGAGCATAAAAATACAATATTATAGATCAGAAATATTTCGATTGTATTTAATTGTGTTCATGTTTATAGTAAAATAATGATGAATAACAATTTCAAAACTTTATTGAAATGATGGTACCTATATAAAAATAAGAGTTAATTTTTTTTTTCTTTAAAAAAATATTTACAAACATTTTAATATTATGCTATAAATCTATAATCTCTAAAAGTTTCTAACACAGCGATTTCCAAACTCCAAACTGTGGGTTATGACATAAAACGGTCGTAAATACTTTTAAAAATAATTTTCATTGTGGATTGAAATGAAAATCAAATGTTATTACGATATTCAATAATTAACTTTTTTATTAATATTATTAATAAAATAACATCCGTACAAAAAATATAGCAAGGTATAGTATTTTAATTATTACTATATTTTCAATCGTATTAACTAATCTAAACATTCCTAAAAAAAGTCACTATATAATATACGGTGGATCAACAAAATATGCAATTTTCCAAAAATTCTCTAACATTTTGAATATTCGCTAAACCTTTAAACATGTTATATTATTTCTATATTTCATGAATCGTACAGATATTATATCAATATTTAACAGCATAGACTAGAAATAAATATTTAAAATCATAACAATCCTGTTATTAATAGTTACAATTATTTTTTTTAAATGATGTTCTATCTATGATGAAAAGTTAGTTATTGTTATTAATCACTTGTTATTATTATTAATTACCTATTTGTAATTAAATAATTATACATTTACATACTGTACATACCTATTGTTTTTTATGAAAATATAAAGGTTTTGTGTGGGAAAGTTACGGCCAAGGGTCCAGAGAATACCTGGTGTGGTACGTTTTGTTCATCGTTTTTGTTACTTACGCCATGTTACCCCTGCCGTTGAGGTGGTGCATACTGGCCGGTTGTTCGACAGCGTTGTTACACATACTCATCACCAGTTATACGAAGTCGTCGAAAGAAAAAGTAATTTCATCGATACCCGAACGGTCGTTTGTACTCGTCAGGGAGGAACTTACGTATATTATCTCGACAATAAAAAATTAATTAAGACTATATAACGAATATATATATTTTTTATGTCAAATTTCCAAAACATCTATTTTAGAAAAAAAAAAATAACAATCCGTGCAGTGATAATTTCCATAAATTCACGTGTAAAATAATTTTTAGATTTATCGGTTTTCATAATCAATTTACCTTGATATATATTACAAATAATCGAGATAATATGCGAAAACCTATGTGGCTAGTATTTTAAGATGAATATTTTTTTAAAATTTTTTTCTTCAGAACACGTTGTGCGTCGCTCGCCAGTTGACCGCAATGAGTTTGCTGTACGCCGCCGTTAACTTTGCCGGAATGTATACGAAGTACCTGACGGACAGAAGCCAACGGAAAGCGTTTTTGGAAACTCACAGGTCCACCGAAGCACGGTTCAAGACCCAAAAGGAGAACGAACAACAGGAAAAACTTTTACTTTCGGGTACGTCGGTGAAATTCAGATATCGGTTAACAGATTTACGGGTTCGGGTTTATTCACGTTAAATCACCGATATTGTTTGATGTAGTTCTACCGGATTTCGTGGCCAGAGAGATAATTAAGGACATCGCCTCCGAAACGGATAAGGGACCTTTTATGCCAAATCAATTTCACAGGATCTACATTCATCGGTACGAAAACGTCAGCATACTTTTCGCCGACATCAAAGGTTTTACGGGTCAGTGACAATATTACATTTTCAAACCGATCAATTGGTTTTTTTTTTTAATTCTACACTACTACAGTATTCGTTAATCTGACACATTAAAATAATACTCAGTACCGGGAATCGATTAAAAAATTACGAACAAAACATACGTATTTGTACAAAAATTAAATTTATTTAATGTTTTTTATGATTTTTTTATTTTTTATTTGTAGAATGGGCGAGTCGCACTTGTGCTCAAGAACTGGTCAGAGTATTAAACGATCTATTCGCCAATTTCGACAAATTGGCTGCGGTAGTTATATTATATTTTTAAACTTTTTCTCGAAATATTATAATCTACTTGTTTTTTTTTCTTTATGGTTGCGGTATATTTAGGAAAACCACTGTTTGCGTATAAAACTTTTGGGCGACTGTTATTACTGCGTTTCGGGTCTGCCTCAGACCAGACAGGACCACGCTGTGTGTTGTGTGGAAATGGGTCTGCACATGATAAACGCGATCAAAGAAGTGCGCAACAAGTTAAACGTAAGAATACGAAGCCTCGCACGTTCACTTAAAAATAAAAACGATGAATTTGTGTTTGAATTTAAATCGTTTAGGTTGATCTAAACATGCGCATCGGAATACACTCAGGTTCGGTCTTGTGCGGAGTTTTGGGACTCAGAAAATGGCAATTCGACGTATGGTCCTACGATGTGACGTTAGCCAACCACTTGGAATCAGGAGGAATACCTGGGTACGTTAAAGAAATAATTTGTAAATATTATTATCTATCTACGTTTTAGTTGCTAGTTTTGATGTGATTATATAATACACATTTCAGACGCGTTCACATATCTAAGGCTACGTTGGATTGCTTGGAAGAAGCCTATGACACGGAACCCGGTTACGGCGAAAACCGAGACGCTTATCTAAGAGTAATTTATAAGAATAATAACTTGGCAATAACAATCGTCAGATTTCGTAGATATTATTACGTTTTGTTGTTTTGTGTTCATATTTAGGACCACGGGATCGAAACGTATTTAATTAAAGATCAAGAGCCTTGTAGAGGTCATAGAAAACTACAAAAAAACAATGTGGCCAGACCACGTTTGTGGTCAGACGAGAAATTGAGTTTCAACTCCAATACTCAAAAACTTATTTCACCGAAAATTGGTAAGTAAAAAAACATTTAAATGTACGTAGGTAGTATTTTAAACTAGGTAACGAAAAATTTCATATTAAAATAATTATTTTTTATCAAGTATCATGCGTTAATTACTTTTTTTTATATAATATAATATCCCAATCAATATTTGAAAATGAATAAAGATATGTTATTGTTATGTACTTGAAATATTAATGATTTCATCATTTTTGACTTGGTATAAGAGATGACATTTGAAAACCTTTTTGTAAATGTTATCTAATTTTAGTTAATTAATTTAGTTCTGCTTTCGATATTTAATTGGACATTTCTATCGATACGAGTTGTGCACATTATAATTAAATTGTATTGAATAAAATTATGTTTTACAATTGTTTGTTGGTAATATTCATATTTTATTTTTTATTTAATAAATTGCATTATAATTATTATAAACAATGTAATGATAAAATACGTATTTTCTAGTTTATCGAAAAAATCAATATTTTTAATTTTTGACAAAAATAAAAATTATCACAGTATCATCTCGCATAGTGAAATATTTACATTTGAATTTATTTTGGGAAAACATTAAGGTACTATGAATGTGTAATTAAGGATAATTACGTAATTTATAATTTCCTACTTTCTATATTTACTTACCTTATTTTAGATATAAAATTAATAAATGATACAATAAAATGAGAGTTTTTACTGATATAGCAGTTTTGAGTGCATAAATATGTAAACATTGGATAGGTAGTATATTTTTTGACTGCAAATTAAAAATTAATTTACTGAATAAAATAAGTTTTCGAAAAATAATATTGTTTATGTTAAGATAATAACGTATACTTAAAGATAAATTAATTGATTAAGATACATAATAATATTATATACAATAACTAGATTAATAAAATTATATTTTTCTGGATATAAAGATACTATTATATCAATTATTTTTGAAAATAAAATAACTGTTAATTTCCAAAAAGTAAAAATATTATACAATAAAGAGCAAATAATAATATAACTCAGGTCAGATAGCCTTTATATTCATAACTATATAGATACGACTATACGATAATCTAAATTATTTTAACCAAATTTTATTAAACAAAATTTACATTTCATCTAGATAATGTACAATACTGCGTTCATTTTCTTAAATTTTGTGTTTTATAACGTTTTGGTTGTAATAGTATGTCACACAGATCTCAGCTATTTTATCAGTTAACCGAGTTTCACGCAGCACTTCCGATGTTTATGTATTTCATTTACCGTCAGTTAATTTCCGATCAACTACCGAAAATTGTCTTCGTTCTTTGATAAATGATTGAGTTTTCTTATAATTATAATAAAAGTAAACATGGTATCATGTCATAAAAACGTAACTGAATTCTACGAAATATTCAAAGTTCGTATAAAACGTAATAAACAGAAACATAAAAGCTTTGACCTTGGCATAAACTAAATTAATTGACTATATATGGAATACCAGGTATCTCACCAAGTTTATGCTCGTCAATAACTTTCAATCTATAGGTTATTTATAAATTCTGATTTTTGAAATTTATTTATATATAACCAAGACATATTTATTATTATTTTTTTGATATTTAATATTTAAATTTAAAAAAAAATAAAACGTTTGTATTCATATTTATTAAAGTTTACTGACTTACTGTATTACTATTATATTTTTCAATTAAATTTTTAAAAAAATTCAGATTATAAATTGGCTATCTTAAGATTTTAATTAATATGAAAACAAACATTTTATTGTTTATATTTTGATTTTAAGTACGAAAAAAAAATTACAACCAACATAAATAGATTGTAAAAATCAGATTATTAAAATACCTAAGAGATCAAAAGTTATTAACAGGCACAAATCTGGTGAGACATTATATTTATCAATAAATGAGTTCACGAGTAGAAATAATGACCAAATTACTCAGATATAATAATATGATTAATCATCTAATAATTTATTTATGAGTTTACATATGATTACATATAATTACTTTAAGGTTAAATTTAACTTCTCAAAAATAACAAAAATACGGTAAAATGACGGAATATCATGTTTGTTATTTTATAATAATATTAAAAACAAAATAATGAGCATTGGAACTTGAGTTTGTTTGGATTTTTTCGCACTTTATATCTTCATAAAACATACGATTAATATTATAATATAAATATTTTAACGTTATTGATAATATAAAACACTACTTGTCAAATATAATATTTATACCTAAAAAAAAATAATTATATTGATTTCCAATGTATTATAAATATATTATGGTTTGTAGAAGACTATATGGATGACAACAAATTCAACGAGTGGACTCCCGAAATACCATTTGAAAATGTGAGTCAAAAAATCAATATATTAAAAAATATTAGAAATATATATATATCGTAATGGGATGTTAATATTATAATTGCATGTTTTTTAAATCGACTTTAGTTAAATACCAGTGATCAAGAGTTGGAAATCGACGATGGCGAATGTGGCACTCCAATAACGATCGATGGCGACGTCGAACATGCCGAAGACATTATGGATCATTGTATCGAAGTGGAGAGTAATGAAAGGATGAGAAACGAAAATATAAGTCGTTGGACTTTAAGGTTTAAACAACCGGAAATCGAAACGAAAGTAAGGAAAACATACAAAAGTTAAAAAGAGTAAAATTTCCATCATAAAAAAAAAAAAATGAACAAATAACTCGATTTTCGTGATTATTTAAAAAAACGATTTATTTTTGTGTTCATAACAAAACGTGTAAAATGAAACCCAACTATTAATTATTATTTTAGTTTTGCCAATTACGCGAAGACATGTTCAAATCGAACATGGCCTGCTGTTTTATCATATGGCTGTTCGTGGTGTGTTGTCAAACGATAATGTTACCACGGTGTATGAAACTGTTGGTGGCCTTAGCGTTCACTACGGTCGTCCTTTGCGCTGCGCTGACGTTAGTCATGGCGGAAGAATTTATGCACTTGCCGTCAGCGTTGCAACGGATGTCTTCGGTGTTGGTGCAAAACCGATTCAGACGGACGATGTTCATTTGCGCCGTAGTCGGACTTATATGTTTCTCGTCCACGCTGAGTCTCGTAAGTAGACGGACCGAATATTTTTCGTACCTATATCCGGGGCCGGAGCAGGACAATATTTGAGGGTAGTCAAGGAGGAAGTTTGCCTACCCAACTTATATTCTCATAAATAAATATTTTAGATGTTTGATTAAATAAAGAGTATCATATTCAATGTATAGAATTTTAAAATTTTTAGGTGAAAATTTGAAATTCAATTTATTTACAGTACCCAACTGTGAAATAATATGAATTGTACCAACTACATGTTATTATTATGAAATGACTCCCCTTAAAAAAAAAAAAACCTTGGATCCACGCCTGTGCCGCCCCCACCAGAGTGCCGCCCTAGGTCATTGCTTACCCCGCCTACTCCACCTACCCCTTACGCCGGCCCTGCCCATACCGTTATTTCCCACTTTGGAGGTTAGCTTAATTATCGTTAGACTATATTTTGTAACGACAATCGACGCTGATTTCAGCTATTTACGCCCGACGAACATCTGATAAGGAAGAAAACGTTCGAGGACGATTTCGATTTAGACGACGGCGACACGGACGGTGCTCGTAAGATCGTGAGGCGACGGAGCGAGGAGTCGGCCGACGACAGCTGCGTACACCCGGAGTACCTTGTGTTCACTTGGGTTCTGTGCCTGATCGCATTGGCCACCACCCTCAAGCTGTACTTCCTGGTGAAAACGTTCCTCGCGTCCATCATGGTCGCCGTATACACCGGGCTAACGTCGCTGGCCTATCCACAGGTGTTCTCGCAAAACGACACGGACCACAGGACGATGCCGCTGTCCTCGCAGATGATGTTGCTGCTAATCGTGTTCTTGGTGCTAGTGGCTTATCACGCCAGGCTGGTGGAGGTCACTTCCAGGCTGGACTTCCTGTGGAAGCGGGACGCGGAACGCGAACTGACCGAGATGCGCGAGACTCGGACCAACAATCGACAACTGTTGCGCAACATACTGCCCGATCACGTGGCTCATCACTTCCTATCGTCCTCGCGCAGACACACCACCGACGTGAGTATTTGTGACGAAAATTATTAAACGATTAACGACGATTTCATATGCGAAACTATCGTAGATATTGCCGACCAACGGGTCGGGGATGAATATATGCGATTCCAAAATAACATTATAAATCTGCGGTATAACTAAAGAGAAAAATGTAAAACGTGAGGTAATAGTGGTCACGGTTGTAGGTAGAATGGTTGCGGATCGAGTTATACAAATGTGGCTTACAATAGTTCTTATCGAATATGAGAAAAGTCACGTTATAACGCCATCTAGGTTATAAATCTTTATATTTCTAATCACGTTAATCATTGTAATTATTGTACCTATTTGCTATTTCTATATTGTTTGGAATTAGTTCTAGCTAACACCTACAAGTGCGCTGCAGGCACTTCATTTTTTGATAAGAACTTCATTAACCCTTAGTCGATCTTTAGCAGGTATACGTCGTACTGCAACCATTCTATCTACAACCGTGATTGTGGTAAAACTGCTTGGTTTAGTTTAACGATGGTACAGTTGATATCTGCAGATGATAGATAAAATGAGACGATTTATTGCAGTAGCAACAATTGTTGGTACATATAAACCACAGTTTACCGCTCTTGCGCGCACTGTGGTCCTGACGTGTTTCAAATAAAAACTACCATCACTCATAATCTATTAATGTCTATGAAAATACTTGTATTTATAAATGATAACGATCAAGAAAAAAAAACAGTCCGATACGATATCGAAAAATCAAATTCGAACTAAGAGAATACATAGAAAAAACCCAATAAAATGAATTATCATAAAACAACGAAATTTAAATTAAATTAATTTGTGAATTTAAGGTCGTCAAATTAAACGAATACTATTCGGACTATTCTTCTGTGTTTCAACAGAGCGCGTTTTTTGATAGTACAAATATTTTTATTATTATATTACATAAAAAAATGAATTACTTTATTTTATACGGATGAAGTTTTCTTTTATCTTGTCTGCATCAATTTTGACATGCATTTGGCCAACCAAAAACATTAATGTTTTTAAATTATTTTTTGCAAATATGAAGTATACAATTTGTATGAATTCCTGAGATAAGATCAAATTCAGAATTCTCGGAAAATTCGTTTGGAAGCAAATTTTCAATTGACTTTTTAATCAAATAAATAATCGTTGTTCTAATGGATTTAATTGGATTCTTTATCAAATACTGCATCTATTATTTTTCTATTTTTGGTTTAATAGTAAAATATTATTATTTGAATTGTCACACATCCAAACTAAAAAAATAATTTGGTAAATCAATATTTTTTTTTTAAATGTATTATTATAAACATTTAGATATTTATAGTTTAATTCCAATTACTAAATTATTATGCCATAACAAAAATCCTTTAAGAAAATATTTGAAAAACTACTCACACGAAATCATTTAATAACGAAAAATTGTATTTAAAAAACTTTATTGCATATTTTAATTAAAATGTTTTCAAATACTTTACAATTAAAACGACTTTAGGTATAAAAAATTATATTATTAAATAGAATGTATTTATTAAAATCAAAGGTACTCGTATTTACTTACACTGGCTAATAAGATATTATGGAGTCTTAGGCACTATTTTATAAATAAATTGGCTATAAATACCAAATAAATCAATATTAAATTTACAATGATTTAATAAAATTACGTTTATTTCTGCAGTTTAAGTAGATAATAAGTATTTAGTAAAAAATGATATAAAAAATATAGACAATTTAAATTACATTAAAATATATTATTAAAAATTATTTTTTTGACATTTTTTCTTAAATATATTTATTATTTCTTCGGTATTTATTACTTTTAATAATTCATGTTCTGTTGATAACAACGATAAAGTCGTTAATTTATTTTGACCAAGAATTGATCTTTGCCAATTTTTCACATGTTTCAATACTGAAAATAATGTTTCACCTTTTCATGATTTTCGAAATATTGATAAATATATTCTAGAAGTTATATTTATATTTGGAAAACTTGATACCATTTGTATATTCATTTGTTTTAATAGCATTTCACTCATAGATATGTTTTTAAGAATAAGAAATTAATTTACAAATCTGCTAAGTAATTTTGATAAGCTTTAATTAAATGTTTTTGTTGTATTCTTATTTATTCATCTGCAAGTTTTAATTCATTCTATAAAAAACATTTCAAGATATTATTAGTATTTATTTTATACAAAATAAAAACTTTTAAATTTATTAAATATTATCATCCAACAGATATTATTTTTTATAAAATAATATTTTCATTCAATTTTAAATTTTCTCTATTAAATTATAATTATTATTTAAAATTTCGTGGTACCCAATTTGTATGTGGTCCCTAGGCACAGTGATTATAATTACTATGCGGTAATACGACCTGTACTTACATAATAATAATAATAATAATAAAAATAAAAAAATAATGAAAACAATGTAAAGAATATTATAAAACAATTTTTACATTTATTTTATATACGAATATATATATTAATAAAAAAAAAACCATAAATATTGTTAACATTATTTGTATTATAATAATTATTTGTTATTGAAATAGGAATACAAATATTGTCTTCAAACAGGAAAAATCACTGCAACGAAAAACATTGTTCCTTTTTTATCAAAGAATAGAACATATAAGATTATTTCGTGGAAGGTTTTCATAAAATACAATCTGTTGGCAGTTAGTATAATAAAAATCCCACGAACATCGAAAATGTTCTATTTTTGATAATAGGTAACAATACGTTTTACGTGGCTGTGATTTTCCGTTCTATAGAACGGCTAGAAATTTAATTTATAGTGAAATCAGTAGTATATTAATAATAATAAAAAAAAACTATGAAGGATTGTGAATATGATGAGATTGAACGAGATCTTCAATATCTTGTTCAATATTATAGGTCAGTTAATCTATAAAACAATAAAATTATATTAAAACAAACGTATATAATAGAAAAGTGAATTAATAATGATTGAGATCATATAAGTATCCAAAAATATATAACCAATATCCTAAAATTTATAAATAAATAATAATAATAATAATAATACTAATATCGATATAAATAATTTATTGTGCTATTTTTGCCTATAATAGTCGTAACTACTATCGTTAATAACTTATGTTGGTATAATTCACCTACGATCAGATAAAAACATCTTACAACTTTAATATTTGTCTTATTAAATTGCCCGAATGTTTTTGTTTTGTTTTAACGACCAAACTATACATTTAAAAAAGTCATAAATTACATAAAACACTTATGGACTGTGCTAGATGTAGTAAGTATAGGTAACTAGGTACATATTATATAAAACATGTATAGGTTTTGCATAATGATAACTAAATTATCTAATTTTAATTATTATTCTTCTCTTGGTTTTCATCTTGTGCAAAAATATTTGTCGATTTAAATGTGTTTCTTATGTCAATAGTTTGACACTATACTGTAAAGCTCTAATAACTACATAGAATAAAAAAAAACTCGTATAGGTAAATGGATAAAGTATTTGTTAATTTATTCAAATTAAGTATTGTATTATTTTTTAAGTATTTTATAATATTTTTATTTATAATTTCTTCAGTTCGTAATTAAAAAAAAAAAAAAACATTTGTTTACTTTTTATAAATTATCAATAATCAATAATAATATTGAAATAAACCCAATAATGTAGGTAATATTTTTTTATTATCTATTTTTAATCTAGAGATTAGTAAGTCTTAGTAAAGTATGTAACTATGATAATATAGATTAATAAACGGAAAACTTCCTTAATTTAATTTTTCGTTAATATAAATTTACGAGCCAGTAATCATAAATTGATTTAAACATACTTTATAGCATATAAGTATATATTAAATTAGGTTATTGTGTATTAAAACCGTTTTTAAAAATAATTAAATTACACTAGTAATATAATTATCATGTTTAATATTTGTTTTTAATTATTCATTTATTATTTGTCTAATTGTTTTTATTGGATATTAATATATAAGGCTGAATCAACATAGCATTCAATAAATGACTAAAATTAATATTATAATTTAGTAAATAGTAATCATAATTATATTAACTTTTTATATTTTAAACATCATGATTTAATTCGATTCTTTATCACATATTGCATCTATTATTTCTCTCTTATTAGATTAAATAGTAATATATAAATTATATTATTATTAATAATATTATAATATAATCATCATTTTATTTTTTTGAATGATGTACTTAATAATAATAATATGTCATATTATGTATTGAAATATAATAAAATAAATATTATTTTATTTTACTATACATTTTAACGTTAAAAGCTTATTAAAAATTGGAACGTTTGGTTTGTGTTAAATTCTATATATTTTTGAAGAATTAATTAATAATAATTTAATAAATTAAAAGTCATTAAAATTTCGTAGAAAAAAAAATTAAAATGTAATATTTTACATTATTAAATAATTTATAATGTAAAATGAAATAAATATACCTATTCATTTTTAATCATTGTTTAACAAAAAAAACACTACGTCTTATACCTTCAACAGTTTGTGTTCTCAATATAAATAGGTAAGTATGTACATATTATTATAATTACATACAAATATAAAGTATTTATGAAAAGTATATTCTTATTTCTTATTTGTTGTTAAAAAAAATACATATATATATATATATATATTTGTGCAAATTAAAAAACAAAAAAACCAATAATTTATATAAAAAAAAAAAAATAATTATAAATTAACCTAACCATAACGGATTACTCAGGAATTCATACAAATTGAAAACTGTGCAAAAAAAAAGAAAATTCCGAAAATTTTAATTGGGTGGGGGACCTCACCGTGTGAGTTTGGCGGAATGCACGTTCGATTTTTGAGTCATAATAATTATCAAAATAATCTTCAAAATATATTGTCTCTCGCGCAAAGTTTTTATTGGTGTGTAGTTCTCTTCACAGATATCGCCAAAGAGCTGGTGGTGGTTCTCAACCGGGGTGTCTCGACCTTATAAATTTAACGGAAATGTTTAATAACACAATATCGATACATCCAACGAAAAAGGTAGTAACTCCATTTCGTCAATTGTTCAGGAGGAGCGAAATAAAAGTCAAAGTTAATTTCTTATTCTATTTTTTTTTTATTTTTAAAATTATTTTGTTATCTCTTTGTGGGATTGATGGAAACACAATCAGTTTCGTGGTCGATAAAGAAAAAAATCCTTTATCAGAATGCAACGCGTAAAAAAGTCGTAATTCAATAACGAAAAATATTCAGTTACCACTTTTTTTCGATACGGTCGCATAAATTTTCCACGCGTTTTGTACGAGTAAGTATACGCACAGGGCACAGAATTATAAAGAAGAGTACGCGAGCAGGTGTCTCGCGAATCGTGTAGTACACATTATACGCGTTCAAAAACCACCGTTCTAATACCATTTGTGTTATATAATTTTACAGGAACTGTACTCGCAGTCTATCGACAAAGTAGGCGTCATGTTCGCGAGCATACCGAATTTCACGGAATTTTATTCGGAGGACATAAACAAAGGCATGGAGTGCATCAGGTTGCTGAACGAAATAATCGGTAAGCGTACATTGTTCGCCAGCGACAGTCGCAGAGTGGATGACAACGTTGTTGTCATAGTGTATCGGCATAATATTATTGTTCTCTTGTCCCGACCTTTAGCCGACGACCGCTTTTCAAAATGTAATCCGTAATCCTCCTGCGGTCACTAATAACATCACGCGCGTATTTACTCCGAAAATTTAATACTTAATATAGAAAATGGTGGATCGCCGCGCGAGTTTTATTGTCCCACTCGAGTACGTTCAATTCAATTAAAACTGTCCCCGCGAAATACGTGTTCGGTATATTGTATTGTTATCGTAGACAGATCGTTTAATTAAGGTTTTATTCAGGAAGGTTAGGTTAAAATTACACTTTTTAAAACCGGTTGGCTGGTAATTTAAAAAACAGAAAAACGATTATATTTAAAATGGCAAAAAAAAAAATCTATATTATTTATTTTCTTGAGTGTCTCGAGTACAAGAAATATTTTCTTCTTTTTTTAACGGCATAGTATTTGACATAATACATCTGGATCAATGTGTTTTTGTACCTTACTTGAATTAATTATATTGATATTGTATATTGTTATGTACACAAATGATCTATTTACAGACAAAGAGCAATCTATGAAATAGAGTACGTTTTAAAACCGTTTTGTACCAATGAAAAAAAAAAAAGAGATTATAGTTATTTTAAAATTGGAGACCTATTTTGGATATTTTTAATTTTTAAAAAGCTGTTACTAGTTACCCTTACCAAAAAACAAATTATAGTAACCGATTATATTTTAAAGAGGTTTTACATTTTTCCGGTAATCATCTATTAATGATAAGTTATAATTCTATTTTATTTTAATATCGCAGTACAATTAACTAATTAATATCCAACTTGTACCTTTTTCTAATTTTCTTTCTTACATTATATTTACTATAATATGATAAATTACTTATTTTTTACAACATTTAACAGTTTGAAATGTTTGTGAGTGAAATATTTTTAAATCAAATAAATATAAAAATTGTATAAAATTTTCCTTTTGGAATAAACATTAAACATCACAATTTTTAAAACAAATTGTAAGGGTGAAAAATCATTTTCAGTATTGAAACTTGTAAGACATTGACAAACATTAACTCTAAATAATATATTATCGTTATCATTGATTTCCATTAAACACGATTTATTATAATTATTATTGACGTAAAACTAAAACATTAATTCAAGACAATAATAGGACTTAGGAGTATAAAATCAAATACAAATAAAATTAAAAACAATACAAAAATAAAATGTTTTGTTTTTTTAACTGGTATATTTGCTATTGTTCTGATTTTCTATTGTGATCGTTCAACAATAAAATTTTATAAAATTATTTTCACACCAATACTTTTATCCAATTGTTTTACACTTATTTTCTCGTTCATATATTTTTAGAGCTTTTTATATTTTATATTTTTCTTACACATTTAATGCGCCTATCTAAAATGGCACTAAATCATACATGTTTTATACTTGTTTTTAATTAACATTACAGTGTAGACATATATCATAGAGCTTAGTAGAGTAGGTACTGCATATACTGATGGATAAATAAAATTAAGATTTATTTTATTTGGTAAAATATAATTTTTAAATAATTAATAATAATAATAATACATATTGGCTCATTAACCGTTTTTATAATACTGGAAAGAGTGGAATGCAACACAAATTACATCATCTTATTATTGACAATAACTTTATAAAAATGATATTTGATAATAATTTCAGTCTATACATTCCTATGAGGGTACATGCTATTTTATTGGATCCAGTTGTGGTTTTAAGTACTTATATAATTTACATTATAATGGTTGTCGGTAGCGTTAAGTTTTTATTAGTATTTTCCGTATTAATACCGAAAAAGAAGATGTTCTACATAGGTAATGGGATTTTAAATGTTTGTCACACTCATGACTATTACTTTAAAAAAATTTCCTTACCTAACCGAACCTATTTTCTATAATTTTGTTTATTATTATTAATATTTAGCCGACTTCGATGAACTATTATCGGAAACAAAATTCGGTTCGATTGAAAAAATCAAAACCGTCGGCGCGAGTTATATGGCAGCTTCCGGATTAAACCCAAGTGTTAAGGTAAGACCGTATTTTAATATCATTATACAAACATCACGTTTTCCAATTTAATATTTTTTTTTTTTTTTTTTACGAACAAATCGAATATAATATTTTTATCTGGCAAACGAATTTTGTTATGCTCTAAAAATATGGGATTTCGAGCTTTCATTTAAACGTCATTTTTAAATTGACTTAAAACAAAAATAATAACATATAATAAATAAACAATCAACGATTAAAATATAAAATAATTTATCATTTTCATTTTATTGTACACAATATTAAGAGAGTTAAGTTGTTTAAAACGTGATTGCTTTAGTTTTTATCTTAGAAAATGATTTAAATATAATTTGTATTTATTATTTGATAATGCATTTTATTAAATTTAATTATCGTATTTTCAAAGTACATATCTTGTCCATTATAGTAGACGAAACTTATTTTATTTTTTTTAAATGTATGTATTATTTATTTGGGTGAGAACTAAAGGGTTTCAATAAACATGTTTTATATAAATTAAAAAATAATATAATTATTAATTATCAAGAACGAAAATATCAATAAAATATTATAGAACAGAGTTATTTACCAAATATAAACATTTAATTTTAATAAAATACTGATTATAAAACTATATTTTATTTAACAATCAATTAGGACGAAGATGACGAATATGGCCACGTTTGCGCTCTTGTCGACTTCGCGTTGGCTATGAAACAGTGTTTACAAGATGTGAACGTTCATTCGTTTAATAATTTCCAACTCAGAGTCGGTAAGTCATTAGTAAAAAAGAAATATATAAAAATATATATACAATTATTGAACGAAATAGTATATTATTTATGAGTAGAAAATACAGATGAATAATGAATATCTCGAAAATTAATTATTAGGCAAATATTAAGTAAACATTAAATGCTGTTTTTTTGTGCATTTTGATTAGGCTTAATTAAAATAATTGCCCTTAAGACGGAGCAGTGTTCTTAATAGAGTTATAATAAAACCGATATGTTTTTAAAATTTATTTAAATTACTAACTTCTTCTTTTTTTTCCCTTGGTTTCATCCATTCAAGACCATACCTTTTAATAAACATACTATCATCTATCTCTATTTTCTGCTAACTCCCGACAATGAATTTCTGGCCCCACTGTTTTAGCATCCTTTTTAATGAAATCCTTCTATTTTAAACGCGGTCTTTCAAGAGGTCACCTTCTTACTGAGTTTTCTTCTATTACTTTTCTTATCAGGGAATCATGTTTCCTCCGGGCATGACCTGTCCAAACCAGACGTGTTTTTTTTATCTCTTTTTAGTATATTTGGTGGTTGAAAATTACTAACTACCCATACTATTATTTTATTATCATGTAAATAATTATTTTCGTGTTAAAATTAAACGTGATGTGATATTTTAAGATATTATACTGGTATAGTACCTCGAGCCCACAAATTGAATACAGATACTTAATTTACACTTATATCTTATAATAATCTGTAGCTGTATATGAGTCATAGATAATTGATGGTACAGCGTGAACATGTTTGAGGTCATATTTGTTGACATCTTCTCTTGCAAAAAAGATACATTTCCGTAGGAAATAGCTATTTATGCACGACCTATCCATTTCTTTATATTCTATAATTTAAGTAGTACGTTACACAATTCGAGTGTTCGTTGATCGGTCTAATCGGATGACGGTATCGTTAATAGTAATAACTGAAGCGGCCATGGGTATATCGGTATCAATTGAACATTTTTAAATTTAAAGGCATAAGCTGCGGTGCTCTGGTAGGAGGTGTCATCGGAGCTCGAAAACCTGTGTACGACATATGGGGAAATACTGTGAACGAAGCTTCCAGGATGGACTCGACGGGAACTATGGGTCGGATACAAGTGCCTGAGGGCACGGCCAAAGTATGAATAAAACAATATTAATAATACGTTACGAATGGATTTCCTTTTTATTAAAGTCACCTGTCTTATCATCGAGAGCAAGTACAAATATTTCATTCGGTTGAAGTTTACGTCATAACAGTTGAGCGCGAAAATATAATAGTGATTCGTACTTGTACCATATATTTTTTATTTAACGAATTGTACTCTACAAATTAAATGAAATACGCGCCCGTATTAAATTATTTAAACCGCATATTTATAAAAAAAAATTTTTATATCGTCACGTTATTCAAATAACAACAAAACTAAAAAATAAATCGTTTTAATTATATAATCTTTAATACGATAAAATTTATAATAATATATACATGTTTTCAACGGAAGGTGAAATAGTAGGTACTCGTACACACAAAAAAATAAAATCATATCATTTTCTATATACTTCAACAAATACTTATGAAAATTATTTTAAACGTGTGCTTTATCAAAACAAATTTGAAGTAGCTGTATATTTTCAATAAAATGATTTTAATCAATGAATTAATTGTTTTTATTTGCATAACGTAAATAAATCGAGTTCTGCAGTATGCATCTCTATAATAAAATATTTTTTAGGTGAAATGAACGTGAAGAAACAGATTTATATAATAGGTTATGATTTTTTATTTGATCAAAAATTATTTAAAATAAATTATACTTTTATAAAAAGATTAAAACATACATCTTATAATAAACATATAAATTGTTCAGTTATTTAATATTATAAAGTATTGATTCATAATATATTCATGAGAATTATTTTTCAAAGAAAATAGATATAAAGAATAAAGATGTAATTTCAAAATAATATCTATAAATAATTTGATTAAGTTAACAACTAAAATCTAAAAGCGTGTTTTTTTAGTTACGAAATATGTTTTTATTTTTGTGTTGTGCAACTTTCAACTTGATATAAAAAAGTATTAAAACATTATACTGTTACAACGTGATAAAACACCTACCCGTTTCTGGAATTATGTACCTATATTTTATTCGAAAACGTGACAATTGATCGAGAAACTACTTTTAATAATTTTTCAATATTTCTTTTTTAAATGATCCTAAAATATAATTTTAAGATATCACGAGAAAAATCTCGAAAACGACGCACCTGTTTTCAGATCCTGATGGACCGTGGTTACGAGACGGAATTTCGGGGCTCGATCGCGGTCAAGGGGAAAGGTGAGATGAAAACGCATTTCGTCGTGGGCAAAAAAGGAGCCGTGGTCAACAACCTTAACCGGCAGGCCAGTCAGATCAGCAGCTTAGCGACCGTCGTCTACGGGATGGTCCAAGCCAGACGCCGGCAAAACACAGTAAAAATAAGACATTTCCATAGTGAGTGTGCTTCTACTAACAACACTAATAGCTATTATCGCGGTAAGAAGGTCGTTTAAATCGTATGTGCAATTAAATGCATTACATAAAAACGAAAAAATATTTTTATTTTCTATTTTGGGTGATGGTAGCCGTGGTTTGCCTGTAAAATAGCAAAATTTAACGTGAGAGTTGTTTACCCCAACGCATAATTAACATTTTATAATGCTATAATGCCATAATAATAATAATAATAATAATATAATTCTATAGATGTTCGAAACTAAATTTTATTCTTCGGTTTTGGGACCTCTTGTTTTCTAATATATTTTATTTTTTTCCGTGTGTGACGCTCGCAGTGAATATTTATAAATTTACTAAAGTTTTATAAGAAAAACAAACGATATTTTCTCATCGCGTATTAATCATTATTTCGGTTTATTAAAATAGTCCGACGTGATGGTTTTTTTAACAAAACTATAAAATTACAAATTTACTGGTCGTTAGAATGTTTAATCGTTTGGAATTATTATTTTGTTTATGATAGATATAAAACCAATACATTTTAGATTTTAAATGCGATGAATGTATTGATTTTACATATATATATATATATATATATATATATATAATCTGAGGTCACTTTTACGGGAAAAAATAATGATCCGATTAACACATGTATAGTATGAATTCAGTTGAAAATTGCATGAACTTGGCACTTTATTATGCTGATTTTTCGAATTTCTTTAAAGTTATTCCTCAGAAGAAGAAAAATTACCAAAAAATAATGGAAAAACGGCAAAATTCACGGAAGTTGTAATTTTAAAAAAATTGATTTTAGATTTCCATGATCATTAATTAATTAAAAACATTTTTTTTAGTATACACATAGATAGTTTACACACGTAGTATTTTTGGAAAATGTTGGAACGTATTATCAGTATAATAAATTGTATTTTATTGAGTTTGCTCAGAATCATATTTTAAAATGCAATATCATTGCATTTAATTATTAATTATAATAAACCACTAATTTCTCCAAGGATCGATGGGACGAAGGAGAAACATCCAAAATCGATATTACTATTTTTTAATAAACGAGTATGCTATAAAAATATTTATTGTATAAATGGTCGTAAAATAAAAATTGTTCCTATTTTAGTTTTCATTTTAAAACAAAATTGCAAGACACAATATTATGTTGGACTATCATAAGATATATATGACTATAAATTTGTATCAAAGTGTATTTTATTAGATTCTAGGAAATGGTAGTTAAAAATATCTTAAAGTTTATTGTTTTTTGTAATAATCTGTAACTTTGAACTATTATTTTGTATTTAAAATTTGTTAAATTATTTTTCTTTTTATATTTTATTTTATATTTTTTATTTTATCAATTTCCGTCATTTAACATTTCATGAAAAATATTATACATTACAATATAATAGCATATAATATATTGAGTAAAACTTACAATAAATGTCAAGGAATAGACAAATTGCTACAAGAGTTTAAGAAATAAATAACAATTATTCAAAAGTTTTTAAATGTATACAGTAAAAACTTTTTTTTATATTTTGTAAACACTACCCAATCTAAATAAACATTAACTTTTTTGGGGTAAAAGTAATATATATATATTAAAAATAAGGTTTTCATTTTCAGTTGGACTTTTATATATTTCAAAGTTTCGAATTCTTAGTTCATTTATTAAAATTTTAAATGTTATTTTAAATATTATATATGAAATTCATGTTTTATATTGCATTCAATTCACAAATAATAAATTCACAAATAGTATTATGGTTATATAATTGAATAGTTAGTTAAATGACATAATGTTTGATTTTTTTTCCAGTATTAAGATAAAGGATCAATTAGAAACGTGATCAAGGAGGGTGATCAAAGTGCTATATCACTCTGGATTTTTTTGCTAAACTGTTACACAATATAAAGTTATTTTCGAATTTCTAATAATTTTAAATAGAATTTTTTTGGTGTTTATATGGATGATGATAACGTAGACAAATAGTTAAATCAATTATATACAGATGTACACGTATACGTTGTATATACGTTTATGTACACTAACTATAACTTATATTATTATAATATGTGTTAAACTTTAAACAATTATTTATTTGTTGTTGTTTGAGGCGAAAAGTGAGTTTTCAATAAGATATTCGGTACCTATCTATAAATAAAAATATTATGAATAAACATATAATATTATGACTTAGAAAACTATAATATAGAAATAGGTTTTGGATGAAAAATAATAATCATCCATTTAATTTCGATTTTTATTCATTTAGTCTAACACTTAAAACGAACCGTAAAAATGTGCGAGGTGATTATTGAAATTAATTTCCTTCCGCCTATAATGTGGAAATGCTGTGCACGCCACTAGAATCGAAACCACTAACCAGGTAATCGTTCGTGGCGATAATAATATCAAACGGAAGAATATATTATTTCCGCATCACTTAGGTATACGTACTCGCGTATTATCGTTATTACAATATAAACATTGTTGTGTAAACATTATTATATCGTGTGAGATTATCTTTGGTGGGAAACGCGATGTGGTTATTATTCGTATTGAATTGACGGTAATATATATCGTAAGTTCGGTTTTGTTCCCAAATTGGATCGCATTAATCTTACTCTGTTGACTAATAACGTAACATTTGCATTAATATACTGAAACATTGCACTAAATTTAGAATTGAATCTGATCCCAAACACAATTTATTATCATCATATTGGTAGTTAATATCGTACCGTTTGTTTGGTTTTTTATATTTTTTTAATACGACGAATATAATTTATCGGACAATCAACTGTTATAGGTTTAATGAAGAATTAATTGTTTTTTAATGTAGTTTTCGAAACTTTTCAAGTATTACTCTCAAATAAAACTGAAAATAGAATTACTATTTCATTAGAATTTGTTATTTATCTTAAACTGATATTATGAATTGTATGTATAAAAACTATATCCAATTAAGAAGACGGATGACATAATAATAATTGAAAAAAGTGGGATGATCAATTTTGGACATACCTCTTTCATCCCTTCGGTCCTCGGAGAAATTAATGGTTTATTATAATAAATATTTGAATGCAATTATATTGATTTTGAAAATACAATTCTGAGCGAAACTCAATACAATAAACTCAATACTGGTAATTCATTCCAAAATTGTAACACGTGTGTAAAATACTTATGAAAATAATCAAAAAAAAAAATACAAATCCCTACGTTCAAAATGGCATTAGTTGCCATGAAAATCTAAAATCAAAATTACAATTTCCGTGAATTTTACCGTTTTGCCGTTTTTCCGTTATTTTTTGGTAGTTTTTCTTATACCAAAGAAAAACTTTTAAGAAATTTGAAAAATGAACTTTATATAGTACAAAGTAGATGTAATTATCAACCAAAAGCATACCTTACTTGTGGCAATCGAACCATTATTTCTTTCCAAAAAAATGTCTTCAGGCATAAAAAAAAACCATTGTAAATCAATACATTCTTCGCTTAGCTCAGAATCGAAAATTATTTAAAAATTACAAAAAAATAATTTACGTACTTCTTTAGATTCTTAATAGATAGCTTGTTATAACGTGTCTTTTGCTACTAAGTTAATATGCGTATGAATTAATTATTAGCATACAACAAATATATTGTATGTATAAAATAATGTTTGTTTGGCTTCTTTGACGTGCAGGATAAACGTATTTCGTGTAACAGGATACGAATATCAGTGTCAACAGGATACACCATTATATTATACACCAACCACTGAATTTTATTCAATTATTTATCAGTTCTACTCGATTGTGTATAGATCATTAAAGTTAATATACTTAAGCCAATGCTTTGATTTTTATTTGCTAGTTTATATTTCTAAATTTAAATCCAATCACTCCACTGAGTAATACAGAGTAGGTTATAACAATATTATGATTGTGAAATATTCGTGATTCTTTTATATATTAAAAGTTATAAATATATTAATACATTAAGTTTATGTTTGTTATTTAACGATACCAATGGTAACTATAATGTAATTATTAATTGGTATAAACGAAAAAACGCAAAAATAGAAATTCGTTTCAGTAATTTTATTAAAATATTTTTATATAATTTCAATTCAAATTTTACAATTATTTTACATCTCTATTTTTCATCATCTAATAGAATCAAAAATACTCTTAATAATACTAAGCATTTTTTATGTCAATAAATAGCAAATAAAATATATTGAAAATTTCTTTATTTGCCAACAATTATGGAGTATTTATTAGTAGATAGATACCCAAAATAATTTTTACATATTTACATACATTTTAAAGTCTGAATTGTATAATATTTAGTTTTGTAACTACGTCGAAAACATCCATTTGGTGTAGAAATCATAATACTATTTTGTTACTAAATTATAAATTACTATAATATATTGGTACGTTTGATATTTAACTATTTATTCAGTTAAAATATTGCAAATATTTTACTAAAATTGAAAACTCGAAGTTACATTTTTAATAATAATCGAAACAGTACAAAAAAGACTCTAATGGATTTTGATTATTCAGTATTATCATAAATTTGCATTTTATGTGTTCATTTTGTTTATTAATTTGTCATAATGTAAAACGTGTTGTTGTTATAATATAGGTGTATAGTAAATATTTGCTTTTGAGAAATCAGAAAATCGGATTATATAAATATTAAAAAACTGAACGTTTACAACATTTTTAAGTGTCTTTTCAACTGCAAATGTTTCGTGAAACTTTTTAAAATTAAATTATAAAACCTTTTTTTAAATATATATATATATATTAAATTTCATGCCTTTTATTCTTTTAATTTTTTTTAAGTTGTTTGACCTTTTGTTATTCCAATTGTAATTAATATGAAAAATAATAAATAAAATAATTATTCTTAACTCGCGCCTCCGCTCCGACCTCTGTCTGGCTACACAATAATACTTTAGGTACCAACACAATTGTTTGCGCATTAACTTTTCATTCTAATTTATATTGTACGAACAAAAATATTCTTGTCAACACATACCTATTATAATATTATTTTACTTGAGAACTCAAGTTTGACTTCTACAAAATATAACATACAAAATGCAATTAAAATGTTTGTGATAATTACGTTAAAACTTTTTGTCTGTCTCGTTAACATGTAAGTTTTAGCCTTTTAGGAGCTTATCGTTTATTTGTTTATTTCGATTGTGACTGTACACGTGACTGTACCACTGTTTGAGATTTCGAAAATCGGGTCATCTGAAAAATTAAAGAACAGAATTCAAACCGAAATTATTGTGCTTGGACAGAAACGACATAGTTCATTTCAATACGTTTTTATGCAGAACAAAACCAATAAATAACAACGAGTACTCGTATCAATTGACACAATCCGTTTGGTCGAATTCTGTTTATCATTTCACCTGCTTTTACGGACGACGTTTCGACAATCACTATCGGTTTATATTCGTTATATATCGTATTGTTATTTGTGTTTATTTTGTGATGTATCGCTACAATAAATCTATGACCGCGGTATCGGTAAGTGGTTATCGCTGAATTCGTTTTATTCGATTCGACTTTATTTCTGAATCGATGACCCGATTTTTCCCTCGACAATCAGCTAGTATTATACGAGAACCGTATTTTCATTAAAAGTCCCGTGTTTACAGGAATGAACATTGCTCGATTGCAGACGACGACGATGAAAAATATAAAATCAACAGCATTATATGAACGGATTTAGGAATCATCCAACCGTTTGCAAAGTGGAAACGCAAATAATTATGGTCGTCAATCTTGACACGAGAATAGTTAATTTAAAAAATGATACTATTATTTTCACACTGTGTTGAATATTGTCACGGGTCTTTGAATAGGATTTTAATACATTTTTTTTTTTTTTTCAATATTGTAATTTTATTTAGTTAATTATTTTTTATAAATCTGGTCTGAAACAACCGTATTTCTATCGTTCGTTTTTTAATCGTTGATTAACCGAGTGATACTACATTTATTTTTTAACTTAAATTTGAACACTTACTTTAATAGACGAGCGATTCATAATGTAACCTACTCATCGAGTAATATAATATAAAAATATGAATAATGACATAATATATTATTATTATAGTTTTCTGATTTTCATAGATAATAATAATACGAGTAAACGGATGTCTTGTCTATAATCGATATCGTTTTATTTTCGGATTATAGCTTTCTGTGGTTATATCCGAATATTAATTGAATTTAACACAGCCTAATGGCTTGGAAAATACAATATTTTAACGACGAAAGTTGAATTTATAGCGACCCCATACAAGTTAAATTATATAATTTGTCCTATCAACTCATTTATATGATTTTCTTTTAAATAATTACAACATTGATCATTCTATAGATAAAAATTTTGCTATTATAAAACATTATGTTTGTGATATCTGGTCATACGGTAAATCCATAATTTGTCGGAAAACTGATTATTTTTGTAATGTTCAAAAAGTAATCAGAAACACACCGGACGATATTTATGATAATAAACGTACGAAAATCAATTTCATGTTAATATATTGCGGTCGGTGAAACTAACAACTTTAGGAATGTTATGTACGGTTTTATGAACCACGTTTGTGGTATTTATGCCGGTAGTATAATTTGGAAAATTTCAATTTCCATGTAATATCCGTCAAAATCAATTTTCAATGAACTTTTAACGATAGTGTGGAGTCCATGATAAAATAGATACAAGGCTTAGAAATCCTATGGCTTTGTTTAACGAAAACTTTGATGTATAAAAACTTGGTTCCGGTTTAATCATTTATCGATAGTATATAATTAATAATTATATCAACGCAGCTTTTTGTTATCATACCGATTCACATGTTTTTGTACTATTATCAATACAAAACAATTTTGTATTTTTTTTTTATTATTCCTTTCTGCTATAATAATTTATAATAAAGATAACAAAAACATTGACAGACGACATACGAACAATGTTCAATTTAATTAACGCTACCACTAGGGTAGTTAACCCGTCGTTTTGCAGGTGAAAAAAGTAACGTCATTAGGTAAGTAAGGTCTGAGAGACCCATATTATTATCGATTTTGCACTTTTTTGTTGGAAAAAAACTTATTTTCTTAACATGTACTATAACGATTACTAAAGCAATAAAATTGTTTTACTGGTTTTAAATCGAAATTCTTAAACTTTTCTTAAAAATACATTATGAAAAAACCCACATTTTTTATTTCTATTTTATAATATTAAAAATATAATTTTTTTAAATTTTTTATATTTAAGTATTGTATATGTAGGTATAATTGATTATATAATATTAAAATATTGTCTATTACATAATCAATGGTAGGTATAAAAAATCATTAATTTAGAAATTATGATCTTCTGAAAAATTACTCTTCATAGACCCAGCCATATAAATCAAACTAATTGAACCTACACCCTGATATGGGTACGTGGAATGTCTTACTATTTCTTTTTTGTTACGTCAAAAGTTAAATATGGCTCCAAAAACTTATAACGTTTTCATGTCTTCTAAACAACTAATGATAATGAAAACATATAACTTAATATGATAGCAACTGGTTGATACGTTTGTCGACTACAGTTATTGAAATACCTATATCAACAGTTACATTATAACCAATGTAACAAATTGTGACAGTTCTTCTCTACCTACAGAATAGTTAAACTCTGAGAAATACAAAGTTGTCGGATAATATTGTGTTTTGGTAGAATTTTTCTTTTGTGGTAAATTTTCAAATCCCATTAGAATTATGTACCTATAATAAATCGACGAGAATATTCGTATTTAAGCTTGAATAGACATAAGGACGATAAAAACAATTTCCATTCAACACTTTTAAAATTTAACCTCATCTACAATGAAAAACTTTTTCGTAAAGGAAAGAAATATAATTTTTCTTAAACGTATGAATATGAAGAGAATGGTTTTCCAAACATTATGACCCAATCGACTGTTATTGTGTAGCGAGCGTTTTCAGGATCACAACAAGTGTAAAAATATATTAAATTTCGAAAGCGCAAATCAAATTGAAGGTAAAAACTATTTTTAATAGGAATTTCTATGTAGTTTGATTAATAATTTTTAAATTATTATTTATCGAGTACAGATATACTTATTAATAAAAAAAAAAAAAATCACACTTCTTTTTATACAAGATTTTGGTATTTTTTCGTTTCCAAACGAATGAATGATGAAAAATATAAAAAATATGGTGAATTGATAACGCATCACGCGCGAACCTAAAATGATTCTACCGTAAAACACTAACCACTTACTGACCACACACTAATGACGCGAATTCGCATGTTTCAGATGTTGCAGGTAACAGCAACCTGACGCGCACCAAGTCGCAGTACCACCGCACGCATCCCGGACGTTTGGTGAACTTTAGCAGTTTCCGCGTGGCCAGCCGACACCAACAACAACAACAACAACAAATACAATTACAACAACAACAACAACAACAGCAGCAGCAGCAGTCGCACGGTGGTAACGGTGCGGTGGCCAGAGCCGTAGTGGTGGGCGGCAGCCGTCTAATGTCTGCGTCCGCTTTCGGCAACACGCTGCAACAGCATCGCCAGCAACAGCGACGGTTGCAGGAAGTGATCGACGGGACATCGAAGGAAAAACGCAACTACGACGACGCGGCGACAGATCCCGCCGTCGAGCCTCTGGTCCCTTCGGCGTCGCGTAAGACCCGCGGTACGACCCTTAGACACTGCAAATCCGTGTCGCCCGTGGCCGAGACACCGTCGGGGCGGCGCAGTCCACCGCGGTCGGTGTCCATGAACCTGCAAACGCGCAATTCGCAGATTACGGCCGCCGACCCGTGTCAACCGAGGTGATGTCAGCTGCTAAGCCACGATGACGTACGGGCGGAACAAGAGAGTTACGGTGATACTTGTTGCCGCCACCGCCGCCGCCGCCACCATACTCACGTTTACGCAGAACAATGTCCACGTTGAGAATTAAATTCATCAAATATAACATTCACTATTAATCATCAATCGTCTTAAAAACAAACAAAAAATTCCTTTCTATTTGTACCTTGGACACAAATCTTTGTACGCTTATCACTCTAATCACTCTCGAGATAAGATGCCTCATTATGATAAACATTTTAACTATTTATAGCAAGATTGATCCGTGAAGAAATGGAATGTTACTCTATTGAAAGTCAGAGAGAAAGAGGGAATGCCAATATTCAGAAAAAACGCTACGAGTCGGGGAGAACAGCGTTTTTTATTGCTCTATTTTTCTCTAATTTTCTCTTGAAAATAATTTTCTTTACATATAATTAAAATAACGACGACGTGACGATGAAACGCGCATTGTCCGTTCGTTTGAAACGTCAATCGGGTCTTATCGGACGGAATTCGATAGTGATAAGAGTATAAGAATCAAATTCGTATCGGCCAAAAACTATTTTTATAACATAAATACAAATTGTCGATCGAATCGTATCCTTCTCCGATCTTCCTTTTATCCGGTAAATATTACAGCAGTGGATTGTTAGCCACTCGATAAAAAATCACTAGTTAATACTTCATCTTTCACTAGAGCAATAATTTGTCATAGGAGGTATATATTCACTTGAGAGATAATATCGGAGAGAGGGGAGAATTGCAGTGGCGGATTTAAGGTGCGCTACAGGGCCATAGTCCTCCCAATAATCTTATACTTAAGCTAATAAATTACTATATTTTTAGAAAAATATAAGGTTTTTATTATTATTATGTATTTAATATTATTTTGAAAACCTTTGGGTCCCCCCAAAAAAAAATCTTAGATTCGCCACTGGAGAATTACACTGATGATAACTAACCTCCTCTGCAATACAAATTTTCTTCACCTTATTTTACTGGGTATAAAAAAATGTTTAAAAATGTTTTGTACTAAATGTTTAAATATTACATCTATAATAAATTAGAGTGCTAAGATTTTCATAAGTAAAATACGGGGCAAAATTCACTTATATTTTCGACTACAAAGGAGCGTATTTAGAATTGCTATGCATCCTAGGATCGCGAAAATTAGTGCTCAGCCTTTCGTTTTTGCTTATCATTATTAAGATAAACTCATATTTATCATATAATGAAATTTATTGAATTATTGTAATCAGTAAAACATCATTAAATATATGAATAGAACAACGATATGGAATTCAGATATTCATTTTCTTATTTTCTTGAAGACAATTACGGGTAATTTTCACTTTTTTTTAGAACCCTTATCGGGACACCGGAAGACTTGGTTGAAATACAGAACGCCTAAGTACCATATAATAAATGTATCAAACTTGTACATAAACGTACTGAATTTTACAATTTAATTCATTTTGTTCTTGTGCATTTATAGCTTATTAATTTAGTATAAAATTACTACAACGATTTTTATTTAGGTAAATTATCTATTTTTTATTTTTTTACTTTAGTATTCTTTTTTTTTTTTTTAAGTATTTATTTTGATTATACTATAAGTTATAAAATATAATAATTTCTATTAAATTATTATATTTATAAAAAATAATAACATGATTTAATATATAGTTCAATTTTAAATGAAAACGTTATTATAATAATATCATTCGATCATCTTTATATGTTCGTGGCAACCGTGCAAATGCAGTTAGTAATATTTATTATCTAATTAATTTGTTATTTTTTTAGTAAATAAATTTCTTTAATTCATAATCTTGATTAATTGTTTAATTACCAAGCAAACAATATTCATTAAATTGGCCATCTCGAAATCTTAAACATGTTTCTCTAAAACAAAATATATTGTACTTTTTTTGTCCAAAAATTATGCGTAATAATAATCCGAATTAAAAAATAACATCTCTAGGGACATTCAGTATTATTCTAATAAATATTATGTTAGAACATAAATGGACACGTTTATCGCAACACAATATCGTATCCCAAAATATTTTTTCCGTCGATTTTGTATTTTCCAACAATATTATTATATTGTCCGCCGTCACCATTTACACGATCGTTGTATTTCATTCTGCACGTGGACAGTTGCACAATATTATTATTTACGAACGTTTTCATCGTTTTAACATAATATAATATTATATTTTTTACATTTTTCGATTTCAATTAACGCCGCTAAAGTAGATACCTGTATAATAGTATGAAATAATATTATTTAGAAAAAAGTAAAAGCAAAATACAATTTTATACCCCAGAGGTAAAATAATCCAAGTACACGTTTTATAAAAATAATTCGGTTATGATACTTTCTCGTTTACAATTATATTGTATTTTTCTTCTTTATGGTTACATAAGGCATACCTTGTAGTTATATTTTAGCAGTTCTAAACAAACAACCGAATGATCCAATTTCACAGTCATCATATTGTCATATTGATTATTAATCCAAGTTCATTGAGACACTTAACACTGACTATTATTTTAACTATATTATAGATCATCAAAATTATAAAGTCCCAACTTTTTAGTACCTATTATTCAAATCTCGTTTTACCGATTTAATACCATTATAAAATCTAAACCAATTTGGCTTCAATTTTTTCCAATATAAAACTAATTGACACGATAGGTAGGTTGCTATTAATTTCAATTGTAAAAAATTATTATTAAAAATTATTAAAGTTAACATGTACAGATCAAAATAAATTTTGATAATTTGTTATGCTAAAATGTTTAAATAATAAGACTTGAATCGATAATTTTGTTGGGTACAGAATATTTATATAGCTTTTTTTTCGAAAGACTTTGAATTTTTGTTCGTGCCAATCTTGTAATTTTAAGTTTATAATATTTATGTTTATGAACAATTTAGACTTGTTACCGAACGACCATGGTTGTTGTTCACCTTATTATTTTAAAAAAAATAATATTGATATATTGATAAAATAATGAAATATTTATGGTGGTTTTTCGAAATATTGTGCCTAAATATCGTAAAATCGTATAACAAATATACTCGTATTAATATCTAGCGTTTCTTGCAGAAAAATAATAATTAAGTTAACGCCATATCTTCTACGAAATTTGAAATTAACATAATAATATAACTAGTCTAGTAGTTAGAATCTATTTATGCGGTAAACTTTCAAAAACTATACAAAATCTCAATTATGATCTAATGATTTAGTTATTTTCTACGATAATACTATTATTGTGTATTATATATATATATAAATGTGTATTTTTAAAAACTTTTCAGTGGAAACAAACAACCATTTTATCAACATTTTAACGATTATTTCAAAATAATTATTTAAAATTAACATTATACAATAAAATATATGTAATTTTTAACATAAAGTTATGTGTAAATGTATGATAAATTATTAATCATAAATCTGTTTTACTAACATATGTAAATTGTATTCCATTTAAGAAAATATGTCTATTAAGTCCAAGTAAAATATTACTAAATATAATTTAATATGTTTTGTCCGTATCATCGTTGCCTTCGATCACTGCTGCTGTATTTCGTACTATTATATTATTATAATTAATATTATTAAACTATATAACCACAGATTAAATATAATTCAATGTAAAATTATTTATGTCTGTGCGTATTGTTTGTAACATTATTGTTTATAAAAAATATATTGTAATATTCGAATATTTTTTACCATGCGTTATGGATTATTTACACTTTCGATTTATATTTGTCTGTATAATAATCTAATTCTTATTGTAAAATAAATATTATTGAAATTGTTTGAAATACTTTGTTTAATCGTTTGTCTTCAGATATGTCGTAGACATTATTTTTATATCCAATATTATATGCTTTTCTTAATATTGCCGCCTGCCGGTAGCTAAGTTCAGTATATCTATAATATTTTATGGTTAACAGAGGTTATCATTTTTTGGTAAAAATTGGTTATCGTTAAGGTGATCTATACTTTAATGTCAAATATTTTTATTTCATGATAAAAAATTTACAATGAGAGTTTAATAAATGAACCTTTTATACAAATACAGTATGATTTTGTTTAAAACTTTTGAAAAAAAAAATGTTTTTTTTAGATAAACACAATCTCAAAATCACAGTTATTTTAAAAAAAATGATATATTCATTTTTTTAAAAGATAACATTTTATATAATGAAACAATAAATAAAAATTTAATTTAATTAAAAATGTTATAATATAGGCTGAATAATTATTAATTATCATAATCTACGAACGTCAAAAACCTTCCAGTTAAAATTGCAATATAACATGAATATTAATGTTTCATAAATCATAATAATGATAATGATATTTTTAACTAATAATAATCGAAGGCTTATTATATTAAACATATCAACTTACTTGAATAAAGTTATTTTAACAAACATTTTAGTTGCAATAAAAAAATTGTAATTAGTTACTGAAATTTTAATATTTAAAAAAAAAACTTCCTGGTGATAAAAACGATTATCGTATCAGAATATATATCGCAAATTTCGAATTATAAGTTTATACCAGTACTCGCCGTCGATGTTAGCGCCCCTCATTTGATTTAAAATTTAAATTCCCCTAGTCTCAAGCAGGGGAAATCGCCCCCCCCCTTATTGATCCTTGCTGTTTTAAAATTTCAAACTTGTCCGACGTTTACGCGCGAAACTAAAATTGTATATACTCTTTAATTTCGTTCATTTTATTTTATAAATAACATTCAAGTCCTATAAATTATTTAATTATATTATAAAATTGTAAATATCAATAATATAACTTTTTAATATATTTATTTTCAATTTCAAATAAAATTATTTTTATATTTGAATGTTTGATACTAATGTATATTTATAAATGTTATAATTATATTGTAATTGATATGAAAATATATAAAAAAATTACCTCCCACCTCTCATTGTAAACGATAAAACCCACTCATAGTCCCAGAACAGATTAATCTAAACGTTAATCCATCACTGAATATATTATTATAAGTATATTTGTTTATTTCATTTATTAATTTAAACTAAATTAAAAATTAGTTTCTAATCGTTACGTTCAATTTAAGTAACTATGTATTATAAATATATTACATATGGCCGTCTATTATAATAATATGTTTAGACACTATGGTGACGAAAAATTTTCGTCTTTAATATAATATGAAATATATTTTTTTAGTCATACCATTATTGATAATCGTATTGAACACATCTCAATTTTTGAACGTTAAAGTTTAGAGTATATATTTCTATTATTTATTTACTATTTTTATTTATTCCGTTTAATTCGTGTGTAAAGGTTTGGGGTATAGTTATAAAAGTAAGTAAATTATTTGTTGAATTATATTTATATGTAATATTTTATAATATTTAGTAACATAACAATTTATACTTTATGTGGCATATTAAACAGGTATATCACTGTATATGACTGTAGATGTCTACAAACATGTATAAATTGTGATATGTCTTTTAATAAACTAGAATTTTATTTAACTTACTAGGTATTATTTTATATATAATATATTAGTGTAATAATAATACTTAATGTAATACTCTATACTCTATTCTACAAGTGAAAGATAATATTTTAGGAATGTCTATTAAAATAACGTAGGGTGGTGGTTATGTTAGGTTATTTAATATGCAATATAATACCTACATAGAAATATAGCATTCACCCATAATTTTTTTTAAATAAAATAAAATTGCAACACTAAAAGCCAAAAAAAATATAAAGTTATTGTTACAGAATAATTGCAGAGTAAAATCTTGAATTATAACTTTATACTGGCACTTGACGTTAATGTTAGCGCTCCATCATATGATTTAAAATTAATGCTCCCCTAGTCCCAACAGGGGCGGGTTTAAGGTGAGCGATACGGGTAATCATCTCTCCACCTTAGGCGTTGACTGTTTTAAAATTTCAAACTTATATTAGCTTAAGTAGTTGTAATTGTAAACTACATATTTTCATACATTTTATTTGTTAAACAACATTTATAGACCTATAAATGATTAAATTACATTAATAATGATAATGCCTATGTCCAGTAATAATAATAATTTTATTTAACAATTATTACCAATTGAAATTTTTGTTGTAGATATAAAAATATTTAATTCGTCCCTCCCCTGCCCAGTAGCGTATACCTGGTGGCGTATTAAGGGGTTACAATCCCCCCCCCCCAACCGAAATGTTTTCCGTCATTTAATTTGGATTCGAAGTCCAGCATACGGTCATGCAACGAAGCCTGCAGTGACGTAAAATTACAATGTGTAAATATTCTACAAAATTTCCCTTCATTAGAAAATTATTATAAGCACAATCACTCCCGAAAAAAATTTTGTGTGTGGCGCTACCTTTGACAAGCGATAAAACCCGCCCCTCGTCATAGGTCAGCTTGGTCTATACCTTAATCCGACACTGTATGTCTGTATATAATTATATTTGTTTATTTGATATATTATAATTATAAATATTAGTTTCTTATCGTTATGCTCTGTTTAGGTAACTATGCATTACATATGACCTTTTATAATAATATATTTAGGTGCTATGGTGACGAAATATCGTCTTTAATATTTAAGATCAATTTTTTTAGTCATACCATTATTGACAGTCGTATCGAACACACCTTATTTTTCAACGTTAAGTTTTTAGTTTATATTTTCATGTAACAATATCTAATACTAATTTACTATTGTTATTTATTCGGTTTAATACGTGTACAAAGTTTTGAATATAGTTATAATGTAAGTAAATTATTTGTTGAATTATATTTATATGTAATATTTTAATATATTTAGTAACGTAACAAATTCCCAGGCAAGGGAAATCGTCCCTCCCCCTCATGGTCTTTGCCTGTTTTAAAATTTCAAACTTATACAGCATGTGTAATTAGTTGAAATTGTATACGCCTTATTTTCGTACATTTTATTTAATGAATAACATTTAAGTCCTATAAATAATTTGATTATATTGTAATGTTGTAACTTTCAATACCTATAACTTTGCAATATATTTATTTTCATTTTAAATTAAAATTATTTTTATATTTGAATATTTGATACTTATGTCTAGTTATAATTATATTTAACAATTATTACCAATCGAAATAGATGTAAAATATTATATCTATTTTATTGTAATATATATATAAAATATATAAATCACCTCCCACCTCTCTTTGTAAGCGATAAAACCCGTGCATAGTCCCTGCTTAACCTATACGTTATTCCACCACAACATATATTATTGTAAGTATATTAGATTATGAGCAGAGTGAGGAATGTATTGTTTCTACAAAGATGTTTTTTTTTTATGTATGAAAAAATTTTTCGGATAGAAATCACAGTGTGGTATTCTTTCGGTAACAAATCGTGACGTCTTAGAACTTTATAAAGCTCATTTTTGAATTTCCAAAAAGTTTTTCCTTGAAAAGTGAAAAATCGGCAATTTTTATAGGCTTTTTATTATTTTTTTTTTCTCTGATGTATGAAAACCATTTTTCGGGTAGAAATAATGGTCCGATTACAACAAATAAGGTACCCTTTCTATACCGAATTTCAACTCATTGGTACTTTATTTAGCTTATTTTTTTAATTTCCCAAATGTTTTTCCTTGATAAAGGAATGATAACCCCTTAAATATTGATCGTAGGGATTTGACATTTATTTTACATATTTACATTCGTAATAAATTCTGAAATGGATTATCAGTATAATATATATCAATATATTGAGATACACTCAGAATCGTATTTTTTAATGCAATACCATTGCATTCAAATCTTAATAATTATAATAAACCACTAATTTTTCCGAGAACCGAAGGGCGAATGAACTCTACAATCGGCCTTCCCACTTTTTTGTTTATTTCATTTATAATTAATTTAAACTATATTTAATATAAGTTTCTTATCGTTATGCTCTTTTTATGTAACTAGGCATTATATATATATATGACATATGATCTTATATTATAACAATAAGTTTAGGCGCTATGGTGACGAAAAATTTTCGTCTTTAATATAATATGAAATCTATTTTTTTAGTCATAACTTTGTTGACAATTGTACCGTGCACACCTCATTTTTCAACGTTTAAGTTTTAAGTTTATATTTTCATAGAATAATATCTAATACTAATTTACTATTTGTTATTTATTCGGTTTAATACGTGTGCAAAGTTTTGAGTATAGTTATAATGTGAGTAAATTATTTGTTGAATTATATTTAAATGTAATATTTTATAATGAAAACTGTAACATAACAATTTATAATTGATGGGGCATATTAAACAGGTACATGACTGTAGATGTCTACAATCGTGTATTAATTGTGATATGTTTTATAATTAAACTAGTATTTTATTTAACTTACTAGATATTACTTTATATATAATATGTAAGTGTAAAAATACTTAATAAAGTATCTGTACTTGTGAAAGGTAATATTTAGGGCATCTCTATTATAATAACGAATGGTGGTGTTTATACTGATTGTCGATTGATCAGCTACGAGATGCAGAATAATTAACATTTTTGGTCACGATATGTTACCGTTTTCTGGTGGAATAGAATATTGATTAATTCATTAGAAAATATAAAATTATATGTTTAAATTATTATTTTTTTGGCTAAATCTACCAAGTTAAATAATTATATTTATATTTTAGTTGTTGTTTTGTAAACATGAATTCAATTCGTTGTGCAATCTGCGTCCGACCAATGGTTGAGTTGGAGTTAAAACATAAATTCACAAATTGTATATTAGCTGATACTAATATGAGAGAAATAGTTGTCAATGGAAAGAATAATTTAAAATTCAATTTTAATTATATTTTCACATCTAAACATACGCAAAGAGACATATATAATGTAGCCGTTAATAATTTAGTTGAGCAATTGTTTGTCGGTAAGAAACAAAAATTATTAAATGTATATTTTAATATTATAATATAACTTTTCTTCAATAATATATCCATTAAGAAATAGTCCTTGTATGACCTAGAATTTAGTGGAAAATTTGAGGTGAGATAAAAAAGATCTCTCCTTGAATTTGTTTAAATTTCTTAATTATTAGATTTTATGTAACCCACATTTAAAAATATTATGTTATTTAGAAATAAATAATCCTTAATCTAGGTTCAATAATTTTACTCTATTTAAATGAGCTTTGAATAAAATAATAATGTTTAAATGTATTATTTATTAATCAATGATAAATTTAATTTTAGGATATAACGTAAGCATATTAACATATGGACAGACAGGCTCTGGAAAAACTTACTGTATGGGTACAAATTTTAAGAACATTAAAGAACAAAATGGTATCATACAACAATCTATAAAAAATATTTTTGACAAAGTAAATAGAGAGACGGAAGGAAACAAGTATTCAATAAAAACATCGTTTATTGAAGTATTACAATTTGTTTATTATTTATTATTTAATAAATATCATTAAGTTAAGTTAAATTGTTAATAATATTTGTTGAAAATATTTATTAGCCTTGGCAATTAATAATTATCAACTAAAATTGTGTAATTAGATGTTAATAAAACTTATCAAAAGAAAAACTTTTGAAGCTTATATTTATAGATGCTAAGTGCTAGATAGTATAAAATTTATTTAAAAAAAAAAAAATATATATATATATATACACACATTAATACCTTTATATAGCTATATATTTTCACTCTTTAATTTTATTTATGAATTTACAGCTTTATCAGGAACATGTATATGACCTTTTAACGCCTAATAAAAGAAATCTCAATATCAAAGAAAAAGGTGCTGGAATTTGTATTCCAAATATAACTGAAATAAGTGTAAAAAATGTGGACGCAACGCTTCAGTGCTTAAAAAAGGTGTTTATTTTTTATAGCTCAACATTAATAAGTTTATTGTCATTAAATGTTATTTTATTCAGGGTTGTAGGGTTAGAGCAACGGGATCCACATCCATGAATGTGCAATCTTCCCGCAGCCATTGTATTTTTACATTAACTATTGATCAAATGCAAGAAGATGGGTAAAAATATTTTGTTGAATATTTATTTATAATTATTAGTTTATAATATTTTAAATTTTTTTAGAAACCATAGAACTGTTAAATTCCAGCTAGTGGATTTAGCTGGTTCTGAAAGTCATAAAAAGACTGAAGCAACTGGTAAAAGGCTACAAGAAAGTATTAATATAAATAAAAGTCTTTTATCATTAGGAAAAGTAATAACAGCATTACGTAAGAAATCCGCTCATATTCCATACAGAGAGAGCAAACTAACAAGATTATTAAAAGGTAAATATTATTTATTAATAACATTTAAAAATTTGATTAATTAATTTTTTTTTAAGATTCTCTGGGTGGAAATTCTTTAACATTATTGATTGCATGCATAAGCCCGGCCGACTACAATATTAATGAAACAATAAGCACACTACAGTATGCGAAAACCGCATTAAATATAAAAAATAAACCCTTTATAAAACAAAATATTACTAAAAACCAATTACCTGCAACTCCAATAGAAGTAAATAATCTGGAATTTAAATTTAAATAATTTATTAAAATTTAGTAATAAATATAACATTTAAAAACATTTTTATTTTTTTATTATAGAATTTTGAACTAAAGCCATCTAATTTATCTCCACAAATAACAAATTTAAACGAGCTTGAGCCAAATTTCGAAATGTATCACCACCATCAAGAAACTGTACAGAATATACTCGCACAAAACATCGATAGAATGAAAACGATACACGTCATACAAAAACGCCACATTAAACAACAAAATGCTGTAAGACGTAAATTAGAAAATGAAAAGAAAAAAAGACTTTTAGAAAGAAAAGTAATTTCATTGGACGAAGAGTTAATTACATTTGTATTAATTTTTAAATTATTAATGTTTAGAATGCTTTAGCGGTTTGGAAATCAAAAGAAAAAAAATTGTTAAATTTGATAAATCAACAGCAAAATAAAATAGAACAACTGCAAAAAGAAAATGAATATAATGTAATATTAATTATATTTATCATGAATAATAATAATATATGCTTTTTGGACTTATCCATGTCTCCTTACTACACAACAGTTTTAAAGTAAGCGTCCGTAGGTTCCTAGGTAGTGATCGAGAAATGCTTAGACTCCCAAATCACATTAGAGCATCCCCCCAAATCATTAGCTCCTTTATTTGAGGGGAGGATAATGCCATCGCGTATCACTGTGTAAATAATTTTACTTATTATAAAAATGGGAATATTATTGGGAAAATTCAGATTGCAAACGGTCGGTCACGTCAGCAATCTGATTTCTGCGAATACGATTGAAGCACTATCACAAATCGAACTGTTCAGTATGATATATACCTTTATACGGAAGTTTCAAAACTATTAAAACGTATTCCATTTTCATAGTTGTCAGTAGTGAACATGCTTAATGTATCCAAAAAGTTAATAAATAACAAAAGGCGTGGATAAACCCAAAAAAAATTAATTTATTCTTTTACAAATTATTATACAGTCAACACTTCTTAATTTTAGGTTAGACAATTAAATGAAAAAATCAAAATATATAACAATGATACTCAAAATATTGAACCGTTAAAAAAAAATTCTATTCAAAACGACCAATTAGATTTCCAAGTTATAAAAAATAATACTCGATTTTCAAAACTGTATAATATAATATATTATACGGTTATTATGTTATTATTATTATGTACTTTTTATATGCCAGTAAGTAAAATTATTACTGACTTTTATCAGAGATTAAAATATTTAAAATTTATAAAAACTATTATTTTGTTTTAGACTAACCATAAGATCAATAATATCAACAAAAATAATAATGTATATTTGGATATTACTCCTTTCTGTAGATTATTTGACGAATTAAACAGAACAAATGTAATTATTTATTTAAATTTGTACCACCTACATATAATAATTTTGTTTTAAAATATTTTCTTCTTCTGCTTCTTTCTGTGGTATGACTATTAGAAAAAACAAAATTAGTATTAATAACAATATTATAACACCTATTTTAGATTTTGCATTATAATGTAGACAGATATTAAACATGTTTATTCTCATTTTTTTGCAATTATTTTTTTCTTATTATCCAACAACTATGTTTGGGGGAGGGGAATGATTTTGGCTTCATGAATGTTTCTAAAAAAGTATGAACCCTTCTCCTTTAAATATTGCTAAATACACCTCTGAAATCAATCTATTCAGTACGACCAAAAAGTCAATACATAACAAAAAACTTGGATAAACTCAAAAAAGGACTAATTTAATCCTTTATATATTATAATACAGTCAACAATTATTAATTTTAGGTTAGACAATTTAATAAAAAAAAGACAATATATAATAATAAAACAGAACTTTTTGAAGAGTTAAGAGAAAATTGTTTTCAAAAAGACAAATCACATTCAAACTACCAAATTGTAAAAAATAATACTCGTTTCTCTAAACCGAATAATATATATTCTTTTAATATCTCAGTAAGAAAAATTATAACCGACTTTTATCTGGGATTTAAATACTACAAATTTACCTGTAATAATGATTATTTTATTTTAGACTAACTTGGAAGTCAATGTTAATAAAAAGGATAATATATATTTTGATGATACTTCTTTTTGTGGATTATTAGACGAATTAAACAGAACAAATGTAAATATTTATTTTAATTTGTACCAACTACACATAACAATTTTTAATTTATAATATTTTCTTCTTCTGCTTATTCCACTGATATGACTTCTCTCTAATAGTTTTTGATGTTATTACTATAGACATTTCCACTTCTTTCTATTATGGACTGCTTTTTTCTAGTCTTCAACTATTAGGCTTTTATTTTTGCGAATACGATGTACGCACTATTACAAATCAATCTGTTCTGTATGACCAAAAAATCAATACATAACAAAAAACATAGATAAACTCAAAAACGCATTAATTTTATCCTTTACATATTATAATACAGTCAACAATTATTAATTTTAGGTTAGACAATTTAATGAAAAAAAAAGAAAATATAATAATGAATCTGAACTTTTTGAAGAATTAAGAGAAAATTTTTTTCAAAAAAACAAATTACTTTCAAACTACCAAACTGTAAAAAATAATGCTTGTTTCTTAAAACCGAATATATTTTCTTCTGATATCCCAGTAAGAAATTTTATAACTTTTTTCTGGAATTTAAATACTACAAATTTACTAATAATAATGCTTATTTTATATTAGATTAACTTAGAAATCAATGATAATAAAACGGATAATGTCCATTTGGATGATACTCTTTTCTGTGGATTATTAGACGAATTAAACAGAACAAATGTAAATATTAATTTAAATTTGT
>CM023358.1:27434404-27657346 GCA_013282895.1 Eriosoma lanigerum | reverse complement strand
CAGAACAAATGTAAATATTAATTTAAATTTGTGTCACCTACATATAAAAATTTTGTTTTAAAATATTTTAATAATTATAAAAAATAAATAAACAAGTGCTAATCTAAATTAATTTTAAAATATTTAGAGCAGAATTATTGAACCTTTTAAAGATCATAATAATCGTTTAACTATTAAAAAGAAAGCACAAGACATCAAAATTGCTTCTGTATTGAATACTTAAACATTAATTTGTAAGTTGTATTATTCAATTTTAGAAACCTCTTATATAAGATTTTTATCGAAGCGAGGAATGTAGTGGTTTTACAATTGTATATTTTTTTTTTACGAATTTTGATATTTGTTTGAAAAGAAATATTAGTTCGATTACTACAAATATGGTATGTTTGCCGCACCAAATTGCGTATAGTTGATACTTTATTTATCTAATTTTTTGAATTTCTCAAAAATTTTTCTTTTGGGAGAAGAAAAACTACTATAAAATTGGCAAAATTATTTAAAAAAATTTATTTCGTGATTACTAGTAAGGTTCTGATTGTGAGTATTTGAACATTATTTTGTATATTCGCATAAGTAATTTACACGCGTGGTAAATTTTTGGAATAGATTGATTTTTTTTTTTAACTAATTATAGAGCTTTGAACTTTTTCCTAGAATGTTTAATATTACTTTTAATTTTTGGTTTAATGGTTTGATAATTTTATATAAACGTTTTTCATAATCTTAATAAAGTTCTATACTACTTAAACTGTTAACAAAATATTTTAAAAATCGTATGTCACAATTTTTTTTTTTTATCAGATTCTATAGTTTGAATATAAAAGAATTTAAAAGAATATATAATAATATTAATCATATCTTTTAATAATATTAAAAGAATAATTTATTAATATGATATTTTTTGTGTAATTAAAAGTCTGAAGGCACGTTTATATTCCGGTTGAAATAATGGTCTGATAACAAGAAATTGGGTATGCTTTTAGTTGCAAATTGCATATATAGTCCTTTATTTCACTATTTTTTTTAATTTCTGATAAGCTTTTCCTCAAGACAAAAAAAACTACAATAATATAACAAAGAACGGAAATTATAATTTTGATTAAATTGATAAAAATTTTATTCAATCTGGATGTTATATTATAGGTACCATTTAAATCTAATAAATGTATTACAATGCTTTCATCATATTTTAATTTTTTTTTATTGGATTAATTAAACGTGATTGTGGTGATGGCTGTTGGTTTATTGTTTTTGTTGAATATTTTGGAAGATCTGGGAATATTGTAAAGACTGCTTAATTTCTTAAAATTGGATGGGCCTTTGTAATTTTTCTATAATTTCTTTAGTTGTATTAAATTTATTACATATTTTATTATACTCTTGGCACAAACATAATATGTTTTCTGTTAACAATTTATCTTCACGGGGAATATTCTTATTTCAAATTTCCAAAGATTATATAACAATTATATAAATATATATATTTATTTATTATAATATCGCTTCAACAGCTCTTATTTATATGATATTAATTTAGCAAAGTTTGTCAATTCAGAGATTATAATTTTCCTAAAGAATAGTCATAATATTTTTATAGCAATTGTAATATTTTAACATTGCAACAGTAATTTATAATTACATTTATGTTTCATACCTATTTGTTTGCATATATGTTATTAAAAATTATAAATGACATACCTGAATTAATTATAAAAATAGTTCACACAATTACACACATGTGCATATTTATTATTAAACTTTTCTTGCCCTAGAATTAACTTTTTCATTAAGTATTAAAAAAAATACTTTCCTTAGGATAATGAAATAAATTTGGCTGTTTTTTATTTTCCAAATTAAATTTTTTATTATTGGTACAGCCAATTTACAACCTGGCATAATACATTTATTATTTGACATAAAAAAAAAAAAAAATTAAAAAAAATGTTAATGAATTTAAACAAAACAGTTCTTTTAATACCTTTTTAAATATTATTTAAAAATAAAAAAATAATTTAAAAATTATATTATTCAGGTAAAGTAGTAGATGATTATGTTTCCAGAACATTTTCTAACCGTTAAATTTAAAATTGCAGGTAATATAAATATTTTCAGAAATAAGTTCTAAGCTCTATATTTAATCAGAATATCAACCAATCCGTTTCAAAATTTTACCATTCGTGTAAATTGCCTGTATGTGAATATACAAAACAATGTTCAAGTCCCTAAAAGAAAACCGTTAATTTGCTGATTTCTGCTATTTATTAAGATTTTTCATCTCCCAAGGAAAATCTTTTGAGAAATTCGAAAAACGAGCTTAATAAACTACAAATTATACGCAATTTTCTACAGAAAGCATACCCTATTTGTAGTCATTGGATCATTATTCTGCATAAAAAAATGTTTTCAGACATAAAAAAAATCTTTGTAAAACCAATACATTCCTCGCTTAGTTCAGAATCTAAAATATTGTTTGTAAACGTTTAACTTTATTGAATTATATGCAGATGGTATTCACATCGTTCATAATGACTTAATTATTAAATAATTATAAGAAATCTGCATATAATATTTAAATGCTGTATAGAAGTCATGAAATTTTTATTTGTTTTTAATAGCCGTATATTAATATTACTTTTGGTGTTGATATACAGTGTCGTATTTAGAATTGAAGACACTGGGGGCAAATTTAATTTAATTCCACATATTTACTTTGGGCCTCCTCCTCTACCACATATTAATTGACATAAAAATATTTTAATGCCGATATTATAAAAAACTTTGACGCCGGGGAAATTTCCCACTTTGTCCCCCCTCCCCTTCAATATATAAACCTGTTAGTATAAAAATTAGCAATAATTCCTTTATAAATTCTATCCTTAATTCTATTCTTTAATCATGGTTTCACCTAAGACTAAGTATTCTAATGTTATTGAATTTAATAATTATTAGAATTCACAAATAGTTATATAATAAAATAGTTATAAATCTTTATACCATTTTGGTTTTCCTTGCAATGAGGAAAGATATTTCTAACGCCATCAACTCCAAAAACCTTAATATAGTTTTTGTATTAACGTCCATTTACGCAATAGATTAGTTGGTACTTCAGTCAGATTTGAATCTGGTATTGGATGAGCTGAATCTCCAATCGAAAAATGGTTGGATGTTAATACTTGGAAATCCGCTGGGTCGATACATAATGCAGTTAACGGCATTTGTGTTGATATGGTGCATAGATCTTTAAAATTGAGATTAACTCCTGAAGTGATACGCACAAAATGGCGTTTAAAGGATTTTACTGAAGCTTCCAATATTCCATCAAAATGTGGAGCAGAGTGCGGTATGAATATCGTGTATTCCTTCGTAAGTCAATTCTTGTGTCTGTTTTCTTTGTTTCTTTGTTCACTGAAATATTCACGAAGTTCACAATGCACACCCACAAAATTTGTGGTATTATTTGACCAAATTTGAGATGGCAATCCTCTTAGTGAAATAAAACGACGAAGGGATGTCATAAAAGCAACGGAACTTAAGTCAATAACGGGCTCAAGATGTACAGCTTTAGTAGATAAGCATACAAACACAGAATTTTTTCTAAAAAGTATATAACACAATAATTTGTGTCACACGATTTCTCACGTATGCTTTCCACTGTGTCGGAACACTTCGAATCCAAGACAGAAGTACTGTAAAATCGCACCAACGCGTTGCATCGCTTAATGATAATCCAGTAGATACTCGGACCATTAATTCAATTGACCAATTAAGTTTTAGTTTAAAAATGTTACAAATGAGTTTTTGCACAAAACCGATTAAAAATTCCGTCAACGTTGTGTACCAAAACATGTTTGTGCGCAAGCGCTTCGAATATCGTTACGATTATTTGATTATCGTAATCGGTGATTTTAAAACATTTAACGGATACGGTAAATTGATTTATCGTGTTAATTGATCCGTTATAATTACACGGATTGTCGAAAATTTATGATAACTTTTAATATGATATCGACGTATATATTACAGGTAAAATGTTACGGTAATGCAAAAACTAAAGTTTTACCTCCTACGATATTTATTATTTAACCGAACGTTATTTTTACCGCAAAATTAGCGCATGTTTGCGAAAACTCTCTAATAGGTAAAATAATGTACGTATATGAAGTTAACCCTCCGATTTCATGCTATCGTATTTAATTACCGATTTGAAGCGATAGCGTTGAGGAGCGAAACGACGAGTGCCAAACGCGCGCAGTAAACGAGTACCCAAAACAATATAAAAATGTTAAAAATAAATCGAAAACAACACGAAACAAAAAGACCAACCATAATTAATTAATTAATTAAAATTTTTTTTTAAGTTATTAATTTAATTTTTAAATTAATTAATTAATAATTAATTGGTCGATTAACAATTGGACAACTTGAAAGAGCTGCGTGAAGCCGTAAAACATGTATACTAATAAATAAAATACTCAATTTTTTATTTCAATTTGGGGTGGTTTGAACCCCCAAAAACCATCATCTCGATACGCCCCTGAGTTATAGTGTGAATTACAAGAGACTGTAACTGGATCGTAACCGAAATTGAACTTGTACCATCTAAGATCGTAAGGCTGACGGTATTTTCGGTATACCATCGATACCGATATACAGGAATTTCGGTATTTGGAAATTATTGTGTCAAACGTTATAATATAAAAACTATATGATATGATATACCGAAAAAACGTATATATTGAATTACTTAATCTAATTATTTGTTTAATGATGAACCAAGTATCATACAGATTAAATCAATTTCATAGATTTTCAAATCTATTGTTGTCGTTACGATTAATAATTTCATATTAAATTTCAAATGATACTGGAAAATCATAATGTCAAAAAAATTACTATAAATAAACCTAGCAAAGTCACAGAAAAAGAATTTACGTATAATATTAAATCAAATGGTCGAGATAAAAATATTCGTTTACAATAATTTAAAAACTCCAGGAATCAGCATAATATGTCATATAAACTATTCTTGTAACAATACTATCCGATTATTGGTCACATATTTACGGGAATATATTATACATAGATTAACAAGGTAAAAATTTAAATATCAATATTGCATGAATTCATGATGGCTTAAAAACGCACAATTTAATTTTCTATGTATATTTTTAGAAATTGATAAACAGTCGTTACCAGCTTTATGTTGTTCAGAAGAACGTAGGGAAACATCTCGCGACGAAGACGTCGATGGCGATGACGACAAACATAACGACGAAGAAGACGAAAACAACGATATTTTTAACTATTAAAGTCTATTGACTTATTATGAAAAGTGTTAATAAAATAAATGTACTTATATTATAAATATTAATATTGAATATAATGATCACTCAAAAATTTAAAATGTGGGAATGTCGATTTTAGATGTTCCTCCTTCGTCCCTTCGGTCCTCGGAGAATTAGTGGTTTATTATAATTAAGATTTGAATGCAATGATATTGCATTAGAAAATACGATTTTGAGCGAAACTCAATACATTGCAATATATTATACTGATAGATCGTTCTAAAAGTTTAAAACTAAAATTAGCGATAAGAATGAGATATGTTGTATGGCCTATAATAATATTATACATATGCCCAGCGGCGGATTAGGCCACCGGGAGATTTCCCGGCGGGCCGAATAATATGTTATAATTTTGGGCCGATATTCATTTACGTAATTAATAAGTATTATGTAAATATAATTAGTATTAAGTGTGGTTAGAACATTCAATCGAATAACAATTATTTTCTACTTTGGTCGGCTACAGCTACAGCCTATCACAGAATGAAATATATTTTATACTATACATATAATATAGCCGGCGCCAGGAATGGTCCAAGATCGACCGCGGCCCTCCCTAAAATCTTCTCGGCCTCTAACTGGCCCACTCTGAATGATTTCAAAGTATCGTTTTTATTTTGATAGCGATTTTTGTTACGCCACTGGCAATCCCTCCAAATCGGCCTAACCTAACCTAACCAGCCTGGTCCTTCCGGACAAAAAGTTGTGGTGCCGCCTCTGAATATAACTATAGCAGTATTATTGTTGCCCTGACTATTCTAAAAACAAATTTCCATTAATATTTTTCGAAATATTAACTTAATTGAACAATGATATTTTCCTCATCAATTCAAGAGATTACCTACATATATGATATTAAATACTAATTACAAATAAAAAATGTAATTAATTTTGAGTCGTAGTTTTGCCAAATAATGACCAAACCTAACCATCCACTCACCCCTTTTTATCATAAAAAAGATACTTCAAAGCAACTCCCATGTCGCCACCACTGATTGTGCATAATCTAATATAATATTAATAAAATGCTTGTATTTTAAAACTGTTCATATTATTATTATTATTAACGTTTAATATGCATTGTTTTTTACAAGCCTACTACTTATTTAAATCATTATATCCTATTATCAAACATAAAAATATTTTATAAAAAATTAGTAAACAATAAGTATTAATATTAAACTTAAAAGTTAAGGTATCATGATTATTGTATTATTTAAAATAATTCATTAATATACACAATATTATGTCAAATAAAAAAATTCCCGGGCCGAAATTTTTAACCTATCCGCCGCTACATATGCCCATATGCCATAATAATAAATTGTACTACGAACTAAAATATATTATATAATATTATTTATAAATTTATAATTAATTATATTAGATATCAGTGGCGGCTCGTAGTAGTTTAGCACAGGAGTGCGATGAAAAAATTAAAGAACTATAATACATCATACAAAATTTTAAATGATAAAATAATAACAAAATTTATTTATTTAGGATTAAGAGGAAACATAAATTTAAAATAATAATCTACACAAATAAATTTCAAATTATTTCTCATAGTTATTGTATACGTTATACCTATAAATATTGTACTGTATTAATTATTTTTATACAACTATTCTATTTATAATATTTAGGTGGATTCACAGTAAAATGAAAACGAATAGAATTGTGTAATAATAATTTAATGTTATTTTTATAATAATGGTTTATTAATATCGTTTTTTACTAAGCGGTTATAATAATACATAGTTAGAAATAAACAAATTTCACCATGCCGCCCGAATGGTACGATAGGAATTACAGCACAATGTAAATTTAATTTCCATACGTTTACGCTTAGTTCGGGCACACACTGAAAGAGCATAACTGCTCCGAGCTGCTCTGAACATTTTGTTCCAAACAGCTCGAATAATTCGATTCACACTGACAAGGCAGAACAGAATAAGACAAAATAATTCTGGATTATTTTTTGTTATTATACACCAGTTGTTAAGATGAGTTCAGATGAAGACGATATCGTAGTGGCAATTTTTATTAAATAGCGAAAGTACTAAAGATAAAAAACGTAAAATTTGAATGCACGAAATAAACCAAAAACGGTTAAAAAACAATACTATTTTAAATTTTTTGGCCGAATTACGCAAAAACGAGTTGAAATTCAAAAATTTCACTCGCATGAGTTCAGTAATGTTCGCATGCTATTATATATGTATTATATATAAATAAAATAATTATTGTATTAATTAAAATATAACGATATACAAATCAACAAAATGAATGTGGATAAACAATGTGTTTACACGGTGTTTGGTGGTGTAATATTCGTAAAATAAACCAGTGACTTTGGTTTTCATATTTTGATCGGAACAAAAATAGAACCAGACTGATCATGTTTTGTTCTGTCTTGCTATGTTTTAATGTTGACTGATTAGTGTGCGCACTATTGTTTTACATGCTTTCCAATTGTGTTCAAACGGCTCCGAGCAGTTTTGCTCTTTCAGTGTGCAGCAGAGATGTATTTAGAGTTTTGACGCCCCAGGTAAAGTTTTATTTCCGCCCCTACATACCTCCTCACCCCAAAAAAAAATGTGAATACTTATAAAAAAAAAAAAATATTATTGACAATCTAACAATACATTTTATACACATAACATAACATTATAATTTATGCCTAGATTTCTTCTCATTGAAATCTTGTATATTTTCATCATATTGTATTTGAGTTGTTATATCTGACTCTATATGAAGTATTGCCAAGTTATTTAGGCGATCATCTGTCATTCTAGACCTAAGATATGTTTTAATTCTCTTAAGAGTACTTAAAGATCTTTCTGATGAGCAATTAGATTCTGGACAATATAAGAACATTCTAAGTGCTATGTTGACGTAGGGGTATATATTTTGAATATCATCACCATGTATTATTTTATACATTTCTAAAGCAGTTTTAGGTATATTTTCTTTATTTAAGTTTGTAAGTAAATAATTTCTAAAATGAACACATTCATTTGCAAAAATAACATGTAAATCATTAGGATAACACTTCCTCAAATAATCTGCTTGTATTCGAACTTCAGTTATATTTAATTTTTGAAGGCGAAAAAAAAAAGAAAATTTTTTATTGATCTCTCCATAAACGCTCATCCTTTTATTTAATTAAAAAATAAGAGAATTTATGATTGATATAAATATTTGACTTCTAAATTTGTCTCTTGGAGTTAATTTTGCTTCAGCATTTCGAGATTCTCTAAATCCCAATTTTATATTTTTCTTCTTGATATGTCTTTATACTCTTTAATTCCACATTTTTCAAATCCTTTTTTCTCATATAAATCAAAATTATTTCTTAATTCTTCAGCGTACTTGATTAAGGAATTATATAATGATAAAAAAGTTTTTAAATCAATTTTTACTTCTTGAAGTTTCTTACTTATTACATTAAACCGCTCAAGTACATCGCTCCAAACAGATACCATTATTCTCATTTCCAAACTTTGTAATTTTTTTAACAAACCTCTAGCTTCACATCTTGTTTGTGGCTTTTCCAATTTATAATTTTCAAATTCTTCTAGTGCTCCGATTATTTCTTTCCTGTTATAAGAAAGGCTAAAACATGCATCGTGACGTGCTAACCTATTCGATAGTATTTTTATAGTTACATTTCCCTGTAATTGCTTAGATAAAATTTGCCATTGATGTGTAGACGAAGAAAAAAACACGTATACATTTTGAATTAAATTAAAAGTCTTCAGCCAAAAAACAACAATTTACAGCACATTCTCCAACCAAGTTTAAAGAATGTGCTGAACATGGAATGTATACAGCATGTGGGCAAACATATTTTATTCAAGCTTGAAGTCCTGTATACTTCCCAGACATATTGCATGCATTGTCGTAAGATTGGCCACGGCAATTATGAATATCCAAATTATTTGATTCAAGAACATTAAATACTACTTTAGCGAAGTCTTCAGATTTATGCCCAGTATTCGGAAGAAAATGTAGAAATTGCTCTACTGGTTCACCGTTGTCAGTATCATATCGCAAAATAAAGGATAGTTGATCTGTATGAGATATATCTGGTGTCGAATCCACAACAATTAAGAAATATTTAGCTTTTTTAATTTCTTTAATTATTGTTTTATGTACTTTTTGTCCCATAAGATTAACAAACTCCTCAAAAGTATTAAGTGATAAGTATGATGTACTTCATTTTTCTTTATTCCCATACTTTTTTATATGAATAGCTAAAAATGGGTCGAATTCTGCAATAAGCTCTAAGCACATGATAACATTTCCACCATGAGAATTCCCAAAGTTACCATTACTTCCTCTAAGGGAAAGACCTTTTGAACACAATGATTTTACTACTGCAGTTACTCTGCGCAAAACATCTTTCCAATATTTAACGTCATTTTCTAACTGCAACACAATTTTTTTATCGATTCTTTGATGTAAATCTCCTATTTTATTCATGATTAAAACACAGTTTTTGTGAGTTTTTGAATTTTCGTGTATAGATAATTTTTCCTCGCCTTTCTTCCAATTACAAAACCTAGCAGTAGAAGCAAAACTAGATTTCCCTTCAAATAATTTACAAGGTACACAATACAAACATTCTGTACTGTTTGAATATACTAGATATTTTCTATTTAAAATTTGTCCATTTAAAAGTTTTGTTTGAAATAAGCTTGGTGACAAATGTCTGTAATAAAATTTTCTTGTACCTCTCACAATTTTAAAGCATAATCTTTTTGACTTAAAAAAGTTGTTGCCTTCAATGTTTTGATTAAAACCGTGTAATGATATATAATCTCGTGTAGTATCATTTATGATCCATAAAGCAGGATCATCTCTGAAATAAAATTAAAAAGTAAAAATATGTAATATTAGATGTATATTAGATTATTATATAGGTAATACATTTGTGGTCATAACTTTTAGGTACCTACAATAGGCAATATAAAATTAAGTAAAATTCAAGTATATATTATTATAAGGAAAGCAAAAATATAAGTATTAATAGTTGATAAATTTGTAATGGATGATTAATAATAAAAATGCTAAATATAGAGAAACGATTAGTTAAATTAGGTATCACATTATATTTATATTTTACCTTTCATATATTTTTATCATGAACAATATTAAAATCATAGTTAGAAATTCTTTGAATAAAATAATTACATTTTTTTGGTTAAATTAAACAATTTATAATTTTACTTAATAAATACAATAATTAATAATACATGTTATTCACTAAACAATTAATAGCTAAATAATTAGGGTTTTTAATTAGAAATATTTCATGAAATTTTAAAACTCTAATTTTTATTATAGGTATTATGTTCATATTTCTTATTTAAAATAATAAATAAATAAAGCAACAATTACAAGAAAATGATAATCATTTAAAAAGTTTCAAATTAATTGTTCAATTAATATTTAATTTTTACTCTCAAGATAAGACAGAAATTTAAAAAATTACAATAGTATGCATCTTACCCAGGAAGAATATTTAGCTGAGATTTGATATTTTGACTGTCTTCTATTGGACTTGACTGTTTTAATTTGACAGAAGAATTATTATCATGATTTGTTGAATTACTTTCTTGAAATACATCATTATTTTCAATTCTATACAAATAAATTTGCAAATTATTAATAGAACAATTTATTTAAAATAATAAATAAAACATGCAACAATTAAAAGAAAATAAATATCTTTTAAAAGGTTTTAAATTTAATTGTTCAATTAATATTTAATTTTTTTCCTTAAGATAAGACAAAAATTTAAAACATGTCAATAGTATGCATCTTACTCAGGAAGAACATTTGGCTGAGATTTAACTACATGTACAATACTATTTTCAGTACTAGTTCTACATATGTCAAACACATTATTCTCCACGTTATTCTTTAATTTATCATTTGTAGAATTTGCTAAATAATGAGGAGATAAAATCAAATACAAAAATTAAAGTTCATTTTTATTTATATATCTAAATATTATTGTTTAAATCAAATACAGGCCCACTACTAGCCGGCTCAGGAGCCAAAATAGTGGGAGAGGAGCTAATTCCTTGGGTTGACCAACCGACGTCAACTAAAAACCCAGTCGGTGCCACGGGAGTGGGGAGCCTCATACACGCCTGACCGGCTTGCCACTCAGGAAGTTATGCCCCACAAGGTTGAGTAGCCTCGTGGTTGTGGAACGGCGCTAGATAGTAAACAAACCTCAACACCCAGAGGGGAGATCGGACCCGACGGGCATCCATTGCACGCCGGTCTCCAGAAGGGTACGGACTTCGGTCCGGTGCTGCTGGTCCTTAGACGACACTTGACCGACAGTCGTTCGCGATAGTCGCTCATGAACCCCGACGCCTCTTGAGTAACGCCTTAGCGTTAATAAAAGGTGCTTTGCTGTAGGCGCAAGCCACACAAAACCACAGGATCTCGTGTTTAAATCAAATAAAAATAATTGACGAATATTTTACTATGAACTTACAAACATTTAACGTTTTATACACACATGTCGAATCTTCAGTTTTCTTTGTCATAAAATAACTTTCTAATTTAGGAACTTGAGAAAGAACCAAGGCATTTTTTAATTTCTTTTCTAACGCTAATTTTCGGGAAGCTGCACCACTCAGTTTAATTCTTTTGTCAGTCATTATTATACAGAATTGTATTTATTCATTAAAAAATTACCAAATTGAAACGATCAATTAAACCAAACAGCAAACTTCAAAATAAATAGAACAAGCAGGCAAGCAGCAGCTATAAGCGATAGACTACAACGAAACTGAAAATAACTTTTGGCAATAGCACTATTAAAATATGCATCTGTTAGCTACATTTATATTTATGTGATTTATGAATAGGAATAAAATATAATAAAAGTGCAAAGTAATAAGGACATTATTAAGATTTATGAAATAAAAAAATTAACTTACTTGATAATGTTTATGAAAGTATAAAATCATTTTTCATTGACATGAAACATACTATTTATAGAATAGTAATATTGATTTATAGATAGATAATAATTATTATCTATGGAAATGCTCCCGCCCCTTAAAACACAAAAAATTTGCCGCCCGGGGCGATGATACCCATTCGTCCCCACCTAAATACGTCACTGGTGTGCGCACGGCCTTATAGACATTAAACAGTATTACACAGGTACCAGTATATAACATTATTGTTGTTTATATTATTACGATTTAATAATAATACAAAATTAAACACGTCGTTGCCGTACGATTTAAGCGACAAAATTCACCGCACATCATAAGCTTCTATGGCCGCCGCGCCGTCCCGTTCAGCGTTCTAATGATATTATAACTCATATTATTAAACCCATGACAAACTAAATATAGATATGTATAATCTATTTTGTCATGATTAAACCTACAGTTTATACGGGAAACCGGTATTTTTATGTGCGATTCACGATGTCGCACAAGCTGCTGCGTTGCATAGGCGTATATAGCTATACGGTATAACCGTATAGATCTCGAGTTCGTAACGATATTCTAATAAGCTATGAAAATAATTGTATTATTATCCAAAATTAAAAACGCAGTTTCCTTTTTTAAGAGAAGCCGATGTAGGTTGGTCCATAAGGTAACGTGTATTTTATTTTTAAAACCGCGCCGCATTTGCGCCTCTGCAGAACTACTTTGGTGTGATCTGGCCCTTAGAAAAACAAAAATGTATTGGCTGTGTCTAGCAGTTCTATTTATAGTATTAGTTCCTTTTTAATAGTAAACTAACGTCATAAATGGTTGATGATTGCTTTTTATGGGAAGAGGGGAATAACAACTGTCCCGTTTTTTTATTTTCTTAATATGGTCACCCCTAGCTAACCGTAAATAAGTATGAAATTTCGATTTTTAAATGGCAACACCCATTTTTAGATAAATCATTTCAGAAATGAATTAAGATATGATTAACAAAAATTTTAGAATTTAAATATTTTATTTAGTGTCAGCTGTCTGATCAGAATAATAAGTTCGCTCTTTTTTTGGGAGACACAATTATTTTTAAAAACCAGTAGCCATTACTGTAATGGAGCGATGCGCTGGTGCAGTAATCGTATATATATATTATCACAAACTAAGATAAAGCTATAAAATACATTATGCTTATGATAATACAATAATGTTATTATCATGCATTAAGTCTATTTATAGTTTAGATGTCAATTGTTCCCTATGTAAATATATTGTAGTTACGATTTACGATTATGTATTATACTCGGTAATATAATCTTAAAATAATTCTCTTTAGTACGTATCTATTTTTTATTGACATTCGGAATTAAATATTGTTCATATTTTTTATTGTATATCTATAGTAAACTAATAAGTAATAATATAATAAATTTTAATAAATAGTATATTAATAAACAATTTATTGAACAACACTATATAAACCAAGATATCTATTTAAAAGATTAATATGTTTTATAAGATTCATTCGAATTTGTGTGCCCATATTTATGATATAATCTTCCGACGTTTGTAAATCTGTAAGTACCGATCAACAATTCATCAACCGAATTATCATAGTATTTTTCTCAAGTTACTCGATTTTCATTAGATTCTGGTTTAATCTAATTTCTAATCATTTCTTATGTTTTGTATTAATAGTGTCTTTTATCTCAAATAAAGTAGCCTAAAACAAAATTTAAAAAAAATTAATTAATTATTTTAAGAAGACTATATATTTTTTTAATTTTTCATATACATGTATAAATAACGTTTCATAATTATGTTTACATAATAAATACTTTTTAACTTCATAACATATGTGGTATGGACCTAAAAATCTTTCTGTTCTTCTGTTTGAACATTCCTCCCAACTATATTGGGTTAATCACCCTGGTCCTACCCTTCCAAAGACTTTGATCACCTTCATCTTGTTCATTAACATCAGGTTTTTTCATATCACTCTCAATTCCATCTAACTTCTTCATTGCTCTTTTTTTTCCCTCCTACCATCTACATATTTCCATTACAGTTATTACTGTTTCTGAATCATTTTCCCTCATAACATGCCCCAAATCATCTCGGCATATTTTTTCTCATTTTAGTCGCAATCAATGTGACTTCTCCACTTTCCATTATATATTCAATTCTTATTATATCCACTCTAGTTACTCCACGCAGCCATTAAAGAATTCTCATATTCACGTCACTTGTCCTTTATTCCATATTTTTGTTCGTTAACCAAATATCTTAGCTTGAGAGAAGAACAACTACCAAAAAATGGCAAACAATTAGCAAAATTAAGGTTTTCGTTATTTTAATTTTTTTTTATTTCTTGATAACTTCTTACATATGATTGTAGGGACTTTTTGAATTTTTTTGAGTACTAACATATATAGAAGGGTGGTAAAATTTTTGAAAGTATTATCAGTATAATCAGTATTAAAAGTAATAGTCTATTCTATAATCAATGGTATAATATATTGAGATTCGCTCAGATTCGTATTTTCTAATGCAATTCTAATCTGAATATAATGAACCACTAATTTCTCCGAAGGAAGAACATCGAAAATTAACCTTACTGTTTTTATTCTTTAATTCCAAATTGTATTATATAAATGTATACATTAAAGTATTTATTTATTTATACATTATACTTTAGGTTAACTACTACACCATAAGATATAATTACTAGGTAAGACATGGCTCATATAGGTCGGTTGTAATTTATACAAAACACTTTTTTTTTCATTTGCTTTAACAGTGTCTTTTATCTCAAGTAAAGTAGCCTAAAATAAAATGAACAAAATATTTAATTAATTAACTATTTTAAAAATACAATATAATTTTTATTTACATATATACATGTATAAATAATAAATATCATTTTATCATAAACATGTATTACATAATAAATATTTTTTAATTTTATAATATAATTGGACGGTTTTTACGTAAAGGGGCACAAGTCATATTTTGAAATTTTTTTTTTATGTGTTAATTTTGTGTGAAATTTTGTACCCGATCGAATGGTAGCAGTCTCGTGATTGCACGAGATTTGTTATCACAGTATATTAATATGCGTTAAGGTATATGTCAAAATTGACGATTATTTTTATGTGCAAACGGCACAAGTCAAATGAATTTATTCATAATTTTATTAGTTTATATTAGTTTTAATTAGTTAATACCAGTTTGTACGATGTCTAAAAGAACATTACATATATTGTCTTGTGTTACAAGTAAGTATCTTTATATTATTTTCTACCTTTATTAGTTCTAATATACAAATGTCTAATTCAGAAAAATAATGTAATTTAAAGCTTCAGAAAAATGATTTGAGTCTCCTGAAAACCAACGAAAAATGACTTGTGCCCCTTTACATAAAAATCATCCAATTATGTAGTACCTAAGAATCTTCTTGTTATTCTGTTTGATCTTTCCTCTCAATCATATAGGGTTTGATCAGCTTCATCTCATTCATCACACCAGCTATCTTCATAACACTCAATTCCATCTATCCACCTCTCCATTGGTCTTCCTCTTGCCCGGATGATGGTATTATATTACAACTATCACTGCATCTGAATCATCTCCTCACATTTCATGCTCAAACCATCTCAACATATTCTTTCTCATTTTCACCACAGTTGATGTGAGATGGTATTATTCTTGCTAACTTGAATAATAGGCAATGTTTCCAAACAGTATAGTAAGTTGCTGAAAGATCAATAAAGGCTGCGCCGGTTTTAGTATTGATGTTATACACCTTTTTTCCAGGTATGATGTTATTGCGAGGACCTGGTCAAAACAGTCTCCTATATTAATAACCCTAATAGCACTTGTCAGCTCTTGGACACTGAAGCAGTCTTTGAAAAGAGGGTGGGGTTTAGATGTAGCTAAGATTTTCCGTAATTTATGTTTAACTGATCTATTCTGCTCTTTTGGTACAGTTCCACCTAGAGTTTTCGATTAGTGTTGTAGCTATTGCTTGTGGCTTAACCTTGGGTTGGCCATTTTTAACTTTATTTTTGCCCTCTAGTTTTTTAAATAGCCATGCTTCGTGACTACTTCTTCATTTCATTTCAAGGTATTCAACAATTTTGATCCATTTCTGACGTATAACTGGTGTATTAAATTAAAAATTAATACAAATGTAATTAACTCTAGACCCAATGAAATTATTTCAAGTCTTTATTAAGATTATCAGCATATTTTAATTTACGTCTTAAAGCATTTCGTTGTTTAATGTGTAAAGTTTTCATTCTAGTGATTTTTTGTATCTGTTCAGTTTCTTGAAAGCGACACATTTCATGATTTGCTCAAGCTCGTTTTCATTTGTCGTTTGTGGAGTTAATTTAGACTATTTTAGTTCAAAATTCTATAAGTAAAAATAAAAATGTTTTTAAATGTTATACTTATTACTAAATTTCAATAAATTATTTAAATTTAAATTCTAAATTATTTACTTCTATTGGAATTGCAGACAATTGGTTTTAAGTAACATTTTGTTTTATGAAAGGTTTATTTTTTATATTCAATGCTGTTTTCACATACTGTAGAGTGTTTATTGTTTCGTTAATATTGTAATTGGTCGGGCTTATGCATACTATCAAGAATATCAAAGAATTTCCACCCAGAGAATCTTAAAAAACAAATATTATATCAAAGTTCTAAATGTTGTTAATAAATAATATTTACCTTTCAATAATTGAGTGAGTTTGCTCTCTTTGTATGGAATATGAGCAGATTTCTGATATAATTCGGCTATTACTTTTGCTAATTATAAAAGTCTTATTTATATTGATGTTTTCTTGTATCCTTTGACCAATTGTTTCAGTTTTTTTGTGAGATTCAGAACTAGCTAAATCCACTTGCTGGGATTTAGCAGTTCTATGGTTTCTATAATAATTTAAAATACTATTAACTAATAATTATAAATAAATATTCAACAACAAATTATATTTATCCATCTTTATGCATTTTATTCAATAGTTAATGTAAAAATACAATGGCTGCAGGAAGATTGTACATTCACAGAAGTTGCTTCCATTGCCTTAACCCTACAACCCTGAATAAAATAACATTTAATGACTATAAACTTATTAATAATATAAAATATAAAATAAATACCTGTTTTAAGCACTGAAGCATTGCGTCCACATTTGTTACACTTATCTCAGTTATATTAGGAATACAAACAGCGCCCTTTTCTTTGATTTTGAGATTTCTTTTATCAGGCGTCTAAAAAGTGTAAATATATACCTATATATAAGTATTTATGTATATAAATATATATTTTTTTAATGTGCTTTTATCAAATGTGTTTTTAGCTTTTGGTATGATACCATTTTGTTCTTCATTATCCTTAAAATTTATACCCATACAATGGGTTTTCCCAGATCCCATCTGTCCATATGCTTATATGCTTACATTATATCCTAAAATAAAATGAAATTTGATTAATAATTAATACATAGCAGGTTTTATGGTTTTTAAATAAGAATTTAAAATATAAACTAAAAATTAATAATACATATTTAACATAATAGTTTTACCCATCTTGCATTTGATTGTTAGATTGTTGAAGTTAGCAACCATATTAAGGAAAAATGTAGAAAATGATTATGATAAGAAAAGTAAAAGTACAAATTATACAATTAAAATAATAATATAAGCAGCTCACAAACAACAGTTGTGACTGAAAAGAACCTGAACACATTGATAAAAAGCATCAAACGAAAAGTAATAAATTATACTTAAATCAATTGAAAATAATTAATAAAAATTATTTATAATATCTAAAATCATTCTTTTTATTTAATTATTTTTGTTGTTTAATTTGTATTTAAAAATCAATAATTTTATAAAGTTTATAAATTCACAGCTTTATCAAGAACGTGTGTATGAACTTTTGTTGCCTTATAGACCAATTTTTGAAATTAAAGAAAAAAAAGCTGAAATTTTTATTCCTAGTTTAACTGAAATAAATGTAACTAAAGTGGCTTCAACACTTCAGTACTTTCAATATTTTGTTGAGTATTTATTTATAATTATAAGTTTAAAATATTTTAAATTTTTTTAGAAACCATAGAACCGCTAAATTCCAGCTAGTGGATTTAGACTAAAAGTCATAAAAAACTGAAGCAACTGCTAAAAGGCTACAAGAAAGTATTAATATAAATAAAAGTCTTTTATCATTAGGAAAAGTAATAACAGCATTACGTAAGAAATCCTCTCATATTCCATACAGAGAGAGCAAACTAACAAGATTATTGAAAGGTAAATATTATTTATTAATAACATTTAGAAATTTGATTTAATATTTGTTTTTTAAGATTCTCTGGGTGGAAATTCTTTAATACTATTGATTGCATGCATAAGCCTGGCCGACTACAATATTAATGAAACAATAAGCACACTACAGTATGCGAAAACAGCATTAAATATAAAAAATAAATCCTTCATAAAACAAAATATTACTAAAAACCAATTACCTACAACTCCAATAGAAGTAAATAATTTGGAATTTAAATTTAAATAATTTATTGAAATTTAGTAATAAATATAACATTTAAAAACATTTTAATTTTTTTATTATAGAATTTTGAACTAAAGCCATCTAATTTATCTCCACAAATAACAAATTTAAACGAGCTTGAGCCAAATTTCGAAATGTATCACCACCATCAAGAAACTGTACAGAATACACTCGCACAAAACATCAATAGAATGAAAACGATACACGTCATACAAAAACGCCACATTAAACAACAAAATGCTGTAAGACGTAAATTAGAAAATGAAAAGAAAAAAAGACTTTTAGAAAGAAAAGTAATTTCATTGGACGAAGAGTTAATTACATTTGTATTAATTTTTAAATTATTAATGTTTAGAATGCTCTAGCGGTTCGGAAATCAAAAGAAAAACAATTGTTAAATTTGATAAATCAACAGCAAAATAAAATAGAACTTCAAAAAGAAAATGAATATAATGTAATATTAATTATATTTATCATGAATAATAATAATATATGATTTTTGGACTAATCCATGTCTCCTTACTATACAACAGTTTTAAAGTAAGCGTCCGTAGGTTCCTAAGTAGTAATCGAGAAGTGCTTAGGAAAATAAACAGAGGTTATCCAACGATGCAGAGGATAGAGAATGGGAACAAATAAAGGAGACGGTAAATAACGTGGCAACAAGGTCCCTAGGGAATAAAAAACTGAAATCTAAACCATGATTCAATGGGATCTGTGAGGCAGCAGTACATAGAAGAAACCTGGCAAGGCAACAATGGCCAAATGATACAAGCAATGGAAACTTGTTTACAAGCTTGAGAACTCGACAGAGGGAAGCAAGCAATATCATAAGATGCGAAAAAAGGAAATACATACAGAATATAATGAACAGCGCGGAACAAGATTACAGAACACATTGGATCAGGGACATGTACAGTCGGGTAAATACTCTAAGAAGAAAGTACAAAAAGATGAAAGGTTCCTAAGACACGAAGATGATTCATTGATAACAACTGATGATGAGCTAGCAAAAAAGTGGGGCAACTACTTTAGAGAACTGTTGAATTGTGAAGAACCAGAAGAAACCTTTATTTTTGATCTAGCCAATAAGGATATTATAGATTGTACAGAACCCACGCTAGATGAGGTAAAAAATAAATAAATAATTTGAAGAACCACAAGTCACCAGGGGAGGATGAGATCCAAGCAGAGCTCTTAAAAAAAGGAGGTGAAGAAGTCTCATTTAGAGTTTGGAAACTGATTTGCCGAATATGGTCAAATGAGGAATTACCAACAGAATGGAAGACAGCAGTGCTATGTCCAATTCACAAGAAAGGGAATAAACAGGACTGCAATAATTATAGGGGAAAAGCTCTCCTTAATGTAACATACAAAGTCTTTTCGAACTACAAATTAATACAAATTATTTAAATATTTTTAAATTTTTGTTTCAGAATAATAATTTAAGATTGAAATATTTGAAAATACAACAAAATATTTGCAAGAAAAGAATGTATGTTCTATGAGTCAATTATCAAGAGAATATAATATGATTTAAATTACATCACCTTAATTGAAAGCAGTTTTGGTAATATTTATCTATATTCCTATTGTAGTTTCTTAAAATATTATATTCTATTTCCATAATATTAATAAACTTTTTACCAATGTAGTTCAGATTATTGGAAAAATGAAAAAGAAAATGAAAAAAAAAAAAAATCAAATAATTAAAATTAAACGTTTACACATAAGACAACGAATTGCTTCATAACATTAACTAAAAGATGTTAATTATTGCTAATAATGCAAGAAAAATTATTACTGACTTTTACCCATAGACACAAAGTGGTTATAATCAAAGATATAAACATGTTGTTTAAGTCTATGGTTATAATAGATGGTAAGCCCAGTTCGACGATTGTCAAAATTTTACTTATTTTCTCCATGGTAAAAATTAAATGTCTGCCATATCATAGCTATCACTTATCAGTTGTGACTATGAATTGTAATTAATTAAATTGATAAATAAAAAAATTGTCTGTGTCTTAGGTATAGGAAAATCATTTGTTTGGATCCCGATTATATATAATCCCCTAGAATGACATCACACTAATACAGCATATTTTATCATAATAATTATTTAATTTTAGACTAACTTGGATGATAATGTATATTTGGATATCATTCCTTTCTTTGGATTATTAGATGAATGTAAAGGAACAAATGTAATTATTTATTTAAATTTGTGCCAACTACATATAATAATTTTGTTTTAAAATATTTTCTTATTCTGCTTTTTCCACTGTTTTGACTACTCTCTAAGCGTTTTTGATGTTATTATTATACATTTTGTCAATCCCTTTATTTTAGACCTTACCAGTCTTCAATTATTCAGTTTATAGGTCTTCTTTCATTAGCGCAAACGAATGGTAGTACAGAGTAGGACATAAAAACTAGGATAATGTGTATGGAAGGAAAAGACGGGAGATTTGTGTGACAAGAGGATGCCGATCAGATTGAAAGGTAGATATTATAATGCTGTGGTAAGGCCAGAAATTATGTCTAAATCAGTGAGTATTGTAACTATTTGGTGTGCAAGGTGTGCATTACACCATCCAGATGTAGAACATATATATATAACTATGTATAATATTTGAAAAAATATTCGAAAACTCAATACATAATCAAAAATGTAGATAAACTCAAAATATAATTTAAATTATAATTGATTATTGTTTGTTTTTATATTTTAAATTTATAATATTGATTATTTTATTTTAGATTAGGTAACCTGGAAGTCAATGGTAACAAAGAGCATACTTACCCTTACTATTTTTAACTATGTATGACCTTGGATATATTGTTTTTTTAATTATTATACCTGTATCCCAGTTCTTAGTAAATTTATCTTGTAACAATACTCTATTACCTGGTGTGTATTCACTTTCCTCTTTACCAGCAGTTTTATTGTAGTTTTTTATCTGTCTCTCTTTTATTTACTACTTTTGGAACAAATATTTTATTATTAAAATTATTTATTAATATTCTTAACTCTCTACTCTGTAACAATTGTGCTGGTGAATATGACAAACCTGCAACTGGCATATTTCTATAGTTTAATAAATATAGATTCATATCATTACTACCTTCCTCAGTATTTTTTTTTAGCATTTTCTTAACTATCCCTACTGCTTTTTCTGCTAATCCATTTGATCTAGGAAAATTTGGACTTGAGTTAATAGTAGCTGATAATAATCCATTTGGGAGCTTTGCATTTAAGAAGTTTGCTACAGAATGGGGTATGAATGTTATTATAAATATAAAATATAAGTGTTCCTCCGATAAATATCTAATCACCGGGAACAGCCAACTTAAGATGAATCATTCAAGACGAAACAAGAGATCTACATCTCGCTTGTCAAAAAGTTCAAGAAAATCTGTTGAACCCAGCTCTACACAAAATTTCACTGACATTGTTGAGAACTGCTTCGAAATTTACTCATTTACTCTATGACTTGAACATATGTTTTTACAACTTCGTATTTTATAATTTATTTATCCGTTTTAATCAAAGGTTTATGATTACGACTGCGCCATGTTTTATATTTTACTTTTAATATGTTTTCAATACTTAAATAAATAAATAAATAACATTGAAACTTTGGATATAATTTAATTTTATTACTTTTTATTACAACTTATTGTGTATGTCGTGTGTTTTTTTTATTATTTCATATGGCATATTATTATTAATTTGTGAAAACTCTTAAATAAAACATATATAAAACTATAAACAAAAGAAAAAACTATAAACTATAAAATAACTATAAACATAACATATAAAAATAATAGAGTGACTGCAACACATCTCCCGCTCTAAAGGTGAACCTCCAGGGTACTAAGCCAATCTTGTGCCTCGCTGTCTCCTTTGTGAAGCCCTACTATCCCTCCTTCATACTTTGTAAGAGGGCATACCTCTGCAACGTGCTTGATGGTTTGAACCAGTCCACACTCGCATGTCGTGTGTGTAACTAACTAACTGTATTGCATACTGTGTATGCCACATTATCAATATACATATCATAATACATATACAACATAGACTCTTTAATCGTAAGGTCTTGCACATTTTTTTTCGGTAAAGAATTTACATGTGTGGTAAAATTTGTAATAGATTGGTTTATATTCTGACTGTATATAGAGCTTTGTACTTTTTTCTAAAATTGTTTTTTACCTGCATATTTGGCTTGAAGTTTTGAAAATTTTATATAAATCTACTCTAATATTACTTAATCTGTGTTTATAAATATTTTAAAAATTGTAAGTAACAATTTTTTTTTTTTAACACGTTTTAATGTTTGAATATTATATTTTTGTGTATTTAAATAACACATTTGGGTAGAAATAATGGTCTAATAACCACCAATAGGGTATTCTTTTGGTGGAAAATTTAATTTACATGATACTTTATTTACTCGTTTTTTAAATTTCCTAAAAGTCTTTCCTCCGGACAAGAAAAACTATGAATATATAACGAAATTTCAAGGAAATCATCATTTTAACGAAATCGATATACATTTTCGTTATAACCAATACAATTTTGAATCTAGGGACTTGTAAATTTTTTTGATTATTCTCAAAAGGTAGTTTACACATGTGGTAAAATCTTAGAACGTATTGTCAGTATTATATATTGTTTATATTGAGAACCACTAATTTTTTAGGAGGATATTATATCCATGATATTATGAATATATTTATTATAAATATAAAGCTAACTTCAAGGAGAGCCAATGAAATTTTGTCCATCTAAGAAGGGATATCGAAGTATTCTCTATGCCAATCGTTTGACATTAACTAATTGATTTGATTTATATTTATAACACTTGTGTATAAATCATTTTCCTTGTGTGAATTACTTAAAATAAAAATGTTGTGTTTTTTTTTGTTTAGTTATATTCATTATAATACTAAGTTAACCATATCTAATATCCTAGTACCTAATTTAGTTTCAAAAGTTCATATTATTATTGCTAACTAAATATTTCCATGTTAATTTTGAATAATATTTGAAATAGGGGGAACATATTATTAGTATAATATGTTGTATAATATTGTTTTGCTAAGAATCGTATTTTCTAATTACATCATTCATTGCATTCAAATCTTAATTATAATAAATCATTAATTTTTCCATGGACTGAAGTGCCTGTTCTACTTTCAAAATTAATACTTGTTTTCCATGAACTATAAATCAAAGTATTTTTTAAATATAGCATAACATAAATAAATAATAGTATCTAATATGTATTGTAATGTAAGTATTTAACACAAATGGTACAATTTCCACCTTAAATTCTATGCGACTACATACTTGCTAATATTTTGCATATTGGATAGAATTTAGAACTATGTACTCGTAATAATTATTGAAAAGAATAATATTATTATAGTTTATATGTCAAATTATAAGGTTTAATATTTCTTTTTGTTATGACTATTTTGTTAAAAAATGTATAATTAATAAAAAATATTTTAGATATAAATCACTAACCGAACCTGGCCACAAGTCTGTTGACAGTGGCCCACATTCTGATTGATCTTCGAGCACATTAACACTGAAAAATATCAGCCATTTGTGACTTGCTGCGATTAGTCAAGACAGTTGAATACTTTGCTGTTGGAAAATCACTCACTATTTCACGCATTTATTTTTTTTACATTTAATACATAATATGACATGTCACATTATTGAGTACAATATTAAAATAAAAAATAATGTTTATGTTAGAATATAATAAACCTATAATAATACACACTATCTAATTTAAACCAATAATAGGGAAATACTAGATGCAGTTTCTATGTGATAAATAGGGCTAGGGACTTCATGCCCTAAAATACCTTAAAATATGCATGTATTTATGCCTTACGAATGCTATTGAAATATGCATTTTATATAAAAAAAAAAAAAATTACCTAATATTTTATAATATAATTTTATTTTAATCACTAGATAATATTATGTCCTAATTATTATTTATAATAAAAAAAAAACTTTTAGTAATTAATAGTTATATTCTCCATATTGTTTTCTTATTTTTTCTAACAATGCTAGTGTACTATGTGGAAAACAAAAACATATACATGATAATTAATAAATGTATTGAAATATGATGCATATATGATACAAATATGATATATTAAACTGTAAGTTGAATATTAAATATGAATAAAATTGTCATAAATGATTATTATGTGTAATATGTAATTTGTATACGTCATACGTGTAGGTGTATTAAGAATATTTTAACTCTTCCCCTCAGCATAGAAAATTGATCATAAATATAATCCAAGTCTGTAGGTCTTTTTAAAAATGTATGTTATTATCTATCTATTTCATTTACAATTATTTAGGTAGGTTGTAGGTACCAAATAGCGTATAGGTATAAATAAATAATAATGCATATTATAATAGAAGAATATAATATAATGTATTGTTTAAAATTATTTAGGTATAACTATTTAATTTATAGCTGTGCCTTGTTGATAATCGGATCAAGAGATAAATAATAATCGTTATACTTCTTAATTATTGCTATATCTAATGGCTGTGACAACCTTCCGAAAATAATTTCAACTAAATCCGAACAAACTTTAACATAAGACAATATAACTACCTATGTTATAATATAAACTAATAAACTATAAACACTTATAAACGGGAATTTAATATATATATTCATAGTATACAAATACATACAAAGTATAAGGTATTATATGTTTATTAGTACATCGTATACACATATATCAGAATTCAGAAAATATAGATAAATTGTTTTAATGTTGCAAATAGAGATATTTGAATCAAACAATAAATGTTAACAATCATCAGAGTGCCAATTACCTATAATCATTATTGCTGCTATTAATTGTATTGAGAAATTTTAAACATGTTTTGCAGGTGATTCCGGAAAGAAGAAACTTCTATTTTCACATTTATTAATTAGTTATATTATTTTTCTGTTGTGCTTCGTATCACATAACATTAAAGTATTCATTGTATTATATTTTATTATAATATAACTAGGCACTAATGTGTTATCAATTATAAATAATTTGAATGTTTAATCTACTTATATTATTTTTAGATATGTACAACGTATTGTAACTAACCAAAAAACAAAACAAAAAAACATTAAAATAATATAATTTCATCGATTGGAATCGCAACATCGCATAATAATATTGTGTGTGTACAGTTTAATTTATATACTCGTAACTTACAAGTTACAACACTAATTGTATGTGTCAATTTTTAACATAATATATTTATTTTTTCTTGAATTTTCATTAATTAAATATAATGCTATATATTTACTACATTTTTTTCTCATTTTTTAATTTAATTTTAAATTATGTTAACAGGTGTGATATATTATTTTCCATACAAAAATAATGGTAATAATTTTTTAAAATCTTACTGGTAGAACATTTTTTCAATGCTATCAATATTATTTTATAACAATGTTTTTTTTAAAAAAATATAACTATATAGAAGCATATTGTCCAATCATAACAAAAACATCTATGTTTCAATTATATAATTATGCCTATTTCAATATCATTGTTATTTTAATTATAACTATTTATATTTAAATCGGAAAATAGCATGCTACATGCCATATAACATAATTCTAAATATAAAAAAAATAATGAGATTAATAATATAGGTTAATTATTAAAAAATAAAAAAACAAAATTAAAATCTTAAAAATTGATAAATTAAATGTAGGTTATAAGTTATATGAATATAATATCCTGTATCAATAGTGTAAAATAGAAGTTTCTAATCTTCAGAAGAAAAAACTAAATGTCTCGATACTATTAATTGTAACAATAAATAATAATATTTCTATGTATGTTATGCCTTCCAATATTTGTTTGATTCAAAATATAAAGAGTAAAGAGACAAAACAAGGACATAATTTTGATGAAAAATAGCCAAGAATGAAACCGTTATTAGTTGTTAATTGCTTTTTTCCAAATTAAACTGAATGTACCTACGTTTGATTTCTTTATTGTCTTGTGCTAAATTAGTTATGTTTTTTTTTCACTATTTGTCATCAAAGACAAATAATAATAATAAAAATTGTACATTTAGAATGTAGAAGTGAATTTGGAAAAACAAGCAGCTTTTTTTTTTCATGATTATGAAATTTAGGTTCTTGATTTGTCTTTTTCCTCTTATATATTTACAGTTTTAATCTAATACTTTGTTATGCACTATGAAAACCATGTTTTGTAAATACTACAGCACGGATCATATAGATTAGTTTTTATCATCCCGCACAAGTCGAACTTTTCTTTTTTTTCTCTTTTTTCATCAATTACTTTACTGCGGAGCAATTTTCCTCTTTTAAATATTGACCTAAGATTCCTGTACTCCGATTCATATTTATTATACTGAGTAACTATTTCTTCTATTTCAGAGTAGGTTCCTCTGATGTTTTCAAACGTACATTTAAGTTGCACAACGTCATTCTTTAAAGACTGTAGGCCCAGTTTCATATCATTATGATCTGATTCCGTATAAGTATATCCCAAACCAATTCGAGCACTGTATTTTTCATCTAATTCGTTAACGTTTGATTTTAACAAACATAAGAGCTTCAGTACTTTCTCCATGCTCTGGAGACTCACGAATTCATTATTGTCCAAAGTACAACTCGTTTGGATCGTTTTATCCGCTGTCGTTTTGTAGTTGTTCTTTTGCTCGTCTATAAAACAGACGGTTTGTTGTCATTAACCTTAGCTCCACACTAATTTCGTTAATTTTGATAAAAGCTATTAAAGTTATGACATCTGGCGTCCTAAAAATTTGTATAATTAAACCTAAATCCCTTTTTAATCGCAATAAGAGATATTATTTATTTTGTATGGGAACCCTGGTGTCAATACGCCCTGGTAGGAGCACAAGTGGATAAATGATAAGGATGCAAGTAGGTAGTGTACAGCGTATTGAAACTTTTAACTGAATACAAATCTTTCACCTATAAGTCTAGAAATGAAAAACCGTTTAGTCAAATATCCATGAACAATGGTAGGGGCGGATATGTCTACCAGGAAATAGGGGTTTTCCTGGTGGACTTTCGTCTCGTGGGACCTCCAATATAAGCAAAGCATTTTGTTTTGAGTTAAATTATTATTATATTATAATTTATAACAAAAACGAACTGTACTAATTAAAAATGTATATATTTTGGTTTGAAAATAATGAAATGAAAACTAATCGTGCAGAAATATCAACCAAAATTAACCCTAATTATGTTATTGAAAAAGTGTGAAAACAAAGTGAAAAAAAAGAAAAAAATATATTAATATAATAATAAGTAAATTGATTTGTTTTTATTTATAAAAAATTATCAATTGTATTAGATATTAATATAGATATATTATTGTAATAAGGTGTAGAAATGTATTTAACGGAATGCGAGCGAAGTGAACTCTAATTTTTTGGTGGCCATATGATATGGCCCATATCATTCATTTCTCGCGGTAACATAAAACAGTCTTATCCACCTCTGAACCTTGGCATAATAGTTAGCTCGTGTAAACAGATAATTCTATACTAAGTTTGCTTTACACTACAAGACATTAAGATTATATAGATTCGTTCGTTATAATGAAATTGAAAAATATGAATACCATGCAAGTATGTATAGGTAATACAAAATAAGAGTACTTACCTAATTGGTAACCTATGTTATAATCTGTATTTAATTTTATTTCAGTGACTTTGTCAACTTTAGCGTGATCATGTAACACTGCGTTTCTTTTCATTTCATTCTCTGGCACATCGTTTTCAATGTCAGTGCCTTTGCTTAGATGAACCATAAGGTTGTCAATGTTTCTATAATTGATAATTATATAATAATATTACATTTAATGGAAACAAATTATTGTTTAATGTAGCTTTGATAACTATATTATATAAGACATAAGTGAAAGTTGTAGTTTGTCGAAACTTATTTAAAATATAGTTTATAGAATAATATTTCAATACTTGATTTATCATAGACAACGCGATTTAATAATGAAAAATATCTGAGGGTGACTTATGATTTGATCGTATAAGGACAAGCTAATTTTACCTCAATTCTAAAACTAGAAATTACGAGTATCATGTTAGGTAAATATATAATAAAAAAAACCCTAAACCAAAAATATCGTTTCATAAAAAAGAAAAAAATTGTTTGCTAAGCTACTCCTCTCCCCTAAATTCGCCTACGCTAGAACACAATAATTCTATTGTTACAATGATACCTCAATGCAGTGGCCACTTTCTCATGATCGGACAACATCACGTTTCTTTTCATTTCATTCTCTGGCACATCGTTTGAAATAACAGAGCAACTGCTTAGATAAGCCATAAGGTTGTCAATGTTTCTGTAATTGACATTTAAATAACAATATTACATTTAATGGAAACAAATTATTGTATAATGTAACTTAGATATTTATATATAATAGTAATGGTAAAATTTAGTCGAAACTTTTTAGATTCTGAGCGAAACGAGGAATATATTGGTTTTACAAAGATGTGGTTTTTTTTTATGTATGAAAACACTTTGTCGGGTAGAAATAATGGCCCGATTACCACAAGTAGAGTATGTCTTCGATAGAAAATCGTGTCTAGTTGGTACTTTATTAGCTCATTTTTCGAATTTCTTAAAAGTTTTTCCTCGGGAAGGGAAAAATTACCAAAAAATGGCGGAAAATCAACACAATTACGGTTTCTGTTATTTAAAATTTTTTAATTTCGTGATAACTAATTGAGTTTTGAATTTAGGAACTGGAAAATTTTTTGAGTATGACAATAGGTAGTATACAAGTGAGGTGAAATTTTGGAATTAATTATTAGTATAGTATATTGTAATATATTAAGTTTCGCTCAGAATCGTATTTCCAATGTAATATCATTATATTCAAATCTTAAGTATAATAAACCATTAATTTTCCCAAGGATTGAAGGGACGACGGAGGACCGTTCACAATCGTCATTCCCACTTTTTGAAATATGATTTATACAATAATATTTAAGTATATAATTTATTATAGACAATGATTCAGTAGTGAAAAATATATGAGGATCCGAGAAGCAATGTTATTTCTTATTCATTTAATAAATAAAAGACAAGTTAATTTTTCTTCAGTTCTAAAATTAGAAACTATGAATAAAAATTGGTTAGGTAACTATATAATAGAAAAAAACTAAACTAAAAATATCGTTTCATAGAACCGTGTTAAATTCCCAAGAGAAAAAAATATGTTTGTTAACCTAGCTGCTAAGCCACCACTCCCCCTTAAATGCGCCTACACAACAATTTTATTGATACCTCAATACAATGGCCATGTCCACTTTCGCGTGATCAAGTAACACTACGTTTCTTTCCATTTCATTTTTTGGCACATCGTTTTCAATGTCAGTGCCTCTGCTTAGATAGGCAAGAAGATTGTCAATGTCTCTGTAATTGACATTTATATAACAATAATATTACATTTTAAGGAAAGAAATTATTATTTAATGTAAATTTAATAACTATGTATAAGTAATAATAATAATTTGTCGAAACTCATTGAACTATTAATTATACAATTTTTCAGTACTTAATTTATCATAGACAACGATTCAAAAGCGAGAATTATTTGAGGGTGTGACTTGACTTGAACGCTTTAGATAACTCGGTTGAAATCTGGTCCGAGAAGCGATGTTATTACTTAATCATTTAATAAAAAGTTAATTTTACATTAATTCTAAATAATTAGTAAAAATGTATAATGAAAATAACTGAAAAAAAAACTAAACTAAATATTGTCTCACAGAATACCATGTTAAATTCTTAAAATATCAAAAAAATATGTTTGCTAACATAACTGCTAAAGTGCTAAGCCACCCCTCTCTCATCAATGAGCCTACACAACAATTTTATTGTTACCGCAATACAGTGGCCATATCCGGTTTCGCGTTGTCGGATTCTTTTAGCTGAAACTCTAAATCATACGGTATCTCAAGACTGTTGGATGTTTTCTCTTTTTCGGACTTCATGTCATTTTCAATTTTAACCATTAGATTCTCGAAGACAGGTAGATTAACGTATCCCACAAAATTCAATGTTTGGTCTACAAGATCGTTTCGGTTATCATACAACCGTTGATAATAACGATAGTCATAAAAATTCTGTGATATATTCCGAGGGTGTAAATTTTTGAGCATAGTATAAACGTCCATTTTATATATTGATATATAATAAGTAATATATAAAATTTCTGCGCAAAAAAATAATTAAGTTAAATATAATAACTCGCATAAATATAAATAAAACTTATTAAACGCGTATTAAATATAAATATACTTTTTAATCACATAGTAACCAAAGTCTATAAGCTTGCGGTTAAAAAACAAAAACTGACAACAATATTTATATTATAAAATTATAGTATAGGCTCCACAAAGGAGCGTTTTCTCTACGCGGTAAATACGCAGCGATTCCATCGGGTTATTGCATAATTTAAAAGTATTGATACACATAATTTATTCTATAGATTTATAAGTACCCATCCACTGTCTAGAATAAAAAATGAACATTTAAACTGGTAGTTATGGAATCAATTTATTTCGGTTCATAAAATATTTCGTTGTTGATGGGAAACTCGTCGAATATCTACCTATGTCGCACGATTTTGAGTATCGTTGATGTTATTTAAGCAATTCAACTCAAGGATAAATAGACTGATTTAAAAAATAATTGTAAACTTATTATTATAACTAGTATAATTACTCTACTAAATCAAAAATGTCGTTATTTTTTAATAGTTTCTAACTGGTAATATGTGCTGGTTCAGTGGTTCAACGTAATTATTAAACAACATTTGCATACGAAATACCTACAAATTTTCTCACTGCGCTCTAAAACGTTCAATACAATAAAAATACACTGTTGTCTCTGAAAAAGTTGAGAAATAGACAATAACTGTCGTAGATATTAATAGAGTTGTCTATAAAAAAAAGAGAGAACGTCAAATTAGGATGTTCCTCCTTCGGTCCTCGTAAAAATTAGTGGTTTATTATAATTATAAGGAATTGAATACAATTATATTGCTTTAGAAAATACGATTCTGAGCGAATCTCAATATATTAAAATATATTATACTGATAATCCATTCCAAGAATTCACTACGAATGTAAATTACACATGTATGTATTCAAAAAATATTTCAAATTAATACAATCAAAATTCAAGGAGCTATCATTTCATGATAAAAAATATCAGTCACGATTTTCAAAATATTTTGTAAAAGGATTAAATAGTAAATCAGTATGTCTCTATAAAATTTTCAAATCGTTAAATCAAAAATTGCAGGTAATATTAAACATTTTTAGAAAAAATTCAATGCTCTATATTTAGTCAAAAAATCAACCAATCCGTTCCATTTTATTAAATTTAAATATTACCTATTTGAGTACTTAAAAAATTTCAAGTCCCTACGATTAAAATTTAATTAGTAATCAATAAATAAAAAAATTTTAAATAATGAAAACCGTAATTTTGCCAATTTTTCGCTTCTCCAGAAATTTTTTTTAGAAAACTCAAAAAATGAGCTAAATAAAGTACCAATTAGATGAAATTTGGTACGGAAAGGGTACCCTATTTGTAATAATCTGATTGATTATTTCTACCCAAAAAAATGTTTTCATGCATCAGAAAAAAAAAATAAAAGGCCTATAAAGAATTGCCGATTTTCCGCTTCAGAAGGAAAAACTTTTGGGAAGTTCAAAAAATGAGCTAAATAAAGTAACAAATAGATGAAATTTAGTACGGAAAGGTGATTTGGGAGAAAAAAAAAATTTTAAATACGAATTTCTTTTAAAATAATATTTCTTTTTTAATGAAAATATTATGGGAAGTTAAATAAATGTTTATATTTTATTATAAAGGTCCACGAAGAATCCAAAAAAAAATTCTACGGGGGTAGTACTTAAAAACGTTTTTATGATTTAGGATAAGCCAAATAATTTGAATATTTTTTTAAATAGTCTTTATTAATATGTGGATTAATTACGGAAGGGAAGGGAAGTGAAATGTTATTATTTTATTATGAATGACCTTTAAAATTCTAAAAAAAAATTATAGTACTACCCGAGGAGGGTAGTACTTAAAAAAGTGTTTGGATTTGGGTTAAGCCAAAAAAGCAATTTAAAAATTTGAATTTCTTTTAAAATAATATTTATTTTTTAATGGAAATATTATGGGATGTTAGATAAATGTTTATATTTTATTTTGAAAGTCCCCTAAAAAATCGAAAACAAATTTGCGAAGGGGTAGTACTTAAAAACGTTTATTAATTAAATTAAAATTTATTTGTTTAAAATACATAAAAAATATTGTAATTAAATCTTGTAATTGTTATTTGTTACTAAAATGATACTTTATATTATTGTTACAATATATTATATATATGAATAAATGTATAAATGAAACTATTTTAATAAATTAATTATTTATACTATAAAATAGTTTTTTTTATTATTTATTTAAAAATCAATATAATTTTATTTTTAAGAGGCAGAAATGTAATGGTAATTAGGTAAAAACTTTAAAATTATTATTGTTGCAATTGCAATTCAGTTGTTGTAATAACCAATAAAGTATTAGTTATATATTGGTTTAGGGATTTCTAGCATTAGCATATTTTTTTTAGGATAGTTATATAACTGGCAAAGTCAAACTACAAACTCATTCCAGATATAGAGAAATTTTATTTTGTATTTTTATGATATTTGGTTATTTGAGCATATTTAAGCATTATTTAGCTTTTTAGTGCTTTTATTTAACCATTTATATAAAATGTCCTCAACTACCATTGTAATATACATTCCATTATATCATATTGTATAGATAGGTAATTGATTTAAAAATAATCATTTAAGCATTGTTGGTCTTGGTACTCTTGGTAATTTTTAGTGCATATTTAGGTGTTTTTAGAGCTATAGTCCCTAAGCTTGGTTATATACTACAGATCATATCAGTCTATAAACACAAATTAAAATAAATATCATTTGTTTATTCACTAAACAATTAATATTCATCTGTAACTAATTTTGTTATAAATTATGGGTGCGATCGGAAATTCTGGTAATATGCAATAGCTATCATATTCTGGTGTTGATTATCGAAAAAAAAATTCAGTGCATGTACAAAATTACAAACTTTAGTAAGTTTTTTTTCGTACAACGTAGAACGTATAATTTTAAACCCAACGATTATTGTGCAAATGTTTTTTGGTAAAAATACTCCTCTGTATACCAAATTCCAAATAAATCGATTTAAAAACAATGCTAGGCACAATAGTATAAAATGTAACCAATAAACGCCAAAATATGCAAAATCGACAAATAGTTTACGTACACGTAAATATATTGAAAAAGTGGCGAAAAAATACGTATCACTGAACTCCAAATAAATCGGTTTATATTAGGTATTACTTCGATTTATTTGGATACGTCGTATAATTCTTTCATTTACAAACTTAAGCAAACTTTTTTTTTTTTTTATAATAATGGTTTTTTGTCAAAAATTCGCAGCAGTATGCTGAATTTTAAATCAATCGATTTATACATTAAAAAAAAAAAAAAAAAAAAAAAAATGCCAGGCACAATGGTACAAAATTTAACCAATAAACACCAAAATATGCAAAACCTACTCAAAAATATTGCAAAAGTACGTATCAGTCTGCTGAACTCCAAATAAATCGGTTTATATTAGGTAGTATGTACTACTTCGATTTATTTGGATACGTCGTATAAGTATCTGTATCTTAATACATCGTATAAGTCTTTCATTTACATACTTAAGCAACAGGTTTTTTATTCTATAATGGTTCGTTAAAAATTCGCATCAGTCTGCTGAATTTTAAATCAATCGATTTACATAATTAAAAAATAATACACAATGGTGCAAAATTTAACCAATAAACGCCGAAATATGCAAAACCGACAAAAAAATGCGCAAATGTACTGCAAAAGTGGCGGAGTGCAAAGCGAGCAGCAAACTGAATAGTGAATACTTCAGAACGGTAACGGCCGGTGGCAAACTGACCACGGTTGACCACGGAACTGTCAAAGTCATCGGACAATTCATCGTTGAGATCATCAGGCGCAGAATACCAATGTCAGTGGTTTTCAACGTTTTTAAAAATGTGGCACACTTTTGTCTTCTAAAAAATTTTCCGCGGCCCAACAATGCGTGAAGCATATTTGATTCGATAATTATTATATAATATATATAGTACAGAGATGTATTTAAGGGGGAGGGGGACGATATGAGGGAAAGATCCTCTCCCTTGACCTTTTTTTATAGTGATGATTTTTGAAAACTGATATTAAATAAATAATTTTTTATAACAACCTATAAGAATACGAAATTAGAATATCGAAATTGCTAACCTAATTGTTTACGATGATGGGGCTTCATCTTGGTTAATGAAATATTGATATCCTATATCTCCCCCTCTTGATAAAATCCTAAATACGCTACTGATATAGTAAATGCATCTAAGGTTAAAACACTCAAACCACCCTCTGACTAATCTACTACATGCATCTAATGTAAACGATAAATATGTTATATTTTATTTTGCAAAAGATTTATTAAAGATAAAATAGATCGCAGCCGTAGAAAACCCGCAAACAATAAATAGACAACCTACATTTGGAAATTCTTCGGCGATATCACATAAATTTGCCTCCCAACAGTGAAACGTACACTCCAATGAAATTTTTACAAATAACCTTTCTTTTGTAAAATTGAATTTAGTATAATTTCGATGCACAACATTTTGCCGTAAAATTGACCGTTCGTCATGGACATTTAAATAATGACAAAAAATTAAATTTTTTCGAAAAAAAATTTTTTTTTTGTAAATTCTAATTTATCTAGGAAAATAGTAGTTATAAAAAAAATTGTGTTTGTACATTTTTTATGTAGAATAATATAGTCTAAAATTTAAGTTCGATACATTTTTATGTTAAGAGCTATAGTTTTTAAATTAAACTCAAAAAACAATAAAACTACCCCTTTGGCTATTTTTAAGGCCTCTTACGGCACGTGAAGGGGGTGAGCAACTATTATACATTTATTATAAAACTATTATAAAATTGGAATGTTCGAAAAAAAGGACCACCCTAATATATATATATATATACGAAAAAGCATTTTGTCTATGATGGGCAGGGGCCAGGGAAACGTTTCTCCAGCACCACCTAGTTAATTTTGGATTTTTCAGCGAAACGGATTTCGTAGGAATTCTGAATTTGGTCTTAGGAAATCATACAAACGGTAATATGGCATACTAAAATTTGCAAAAATTATATTCAAAAAATGCTAATTAGTGGGTTTGGTGAAATGCACGTTATAATAAGCCTGTCACCGATCATTTATGTACTACTTAGGTATAAAATGAAAATAAAGACTAAGGAAATCAAATAAAAATATCATTATTTAATTGGGTTTTTATATTAACAGATGGTAAATATTAAATTGTCTAAGATTTTACAATTCGCAGTTCACATCAAAGTATTAATATTATATACGAATACCGTAATATCACACTATATAATATTAGGTATATTTTAATCGATAAAGTAATTAAAATTTTAAAACACTGAAAGAATAGTACATAATATTATTATTAAAACATAATATAATAATTTATAGTCTTTTAAAACTAAACAAAATTTTGCTACCACTGTTATGTTATAGGTATTATTATAGTATAGAGAGTATAATAGCAGGTATACCTACTATATTATTAAATTAAATCATATTTACTCTGATTGTCGAATAACAACAATAAAAATTAAACATTACCAACGTTTAGTACAAATGGAAATCAACAAAATAAGAGGTATCTCTCACAAGCTACCGGAATAACAAATAATTACAATTATAACAATCGTAATAATACCTATTTTAATATTATTATCTATGAGTAATCTAATATTGTTTGACTATATTAAATGTATATCTAATCTATCTATAAATTAATTTATATAATATTAATATCGTTTAAATTATACATAAAATCGTTCAGATATAATAATAATTATTAATTATTAATTATTAATAAAGACAAAAATTCTGATAACATTATTAAAATAGTTTATATAACGTCACTATAATCTTTGCGACTATAAATTTAACTATTATATTATATATGAACGATATCGTTTATGCACATTACAATATGTATTTATATTTTATGGAAAGTGCTTAAAAAATAAAAATAAAATATATTATGTACACTGAAGGTCACAAAGAGGATGTTGAAGTGGACAGACGTTAAAAGAACAAAATTAAATCACAGTAATAGCTCAATAAAATAGTAACAACAGTGGTATTGGTGTTCATAAGTTCACGGCGAAAAGGATCGCAATGTTAAGACTTAAATCTAAAATTTCGAATAATAATAAGGCGAATTTATAATAATTACCTATAATTATAATCTGAACATTCATAATAATGATAATAATATATAAAGTATAATATAATAATAACATTTAAAAATACAATAATCTAAATTTTTTTTAACAAAAATAGTGTATATAACATAAAAATCATTAGAATAGTAATATTAATATGTATGTCGACAAGTAAAATAATTAGAATAAAAAAATGTCTTTCAAAATTAAATCAAACGTTGTTTTTGCTGTGGATATAAAGACGTGTGCTCGGATAGAGTTGATGCTAATCGTAATATTATAATATGTTATTGAGTGCGAAAACAAATTTATATTTACGATGATAATAATAATAATAATAATAATAATAATAATAATAATAGTTATAATAAAAAGAAATCGCTTATTTTTTACGTTTTATTTTTCAAAAAGTCTTTCCTGATTTCTCATTTTCCAACCCTGACCTCATTTTACTAATTCAAAATCAAACATTCAAACCGTTGCATTATTATGTATGCTGTGAAAAAATGGTGTTGTTGACAATGGAAAATTTCGACTACGACATGTTATAAAATTCGATAAAATAATTGATCTTAAAAAATCTTTCGAAATTTTATATAAATATTATAAGGAATGATAATATATTATAGCATATTATGTTCATCCGCAGAATGACTATATCTATTTGTAAGCCGAACTCATTTCTAGCTCGAATTACGATATCGTATTATCATATACAGAGCGATTAGAATTTTGCGTTACTTTCCTAACACGATATTTCTGATCGCTCTGTATACAATACACGTTATATATAGTTATTCTGTGGATGTTTGGACGATATTATTTTGTCAGTTTTGTGTAATATTCTATTATTCAAATGAAGTGTGCTGTTGTATCGTAATATTATGTCGGATGTACGATAAATAAATAATGCGCAACTTTGAAAGTCGAAAAACGTTTGACACCTGTCTGAAAATCAGACAAAACTCAGAAGTGATGATTTTGTTTCGATTTTCTTATAATTTCCTCTAAATATAAAATTGTCAAGTAAGGTAATATTATTATGACATTGTTATATAAGAACAGAGTGAATAACAAAACGAATTTCACATAAATTCTGTATAATGTATCTGTTTGAAACGTTTATTGAGTTGGATTGATATTTATTAATATTTTAACGGTTTTGAGTGTTTCGAAATCAAATTGGGTTTGGAAGACGAGGACCGGAAAATAAGTCAAGAACATATTATATATATATATATATACGGGCTTTCAAACGATTATTTTTTAAAACAGTTTTTAATAATGGAAATAACTTTTTATGTTAGGACCGCGACCTATACGACTAGTGGTCTGCAATTGACTTATAGTGTTTTTTTATCCACACCGAACAATAATAACATGTTTTAAAATGTAAAAACTTAGTGTTTTTTATAAATAATAAATCATTTCTACATTTTGCCGTTTAACAATATCCCGACGACGTCCGTCTAAACCGACGTCTCCGTTTGGTCCGCAAATGAAACGAACTGAGCTTGACCTGAAACAGAACGTAACAAACATAACATTATTACACCGTTTTGTTTGACGTTAGAGATTATACTTTTCACAAAATATAAACATGTGTGCAACACAAAAAATAGGCATTATTATTATTATTTTTAACCAATTGTAAAGTTATTTTTGTTACTTTTAACTCATTTTTCTATACACGTTCTAGGCAACCGAGTTTCCGTTAATATAATATATTATTATTGTGTGCTCAAAGGTGAAAAATTATTAGATTTATGGCGTGCACGGTTTAACGAGCAACAGAGATCATTGTCCTCTTTCGTGCACGTATTTCTTTCGGGATCACGAAAATTATTTCGCTTGCCCGCGAAAAAATGCGTCAATGACCTACCGTAGAAATACCAAGGGAATTACCGGGTATCTACTATCTACCGAGTTTATGGTTATAATATAATCTAATTGAGTTTGTGAATTAATATAAACGATCTTAACCGGTCTATAAAATATTTGCTTATTGTGTTTGGTACCTACTAAATATTTGGGTGTTTTATTTTAATTATTATTTTTACCAAATATTTTTTTTTTTTTTATACATATAAACGAAAATCCACTCTATGTAATAAAAAAAGCAACGTAGTAAATTATTTGCGAAATAAAAAGTTTATAACCTTCTCGCGATAATTTTTTATTCTTCATTAAAAAATATGTATATATTATTACACATAATTCTTATTGTTTAAATCATCATTAGATTTGCTAGCTTAAAAATAATAAGGCACACATAATCCATACATATCTTTGTACAACATTGTTCTTAATAGATATAAGTAAATAATACATATTCAATTCTGTTTTATTTTTTAAACTATACTAAAATATTATTCGAGAAAAGGTGTTCTATTTAAAATAACAAGATAAACGTTAAAGAATTTTAATAAATGTTTTTTTTTTCGTTTAAAGAACAAACAAATTCATTATTACAAGAGATTAATAAAAAAAAGTTTAATCTACTAAGAAGTGAAAATGTTGGTGCATGTCATTATTAATTTGAACAATATTATAATTAGTTTAGAGACATTTTTAAATTTACTTAAGTAATTAAATATTATATTATAATATGATAATATACCAAATGTATTAATTATTTGCAAAATATGTATAGATTCTACTAACTTAATAAATAATGAGACATAATCTGACAAATAATTAAGATATATAAAATATATATAATATTTTATATAATTTTTTGAATTTGTTATTAAGTTTTGATAATTACATTCTAAATTGTAATTTAAAGAATAAACAATATAATACACAAATATTTACTTTACTAGAAAATAATACGATAGTTAGTATACCTTTGGGAAGTCTTTGTGAATAATTAAACTTTTGCCAATGCCATATATTTACAACCGAAACTTTTCTAATAAATGGAAAGAATTATGATCAAATCCTACAGATATAGACCAACTATATTTTTGAATTCTAAATATATTTTTTTTAATATTATTATTTTTTTGTGTCGTACACAACCATGATATTTTTAGATTAACAAAAGTAATATTGTTTTCGTGATAATGTAAAGTAAAGTAGAGTTCAGTAAAGTAAATTGACAATGAAACAAGAACAAAAAATTCGTTGCAATAAAAATAACATTTGGTATAAAAACAACATACATGATGCAATAGTTTAAAAAGTAAATCAAAAACAGTTATTAGTTAAAAGTAAAAAATAAATTAAAATTAATACTTAACCACATAACAATATAGAATTATATTTATTCTTTTAATTCTCCTAGTCTTTAAACTTGAATATCATAAAAATTAAAACAAAATATTATTTCTATATTTCAAAACGTAAAAAAAAATCGAATATAAGTTATATCTTAATGATGTAGTTATTATTTTTTAGATATACAAATACTTTTAAAAAAATGAAATTCTTGTACTTTTAAAAAAATATTTTATAATGGTATTTAAAATATGTGGGTACTTATTCATCTATATTAATTTTTTAAAACAAATTTCGATTATATATTACCACACTAATTATTAAAATAATTTAACAACAATAATTTAAAGATTGATTTAAAAATTACATAGGTAAGTATAGATATTATAAACGAAACCAAAACCATTTATGTTTCAATATTATCAAAACCTTAATATAATTAATAAAAGTGGTCACTGAAATATATATTTAACTTAAGCAATTTGCAAATTACTTTGAAAATAAAACGAAAAATATATAATCAAGTATAGTATTCATATTTTTAGAATGTATTGTGTTTTACATTTTTTTTTTCCATAAAATAACTGAGTTTAAAATATGAAAATGCTTTTATAAAAAAAGTTTTTCATTAATAATCAAAAACCCAATAAATTATATATAAAAAAAAAATAGGAAATAAAATGTACGATGTATAGCTGAATGCTCATTGTGAAAACTAATTAATTAGTTTTACAAATTATTTGGTAAAAAAATGATTATTGTAAAATATCTGCTAGTATTTAATTAATTTTTGTTCTCATAAAAAGTTAAGATAATAATATTACGTTTTCTATAATAATGATAATAACAATAAATATATTATTTAATAGAATTATGTATACTATTCACACAGTTTTGAAATGCGAAATATTGTTTTGAACGTTGGAATTTAATTTCGCTGTTGTGTATAATTTTTGGTAGACGACCATTATTAATTTACGGGTATAGTTTCAAACACGACAGTCTTAACAGGCATTTCGTTTGTTTAATAAATATTATAAAAAAAATAAATAAAACGTTTTGGTACGCGTATTTTTATTGATATAATTATTTAGTTTTTTTCTCTCAACAGTTTTGACGGTTTGTTCATTTTTTTACCGTAATAATTTTAATATTTGATATTTATGATTTTGCATTATTTTTTTGTTTAAATTTGAAAATAAATTTATTTTATAATATCTTTATTCAAATATCATCATTTTATTTTACATATTATATTGGCTTTTTTTCTGTTTTTATTTTTTAATCATTTATTTGAAGGGTTTTTGATACAGAATACCAAAACAAAATAAATGCAATTTTTAATCATAATCTAAATATTAGTGTGTTTATAGGTACAACTTATTTTTCTTGGTCATTTCATATTGAACAAATTAGCGACACAGCAGGTATTTTAATATGATGATTAATAATTGAATCGCTAAATGATCGTCAACATTCGTGTAATAATATATCATAAAACTAAGAACTTAATTTCATTAAATAATTTAAAAAACGTAGAATTGTAAATGCATTTATTTCAATTGATCATGCATATTTATAAGGCGATAGAAGGCAAATAAAGTAGATTTAAACTAGTTTAAATTAATTATTCTTGAAATGTTGAAATTCAATTAAAATTAATTTAACTTAATAGAAAAATAGTTGATAACAATTTAAGTTAAATAATGAATTTTAAATATAATTTAATTTAACAATATTTAGATAATGCGGTATCTCAATTTTTAATATATATATTTTCATTTTATCTTAAAGTTGAATCGCAATTTTTTAGTTTATTTAGTAATATATATTGACACGAACGATTAAAATTAATAGAATATAAAACAATTGTCGTTGCAAGTTTATTTAGAAATATTTAATATATTATATCTTCTTCACAATTTATATTAGGAAATTATCAACTGAATAATAACGAAATTTAACGATTTTAGTTTGAATTGAATTAAATTAAACTTAACTTTAACTAATCTAAATAAAACTCATCCATACAAAATTTTAACTCCAATTGTTATCATATAAAGATATCGTGTTCCTTTCGATTGTGCTCTCCTCGCGCAACAATCGCGTTCGTGATCGATATAGTAATATAATAATTTAACCATGTAGAAGAACGCTTTGGCACGACGGTCACTATATGAATAATAATAATTGAATTCAACGGATTAAAAAAACGGGTCCGTCCCGTTGTCGTCATCGCGACAATCGTATTTTAATTTATAAAACGAATTAAAAAAAAAAAAAAAAAAGTTTCGTGTGAAAATATAAATACGTGAAAAACGATTATTATTATTATTATCATATAACCGTCTGTGGTGGACACGGATGAATTAAAAACAAGTACTCGTTTTTAAACTACATATTAATCGCTTGTAATTAAATACAAAACAAAAAAATGGCACCGAATTCAATTATACCGAATTATCGGTTCGAAACGTTAATTATTGTAATGCTATTAATAACATGTAAACGGTATTATAGTTCTGTTATTACAAAACAATATTATGTACAGTGAAAGCATATACTCTATATACAGTTGAAATTATAAAATCAAATTTTAAAAAAATAAAAAATATATTAATGATTTTTGTGTTTTTTAAATATTTTTTATAACGTGAAAAAATGATCTACCTTGCAGTATTTTTTATAGCGATAATAATATTAATGTCGATATCTTCAATAATAATTGCTTTTAATTTTTATAATATATATATATATATATTACATTTTCGTTCATATTTGTAGTATACAATTTTTTTTTAAATATTGTGAAAAATGATCTAAAAAAATTAGTTTTATATAATATTTACGATAAATATTTCACGCAAATAATCAATATCGTCATATTATTAAATTATTGATCACTATATAATGAAAAATTGTCACATAATCAATATAATGTAATATAAAACCAATTTCTAATCGTGAACAATGTAAAAAAAAATTTTTTGAAGCAGTAACATTCACGAAAAGTTTTAAGTATAATAATGTTTTAAAACACAATTTGATTGATCAATCAATCTGTATTTTATATATGCCATATTCTACCTGTATCAGTGTTTGACTAGTTCGTATATTATGATAAAATTGATAAATTTAATTTAACTCTTCTACAGATTGTTTCAGATCTATTTACTAATTGCAATATCTCCGTTAAAAATTAAAATTTTTGAATGTCTTTTTTAAATTATTGGTTAAACAATAACCTATAATATTACCTATATTACTTTTTAAAGAAAGATATAAAAAAATAAAACAATTTATTTTTTACTTTTTAAGTAACGTGAAATTAAAGTAGTATATTTGTATAAGAATTTGAATATATTGACTTCCTAATTTAACCAAGATGTCGATTTTTAGGAATGGTTTTCATTTGTTGGAGATGTTTATGACGTTATTATTTGTAATAATTAAATATTTCAACATGGTGTGCAAAATGTGTTAGTTATCATGTATTTATCGTAATATGGAATATTGGTAATATGAATTTTACATTTCGTAATGAAATAGATTAAATAATTACAAAAAAAAAAAATATCAGAATATGTATATTTAAATAAATGAGAAAAATTCTTAAAACCACCTTAATTAAATTTAAAAAATTAACCCATAACTGATGTAAATATTTTAATTTGTGTCAGGTTAGAAAATGCTGTAAAGTTGATAATAAAATCGAAAAATTGTAATTCTCATAACTCCGAAATCGGTATGATATTTAAAATGGCAATTCTGTAGATAGGATGGTTTTATAAATTTTATATGTCACGAAGTTATTGTATTTTTAAATTTCGATAGAGGGCTGCAGTTGCAGTGCCAACACACAATAATATATAAGTATTAAGCAAAGAAAAATATTATATAATTCTCCCCTGAAATATTAAACAAAATATTTTATTTCACATGAAAAATGTAAAAAGTTATTGCGGAAGAACGGGGTAGAAGACTCTATATAAGATGAATGTTGATTTTTCGACGTGGCACTTATATGGTATATATAAAGAAGTAAAACCATTTTATTTTTAAACGTATATTCTCTACTTCGTATTTTGATAGTCATCGTATACAAAAGTTCGGAATATACAGGGTGTTCAGGGAAAAATAATAGGTCGCAATAATGTCACTAATATAATTCCCGAAATTTTTTCTATCACTGTCTTCCGATCACCCTGTATGCATATGTGTATATTATAATATAAGTGCTACTTAATATAAATATTTTTTCTTGAACAATGAACACGATATTATATATGGAAAAAAAATAAAAAAATACCCTCGTTCCGAGACGCGAATAGTCGATATGTATATTATTATTCTTGTTATATAGGATATAATATATTTATAATAATAATAATACATCATTATGTTCAAAAGAAGTAGAAAAAACAATTTTTCTGTTCAAGTCTTATAACGATAATACGCTGCACAAGCTCGCGTTTGTTTTACAGTTTACACCAGTTTTTTTTTTTTTTCATTTCAGACGATCCCGGAGAATATATTTCACGATACACTATATGCACCAACAAATTAAAATACACGAATTTTGAGTGACTTACCGAAAGTATAAACAAAAAACAAAAAATTTTTAAACTAACCTTCATACGCGTCTAAATAATATTATATTCTGTACGGACTTGTTTTTTTATTATTATTATTGAAAAACACAAAGTTATGAAGTTTAAAATAAAGAACGAAATAATGTATGGCATGTGACTTTGAATATTTTTATAACAGAATAAAAGCAAATAATATGCATAATATATTTTCCTTAATGTACATGTCTATATACGGCTGACAGTAAAGTGCTTTAGACGCGGTAGTTTAAAGTAGGTATCTTACGTGTTGCAACCGTGCTGACGGCACATTATTTAGTATTTGTTTTGAATTCGGTTCATCGCGGTGCACGCGGAAAAATATGAAATAATATTAGTATATTTACGAAATACATCAGGTATATTTTATCAGACATCATGGTTACATACGGTAATCAAATTTTAAATCTACAAACATCAGTCCATCGATCTTATTTTTCGTTATAGACGTGTGTTTTGCAATAATGTTGTCTCCATTTGACTAACAGAGAACATAGCAAAATCACAGAGACTTAAGACATTTACGTTGAACGTAGAGTATAAAAATCTACTATGAAATTTAAAGACAAACATAGTTTGAAGATAATATCATGTATATTGTTTTGTAAAATGTCCACTGGTAAAGGAGTTATAGGGTTTTTTAAATTTTTTAATACGCTGTAGCTTCTTTATGAAGTAATATTTTTACAAATTCAAGATGACACGGTGAGTCTCTTTAAATTTTTGAAATGATTCTAACTTCCACCTAAACAACACAAAGTACACCAATCTAACCTTTTCATTAACCATTAATTGATGACATATGCCTCATTCATATTTCCGAACCACAAAAACACGGTCCAAAGATATTTTATAATGAATATCCAGTCTAAAAAATATATTCGATTGATGTTTCTCCACTTATATCAAATATTCATTCTACTATAAATCGTTCGTAAATGTTATATATTATTTTCATTTTAATAAATATACAAATAAAAGTTTCGACAATTTTTTATTTATTAGCTAACTACCAAGAAAAAAAAACTTTATTTTTAAATTTTATATTTTGTACTGAAAGGGTTAACTTGATTTGGTATTCAGTTATAACTTATGGAAAGGTTATAAACTTAGGTATATAATAACTATAAATATTAAATTTGTTTAATCAGTACATTCAAAACAAGTTTCTACATTTTTTATACAATAAATAAAATATTAGTACATTTTAAAATCAAAAATATCAATATTGAAATAAAATATATTTAAAATGTTTTTAATAATCATTCGAATTTTTAATTTTTGAATAATAATAATTTTATTGTAATAATAAAAATAAAAATTATATTAGTAATAGTTATTATTATAAACTAATATCCGTAAATATTTGGGTTAAATATAGTTTTTTAAGATAAAAATTATTCTTATATTATAATATTTGTGTTTTTAAAACATCAAAGGCTTTTAACTTCACACACTACACTAATTCTAAGGGTTTGGCAAAATATTTTATTTTCATCGATATGTGCGAACGAATTTTCGTCTAAATAATAATAAACTAAATAATATAATAATAGTTTTACAACAAATGTATAGCAATAATAAGTCATTGAAATATGTGTTATTAAGGAAGATAATATTTTTCTATAATAATGTATTTATATTAAATTATAAAAAGCACTTTTAAGTTGTACCTATAGTACAATCGTTTTTCATACGATGTTTTTTTTTTTATCTATTTTATGTATATTTACGAAATAATTTTTTTTAAAAAACATAATATATTGTATATTTCTATAGGCAGGTCGTGAACTACAGTCGAAGGATTTAAGCCGACTTACGGTTTTGTTCATTTTTTCGGAATAATACGGTAGTTTTTTACAAACATTTTTTTTAGCAATTTAAGTATTTTTTTTTTTTTAGACATAGCTCGATCAGTTTGAGCCTTTCACTAAAGTAACGTCCTCTGTTCTGTCTAAAAATAAAATAAAATTTAATTTAATCAAAAATAGGAGTTGTAAAAAAAAATATGTCATACTTTTTTTTCTAAAAATATTTGTGAAATTTATTTAGATAAGCATACAATATTATTTTGTATGTTTATATTGATTACTGAACGTAATAATGTTAAATTTAAAATAACAGTGTTGTTATTGTGTTAAAGAATAAATATTCCAAAGCGGTGTGACAGAAGATCGAAGTTCGGTAAATGAGGAGAAATAATAACTGAGTAAAGTTAAATTCATCTTCGAAAAATCATGATAAAACTTCTTTTAGTCAACTTACATTCCAAGTACTTTGCAAGATCGTAGTCTTTGGTCTGTTCGGCTATCTGTTGAGCTGTCCGGTCATGTTTGTCGACGGCCAAAAGTGGAGCTCCGGCTGACACGAGCAGGTAACATATTTTCCGTTCGCCGTTCCTGACAGCCACGTGTAACGCCGTTTGTCCGCTGCGAAAATAAGAGCAAAGAACTACAAAACGCATGTCTATCAATCTATCTATCAATTCGCATCACTTCTAATCAAGGTATTATTGATCGTAGCATATTCAATTTATTACCAAAGAAAAAGGAAGTACGCATTGATTTGTATTTGAACGTCAATTTTGTTTTTAATATTATTACATTTTATGTCTTTTTGACAAACTTTTTAAAAAATACTTCAAACATTCTTTAATTAGGTATAAAATATTACTTACAATTTAATAAAACGGTATTAAAAACACACGTTAAGTTCTCGTATTTCTTTTAATATCAACATTGATAGGCACTATATATTTTTCCAATCTCGTAACTAATACCGATTAAAGTATGAAAGTAATTTACAAAAGAATAGTTTCAAAATTGTTCCCAAAAATATGGTGGTTTAACTTGAGATACTTCATTTACATAAGAAAATAAATAGGTACTCATGAAATGATGGGAATTTCAGAAATATTTTAGTAAAATTACAATTATAATTTTTTAAACGTTATTTATATTTTTTTTACTGAAAAGTAACAAATATCCAATTATTGTAATTTACTAATTCGTTGCGGATCTCGTATGACGGTGCAAAATTGAGTCAATATCGCATCTGAAGAACAATAGTAGACTGTTTGTCCCTGATGTAAATCTCCCACGAAAACTACAGTAGTTATAATAATTGGTCGAGATGAGGCTGAAAATAACTTTGAACACTATTGGATATTTCGTAAAATCCCGTGGAATGCTACTGTAAATCAACAAAAAATGAAACGCATTTCGTTTCATTTTATCATAATATCATTGTGGGCAATATAATGAGATTTGTCCGATTTTCGCAAACGAAATACGGATAAATGTTTTAATAAATACAGGCAGGCGCCATTTGATTATTTCACTCGTCCAAAATTAATCGCTTTATCTTTTCGTTTAAATCGTCCTCGTCGTAACAATGCAAACTAAACGAATCGGACGAATAAAAATTCGATACAATTTCAACAAACAATATTTATATCACACTTACTCTTGATTGTCTTTGGCGGACACGATGTTCGACGGCGCGTTAGCCAGTATGTACCGCACAAGGTTCGAATCGCCGCGCTGGCTGGCCACGTGCAATGCCGTTTGCCCGTCTTTGTCGATGGACATTAGCGAGTAACCCATTTCGAATAAATTTCTCAGCTGAAACGAAGAATCGTGAAAACGTTTCACACGAGTAATGTATAAATAATTAGGAAAACGAACGTACTACAAAATGATCAAAGAGAATTATGGAAAAAGATAACGCGATATTTTGTCGAGTCGTCTCGTCGATGGTTTTGTACTTTTCACGATTTTAATACGAATCTCCGAGATTGTATCTATTATATGCAGCTCGACAGAATTTAAGATAGGGTTCAAAGGAATAAAGACAGACATATAAAGATACAAAATAAATGTACAGCATAACAAATGATATTTACGGTTAAATAAATATATATATATATATATGTATAAAAAACATGTAAATTCGATTTGAAAAAAATAAAAATAGTACAATGGATGTAAAATTTGAATAAAACAGTAAAATCAAGTAAATTTGCATAACGTATTCCACATGGATTTCGTATATATATAAAACATACATTTCACATTACGCAGATAGAATAAATGGTATAGTTTATAGACAACCTTTTTCCAACGAAAAAAATGTCTAACATTAGTCATACTTAATATTAAAATATTACCATGTTTAAGTTCCCTGTTTTGGCTGCTTCGATTATTTTTTCGGAATTTCGTACTTGACCGTAATGACTAAAACAATAACAATATTATTTTGTTAATATCGAAAATAGACATCTATATATTTTCATAGAAAAAAATAATCGCTTATTACGTGTACTTTTTTGTGTGCCAAAAATATTCGATTTTATAACAATACGCATAAATATTTTATTAGAAAATTAGCACAATTAAATAGCGAATCTTTTTTGTGTGATTTAAATTTCGACCGTACACAATATTAATAAACTTACTGATCTTCATTTGATTGTAGGTCGAATAGACGATTGTATACTTCACTAAGCAAACATGCAAAATTATAGAAATAAAATGGTAGCATGCGTCGTTATGTTAATATATTTTATGTTAAAACTAATATAATATAAAGTACGTTTGTACGTATTTGTAATTAGTATTTTTTTTAAACGATTTCTGTTTCATAAAATACAAAATTTTTCGTTATTGGTATAATCGAATAATTTAGCGTTAATTCTAGCCAAATTAAACATGACAAATACAAATATGGTAATATTAAAATCAAACTCAAATAGTTCACGTGATATAATCAAATAGTATATACAAATATAGAAAAATATACACGATTAAAGTTAAAATTGTATTGAATAGATCTAAAACAAACGTACTGTTATTATCATTTAATTAGTGGTATGTATGAGACGTTGTGAATACCTAGCTCTTACGGAATGATTGCTTTCGTCGGTATATTCTTTATTTCGTTGAAATTTGACGGTCGACTGTCTTTTGATGTTTTCCAATCGATTTATCTCTGACTTTACCCGCATGCTTCAAACACAAACAACAATAATAACCCGTGTAAAAATGATGCGTCACTTACCTGGTGAATTTCGGCGAAGGATTTATTAAATTTACTAACCTTGTCGTGTTTTGAACGCTTTCTAAATTTTCAGGCGGTTCTTTTGCTCTCAGGACCACGGTCGCGTCTTCTTCGGTCGATGGCATTCTCTGAGGATCATCCAGTATGAATAGTTGGTCGTGGGTGATGTCGATCAGATAGTGGAGACTCTCCTGCGCCCGGTCAATCCTGAAGAATCTTTCAGCTGTGCAACCTGCAAAGAAACATCAAGACATTTTGGACTATCAGATTGTAACAAATTCGTAATATTATATTTTAATCGTTTCCATTGTGTCAGTACGCACAGTCGACGAAACACCAATCTGGCGATAACTTCGGCATCACGTTGCCCGCATGGTCCGTTGGCGGACCACTGTTTAGTTCCAATTTGTCGACTAGATTGCGTACAGTTTCTAAATCAGCGACCGGCTCTACTTCGATCTCGCCCATGTTTATAGCTAAAACAGTCGAAAGATAACGATGAATTTTATTATACGATCGCATCCTCCGATTATACGCAAAACACCAACATGATTGGACGAGCAGTTCTTTTTCACAATGGTGTTGTTCGTAATCTTGAAGCCTCAGCCGTTGGACGGACACTTTGTGTTTGTCTATTGTCGTTTCGCTATATGTAATTGAAAAACAGAATGACACGCGTTTAATATAATCACGTCAAAACATTTGTTCGTTATTATAATCAAAATCCATATCGACGTACCGCGTAGGAGTCTGCCTGCCTTTACGACGTTTCGACATCATCGTCGCCTGGTTGAAGAACCCAAGTGTGATTACTGACGGTTTTAAACGGCACGCTTCGCCGTCCACTTGCATGGGTACCGATATGCTGGTGGTTATACGAGCAGATTTACACTGGCACAACGGTGTGCCCGTCCCTCCAGTTTGCAGTCTAGTCTGTAGAAACGAACGAAATTTTAAAGTTTATAATTTATTCGTTATGAATATTGTAGGCTGTCATCAAAATATAGTTTTAACGCATTTAAAAATAATGATTTATATTTTATTGCACTGTCTACGTAAAATAAATTGTATTAAAAATTAAAATATTTTTAATTTTTATGAAATTTTAATAAAAAGATAATTTGAATAATTATTTCTCATTACGTGATCAACATAATGTAAATTTATCGAATAATAATTGTACACGTTTAATAAACAATAATTTATTATTATTATTATATATTGGTTATGAATTCAGCACAGAAACGCTTACGATTTGCATGATCGTTAAGCCGATGACTTCGATAAGTCCGTCGTCTGTCGAATTGTTGCCGGCTGATTTGTTCCACGGTCGCGTACCACCTCCGTAGCTGGGAATGTTCAAAAACAATATGGCGTGCACTTTTAAGTCTTTGATCCGCTGTGTCAGGTCTTTACCATCGCATTCCAGTATTACGTGATCTGATAGGCCTTTCCACTTTCTGTCCAATAGTTCAATGCCACCTCTAACACCATAAAATAACTTGTTGTACATTCGCGAATTGAATTTTTCTGGATTCGCCTCTGAAATAAACCAAACATTATAAATATAATAATATTCATGTAGAAACTATTATTGAAATAAATCGCGAAAATACTGTTTTTGGTTTTAAAAATAATATTATATTCAAAATTATTTTGGTACTCATTATTTTATTTTCTATCATCAATAGAATAATAATAATGTTTTCTCTTTTCTTTTCGACAGTAAAATATTTAAGTAATTTAATCAATTATTATCTGTTTTTCATAATATTAAATTTACTTGTTATTAAAAAATGTTTACATAAAAGATTAAAAATTAAAATGTTAGTATTCGTATTAATTATTGATATTATTACCTCTGGCTTCGTGGAATTCAAGTGCAATCTGAGCATCCACGCCCAACGAGTAGTAATTATTCATCACGTTTAATGGCAAATTATCCTTTCCAGCATGATCCGATCCCTTAGCATTTTCATTAGGTACCACACCCAAATTCCAACGGTCTAATCGAATAGTTTCGCTTTCTTCTAAATTAGTTAATATTTTCGATACCGGCTCGTCCATGTAACCCTAAAATAATATTACGATTAAGAACCAAGCATAGACAATCATTTGTATATTATTTCATAACGAAAAATGATGTGATAAATGATTTTATCTAATTTTTTTTAATCGTTATACATTTATAATGCTTTTTGTTTTCCTTATAATTTTATATTTTTACTTTATTGAAATTTCCAACGTTTATTATTACATTTAATATAGTAGGTACTATAATAACCCTAGTACATTAAAAATCAATTAACTTGTAAAAATAAAATAAAAAATATATACAGGTACCTATATTTTTGTAATAAACTTTTATTTTTCTAAATAACAAAAATTTATGACTATTTTTTGACGTTATATTTATTTTTCAGCACATAAATATCCATATAAAATGACAAAACCTATGAATTATATCCACTATATAAAATAGGGAATCTTACAGTAATTAAAGTTGAATGACAAAAAATAATAAAACATGAATCATAGGAGTTTCTAATACAAAGATAATTGTTTTTCTAATCATATAGAAATAATAAATGTATTCGTATAGAAAGCCCTAGCACACGGATGGATTACTGATTCTTATGCCCGATAAATATTGTTTATTTAACTTATGTCGACTATAGTTGATGTGTTTCGAAGTTCAGTTAATTGTTAGAAATGGTAATTATATTTACGAGATAATAGATTAATCGGAAATATTTCATATTGAGACCAATACCAAAATGTTAAAAGTTTATCAAGTTTCAAGTCTAAGATTGTATTACTTACACCACCCCAACCAAGAGCTCTGGCAAGGTCGTTGCCTGTACCCAGCGGGAGCACTCCGACTGGAAACGATACGGCGTTGGCTATTTGATCCAGGATCGACAGTACCCATCCAACAGTGCCGTCGCCACCGCATGCCAACACACGGAGGTTCGGTACCTTCTTGTACAGTTCTAGTCCCATTCCAGGACCACCCCGGCTTAGGTCAAACACCTGTCTGGGGTTCAGGTGCCATTGGAATTTTTGAAGAAGCTTTACACCCTGGTTGCCGCCAGATTTTGGGTTTATAAATATTATCACAGGCTTGACGTTCACCGATGGAATAGGCTTGATAACGAACAGCTTGTCTTCTTTTTCTGGCTATAAGAACATTACAATAAAGACAATTAAATAAACAATTGATAAAATTGAAAATACTACTCGTGAAAATAAATTTAGCGAAAGAAATAGGTTAAGGAAGCAATAGAAGTAATACCAATCAGATTAATAATCACTCTTCCTATGTACTCCTATCACTAACAATATTTTTAACAATTGTGCTGAATATTAATCTATTAGTATAAAATGTGGACACATAGTATCAAAATTGGCTTCTGAATTTATTAATCACACAATATAATAGTCCAATATATTCATGCAACTTTTCTAAAGGATTCATGTAGTGTTTTGTTTCAGTATATGACGAATTTGCGGACTGTAGTGAAATTTATCTGATGCCATTATTTCAACTTATGTCTTATACGTATCGTGTATACAATTGTTGACAAATTCGTGAACTGTATAGATGAGATATGTATGTTTTCCTCTCAGATTAATTTATTTCTCATTAGTTTTAGTCATATTATCTTTATTATTTTCTATTGTTCATCGGTTATAAAGTCGTAGAACAGAAATAAAACCAAATATGTGCAGCTAACATGACTTTATAAATATGTAGTATTACCAAAGAGAATGTAAATGTAATGTTATACTATTTGAATGATGATAAAGTTCATCAAACAGTAGATTTGACCTTAATGTTATTATGTATAGCACGCGAGTAATAATTTATTACTCGTTATGAGAGGGATGTTTATTTTTTCGCTTGATAGTCCTACACTTACCAACGAAGTTATCATTCTTTGTCTATTACTTAATATTTTCTATAGTATTAATATACTTTTTTTCATAATTATATATGTTAGGTAGATAATTAATACTAATAAAGATCCTATTTCAAAATAGTGAACTAGTCTGTATAATAATGTAGTATAATATTCTTGAAACACAATCAACTCATTGGTGAGATATGATAGTGGTGAAAGTCTCATATTATTTGTATTAAGCTCTGAGACAAGTGTTTATCAGTTGAAATATATGAGTCCAGATCATCATTGCAACAAAGATAATAAAATATTTTTCACATAAATACTGTTTGCCCCATTTATCGCATAACTATAAATGGAATTCACAATTTTGGGATTCCAAAATGTCTGCGACCGTTCAGCATCTAGTACTTATTTTTATTTCTTACTTAGTATAGTATTAACTATATAATTTCAATATACACAGAAACATAATCAATAACTTTGTTTATAATGTGGAGAAGCGATGCCAGTTTTGTGACAGAAGAGAAATGGATATTATTAAAATTAACGTTATAAGGGTACAATATGCTTTTGTTTAATTTCGTATTCGGTACAGCCGATGATAATAATAGGTAACGATAGGTACGTGCGAACGTCACAAGTATGAAATTTTAATGAACTCGTATGGTTGCTTGGACGAGCCGCGATTAAGGTAATTGGATAGGTATGACAATGTCATGAGTGAAATTCAATATCCGTCCAAAGCGTCGTCGTTTGCGCTACTAATGAATGAACAGTAATCAAAATTTGTATACATTTAATGATGCTACTTTTTTTCACGTTCAGTGTTTATATTTCATTATTATTTCTTTTATATTATAACAAACAACGAGAAAAAAACAAACGCACCCGCGGTAATCCATTCGCTCGCTTCTAAATTAATATATATCTATATATTAATTTCTCTCGTACAGTAGTGTTTTAAAAATGAAACCATTGTTACAAGAGTGAATGGAAAATGGAAAACGAAGAATCCCCCACGGGAATTGTGTTCAAATCATTTTTTACCACTGTTTTATATATAGTTTATTTGTTCGGTCCTTCCAGAGTTTATTTTAATCAACTACGGTAATTTAAGTTTTGTTTATCGATCATAAAAATATACACTATTGTTATCAAATTACCGTCATTCTGCCGCTATACATATTAAAAGCTAAAATCAATAAACTGCACACACACACACACAGACGTAGTCTCTAATTTGCGCGCACGACACGCATGTTTATTATAACGCTGAATCGAATTATTCCACAGGAAATTTATTATATAATAATATATAATATATCTTACCTTATGTATAAACCTGGCGTAGTCATTGATAGGAGTTTTCTATACACCGATTGAATAATACTATTAACAAGTGCATTGAAAACGACGTTCAAAATATCAACTATACATAAGCTCCGAGTTAATTAATGTGAATGTTATGAGGAAAACGAATAGAATTTCTCGTAGGCTTTATTAAAATCGATCCGGACGCAGTTTTAAAGCCGAAAAATATACGTACGTTCTGTTATATTATAATATATCTACGACTTAATGTATTTTTTTTTTTCCGAAATCTCTTCTCCGGAATTTCTCGAATGTGAATAAAACTTACAATCCACGGAAACGACTCGATTTAAATATTAAAGTGTACACTACGAATATTCAACTTTAATATTACCAAGTCGGTTTTTTTATAAAAAATCATGGCAACTATATTGACTATAGACGGGGAATTAGAAATTACAGGTTTCGCCATTAGATTTGACTATTTCAATTTTCAATCGAAACTCAAACATTGTTTCCATTACACGTTTTGATGTAACTCGGTGTTCTGGCAATAGCACGTTTTGAAAATATTTCGTCGCACAATAATTGTAACTGCCTTTCGCGACGACTCAATATCGGTCTATTTCGAATGACACAGTCGTCCGTGCTATATTGGACGCGTAATTAGATTTTCCGCCCGGGGACGTTTCGCGAGTGTGACACTTGGAGTACTTAAACAGCCGGGGTGTAATCCCTGTAATTCCCCAGTTGTTCCGTATATTTTTCGTCTGGTCTCGGAGCGAAACGCGTAATGTAACGCCGGTCGAACTCGTCCGTCTGTCGGAAATCCTACCGGAAAGTGGGCACAATTGGTTTTTATTACAACCGTTCGTTTTAACAACGTACAAGATAATGAGATTAAAACGAAACCCTTTTTGACGCTGAGAATTCTCGAAACTATTATATATATATATATATATATATATATAATTCAATTATTCGCAATGGGTTTCGAATTGTTACTGCCCTTTATCGCGTTCACGAAAACCGACAAAACTATAACGATAATAATAATAATTGTTATTATTATTATTACAATATATTTACACTTATTATAACCGTCATGTGCGCGTGTACGTTGTCTTTGCTCGGCGGTATATATTAAATCCTTTACGATCGCTTTACGATTTTCAAAGATCTTATATAATACAACGCAGGACCTGAGTGTATAATATGACAATTATGCATTATGGGCCGTTGAACACTCGAAAAGAAAACATTAAAATGACAGTTCTACACAGTAATTTCGTAGTGGTATGGATTTACGGAGTAAAAGAGAGAATACAGAAAAATCTCTGAAACTCAAAACTCAAATTATGACTTTGTACTTAGAGTGTAAATATAAATTACCAAATTCAAAAAGGCCCATATTATTTTCTATATAATGACTTATCCATTTTATAAATTTTCATCTGACAGTCAATTTACTGCGTATTCAAATTTAATGATCTGCAACTTCTTTGCCAGACGATATTTTACAAAATTGTTATTACATTACCACCAAAATAATATGCGTTTCTCTTTTAATTTGTTAAAATTTCTTTACTCAACCTAAATACCACAATTTGAATTCTGCGTTGTTGTAATTTTCACATATTCTCAGTTAGATAGCCGGAGATAGAATTCATGCGGAACATGCAGAGATAATAACATTCTATTAAATATATTTAATTAAATCTGGGACACATCGAAATCAGTAGACATCACGACTAGAATTTATTTTGGTTTTAACGATCAGTTATCGAGTTTTCATCTTGTGTAAATTGCGGACCCAAGATGCTACCTCTATTTTTGTCCATAATAATGTTTTATATATCTTTCGATGCCTAACACTGATTTACTAAGGTATTTTTATGTGTGGCTTATTCTAAAGTAAAATTGTAAATGAATTTATGATTTTCAGAAATATATAAATGTGTTTTTGAGCCGCAAAGACTTCAAATATTATACAGTGGTCCGACACAATTATTACATACCTTTTGTACTTTGAGAATAAAATATATAAAAATGAAGGGACGGAATTTATTGTGTTATATAAACTAGGTAATAATTTGTTTTGTCTTTGAATAATTTTTTAAATATTATTTGTTCGATAACATAGCAAAAATGTTCGCAAATCCTTATTACACTTTTGTGTACCATAACCTAATCTTATGAAGTTTATGTTCATTGGAATAATTAGTTTTTTTTATTTCTAATAATAAATTGAATTTATCAAAAGATATTATAATAATATACCCGAGTATATGTTTTTTTTAAGTATAATTTGTTTATAAAATAAAAAAAACGTAAATTAGTATATTAATCAATATATTAATGTAACTATTTCTGACTAAATAGTTATATAAATTTTTTTTTTTTATGACATTACTTACATTAAAATAAAAGTTTTTCTTATTAACATCGTGAGCTTATAGTACTTTACGTATTAGATTAAATCGCAGTTTAATAAAAATGTGATTTCAAAATAATATTTTAAATTTCAGTTAACGCTTGTATGAGTATGAGTGTATATTTCTAATAGAAAATAAAATATTAAAATCATGACGATAAAAAGTATACTAATATAATATCATGATATAATTCAGTACATTATATACTCGTTTAAAGTATAAACAAGTAATTTAGTTTACATTATTAATTTTATTTTATTATAAATTACAACTAATATTATTTTTTTTAATATTAGTACATAATAATGGTTCATTTATGTTTTTAAATTACTATATATAGCCCAACGAGATATAAATAACTTATAATTTTATTTCGTTTTCGAATGGATAAACGCAACGGATGAACAATTCTCTAGTACCCTTTCTACGTTTATACACATACTAATTGATTATTATTATTTCCTTATCAATGATTCGTGTGGGCATCTAAAAATATTTTCGATGAGTTTAATCATTGTATTTAGATTTAAATAGTTCAGAAACTAATGTTTATTCACAGTAAGTTATATATTTTAGTACATACACAATACACTATATAAACTATTACCTACTTTATCAATAATTGAATAAGTAACTAATTATATAAACTATAAAAGAGTTTTTATGTCTATACATTTAAATAAACATGATAAATTATTATGTAAACCTAAAATATTATTATTCAGTAGTAAAGTAATAATAATAACATTACATTTTTCTCATTTTAATCAAAAAGTTTCCAATAGGTAATTATAATGTATACAATTACTATTTTGAACCGAATTTGTAAGTTGTAATATAATATATTATATTGGTAATACAACGATTTATAATAATATTTTATTAAATGTTTTATTAATATTTATAGTAATTGATCGAACGATACTTTTAGCAATCATGTTATACAGACATAAATAATAATAATATATGCAGCTTAATCGTGCAATGACGTCACACTTCACACGTTCCATCACGCTTCTGCTTTGCGATGCCATTATTCGTAGAAATTTGAATAGGCTATTTTCGTTTAGTCTTTGAATTCATAAATAAAATTGTATAAACTATTTTTTATCATACATTTTACATTTATATATATTTTATAATCGAATTTAAGATTAGAAATCTAATAAAAATGATTAAAATTTGTATGTGTACGTCCGTCATTCAAAACAAAATATAATGTACACATAATATTATAATATTTTACATGTTTTTTATAACTTTTGTCAAACGTATTAGCTGAAAAGGAAATTTCAACCACGCTTAATTATTATTAATATTTCAAAACAAATGTGAATATAATATTAAGAATATACGAGAATATATCGAATATAGAATATAGAATATAGAATATATCGTATTATACAGTTTTCTATTTTTCTACGTAATAATACTAAACATATATATTTTATAAAAATTTGGATTTTTATTGATTTAACGAATATGAAATTCAAATTATATATTATATTTAATTATAAACCGCAATAAAAATTAGGTTAATTTCAAAATTCTGTAGATATACAAAGTGATTAAAATGTTGTGTTAAAAAATGGTGCGAATTCAATATTTTTCAATATTATTTTTGTTGTTTTTGTAAGTAAAAATTATGATTACCTGAATTATACTATAAAAGCTCCAAATAGGATATAGCTATTTTAATGTAATGATTATTAATTATCCAATTGTTCGCTGAAATGATTATGTTTATTAGCGAACAGATGACCTATATTAGGTGTGATATACCCATAATAATAACTAGTGTTTTGACCGAAACCCGTAGGTAATTTAATTACAAATACGAAACTTTATGGTATAGGACAACTTGTAAAAACTGTATCCTACATCAATATATTTAAATTACAATATAATGATTTATTGCTTCGTTAAACTTTTAATATAAAAATATGTCCAATTCTTATTTTATATTAATACAATTAAAGTTTGAAAAAATACAATAATTCAATAAATAAATAATCATTAAAATTGATCATTGACATATATCCCCAATACATTTACATATCTGCGTTTAGGGTTTACTCATATATATTATCTTCAATTATTATAATCATGACTCTTTAATTACGTTTTTTCTTTTTTTTTAATACTAGGTACTTAAACAATTTATTAAATAAACTAATTTAAATGTTAATTGAATAATATGTACTATACTAATATTAAATTACACGTTATGACGATATTGTTTACGTTATAAAAACTGTTCAGACATTTTACTACTGAAAGTTATGTTAAACTAATTAGAATAATCCCCGGTGATAAGAAAGTTTACAACTAATTTCAAGAATCGGTAAAAGAAGTGAATTTTACATCATAATAATGCATTAGCTTTTCTTTAACTCGTTAACATTATAATCGTTGACCGTATTAAAAGTTATAACTTGATGCCAACAAGTTCACATTCGCAACGTAAAAAAACTATACTTGTAGTATACATTAATTTCTACTCAAAATGCAATTAAATAAATACAATTATTAATAAAAAATACATATATTTTAATACAATGTATGATTTTATATATTATTGTTTATAAATCAATTACGTTCAACATAAATTTTTCACAGAATTAAATGTTTAACAATAAGTGATTTTGTTTTTTTTAAACTAACACTTATTTTATTTTAAATAAATACCACAATAATATCTAAAGCATCTCTGTCCTTATAGCAGGTTAAATATTTATTTATTCAAAGAAAAAATGTTTTATTTTTTTTATTTTAATTTGAATTGGTAATAAGTTATCGTTATAACGTATTACTTGTTACTTCATCCGGATAATATTAAATTTATTTACGCAACGCTGTAAACAAGCATACGATAATATAAAGTAGACGATTTAAATTATATATGGCATGATATAAAATTATTGGAACTCGGATGACTCTAACTTAAAATGTTTTTATTTAAAATTTTTAATCTTTTTTATTATAAGGTTACTGAAGAGGATTTTGACCTAGGTACAGAATAAATATAATTTTTGTAAGCAAGTACTACTTTTATAGCTACTATACTATATTACACACGCCCTACAATGAATGACACACTTGAATTAGTTTTATATGTCATTTTTTTTTTTTTTTTTTTAAAGAGTATACAATTTAATATTGATTAACAGTCATCATAGTAATGATAGAGTTCTTAGATCGAGTTCACTTTTGATACACTAGGTACATATTGTACAGAAATTAATTTCTTATTTAATATTAAATTTAAATAGAATTTAGTTTAAGTAAATATTAAATCCTCCTGCAGCATTCCTGGTATGAAACTTGTCTTACCACGGTTTTGTTCGTTATGAAGACGTTATTTGCAATAATGGTGTTTCCATTTGTCCAATACGGGAAAAATAACAAAATCACACAATGTAGAACTCAACTTGCGACGTTAACGTTGAAATTAAAGTATAAAAATCTATTAATGTCCATTAAATTTAAAGAGAATAGTATGTTGTGGATGATAGCACATCTTTTTTCTAAAAGTATCTTTTAGACAATAAGTTATAAAGTTTTAAGTATTTTATTTTATAATAATACGCTATAACTTCTCTGTCAGATAATATTTTACACAAATAATATTCTTCTCTTTAAATTTTCTAATTATTGTTTACACTTTGAGTTCAGCCTATACATCATAATTAAACTTTTACGTAGTAGATATTTTGATGTTTCACCCATTAGATACACGAATATAACACTGATATAGGTTCGTTTAAAAGGAAACCACACTCGAATTTGTTGTCTCCACAAATCCGACGGGAAACATAACAAAAGCACAATCATATAAAACTCAAATTGTAGCATTCGAATGAAACTTACCATTTATTACCAGATTTAAATAATGAAATATTTGAAAGTTCTCTTTTAGATTTATAAAATGAATTCAATTAAAAGACATATAAATTCGGTGTTAGATGACATTTTATAAACAACAACGAGAAACATCAGAAACGGAAATATTCTTTTTTTTAAATTGTTTAAGTGTTTAATGTCCAATTTTAACCTCAACGTCAGAATCTCAATTCTATTATATTCTTCTAAGACGGAAACTTGTGATCAATGCAATATAATGTACTCTATATAACTACGTCCTTTTGCGAGCAATACTCGATACTTGGTTTTATCAAACCAAACCGACGGCCAGCAAACAGCTATAATGGGTTGTGACAAAAATAATCAACAGGTGAAAGACCACACGGAACAATAAGTTTATATTACTATATATTTATTTATCATTTTTTTTTTTTTTTTTTTTTTGCGAATAATCATTTCGGTTATTTTGTTTGGTCAACATAATATTTTATAATCCGCAGAGTGGTTTTCATTTAACACGATCGAAGCAATATGTGGCGATGCTTTGACAGAACACCGTAGGCGTTCGGGAATAGGTCAAAAGAAAATATTGTCATCACGGTGATAAGGTGGTGGAGGGTATAAATTCGTTTCGTATTGACGTGAAATTTTCGCGTGGATATTTTAACAAAACCAATGAAAGTGAATGTGTTATACAGAGCACATTATGTATAGTGTATTTTGATGAGGACAAATACGTATTTCGTGCGATGGGATGCCATCATTATGTATATTGAGTATACATCGGAGTATTATTTCGCATAAATAACGGAAATAACAATGCGAAACGAAATATAATTTCCACCGTTTTGGTAACACGACATTTACATCGTACCGTATAATAACGATACGAAATTCTCGTAGATACGGAAATTCGGTCAACTGTATTGAGGTAATACCTATAACGACTCGCGCCAATAAATAATACCAGAAATCGCGTAAAATACGAATTATATTCGGCGGTCGATGCCATATTAGATATTTTTCACATGTTTCATCCTTCTACAAATATTTTCTAAGGAAATAATTCATTAACGCAATGTAGTTTTTATATTTGATCATACTACGTTATACTAACTAAATAAGACTTTTAAGTTATTTTGAGTTTTTTTTTTTATACGCAGAATTAACATTATTACATAAACGCGCGTGTATTGAATATTATAACAACTGTATCGAAATTTTCAATATTAAATAAAATAACTCACGATATATGTTTTCATAGTAATACAATGTACGTTTATTAATACCATAATTTTTTTAATTGACTATGGTATGTAATTGATATTTTTTATTGGCTATTACATAATCCACTTCCGTTTTGAAATACGTAAAAATAAAATGACGTATACAAAAGTTGAAATCGCTTTATTTTTACATTTCGATCATATTTTTCGTTGGGGGACTGATAAAATAATTTCACGTAGAAAAACCCTTAAAGCTACAGTGATATTTTAAAATACCCATCTGATAAGGTAGATCAGTGTTTTTACAAAGTTATCCACATGGAGTTCCATAAAAATGGTTTTACATATTAATATATTATGATATTTATGTGTTGGAGTCCCTAAAGCTTATTCCAAAGTACTTACAAGTTAAGGACATTAAGTTACCACTGAGGTGAAATATGAGAACAGAGACGACGATTTTAAAATATCATTAACATTCAACAAGTTATTATATTTTTTTTTTAAATTGGTATTAAATAATTAATTATATTTTTAATTTAATCCACGTTTACGTTATTGGCTGTTTGGCCAATATAGATAAAATAATTATGTAGGATTAAAAAGAATATAAATTTAATTACCTTATCTTTGGCTTTCTTCTTGGACGATCGTTTTTTCGGCGATCTAATGCTAGATTTGAAGTTGCCTTTTCGGGGTAGTTTGACAATCCACGACGGAGGGACAATTATATTGCTATGTTTACCTATAAAAAAAAATATATATATATATAACAACAGGTAAAGCTAATGAAATACAAATAGTTATCTAAATTGTATATTATTATATAGTATTTTGCACTTTTAGAGATGATGAGCGAGTAAAATTTGTATAATTAGTTTTTGGAAATTTCAAGTTAGCAAATTAATATTTTTCAGTAAATGTCACGTTTCAAAGTGTTTCCGTTGTTTCGAACTTGTTTATATTTCCGTCCTAATCCACGGACACACACCGTGAAAACCTGCGGTATTGTAGTTTAATCGTTATTATGGCTTTGAGAGGGTGTTCTGGCTTGTTTAGTGCTGTTCGAGTTTCCTTTTGTCTCTTAGGAATTTCGCTACAGTAATTGGCTTACATACCGTATACGAAATATTGACACGGTGGCAAGATGTCGGTGGGCGGGCGTAGTTAAAATCATTAAAACCGTATACCAATTAAAACAAACTTATATAGTCGTTTACTCCGCGGCCAAATGTTACGAAATACGAAATTAGAAGACCACAGTGTTAGGTTTGCTATATTTATACACGATATTGTTTCAGCTACGAAAGCGCAGTGGTCTCGGGCGACATATTGTGGATTATTGCGAGATTACGTGAGTTACTTCGCGCTAAGACCGGTTATAACTTTACGAGCCATTAGATACGCGTATGGAGATATACGTGTTGAAAATATTTAGCGTCATGACACAAATCCGTTCCGTGACAAATGCACACACGTCAAAGTTGATAAATGTCTGCGCGCGCGTCTTTTTAGGTTAGGTTAAACGATGGCGGACTTTATTAGAGGCGAAACGGATACCAGCGATAACACTAGATAATCATTATCCGTGTGATGTTAGGTTACAAATCATGTGATCGGTGACGAGGGCGGACGATTTTGTTACATTCGTATTAAAAACGAACGGGGATGAGAAAATGGAATCGCAAAGGACATCATAGTTTACGGGCAGAAACGAGGAGCGACAAGACGATTTCGAGTCATGAGCAGTCAATAAAAGTGTGCTACACAGGCTGGTTATGGATGACGAACTGAAGTGTGAAAAGACGATAGGTACATAACATTAGGGAACGATGTAGACCGTATGCCACTTGTGTTATTAATTCGGGTTTTTGATTTACACCATATATATATTGTATGGTAGTATTCGTGGTATTGACTTTTTTCTGCCAAATATTTAATTTTAAAGGACGATTAACAAATGATGTTACTTAGAGGAAAATAGTGGCCGAGGCTTGAAAATCCCCTCCCATCAGTCGATGATTACACATACATATAAATGTATATAAACAACGTTAAACGAAGGTAAATATATGTAGAATAATTTATCGATGCATACATTTTGTAAATTTATAAACTATAACGCTCTTTTAAAATAAAATTATTATTCTATGAAATTTTCTAATGAGATGACTGGAATTATACTAACGACTATAATTTAATTACGTCGATCGCAATATTAGTTACTTTTTTATGATGATAACAATGTTAACTAGTTGGATATTGTAGGTTTTAGAATAGCATAGCATTTATATTAATAGTGCATGTGGGAATATTTGAGAAATATAAATTTGAATTTATTATTAATAAGGCAATCTCAGACAAGTATTTAAGGATTTCATAATATTATAATCGCATAACATGATTTATAGTTATCTCTGATGGTCTGGTATCAAATTATAAGTTATAAGTAAGTATATTAGTAGAATTAGCATGTGAATGACTTCCAAAACTTTTAATAAAACGGTAAGAGAATAAGAAAACCACGTAATTCTAGTATAGATAATTTCCATAATGTTTTAAGTTTTACTTAATAATACTTATAATTAATTAAGTTATAAAGATATAACTGTCCAAAAAATAACTTAAAATCTATGCATTTTTTTTTTATTTGTATAAAACTTATAGAATTTAATTAAAACATGTTTTTAGTTCTGTGATGTTTAATTTTTACACCTAGTATTTTATTATCTGAAAACAAATAGAGTATATATTTTCCACTCAAAATAGATAACTAAACGTACATAAATCTTTCATTATACCGGAAATGTTTTTTTATGTAAAACTTATAAATAACTTATACCATATCATTATATAATATCATTGTTTTATTTATCTTTTTATCTTTAACTATACAAAGAGATTTTTAGTGGAAAATACTCATTTGAAGTATTAAAAATTCCACTTATTTCCGTTTTGATTATTTCAAATGATAATCTTAAATTCAACATAACAGAAAACATTTATTTCATCCCTCCGGCGTATTTAATTATACGATATATAAATTATAAATAAGTAATATACATAATATTATTATAATATAAACAGCCAAAAACGCCAAAAACTAACTTCATGATATTTAATTTTGATGTCAAAAGACAATTACTGTTCTGGTTCTGACTAAAATAAAATATTGTAGGTACAGTCTCGAGTTCATTTAATTTTAAATTCTTTTAAACAATAATTATTAATTTATTTACTTTATTTTGATATTTAAATTTTGAATTTGTTTTTTGAACATTTTTTGTATCATTGTTTTATTATATTTGCGATATAATATCCAATTATGTTATATACCTTAATATAAGAATTCTTACTATAATTGGATTTAACAATAGAAATTGTTTTAGTTTTTAGAGGAAATATAATATAAACATATTACAAACGATTTTATTTGTAATAATACATAGTAGAATTTCTATAAAATACTCTTTTTAACATAAATTTAAATTATAGATAAAAGAAATATTACAAATCAATTTAAAATTATCCAGATATACACAATAATATTATTTAAAAAGTGAGACAAATTTTTATTTTTATTTTAGTAGGTATTTCAATATATTTTTTACATGATTTAATATAATATAACTATGTACGTTTAAGAAATTAACATAATTTCGGAGAGAATGTATGAATTATGAAATATGTGATATCCATTAAAGGATTTATTATTTTACATGATAACATATTATATGAGATTAAAATATCGTCATAATTTATATTTTATGTCATCAGAATCCTTTTTTTTCTCGCAAATATTATTACGCTCCAAAAGTAATAAATAAATAAAAATAATGCCCATGTAGGTATTGTTTACGATAACGTGATGTATTTTACATACTGACTAAAATATATAATTTTTTAATGGTTTCAAATAATTGATAATAATTATTAACAATAATAGTTGTAACGGAGCAATAACATAGATCCTTTCATAGATACAAAAATAGATTTTACTAGTCGGTACGGTAATGAGACGTAGGAGCGGGCGCGTCGTTGACTAGATACCGGCATGTGATTGGACGACCAATCACAGCCGTGCATAACACAGGATAAAACGTATAAAACGGCAGCGATTAAATAAATTAATGATTCCAGTCATCACCACAGTTCAGTCAACATCAAGATCACACCCAAGATTTTGCTGTTAACCTGAACTAGACACCGGAACCACCACACGGAGGAAATTGTTACCGAGGAAGACGTATTACCGCCGACGAGACGAACCATACACTCCATTTTAAAACCGTTCTTTTCAGAACGCTCTTCCTGGGTGACGAACAATTCCGCCTTACACTAAAACCGTTCTTTTCAGAACGTAATCCCTAGGTGACGAACACTCCACCTTACCCTAAAACCGTTCTTTTCAGAACGCAATCCCTAGGAGACGAACACTCCACTTTGCCCTTAAACCGTTCTTTTCAGAACGACGTCAGATCCTTCTCAAACACCACCAGTACGGATATCGACACAGTTGTCTAACGGGAAGACTATCGAACTGACGGAAGAAGCCAGTAGTCGCGAGAACGAAGACGAGCAGATTTTGTAATTAAGAAGACGAACAACAGTTGACATTCCACCGGTGTGAACTCATCGCGTAAAACAGTCCTTTTTAGGACTAACCAACGACCTACTTAGACTCGTTGCCTCAGTAATCGTATAATTTGTAATTATATATATTGTAAACCCGTGAAACCCGATTTGTAAATTAGAGCGACCTATTTAGGCCCGCGAACTCTGGGTTACGTGCACCGGCGAGACCGCTAACTTTAGCCTCGTCCGTCGGTGCGAAAACTTTTGTAACATAATTTGTTTTTTAGAAGTAAATAAAGTATTGCATAAAAAGATACGTGTGTTTTAATTAGCAAAGGAAACATAAAAAAAGCATCCCTAACTAAACCACCGTAACATAGTATAGTATATATTAATTACTCCTAGTTCTCTTTCGATTCGTAATCGTTGACATTTTATTTTAAACATTTACTGATATACGGCGATAAGTATAGGCAAATTAGCAGCATTCATGCGCATTCCGTCACAGGTTGCCTATAGAAAGATCACAAAAATATGCCTGTTACTTAGATTATTTTGAGTTAAGTACCAAGAACGTCTTAAAAGTTAAAATTAAAAAAAAATAGTTTATAATTAAATGGTATAAATAAAATTGATGTTATATAATGCGAAAATTCAGAGACCAAATAAAAAATAATTATAAAATAAAATTCATTAAAATTTAATTGTCTATCCAATTATTTAATTAACGAATTATCTGATACGTCAGATAAAATAAAACGATAAAAATCGACCTTGTTCGAGTAGGTATATTGGTATTCAGTATTTTTTAACCGTTAATGCAAAATATACTAAAAGGTTAAAAATATTTAAACAACAATATTTACAATTTTTTTTTTTTTTTTAATAATTAATTGTTCAAAATAAAAAAAATATGCATTTTTGTTATAAAAAAAATTAAAATATGACTAACAATCAAGTTTTTCACTCATGGTATTAATATTTTATCAATTACATCAAAATTATGAGTATAAAGAACCTATAATTTAATCAATTAACGTTAATTAATAGCTTTGGGTTTTTAATATAATTTTAGACACTGACTAGTATTCTGCCTAGTGGGTAAACATTATTTAATTCCAGACATATTTTTTACTTATTTATATAAATTAAATAATGATATTAAAACAAAATAAAAGCAGGCTATCAACATAAACTTTTTAATCAATTATAAAAATACAATTTTTAATTACGTTAAAAAGGTTTTTCTTGAAAATATAAAATTAGAGACTGAGCACATTTAAGTTTTTAAAACCTTTTCCGGAAATCCCTTAAAGTAAATTGAGTGCAGCTGGTGTAGATATTTTAAGTCAAAATAATAATAATAATAATTACAAAATAACAATGATATATATTTTTAAAAAATATGCTCAAAAAGTAAAACGAATTTACTATTAAAAACATAAAAATGATTAAAGTTTCATCGCTGAATGATTTATTATGTCTGAAATTAATATTATATTGAATAGTATTACATATGTATGCGCAATTAATCATATTTTATACAGATTATATTGTTCAATATTGAAAGTCGAAAAAAAAATATAAAAGAGTGGATGATTTGAAAAGCCATCCAATTATATATTTTTAATATTAAGTCTTAAACGTGAAGACATATTTTTTTTTTTTTTTTTTGATACAATCGAGCCATCATCAGTTCGTATAACGTGATAAATTTATTTTTATTTATTGATATATGCTTAAAGTAAATTATGTTATTACATAAATAAAAGCGGTGTTTTTAGAATATTAATATTTATAGTCTGTTTCAAATATAATATATAACAATAGTAAATTATTATGGCATGAATAATATTTTATTGCATATTATATTATTGTAACGTGATCACGTTTATCAAATATTATTATTATATTATAAAACCATATAAATTATTGGTTAACACGACAGTTCAACCAAATATCATTTTAGAATAATCGACCAACTTTAGGAAATCTGAAGTTTTATTATATTTGTTGTATACTATAACATTAGTCATTACGCGGATTAAAGTAGTAATAATCGAACATTCAATAAATTTATATATAAAGAAATTGTATGTTAAATGAATATGTATTTAAAATAATACCATGATTTATTTTATCTGTTGATACTCTTACTATTTGATACCAAAATAATTTTTTTTTAAAAATTTAGTGATTTCATATTGTAATATATCATTACAATAACTATATTACAAACCTACTATAATGAAATATCGATGTATTCTATTCGTTACAAACTGTAGATTAAATATATAAAATATGTTTAATAAATAACAAGTATCTAACCTCAAGATATCAGTTCACTTATAGTTAGGATTGGGCAGTAATCATGTTACATGTACCAAGTTATAAATGTAAATTTTAATGTATAGTCAGTTACATGATTTTTCATAAAAGTATCATTAAAGAATAACTCGTTATAATTTTGATCGTAACTTTTTATAAGTATCTAAAGTTACATAAAAATAAATATATGAAAACGAGAATATATTATATGAACTACCTATAAACTATAAAGTATGTCCATTCGTCAGTCGTCTCGTTTCGCTCATGATTTCTTTTATTATAACCATCTATTAACGAAAAGTTACATAACTGTAACTTGTAACCATTTTCTTTAAATATTTGTAGCTTGTAATTTGTTACTAGATACTTCAAATTAGTGTAACTTGTATTCATTTCAGAGGCATATTTATGGGGGGTCAAACGAGTTTAAAACCCCCCACGACAAAAAAAAAAATGGCTATTAATAATATTATTTTGTCACCTGTTTTAGATTTTCCATTATAATTTATTACAGAACATGTTAATTTTCATTTTTTTATAATTGATTTTTCTATATTATAAAACGGTGAGGAGGGTTCGACTTTATGAAAGCTTCTAAAAAAAAACCTGAACCCCCTTTTATAAATTTCTTAATACGCCTCTGATTCTGTGCATAATATAATATAACTTGTCGGACTCTGCTTATGGTAATACATAAATGATGAGACACCCCAAAGGGATACCGTGGCAGTAGAGTACCTAAACAACCATATATATATATTTGATTATTAACATAGATATATACTAATACTAGTTAGCCGTCTTGCTCTTTACCACGGTAAAATAATTGAAATACACCGCCATCTACAAAGATGAAAAATCTATAAACAAACCTTTTCAGTATTCAGGGCTGTATTTAGACTTTTGCCACCCCCGGGCATCACGAGTTTGCCGCCTCACCTCTCCTCAAAAACACGAACATATATTTTTTTTAAGTAAAACAGAATCAGTTAAATAGAAAAATAAATGTACCCTTATTTCTATTCAAATATAAGTAGAAATACCTACATAATAAAATCATGAAATGTATAAAAGATTTAAGAAATATAAAAAAAATATTTAAAAATATCGATAATTCCTTTATAATTAAATATTGACTTATGACACAATAGCTGCCTTAGTTCTACAAAAAAAAAAAAATATATATATTAGAAGAAATTTGCTGGTCTAGTAAAACTTTGCTATTCTTTCAAAAATTGCCACGGGACCGTCCCCTCAATTCCGCCATGTCAGTATTATGACAAAGCTCAGTGTAATATAAATTGTTATAAAGTCGATGACATTTTATGATTTCTTGTATTTTAGTGTAATCTAATAAATAAGTAGTAAATTTCAATTATTTTACATTAATATAAAACGATTTAAGTATAAGATTCATTTTTTACAGTGAATAATAGAATTTTTTTTTTTTTTTTGTAATATTAGCCTGACAATTGATAACATTTATATATGCAGAGTTTTCCTTTTTGTATAATATTTTAGCGTCATGTTTCATTAACAATGAGAATACGGATATCTAGTATTAATATATATATATATATATATATATATATATATATAAATGCTGTGTTTATAATCATTATTCAGGTAAGACAATACGTCTTATCAAAATGTGAACATTCGATAAAAAACAAAAAAAAAAAGAATGCATACAATATTGTCACAATTAGAGGTAGGATTTGTATGCTAATAAAAAGAATGAAATGTGAATTTTTTTTTTTTGAAACATATAAAAATATGCATTTTAATTTTTTAAAGATACACATTACACAGAACAATTTTCAGAGAATTGTAAAATATCGCTTGAAAATTCTACAAAAAATTATCGTAACTGTATCCTTTTAATTTGGACTTTCGGTATTTTTAAAACTAAAATAATAACCTTAAAACAAATAACAATACAAAATGTAATAATATATAACTGAAATCACTATAAGCTGATGCTACGTGTATGGCTGTACGTTTTATACTAAACAATATTAAATACTATTGTTAGAATAATTAGTAATATACTAGAAATTAATATCATTCATTTTAACAACGATAGTCTATTATAAACAAATATAAAATAAATACGCTCATATCGTATCAGATTAATAAAAATTATGGACAATTTGAAATTTTATTTAGACGTAGCAAAATACAAAAAACACTCTAATGCATACAAATCCTACCCCTAGTCGTAATATAATATTTGTAATAAAATCAGTAGGTATCAACATAAACAAAGAAACATTTATAATATGTATATTTAATATTTTAATATATCGCTTATAACCATTACATTTAACCGTTATAATTCTATAAAGATTACCGTTGTAGGCTCTGTCGAGGAATAGGATTTTTTGTTCAAATGACATATCTTTTATACGTGTATTATCAACTCATCTAGGGATGTATATTTCTTAATATATATTATGGTGATGATTAAGGCTGGAATTTTAATGTATGCTAGTTTTGTTTTTTGATGGTTTAAAATATAGCTCCGCAAGTCCGTAAGTACAAAATATGTTTTAGACGATACTGATTATTTTAAAGTAATTTGTATTTTTCATTTTTTAATGTTTTTAATATATTAGTTTTAGAGCATTTTTCTCGAAAATTGTATTTTCTTCTTCAACTATCGAAAATAAAATAACAATAAGATAATATAACCGTTACAAAAATGAACAAAAAATAGGACAAGATAATTAGTTTAAATTATTTTTTAAAATTATTATTTAAAATTAAGAAGTCAAAAGACAGATAGAAGAGTATAATACCTAATTCATAAATTATACGATTGAAAAATAAATAATAAATAATAACTAATAACTAAATAATAATATATAAAATTTTTATTTTATTTGTTATAATTTCATAACAAATACATTTTTAACGCATTTTAATAGCGGATACTTTAAGGTTTTTAAGGTATTTTGCATTTTTTTCAAGTGCATATTTTGTAGTTTTTTAGAGCATTAATATTCCAGCCCTAAACAAACAGATTTGATTATGTGACAAAATAACAAAAACCGCTTACCTAAGGAACAGGGCTCGTTCATTTTTGTGTCGTTGAAACACGCGGTTTTGTTGTGGACGCTCAGTTTGCACCAAGAACACGTGAGTGCTATGATCTCCTTGGAACTAAACGATAGTACCGATTGGAACGCCTGACCTCAACAAAAACACGAAAAATAAATTACAAACGATCGAAACTTTAATGCGAAAACGGTTTAATAGACAACTATATACTTTCATTATTATTATTATTATTATTATTATTATTTTTGTTATTGCTCTATTGCGTTTTTACCGCACTACTGACCTTTCCGCATTGCGAACACTTGTCTTTTTGCGTCCTCCTGTGCATCCAATGGTGTTTGACGGTTTTGTGTTCCCTGTACTGACGTACTCCATCGTCTTTGAAGCTCGTTTTGCACTTGGCCGCGTCCGACAGACCGTTCAGACATTCCGAGTGTACGATTATGCGGCACGCGGAACATTTCAGCCGAGCGCCGTGTTTCTGCACGAAAAATTTGACAAATACAAACAAAATAATAATTATTAAGAAATCAACACGTGGGTGAGTGGAAAATTGAAAAAAACTAAATAGATTGATTTGAATACGATTACAAATATTTCGGTCTGTTATTATTTATTTTGTTTGGTTATCGCATAAAATATTTTAAATATTTTACAAAAATAACGTTTTTATTTCCCACCGGCAACGTGACCTTATTTCCGTCTAAAACTCTACATAATATAATATATAGTTATATTTTAGAAAACTCTAATAATCCTTTTTCGATTTCTTCAAAGAACTCTATAAAGAGTATAGACAATACGCGGTGCCATCGCCGACAGACCTCGTTTTTTAAATTTTTTTGCATTAACAAAATGATCATTACAGAAAGAGTAAAAAATCCCATTGCCACGTAAAAATATGAAAAAAATGTCGCTACGATGCAATTGAACACATCTATAAAAAAATATGTAATCAATTTTATTTACATTTTAAATTCGTTTTAATCGATCTGCAGTAGTCGCAGTTGTCGCAAGTGTGTGATATAATTTATATGGTTAATGTTTTAATAGAATTATTACTGTCCTGTGATCGAGACTCGCGAAAGAGGCGGTGCCGTATTATGTCGGCGGACAGTGCGCGAAATTAATCAATATTGACGTCCGTTAAGCCATAGGCACGCACCACCTTATCCATCGGACCGTCGGAAAATGCATTTTATAGTTAATGCACGTAAATACATAATATTATAGTTATTCTCGTATAATTTTCACTGGCAACAACGCGATATGATAGTATATTATACACGGGAAACGCATTAATGTTATACTCGAGGTGTTTTTTTTTTTGAAAAATTATTTTTAATCAAGTAATCAGTGCTTTGGAGCTCTGGACACAATCAATTGATGGGTAATAAATTAATATTTTTTTCATAAGCCCATAACTCGTGAGTTATACAAAAATATTGATACTGATTAGAATTCTGTACCAACAAGTCTCTAGTGTGTAGTTATTAAATATTTCTTAAAAAATTATTAGTTCTTTTGATTGCATTGTAATGGCGCGAAAATTACAAACAAAATAAAATATATCAGATGTGTAAAAAGAAAGTAGAAAGTTTGGAAAGGTGGAGAATTAGTGAGTGATATGAGGGGAATATAAGGATGATAGATTTAAATGGATTGAGAGGGGAAAGTAGGGTTTGTTGGATCGTGCTTTTACCTTCCACCTTGTATAAGAAGGGTTTCGGGGTAATAGGTTCAAAAGTATGCTGAATCTATACCTGTGTACGGACTTCGTATTCCGCTTGCAATTTGAAGTATTTTTTTATAGATTTATTTATTTAAATTTTATAAAAATACGGACTTCATATTCCGCTTACAATTTGAAATATTCAAATTGTTTATGCCAATTTAATTTATCAAAATTATATCAAAGCACGGACTTCATATTCCGTTTATAACTTCAATATAATTTTTCTGATTAAATTTATTGTCATTTTATTAATATACGGTTCTTTGTTAATATACGATTCTTCTGAAAAGACTGATATAGGAGAAGAGTCCAATCTGGATAGTCTGGCGGGTCCGGTTGGACTGACGAAAGGATTTCTACGAAAAATGTGAAGTGTTTTATGATCCAGAGTGATCAACTGAAAAATGTCTACATGGTAAAACTAGTAAATGGGAGTCGGCGACACTATAGTCGGCAGAGCCATTCAGTATGAATAAAAAACTAACAGTGTGTGCCGACTATTTGCGACTCTATGATTCGCCGACAAAAAGGAATTTTTTACATGTTGAAAGTCGACTGTGTTGATTTCACGGTTTTCTGTTAAACGCCGACTATATTATGTTTCTTATTCTATTATATTAGTTTATGATAGTCTTAATAAAAGAGATTATTTTAAATTATATGGAGATATGACGGTATTCGGACGGCGCCAGGGTCGCTTTATTGTACACGTATTAATGTTAAAATATAAGTGTGTTGTATGAGTGTTACTTTAAAAGATGTATTTTTTTTTTAAAAAAATTATGTGTGCTCACATCATTACAACATTATATTAATGGATAAAAAATTACAAAACATAAAAATCAGATATATAATAACATAAATAATAAATTGTATGGAATGTTTATTTAATTTAAATATGAGAACATAACGCAATGACGCAAAGATAGAGGTGGGGCCCCTAGGCCAACTAAAAGAGGCCCCTTTATCTGGCTGCGACTGCGGATTTTGCGGCCCTGTATGTGATATACAATATAATATTAATTCGTCTCGCACAATAATAGCAATTATTGTATTTGACAACATAGCGACACGGATAAAAATGTTATTATGAATTTACGCTTCCAGTTTAGAACAGGTTAGACTGTACACAGTCGAGACACAGAGTGATTGTATATTCTCAAACGGAAATAAAATAAAAACTTTTGTCTCCAATCACTCTGTATACGTACATAAATATTAATAATTTTACAATGTTATGTGCGTAATATTATTGTATAGCTACGGGTAAATTAATTATGATTTCTCATTATTATTTTAGAATTTAGAACATTACGAAGCCGTTCCCACCAATCCTGCCGCCGGCATTACCCCCCGGAGCTCGTTATGTTTATCCACGTGGCATTAATAAAATATAACAACATCAGCAACAGCTGAATTTTCAAATAAACTGTATCGAATCTGCCGCGGGAGTTTCCGGCGTAGAAATCAACCACGCGAACTATACGTGATATTATGACTGTCGTGTTTTTGTTTTTTTACAATTTTATTTTAATCGATAATATTATGTTTTTTACAACACAATTCAATGAAATGATACAGGTGGTTTTTTAATTAAACATATACGTTATCATCGATAAGGAAGATATAAAAAAATATATCGAACAGTTTGACCTATCGAAAACAGGATGAATAATATAGGTACTGTTAAATATTTTTCGAATAACGATGTTCGGGTATGTACGCCATTTTTGGTATTATACATGGTTGGTTAAAGTTAGGTTTGGTTACTCGACGTCAAGGCGATTCTTCGAGAAAATAAACAGAAAATCAACGTCTTTTACAATTATTGTGCCGTTTTCAAAAAAAAAAAAAAACTTAAATTATGACGTGATATCATATATTATCATATCACGTCCGCTGATAAATTGTATCGCTTATGTATTATGAATTTGTATTTATTTTTTGTTATTGATTAGAAATCCAAGAGGACCGACGACGATGATCGTACTATCACACTGGAGCGTACGATAAACCTACATTGCATCTACTTACCTAAATATGATGTATGACGACATAATAATTGTCCTGCATAATAGATTTTTAGAGTGACTTTGGAACTAATTTGGTAAATAACAATGTGTAACCGCGGTTATTCACAATATATATTATTGCCTTCAAACTGTGTACCGCGGTCGAAATTTGGTATAAGTTATAGGAATAGTATTGTAGAATATAACAGTTCAATCGTGAGAAACAAAATAAATTACGATCATAATAGTATTTATCGTAATTAATATTTGAACGTGTTCTGCAGTCAAAATCAAATTCACACGAACTCGTTTAGTTTTATTATGATATACTGTGCTAGCGTACTCGGAGTGGCGATTATAGAAATTTATAAACGATAATCATTTTTCATATTTTATTATTTGGACCAGCGTCAATAATCGCATAACGTAAAATAATTGTAATTTAAACAATAATTATTGTAATATGTTATCAACCATCATATTAATATTGTATAATATTATGTATTCAACTATTTGGTAATTTGGTATTCAATTTTATGATTTTTGTTAAAATATGTGCTACCTTATGTAGACAAATATATTCGATCTTACGGAAAACCAGTGACTTTTATGTAAGTATAGAGAAATTAAAAAAAACTAATCGACTATTTTTAACTTCCTGACAATTTTTAAATTGAATAAAATCGTACAATATAGTCTGTTGGTATTAAAACAATAATACAATAACACACGTTTTGTTTGTAAAACGCAACCTAAACATGTTTACGTTACAGCTGTACATAGTCTCCAGCGTGTGATTTCATGAAAATTCTTCGGAACCCGAAGTTGCAACAAGTCGTGAATGTTTATCGTTTATCGGATAATTTAAACTTTTAAAGCCGTTTCGTGTCACGGAAAATAAGTTTTATCCGCGCATTCTGTAGCAACATTATATCGTAGGGTTTATCGTGTCCGACATAATAATAATGCAGTCGCTACAGCTAGTGGTCGTTTCGTAAATCTATAATAACATAAAAACAACAACTTTATACGTAATTTCTTTTACAAACATTGTAAATTCATTAAACTGACACGACTATACGCGGTCGTGGTTTGAAACTAAAACAATTATTAATATAATCTCGAAGTAAATAAAAAACGATAAAATTATAGGCAGATGTACATATTTAATATGGAATTTTATGTGTTTAACAGAATACGCGTTAATGTAGATAATATTTGAATTCGGCAATAATATAATAAAATAATAAACAAATTTTCGATATAAAATATATTTAAGTCATCCATTGAAAATAAGTGAACGTCTCGGAATCGCCGCGATTATTTTATGAGAAAATTGTTATCTCACTAACACTGACGTTTTTTGGGTTCATGTCCTATTATTAATTGAATAAAACATGGTTCTAATAAAATAGAAAACAGCTATTTAAGTAGGAATACAATTTTTATAAAAATTCTCCGGCATGATCGTATTATTAAATGTTTTGTTATTATATGGAAATTATCAGATATCGCGATAAAAGGAAATATATTTGTTTAATAACAGGCGATTAGGATGCAACAGCATTATTTTAACATGTTTTAAAACTTAGCTCCTAAAGTGGAAAATGTGATTTAGATAAAATTAATTATTATAATGTAATTTTTAACTAAGATTTATTGAGCAATTTTCATATAGATTTAATTTTCTTCTATATAAATATGAAGAAAAAAATAAAATAAAATACAGTTATTTTTTATAAGAGCTCAAAATATATCATATATCATAACATTCATAACTATAATATACAACAGTGTGTCTGATTTTGATATGATAAGAGTTTAAAAAATAGATAATTTTATTCACATTCTTAACTATAATGATGAATAATGACAATTTTTCTTTTTTTAAATTTGTAAGTAGTTTTTGCATTAATTTCCATTTTGTATGGGCTTAATAATCCCAGTTCCATCTTAATTAAATCTTAATACGAATTAATGTTATTTGGCATATAATGTAACACAGTCATATCAGTTATATCAGTTTCAACTAATAATAGTCATTAACTAATTCCCGCAGAGTTCAATACGATCGACCGTCGTGCTTATGTACAAAAGTCATCCAATGAAAACCATTTCCGTACCCTTTAGAAACACAATACTTTGTTTGTCCGTATATGTAACAGCAGACGTTTTAATACTATTTATTTTCTATTTGACCATTTGTATCCGTACTGTATATGACCGTTGGAAAGTCGATAATTCCTAACTGTACCTATCGATTGTAAAATATAAGCAACCGTAATAGTGGTTATAAGTTAATAGTATTAATAGTCTAATAATGTTAAGTAAATGAAATATATTTATTTAGAAGGAAAAGTGTTTTTCTGTTTTCCTCCAGATTTACGGAACTATAATTCTTTAATAGTATGAATATTATAATGAACAAAGTCTTAAAAACAACAATGTAAACATCATTAATGTTGGATTATTGAAAATTTGAATACCTACTACATTATTTTATTATTAAAAATTAAACATCACTGTATTTGACAAAACTTCATCTAAAATTTTATACGGTTTTGAATTTTCAAGTATTTTTTATTAACTTTATTTTCTATTTCCCTCCTCCCCCCCCATCAACACACACACACTTACACAATAACCATGCAAAGATAAATACGCATAACGATGGTATATTTAATTAATACGATATTTAAAATAAATAGGTACAAAAATACAATGATACTTGTTAATTCCACTTGTTGTTAATCTCACAATATACTGTCAAAATATAATATTATACTAATTGTTGATTGCAAAATGATGATAGTATTCTATGAATATTATATCGCGATGATATTGTTAATAAATAATATTCGATTTGCTGAAACATGCGCGTATAATATAATATGATGTAAAATTTATATTGATCCACAAATTATAAATTGATTTCATTACTAAACTTTACCTGTAATTACTAATTATTATTGGAATCACGCGATGTGGATTATTATTATCCGTGGATAATTGATGAGCTATATAATATATAATATGAATAGTTCTGATTTAGAGTTTTTTGAGATTATGTCTGATAATTAATTAAATTAAAAAGAGTTTAGGCATGAAATAATATAATTTGATAGAGTATTTTAATAAAAGATAACGATTAAATTGTGCCACCCCCCCCCCCCCCGAGTTTAAATACTTTAACAACGTGCCGCGCGCATCATTATTATTAGCTGCGACCAAGTCGTTAAATCGCTGTGGAACGAAAAATCGAATAATATCAAACTATAATATTGTTCGTTCAAACATTAATGAATATAATCAACCACGGTGATAAAGTTAATGAGCAATATTATCGGGAATATTTTTCAAACACGCATTTATTTGGATATCAGGACGAGAATTAAATTCTCCGTTTTACAAAACCGTACGTTACTAATGAACTTAGTCATTCTCGTCACGATTTTCATTCGTGCGGAGACGTATTTATTTTAAAATATATGTCAAACGCGCGACTTTGGTGAGTGCTTACGCACATACTGTACAATACGAGCCTGATACAAACAGAACTTTTTTAATATGACACCGTAAAAAATAATAGGTGACATAATCATATTTTAACGTGTTACGAAAATGTGTATCACAAAAACGCTGGAGAAGATTTTGATATTATTTTAATACTTAATCAAAATATACAAAACTATCTTGATATTCTAAAATTATTATTCTTTCTAAGTTTAAAATGTATTTATTTTAAATGAAAAATGAACGATGTTTGTGTGATATTTTTGTTTCAATTAAAAGTGTTATTATCAGAAATAATACTTACGTCATGTAAAAATACATTATTCCCGTTGATTTTTGATTATAAAAATATTAAAAATATTATTTTAATACATTATATAATTATAGGATAAAATTAAAATTGTTTAAAAAATCCGAAAATACATAAATTGTTAAAAAATTCCATTAAAATAATTAGTATAGTTTAAAAACGATATTTTCACCTAGCAGACAAATAAATACGTTCTAAAAAACCAAAAAATATCAAATGATATTGCAACAAAACGCCAGCTAATCCTAACCTAGCCTAGTTTAGTTAAACCAAGAGTCTATATAACTACAATTATTTATATGATATTATGTTATTGTATTGACTCAAATACGATTGTATAAGTACATATATCATACGTATAATGGAAATATCTCGTTTTGAAATTAAATTGGTATTTACGATTATCAAAGTGCATACTATGATAATACTCGTAATATATTGTTAACGTTATACGTCGTAGAAACGACTTTTAAGCAGAGATTTCGTTTAAGCGCTACAAATTGTATTATATATGATATTCGCGTGTGTGTTTTATGATGTTATAATATAAATAACCGAAACGTTTATGGCGGTATAATCATATATGTTTCGACTTCTGAGAGGGTATAAGTATTATTTAGCGTGATATTTAGTTATAAAGCATTTCATGTAACGTAGATCAGTGGTTCTCAAAATGTGGGTTGTCTCTGAATTGTATTTATGTATAATTGTTTTAGGTCACTAACACATAATATATATTATGTTATATTATTACACCGATAATTCGGGTTGGTGAAAAAGATTGAGGAACACCGAGAATCTGAAACACGCCTTATAGAAAACATAATTAATGTAATAATATACAAGTAAGAGTATATAAAATAATGGAAAGCGTTTGTTTCGAAACGCCACATCTGTGATTATAAAAATATATTTTACATTTTAAATTTTGCAACGTGTAAACGAATTATTGCGTGTGTACAATATATCTAGTTATTGGACGACAAATTTATGTTCAGAAAAAAAAAAATTATTAAAATGTAATAAAAATGGGTAGCATTTTTACATGAATAATAATTAAACCTATTATATAGAAACAAATAAATATTCACTCTTAGATTTTTAACTATTTTTTGCAGCTTTATTCGTTGTCTTCTTAATAATATTTAACAAATTCAGTTTAATATAATACAGATCTAAATACTTTTATAAAAAAAGTTTAAATTTTTTAAAACCAGAAAGCTGTTTGGTGATTTTGATAAACTTAATAAACTGTTATTGCGTTTTATTCAAATAAAAACAAAAATAATAACCATGGTTATTTTAAAATTAGGTTTTAAATAGTTTTGATAACTTACTAGGATAAAATTAATAGTAAATCTATATAGCTTCTATGTTGTTCTAAATATTTTTGGACTTTATTACATTTTCATTATAATTGTTTTTTTTTTTATAATTACAGTATAAAATATGCATTTATCTGACAATTGATTTTGTATTTCGTAAAATACAAATTTAAGACTAGTAACTGTTTTAGGTTTATAATTCTGGTAGTTACTGTGCTTAAAGTTTGATTTTGATCATTTTGACACCAAAAATTTATTTAAGAATATTACTACTAATATTATTTAACCTAACTTAACCTAAATTTATAATATAGTGTAAAATAAAGCTTCCAAGTACGCTATTATAACTTATTTTAAATTATGTCGGCGTTAGCTTTATAACATTATTATTATTATAGACGAAAGACTAATCTTATGCAAAATTCCAATCGAATCGTTACATTTAACACAAAAGATTATTGGTTCCGAGAAATTTTCATGCGCATTATTATTTTCTTTACGAGGGAAATAAAAATGTATGTATATATAGGTAAGTATAATAATTGTGAATGCGTCTAGTCGTCTGAATGGATGCTCATAATAGTTATTAATTCTCTAAAGTTTGTCTGTGTTTGTTTTTCAAATAAATGTTCCAACTTGTTGTATTTTTCGATACGTTATTGTAAAAAAAAAAAATAAGAATTTACTAAGAAGATAAGATATTGTTTATTTTACGCAAAAATTGAATTTGGCCATTATTGTGTGTTAGTTTTTAATAAAGATTCTACTTGAAACATTATATTATCTTAGGTACATTCAGTACCTATTTGATGTTCGTGTAGTAATAAATATATATTTAGATAATCTCGAAAATATAAAATTGTTAAAGATCATACCGCGTTTGTGGCGTTTCTCAATTAATATCTCATCATATCGACGATTTGATGGCTTCAGGAGAAATTCAATTTTTTGAATTGATCATTTAATCGATTCGTAAGAAATATTATGCAAATAATATTATTATTCTCTCATCGACTTTATTATGGCGTGATTGCATCAATCCGTACACTCGTCATTTACTGTTAAAACGTGCATGGATTTTTACTAATTTATTTATGTTTTTTATACTATATTTTATTCCATAAAATGTTCTCTTTATTCAAAGCCCGTAGTTACACATATTTTATAAATTGAATATCGCTATTCTTAAAAAAGAAACATGAAGAATGCAATTTATAAACAATTTGAGCTTAATAATAAATAACTGCATTTCAAAAATTAATACTTATGATTTACGTGTTTAATTAATTGTTTACTTTAAAACATAAAAAGATTTGTATCAAGCGACACTTTTGTAAGTTGCATAGTAAATTCTACCTATTTTTTGAATTGAAGTGCAATAAATTATGTGATAAGCAAAGAATGACGTATATTTTCAAACGCAAAATTTGTGTTTTAAGCTTAGGAGTAAGAATTTCCTACTAGAAAAACCTAACTTTACAAGCAGTGTTGTACAAAGATAACCCATAATTTATTTAGATAAGATGACAGAAAATTAATATTTAATATTGTAGATCCGGGGATAAATTAGGTTAATTTAAAATAAAATTACATAAATAGTTATATCAAAACTACAATTTACAATATTTATGTATTATGTATCATATTATGTATAAATATAAATATTATTACTATAATTAATTATCACTATCTGACGCTCCAGTTTTATAGTGTTTACAGAGCGAAGCTTTAAAATAATTTCGAAAATAGTAGCATTTGAACGGCTCAGCCCTCTCAAGTCTCCACCCACCAAATTGCTCTTATGTGTCTATCAAAGAATTATAACACGTGCACCATTTTATCTCATGTCTATGACATAACGAATAACACATTTTAATATTATAATATATGGATATCGTCGAGACATTCGAGGAATATAGAAATTCGATGTTGATCTGTTGCGACATCGACGTGACTTTCTTCTCGTAATCTTATAGAATCTTTTGATTGAAAATAAATATATAGTTTATTAGAAATAAAGTATTAATTTATCTTTCTACTTATTGGGCATTGAAAAGCGAATTTTTTTTTTTTATGATTTACTTCACCGGCACTGTATTATTTTAATAACCTAATTCAACACTCGTTTTCCAAGAGATCGCATAATATTAAATGTATTTCCCACCGAGACTCAATCTTGATCAGAAACGAACAACAAAACCGTTCCAGAATTTACTCGGGACGGTTGACCGGGAAAAAAGGTTTCAAAGGTGTATATATTTATAATGTACGCGCACTGTTGTTTTCGTAGGATTTATTTTTGCCTGCAACTGCCTTTTCGGTCCCTTTTTATTGGCCACCGCGAGTATAAGTATAATATTGTACTCGCAAATTCATATTTTATTAGATACATACAGAATGATTCATTAATAATATAATTACGTTCGGTTTATATTAAATTGCCAGTTACTATTATACGATGAATTATATAGGTACACTATATATTATTATATTGTTAAAACATAAATTACGTTGTGCTCGCGATAATACGCCACGTCGCAGTAGATGCATTAAAATCGAATTAACGTACACGAACCGCGGTACATAATTTGTTTATGATTTATACCAAGGTATACACATTTTATAATAATAATAATAATAATAATAAATAATAATTAGCTAAATGTGCAGCGCGTAAAATACAACCTCTGTACACAATAATACGCGCGGTGTTCGCGAATAGCGAGTATTCGAATATGTATTATAAGCAACACACCTGTGCTATTATTGCCTTCTTCGATTATATCGACATTCGACGTACCAACTATAAATTAAGACCCGTTCATTTTTCAAATCATTGAACACACCGAAAAACCGCCAATTGTTCAGTCGGTATATTCTTAAAAAAATATACGTTGTGTTTGTTTTCACTTTTTTGTTATATTTTTTTTTACGCTACGATAATTCAAAGTTTTGGAAAAGTTTTCATTTATCATTCGTGTGTGTGTTTTTTTTAGAATCTCTCTCTCTCTATATATATATATATATATATATAATAATAATAATAATACATACCGAGTCGAACGATGTTTTGTGAAAAAAATAAAACACAAAATACTACAATGGAATTGAAAAAAAATAAATAAAAAAATAATGATAAAGTCATTTTTTATTTCTATAATAATATTATTAAAATGAGTTTTAACTGACTGAGGAATATTATTTAAGTTAAAAATAGTTTAATATGGAAAATATGAGATCTAATCCAAATCAGATTTATGAACAATCCGAATTATTAATGTTGTTAAAAAAGTTTAAAGTAAATAACTATAAAACCATAATTTTTATTTAACTATATTTGCTTTTATATTTTAATTTAGTAGGAGCCTATATATAATGTATAAAATTACAAAAATATTTTAATAATTGGTTTTAACTATTCATAAAATTAATATCATAATGAAAAAATGATAAATTGATAAAATGATGATATAATATTATCAGGATTTCAATAGTACAACTAAAGGACAACATTATTATAATACTATTAAATATTTCGATATGCACTAAATAGTAAAATTAGTTTATCAATCCTTAATCAGATAACTTTGAAGTGGTATGCATAAATTATTTTAGTTAAAAAAATAATTATTGTTCGCATTTGTATATATTAAGTTTATAATATGTAATATATATAAATATTAATTACCATAATGTGGTTTCGACCTTTATACAATTGATTTTTTAAATCACAAATACGATATCATAATTTAACTTGTATATGATACTTAATCAGATATTAAATAAAATCAAATATCATCATAATTTAATTCTTTGAGACGACATATTGAAAAAAAAATATTTTTATTATTTCGATTTATTTTATTACATAGAAATTATATAACATTTTAATTATATTATAGTTGTCATTAATATTGTGTACACGTATAATAAGGATTCTTTAAATAATTTTTTTAGTTCGTATGTAGGTGCTACCAGCTATTGTCTTATTATCGTTTTTGAAGTTTAAGGTCTGACCGAAATCACAGAAAACGATTACAAAATGTCTAATAGTATCTTCACATATTATATAAAATACGGTCCATTTTGACGTATAACACGGTATATGCATTATACGAATTATAACAATTTGATTACCATATAGTTAAGTAGTAGTAGTACCTATTCATAATATTATAAACAATATTATTATTTAATGGTTATAAAACACACTCAAGCTAATATAAATCATCTTTATGTTAATAAAACATCAATATTTATCACATTTTCACTATAGCAGTTATATAGAATTTAAGTCATAAGTGTATACAACGTAATAATAATGTATTCCTAAATTAAATTATTTTACATACAATCACCATAACAATAAATATTTTTATATCCGTTACAAAAATAATATACATCATGTTGTAAAAATTACGTACGGTAAAATAACACAAATCTATCCAATATTATAATATTATTACAAGTATAGTAAAGTATATTGTTATAAGTATAGTAAACAGTTTATAATTTCGAGTATTATTCCAGCACTAAAAATATTTAATTTCGTATTATAAATAGAATTATAATTTTAAATATTTGTTTTATTTTATATTAAAATGTACGTAAGTCTAAAGCGGTTTTTTGTATGTGTATAGTAATTTATGTTATATTAAAAAAATTATGCTACGATTTATGAAATATTTTTTTTTTTTTTTAATAAAAATGATAACACACATAAGATTTAAAAATAAAGACATATTAATATTATTAGATGATTGTAAATTTAAATATAACATTATTTTATTGCTTGTGACTATAATAAAATTCATTACATTTATTTATTTAGGAAGAGATACAGACATTATATATCTTAATATGACAATTATTTCTCCAAATAGAAACATACCTACTCATTCACATATACATGGTATAGTAAAATATATAAATTACGCTAAAAAATTTGATTTTAAAACTTTTATACTATAACGTACCACTTGTTAATGTTAATGAGTCTTTTTAAAATTTAAAGTAGATTTAATTCATACAATTTTATGAAACGATAAAAAAATATAATATTATTTATAATTTTAAAAATTAATTTGTGCCACGTTGTATAAAATACATTTTAAAATAATCTACACATATTATTCGTAGGCTTATGTAATATGAAGTTTAATTAATTTCGCAGAAACATGTTCAGTAATTTTTTTTCTTTTATATATACTTTAAATTTAAACGAAAGTCATCCCCATCCTGTTATACCTTGATTATAATTTTTTTATAGTCGATCGCCTTAAATAAAGTTGATTTGATTTGATAACATGTCAAAGACTCAATAGTTTTTGATTAAAATAATTATATTTTCAAGCAAAAAAAAAATATTGATAATGTTTATTGGAGGATTTAAAAATTCAATGATCTTGTTTATATAGGTACCTATTCCAATTAAAAATTTTAAAAATATTTTAGCGTTTTTTTAAAATGAAAATGTACCTCTTATTTAATATAATTAATTAAATGGTGTATTCTTTAACACATAATATGTTATGGTTGAATATTTTTAAATTTTCAACATAACAATTATATGTAATTATCTACATTTGATTTTCTATTAGGATAGTTAAACCAAAATATTTCCAACAACCTTTTTCTTATTGAATATTTCATCAATTCATAAAATATTGAATTATAACTATTAACTTATCATTATCATGAATTGTTAGAAATGATATTGATAACAAAACATAAAAGAGTATAGATATATTGCGTAAAATATCAATAGAAATCAACTTATCCTAATGTAATAATTATATTATTATTTATTACCTACGACTGCTACAGAAATATATTAATTTTACCGGAAATGGATGACGTGTAAGGTTAAAACTAATAATACGTTATATAATAAGGTTATAATAATTTTCACCCTTAGTATATAAATAATTTTTAATTATCGAGGTCAAACTTTGAAACAAAGTTTGAATCATAACGTTTCACTCCCGACGCGTGACATTGTGAATACATAAAATTTGAAATCCCACTGTGTTAAGAACATTATTTTAAAATAATCGGAGATCAGAATTATAAACAAATTTTTGTTTTTCCTTTAAAGATAATAATATAAGCTTTTCAAAATTTCAACATACCTGTAGGTGCGTTATATTGTTTTTATTTTCGCATTGTCGAGCACATTCGTATTTTAAGATGAAAAATAAGTCTCAGATTAAATATAATTTAATTAATTTTAGCCATCAGAGGGATTTAATTGCAAAAATTATAATTCAAATACCCTCGAGTGGTCGGAATTTCGATTATAAAACAAAACACATTTAAAACCTTTTCAGAATAATTTGATGCAAACTATTTTTACTCGTATTTTGGTAGGTAACAATGCAATCGTCATCTGCGTTGGACACTGACTGACTTTGCTATCCCACGACCACATTTCTCATTATATATAACTAAACAATTTGTTTGCAAATGATGTCATAAACCATCGCATATCTCTCAGCACAATTCTGAATAGTATAAGTTTCGCGGACATAATAATATTTTTGTCGGACGATTTTATTTTTTATAATATTATGGAAATACAATTAATTAGGGTATAAGGAATAATGAAATATAATATAATATTTAGAACGAGAAATAAGTTATAAATATGCAATTTATACTAACAAAAATATAATAACTAATATTTTTAATTTTAATTATATTTTCATTAATTATTGTAACTTTATAACATTACTTTTATTATTTTTTTTTTTAAAAGATAGTTAATTTCTGTTTTTACTTTTTTAAGTACAAAAGGAATTGGTCATGCTTAACAAAACAAATATAGTGCCGTTAAAACTTAATTTATAGCTCTCTAATAAAGATTTAGTGAGTTTTATCCTTTTTTAGGTTGTAGACCACGGATCTTATGTTTTAAAAAAACTCTAGTTTAATTATTAGAATAATATATTGTCTGTACTTTATACTTAATTACTAAACCACATACGAATCTCTAGAAGTTTTGTCCCCTTAGGATCAGTTAACGTCCCCTGATCAAATTGCTAGTAAAACCAGTACTTTGAATAAATTATATAACGTAAAATTAATATTTATTGTATTAAATTTGAATAATTTCATAAATTTACAAATAAATGTACGTTATAAATTTCAACAATAGAATGAAACATTTTGTATATAATTAAAAAAATATTTCAAGACCATCTTGCTTGTTTAAATCATCGATCTAATTAAGGAAATATAAATTATTCCTAAACTGGAAGTGGGATAAATTCAAAATTGTAATTAAATTTAAATTGTATTTCATTGCATCGTAGAGGAAGAATATTATCTTTAAATATATCACTATATTATCAAATTAATTACATGCGACAGTCTCGACATAAAATGTCGTTTTAATTTTTGTTACCTTTTATTATTTATTTGTTTTGTCTTTTAGATATAATTTTGAGTTAAAATGTTTTTAATTTGTTTCATTATCCTGTTGACCTATCTTGCTGCTACGGTGTTGACGCCATAATATAATATATTCGTCGTATTATACAAATTATTGTTGTTTTTGTAATATAACCTTTTTATTAAACAATAAATTAGACCTTAAATTATATGGTTAGAATATATAAATTCAGACATATAAACGGACATAGTTTGCCTAGAATACTAGTGGTGTTACTAAGATTGACGTACAAACTTCTATAACTGACTCAAAGTTTTCAATTAATTCAACTAGATAAACGTGGTAAATTTCGGTCGGGAGAAATATAATATACCTATACGATCTCTCACAAATAATTAGATTTTCAATATCACGTACGAACGGACGTTATCGTGGGGACGACGGTATAATCAACAGTTTTTCAAACTTTTCTAAACTAAATATATGCCATCAAAAAGAAAAGATAACTCGTCATATATCAGATCGTAATGATCGATACAAGTCTTATTTTTTATCTTCAATTTTATCATTCAAAACATAATAATTTATTTAATCGAACACCGGTCCAACAAATTGTGTTTTTGTACTTAGTACGAAAATACTAAAAATACGTCAGAATACTGTTAAAAAGAAAAGAAATTGTTGTTAAATATACATACATATGCACTGATGACCGGAACAGTGTTCTTTGAAAGACTGTTTTTCAACATCAGACTTGATAATGTTATTGTCAGCAAAAAAAGAAATGGAAAAAAGTACGAATTATCTATATTAATTAATTATATTAATTGAACAAATAAAACGTGAAATTGATTATAAATTTATAAATACTTACAATTTTATTTTTTAACCGTCTGAAATTATGCTTTAATTTTAATGTTCCTTCTATTATTGATTATAAATTTTCATAAAAAAACCGATACCAGTAACGATGGTTTTTTTGTTGTTATTGTTGTATGAACTTATTGATAATGGTAATGACAATGATAATGACTTATCATTTAAATTCATATGTATATAATATATATATAAACATTAATAATGTCATCATTTACAATAATTATACGATAATGGGATTTTGTCAATTGATGAAATTGTTTGAAAAATAATATATATGTGTATTATAGTAGGTAACTAAATTTTAATATATGTATACATTTTGTAATATCTGTCAGTTATACCTATATATATAATTTACGATAACGACAATATAAAAAGTATTTCGACGAGGGTAAACGAAAAGTATATTAAATATTCACAAACTTTGCTAATTATATTATTATGTATCACGTACGAAAAAAAAACTTTTCAGCGAATAAACTATGACTATAAATACCACATATATGATGTATATTAAAAAATAATAAACTTAGCATAAAACGATTAAGTAATAGATAAAATTGTTTTTATAGACTTTACTCATTAGAGGAATATAAGTTAATTTAAGTCACCTTTCGTTTTTTTTCACGCAAATTTTTATGAAGTTATAGCTATAAATTATAATTATATTCAATTTTGTTTTGAACTTAAAACATAAAATATTTAATTTTATAAAACACGTACTTATTTAAATAGATTATGATTAATGTTTTAAATTTTTAAGACTAAAAATTGTATAAACTATGTATAATATCTATGTGGATAATTCAAAATAAACATGGAGATCTACATATTATTTCTTTAACCATAACGACAATAAATTCATTGAAAAAAAATTGTTCATTATTTTTAAGTAGTTTTTCTTTCCTCTTAAGAAAACAGTACGGGTAATTTTAGGAAATTAGTTTAATGAGACGGAAATTAGACAATATTTTGAATCTGTAATATACTTATTATTAAGTATAAAACTAATATTATATTCCTCATTTTGCATGGAATTTAAAATAAATTTAACTGGAGATAATTTTTTTTTTTTTTTTCAATTTTACATTTAACATAAAACTAACCCATTATAACCATAAAGTTTATCAAATTGTTTTTGACAGAGTTAAAATCAAATATCATCATAACTTTCCCAATATTGAATTTATTATATTACATTTAACCACGTTTTCCATTAAATTCCGATAACGTCAATGCGTTTCCTCCGCAAACGGATCTCATATTGTTCTACCGGATTCCTGTATAATATATTTGTATTATTTTCCGATCGGAAAAATATAAATGAAATAATAAACTTCCGACGTTCCAAACGTGCCAATAACCATCAGTTTCGGAACAATAATTATCGATAAACAACTTTATCCGACGACATCTGCGAAACGTTATAGAATCGTTTTTCCAGGCCTCCCACTACTTCCGTAGACCATCCGTCAGGGGAGGGCGACACAGATTCTGGGCTACGCAACAGTGAAATATTGTATTACAATAATATTGTATTATATATATGCTTGGGTTTTCGTTAATATATTTGATAGAGGAATAATCGCAATACTGATAAAGGAACAGAGACTGCACATTTCATCACTTCTTTCTCGCCGCCACCCGGCCGCGTAGTTGTAAATTGTGCGTTTAAAGAACGAGATTGAGAATCGAGAGTATGAAAAATACAAGTGGGTCCTCGATTTTTCTAACTCGTCTCTTTTCTGATTGAAGTTGACGTTTTATTTTGCTACGCTCAGCCTATTCCTTTATCAAATGATCAATGAGAATAAATACATGGTGTGGGCACATTATTTTGTTTTATTTTTTTATTAACGAACATGAGGCTTTGTCTTCTGTGGATATTAGATCTTTAAGTTTTGGGAATGTCATATTAAATAAAACGTTATCAGTACATCCAAGACGAATAGAACCTAAAGCCCTCTCTATATATATATATATTATAATGAAATAACTAACATCTTGTTAAATTCTTTAAAAGAAACAATTGATCTTCTCGGAGTTTTTCAATTTCTTCGATACTTGTATTTCAATATTTTACATTGTGAGGAATATTACAAATTTCCAAAAATGAAATAATCATGGTCAATATTGATTTTTCGAATTATCGAATCCTAACCTAACCTAACAATTACGGTTTACTAAGTTCATAATTGTAGTGATCTAACGTTTTGTGTTACACGACCGTTGTCTATTTACATATAACTTTATAACTGATGAGTATAATTTTTACGATATTTATTTGAATTGGGGATTTCGAAATTGAGAATTTCTGTTTCGACCTTTGCCCTTTGATAATTTCCGTTTAAATCCGTGTGCGTGTGTGTATACGCGCATAATATTGAATTTCGTTCGATTTTCGTTTACTCTCGAACGTTCCGCGAATTTCGATCGTTACGCGCATAACAGTTTGCGTTCAGTCATTCGGGCCGGATGACGCCGAGCAATTTTCGAACACACATCGTTGAATTATCCAGAAAGAATTATTGGACTTCGTTTATTTATAGACGTTCGTCGTTACTTTCTGCAGTGTGTAATAATACGATTTCCTTTCGCCAATTGAATTGAGGGAGAAAAAACAAAATGAAATTGCCGGGTATCCATCAGACGTCCACTATACGTCACCGCACTTTATATTCACTATCAGAAACGCCGTAACGTTTTCGAGTCTATCGCGGTTATTCCGGTTACCCCGGTTAGCGGCACGCGGTCGAAAAGGTTGACGTTGCGGTCCGGAAGAGAGGACGCATCGGATGACATGAAACAGATATCCGATGCAGGTCATATTATTTTTTTCCTTTTCGCACAATTCAATTTCCGCTATCATCATCATCATCGTCTTATTATGATTATCTTATACAACATATTAAAATATTATATGCGCACAAAATAAATGAACAGACGGATAAGGGAATTTTCTCGGGATCAGCTTCTTCCGGGATTCGTCGAAATAATGTGATTTTTTTATATTAACTGCGTTGAAATAACATTTTAAAAAATGTCACCACCGCAGAAACTGTATAAAATTGTCTATTATCTAATATTATAATATTATAAATATTAAATAAAAACTAACCTAATCTAACCTAACCTTAAATAATTAATAATGTGTACACGTTTATAATAATATAATATGATATTATAGTTCCTTTGAAAAGGTTTTCGTCTTTGGAATATTGCACAATTTCGCACCATTTTTATATGAATAAATGTGCTCGCTTGAGTAGTAATGATATTATAATAATACACTGATCAATGTCGATTCAAATGATTATTGAAAATGATAAATCTTCGGAAGCCAACCGCGCGTGATGATCAATTCGGAAATTGTTGCAAATATATACGAAATCGTACCACGTTTGACGACAATTGTCAAAGCGGATTTCTTTAAATATTTTTCGTGAATAAAACGGCTATTTTAGATAGCAAACTCAAAGGAAAATTTTTATTTGTCGAGGTTAAAGAAACTAAGGCACGTTCACTCTTTCTCCATGTACCGAATTAAAAAAAAAAAAAAACAGACTTCAATCAAAAGTACGTGCGTCTTAAAGAATTCGTTTTTTATAATATTATTATCGTGAATGCATTTTCTCCGAGAATATTATTATTATCACATAATTTGTTTAGTCTAACATTTATAAATAGATACCACTGCAGCTGCGCGGTCATCGATTTCGAAACGTGTGATTTATGTCTAATGATTCTATGCGTATGAGACGTTTATTAAATATATTTATATATTTATAAGTATATATAAACATTTATAACATTCCAATAATATACTTATTATAATTTTAGTATATTCCTGCCGGATATGACCTCGATTAGCCAGCATGGAGAACACTCAACAGACTACAAACAGGAGTAGGAACATCAAAAAACAATCTAAAAAAGTGAGGCGTAATACAAGAAGACACAAAATGCGACTGCGGAGACGAACATACCATGAGCCACCTTTTGATCTGTCCAAAATACCCTACAAATTGCACTACTTTGGATCTCATAACAGTGACAAAGGATGCAACCAAAGTGGTAAAACATTGGTAAGGAAAAGTGTAATAACTAGTAACCAATTTTATTTTATGTGATTTATTCCGACTCATGTTTTTGTTTGTTTTATATTTATATTTACTTATTTAACAAATTGACAATTCTAAGCTCTTGCTAATGTTTTACATTTATATTTTATATAGTTTATATGTATACATGCCTTTTAATTGTTTTTACATAATATATATAATTGTATAATGTGGTTTTTGACATGAATATAATAATAATAATTTTCGTATAGATTTGCATTTTAAAGGTGTTGTGTTGGTCGATTTTTTTGCGAGTAGAATTCGTTTTAAAAAATAGTTTGTTGAATAATTATTCGTTTAAATATAATATCTATTGTTTTTCGTTAAGCAGGCTTCAATCGTAATGTAAACATATTATGTTAGATAATATGATCAAAACATTTTACACGCTTCTTAAAATGTTAATTATCTATTGGTTGTTGGTCAGCGAATATTTGATATGTCTACATAATTTATAATTATGTATTTATAATTATGGTTTGATACACAAATATTTTCTGTAAAACCGCAATATTTTCAAATAGTTTGTAAATATGAAGTGAATACATACACAGGAAACGACTCTTTTATACATGGTGATCAAAATTGTATGTTACAAATTGGTGTAAATTACAAACGTTTTTATGTTATCAGTTTATCACCATTATTATTGGAACACGAAATTGTGATCACTTTGTGTATTATTCACTCAATATTTCTAATGTTTTATATCGTCTACAATATGCCGATTACTTTATATTCAAATTACAATCACATTTTTTTAAAACTCAAAATAGAATTTAAAATAATTTTTGTTTATTATTAAACAATATTACGCATGTAACTACTAGGAGATGAGGTATTTATTTGGCTTTCACTAAAAATACAAAATATTGATAAATATAAATATATTTTATATTATTGAAACATGCTATAATTAATATTAATTGACAAGAACTTTTTTATAAATTTAATTTAGGAACAAAATATTTAATGTACAAACATTTTAAATGTATAGTTAAATACATGAAAAATATAAAAAAAGAATATACTTTTTCATAACAACTAACATTTTCCACACGATATTTCTCAAGATATAATTTTTTTGTTTAAAATTTAAAAATACACTGAAAGTTTCAATTAAGTACAATTTATTATTTCAGTTTTGTATACCTATATTAATTTGTCTTACATTTTTAAAATAAAACAAAACTATGAGTATGTAAATCACAGGTACTTGAATAATAATAATATTTTGTTTGTTACTCTGTAACTTTTTCTTAAATACAAAATCAAATTATATACGTATTTTATATAAAATATTAAATTTAAAATTTAACCATTTTAGGACTTAAATAACTTTAATTATATTATGTATAGTTTAAATGCCACTTTTTAAATATTAACCGGTAACTGTATTTTTACGGTTATTGTGTTTTATAGAATACCTATAAATAGGTATAAATCATTTCATCGAACAACTTATGTTTAACTAAACTTCTGTTACCTTTTTTTTTTTACACTCTCCTCAAACTAAAATATTCTTCGACTCTAAGAGGATAAAAATCTAAGGATTCTAACATACGTATATAAGAATGTAAAATTCACATTAATAATCCAAATAAGCATTGACATTCAGTTAGCGAGTTCTATACCTCATAGATATATTATGGTATAACCTTATACCATATATTGGAAAACGAATGCGTTGCACTCAAAATATATTATAATATTATAATAATATTATTAAATTCTTACACGTTAAACATAAAGAAACTCTTGTAGACGACTCATGAGTAGAAGAGGCGATGTCATGTCGTGACCAATTATTGGAATATATATTTTTGGTTTATAGTGATAAACTCTAAAGTACATTATATTATGGTATATTATATTATATTATGGTCGATGGCTTTTTCTGCGAATTTTTTATATTTATAATATCTACATTCATAAATGATTACAGAAGAAAAAACATGTAATTAAAAATGTAATCGAATGTTAAAATCCATGCGGATATCGGGAAATTAATTTTCAATTGTTCAAATAATCGGTATAAAATTGTTAACATTTTATAACTCTACAACATGTAGAATTAAATATACGAAGTGGTTTGAAATTTGTTGAAAAGTGTTTTTGAATACTGAAATTAATAGTTAAATATAAATATCTTGTTATTAATGGTTTATCGGTGCAAAAATGTTTAAAATATATATAAGTCTTCGTAATTTTTGACAGTATAAGATTAGGTAATAATAATTTATACGCACCTTTACGAGTACTTTTATAGATAATAAATACGATATTAGATTTTTCATGTGATACTTTGTCAAGAGAAATTTTTATTCGATTAAAAACGTTTTAATTACAAATTTTTGAGGTCACCCGGCAGTGGATCGTACTATAATATTATTTTATACCTACCATAATATTGTGTCATTACTCATTATGATACGTAATGAAAAGTGAAAATGAAAATGAAAATAAAAACGATCTTTGTCACTACATGTATCGTTATTATACGTTTAACGCAATTGCACAACATAATGCTATAAATGGGTTTATTAAAAATATTATTATTATGTGTTGTGTTAATTTAAAAAATATTTAAATTTACTTTACGCGTGTTATAATTTTATCGAAATACTTCATTGGCTATTCGTACGCACGTAAACAAAAACTATATATATATATATACGTTTTACCGTACAACATATCCTAACGAGATTACATAAATAAATAATATATTATAGTGCAATAGTTACGTCATGCAAACAAGTTGTATTAATTATAAATTTAAAAAAAATAAAATCCAATAGGTATTGTTATATTAAAGTAGGGGGTCGTAAAATCACGAAAAAAAGTAATATCACGGACCGTATAATTTCGGAAAAAACTTTTTTTACAGACTGTTACGTCACGAAGTCCTAAAAATATTTAAAACGTATTCTCCAGACCGTATAATTCTGGACCTTATTTGACGGAAATATTAAGGACGAGGCAAGTTAAGTACCGGACCAGAGAAATCCGGAATCCAATTTTTATCATCAACACATCTACTGGTAGTGATTCGAATTTTTGACATGTGTAATATATATAATAAGATAATAATCACTACGGTTAAAGTATTATCCATGATGGTTTGAGAAAAAAAATTAAAAATATTTTCTGCGATCATTTCCAATACAAACGGATTCACACTACATATTTTAGCGTGTAGCTTTTAATCGTTAACCAACATCAGAGGCGACAAATATCAAATATTGATTATAAAACATTGGATATGAACTCAAAAATTGAAATAATTCAACTTTTAAAGATAACATTGAGTATTTTTACGATTGCCGCGGTCGTAAATCAAAATATTGCTAAAAATTGATAACCTTTAAAATCCATTATTTGATTTATATTGTTTTGGTAGGATTGAAACGATAGGTTTTGTTTATAATCGTTTCACGCTGAAGTGTGAATCCACACTTCACTCTCAAGTATCAATTGTACATTTATTTTGTGGTGGTTTTTTTAAAACAAATTGAGGGATATTTTCGATTTGCGGAGCGAAGCGATAGTTCCGAGGAACTTATGTGCTATATATGACAATTACAACTTATCTAATTAGGATTTGATTTTGATTTTGTATTTAAAATTTTTGATGTTAATATTAAATAAATATTGAGAAAATTCTTATCAATTCTTGTCGGCCAGGAGTACACATCTCTTCTACTGTATCGGTCCCTCATAGAACATAATGGTATGGTATGGTAGTATCCACGGTTGAAGTATACAAAGTTATTGCAGTTAGCCCCACTCTGTCATTTATTTAATAACTGATAATAATATGGCAGCATAATGGACGTTATTCTCATTGGTTCAAATAAATTTAAAAATAATTTGTTTAAAATTTGGATGAGGAATTACACACAATCACCATGTGAAATGTATAAAACTGTAAATTCAGTCGTGACGCATTGATAACACATTGATTATATTTTGTGATAACACCGAGCACCCTTACGCTGTCATTTTATTTTAAATCGTTAGTGATCGAGCTTATTTGCTATATAACGTTGTATATTTCAACCAAGGTATTATCATAGTCACAATAAAAATTCAAATTTTTATCACTCACCAGCTGTGTGTACATAAAATTCCATAATTTACAGTCCGCCACTATACTGCTCGGATATTTTATTTTTATTTTTCCGTCGAAATACGGTCCTGGATTATAAAGTCGGAACTTTTACGGTCCGTCAAAATAAGGTCCGATAATCTATGTCCTGTAATCCTACGATCCGTGTGATTATTTTCCGAGATATTATAATTATGTACGTCCAATAAAGTTTATATTTCAATAATTTAAACATCAAACACTTTATCCGGTTTTTGCAAATATAACTTTGAAAATAAAATATAGATAAACTACAAATACAGACTAATAATTATTATTATGACATGTTTGATAACTGTTATTTATTTGATTATAAACCAAATTAGGTTAAGTAAATGTGTATTTTTCTGCATTTTCAAATTAGCATTGCCATGATTTTCATCAAAATAATAATAATATATTTTTCACAATAATAATGTGTGTATTAGTTGGTTCAATATAATAGACACTTTAATTTATTAGGTTTTATTAGAACTGCATTCCTAATGTCGTAAAAATATATTAAATTGTATGCAAATTATAACTACTTTTACAATATAATAATATTGATAAAATGTTTTTAGTATAAAATTGTATTCAACATATCACATTTTAGAAATTGTATACTGATATACCTATACCGAAATGTATACATATTTTATTAAATAAACAATATTTTAATTAAAAAAGTATTATAGTTTTGTTTATAATGACAAAACCCAATTATATTATTAAAACTAAAATGAAAAACATGATATTATACGTACATGTTATAATATAATATAGAACTATAATATAAAACTATACAGATGCGGTGATTGAAATTAAAGATCCTTATCACAATATTTCTGTAATATAAAATGATAAAGTTATTATTAAAAAGTAGGGAAAATAGTACAAAGAACATTAAAATTTGATTTAATAAAAAATTTGAATAGTGATTTTCAAAGAAGCGATAATTCCAACGATTTCAATTTGAACTGACAAAACGTTCACGTTCCAGTGAAAAATTAAATTATAAGACTAACCTTTTATGAAAGTAGAATAATTGTGTCGATAAAAACAATTACCACTTGACGACTTTACTACCTAATATTCACAGTACACACAAATACATAAAATAATGGATTCTACTTCCCCATCTACGTATAGTTAGTCGTCTATGTAGTTATAGTTGTACACACAATATGCCAGTTATAATATGTTTTAATGTAAAAACAATTATTATACGAGGACTAAAATACTATATAAATTTCATATACCTGTAAGCCATGTGAAGTAAAAAATATATTTTTATTTTTTTCGTTTTCAATTTAAATGGTACGTAAAATAAAAAAAAATGTTTAACAACGAACACAAAAAAAAACACAACAAAGAAATGATATAAAAAAACAATATGAAATAATAAAAATAAATATTAGCATGTTATCTTTTAAAACAAAACAATAAATTATAGAGGTATTATATATCAAAATAAATATAATAATAATATAGGTATACAGTCATTTATTAGGTCTGCGTAATCCCATAAAATAATGTTTAGTTGGAATATTGAATATTAAAATAATCCTAAAACATTAATTTATCATTAGTTTTACTTTTATTATCAGTTAGATTTATCTCTCATCAACATTTAAGTACTTATATTTTTGTATAGTGTATAAATATTATATATTTCACTAGATAAAAAAATATGTGTTTTGTGGTTTAAAATAATACATTACAAAAGTTAAATAGCGATGTATTAAAATAAATATAATGCAAAATTTTTATAAATATAAATGTTATTTTTTAACATTGAGATACGTTTTATGTTATATTTTATGTATCTAAGTAGGTATGTAAATTTATTTAATTTTTTAAAGTTGTAAATAAACAAAGTTCGTTTCAATATTCAGTTGATTATATCAATGTTATGATTTATAAAGAACGTATAAATATTTAGGAAATATTGTGAGTTTATTTTTCAAGTGGAGAGATACTGTTTTCAGGATGGAAAATGTTTATTTAATTTATTTAATTAGTTCAAATACACATTTACTATAGAACGAGAAAAGGCTTAAAAGTATTTATTAACTCCTGTTTTTTTTTTTATTATTTGAATGGTATTGATTATATTTATATATTATATTCAGAGAATATCTGGCAAAGTATACGGCATATATTGAAAAATTAATTTAGTTATTCGATTAAAATTCATTATGTATTTATGACAGTGAGTTTATTCATTAAAAATAATAATATTGATAATTGTATTAAACTATTGCTTTCATAAATTTTATTCGGAAATATGATTATACTGAATTGTATCACAATTTTTTTTTTTTTTTTTTTTACGATTTTTATTGAGATTCAAGAAAAAAAACCAACGGCAATATTATATTATATATATTTAAACGATGTAGGTATTCATATATTTATTTTTCAAGTAGACATATTGTAAAAAAAGTTTCATAAAAATCAATAGTGTAAAACGAAACGTGTTCCGATAGCATTATTAATAATTATAAACTATTTAAAATAAGTTTATTTTTACTTTTAACGACGTAATTACAAACCGTAAACAACATCAGAGTTTACATTATTTTAAACTGCGGTGTAAAATTAATATGCATATTATTCTATAGAAAAAATTATATATACTTACTACTATCGTATTAATTATAAAACATTTCAAAATAATTTAGTTCGGACGATTTAATAAACATATTTTCCAAGTCAGCCCAGTTACACGTAATGCGAATTTATGGTTTATTCCAAAGAAAACGCATAATATAACATGTATTTTTAGTATAACGAAAATATGTTTTTGATTTGTACCTATATATATATATTATACGAAAAAACATTTAAATAAAACGATTCGGCTTTTACTTGCCGGATCATTGTTACTTTAGCCATTTTGATAGGAATTTATTACGCCGCGGTAGAATATAATTTATGCGGTTTTATCGTTTTACTCTTGTCATCGTATAGTTACACAAATTCGTGTTTTTCGTTGTTTTTTTTTTTTTTGTTTTTTTCACGCGAAAATAGGGAACATTATTATTATTATGTTTTAACAACGCATTTTGTATTAGGTATATTTTACCATAAACCACGTTTGGATACGCAGTTGCGAGAACAGTATATTTAAATTAATCCAAACCTAAACAATCATGGTTTGAAGTTTGCTTAAGGTATATTCCATTAAAGTAACTGTTTTTCATACTTATTAGTACAGTTTTGGTAAGAATATTATACATAACCTACATATACGTTTGGAACGGAATACCGCAATATCCCAGTCCCCAGAGTTATAGAACTATTTATTTCCATTTTACTTCTTATATTTAGTTTGTATTTTTGTTTATAATTAATAACCAAAATAATACGTAATATCTACACAAGTATATGACAATAATCAGCGTTTTACATTATTTATTATATATATATATATATATATATATAAATGTTTATATTTTCTAAGTAAATAATGATATGTTAATGAAATTATTTGCTTCTATGGTATTCATAAAGATTTAGTTCTTTTTTTAAATTGTATTTTAAATATTAAACTTTATATTATTAATTGGAACATATTTGTTCTATTATGAATTTAAATATTAATCTTACATGGAAAAATAATTGATTTTTTCCCAATAAAATTTATTTTTTTAGTTTATTTGGATAAAGAAACAATCTATATAGTTTAGTTGTTTAGTATATTTACCTATCTCATATTTTATGAAAAGTGTAATAGAATATATTTATATAAGTTAAAACACAAATTACAGACAAATCTGCTACTCATTAATAAATGTATTAGATTTTTGTAAAATTGAGATGAATAATGGAATTTTCTTTACATTTAAGCACTAAGAAAATAATAAAATATTTGATAGTTTATATAGATTACTATAACACTTTAATTATATCATTTATCATACTTAAATTTATATTTAACGGTTAAATTTATTCGGCATATTTTGCAAGTGTTCATAAAAAATCAACATTTTGAAATATTAATTTTATTTTTAAATTAACATAACATTTTTTACCTATACTAAAATTAAATGGTTAATAAACTATCATTTTTTTTTTTTAAGTTTAGTGCTGGGTAAAGGAAATCTAAAAGAAATTATATTATTTTAAATTCCATAACAATTTTTACTGATTCTAATATGTTTATGCTATACGTACAAGTATATACAAATATTAAATCGTATAAATATTTAATTTTAATTGAAGTATTTAAACAATTAATCATGCGAGTTTAATGAATATAATATATTATTTGACCGTTAAACGTTTTAAATACTGATTTTTATAAAATAATTAAATTATATTTATAAAGTATTGATTTGATTCTATATAGTACAATACACTTTTACTTTTCATATAGTGACTAAAACTAAATTTATTGCCCCATTAATTATAACTGCCGGCGTGAAAAATCTAATGCGGTTTTATTTTCTTACATTCATATTTTTATCCATCCTGTCAAATGATTGTAAACAATTTAATGTCTAGTTTAATAAGAAAATATTAATTATAACTGTCGTATATAAATTATAATCAACATAATATTATTTAAATTAATATTACGAGCAGTACCTATATTCACAAAATATGTTTGCGTGCCTATTAGTAAGTATAACGCTATAAAATATAAATCACAACCTAAAATACATTAACATATGAAATCGCAGGAAACTGAAAATATAATGAACACTGCAGTTACTTAGCTATATTATTATCTTAAAATTAACAAAATAAAATTTGCAAGTTGTTTTTATTATAATACAGAAATACAAAATGTATTATGTAAATATTGTTGTTTTTAAATCATTTTGAATCAAATAAAAATGTGTTCATTTTTAACTATTTTTATTTCAAATTTAGTTTATTAATAAGTGGTTAAGCACAGTCACTATCATAATTATGTTTGTACTTTTGGTAAATTATTTCCATTAAGTGATTTCAATTAAATTAAATTATTGATTTCTTTAAATAATTATTCAATTGGACGATATCTATTGTATACAATGATACACATTGATAATTAATTAGGTTTTATTTTATCTAAATAATTAATTATAAAACTGTTCATTAACATACTATTTTAAGTAAATAATTGTAATAATAACATGTATACCCATACATTTATCAATTATAGATAAAAAAAAAATGTAAGAATTTTAACAATTTGTCCATAATCATTTGAAATCTAATGCTATACAAAATATACATTTTTATTATTGTGTCTAATTATATTTTTGTGATAAATTTTTTATCAAAATCATAACTCATTTGTGGTAATCGGACCACCATGTCTACTACAAAATATAAAATGTATTGTGTATTCTTAAATGAACTGTTATAAAAATATATCTTTTATCTTTATTTTTTATTATCTTTGCTCAATACTAATTGTATAGTTTACAGGGTTAACTATTATTTATTTAGGTATTTAAATACCATTTAATGTTATAAATAATAGTAACAAATGAACAACATTTAGCATATAGTAGGTATACACATTGCTAAGTATATAGTTATATCAGAAACTTTGTAAAATGTTGTTATAACATTATAACATTGATATTTCATGAAAGAAAATCTCAGTTGGCAGTGATCCATATAGTAGATTATTATTACCTGTTTAAACCATGTGAAATATCTCACTCAATATTCACGTGTGACTAATTATTACTGTTATTTGTTAATGATAATTATTGCTAATGAATTTACTGTCAGTGGCCACCATGACACCTGCGTATCACAAAGTTGCTGACATACCTATATATTTAGCCATGGGTATACATATTTACAAAATATTGTTGAAAATAATAAAATATAATTATTAAAGAAGGGATTTACATTTAGTTATATGTGAGATCTGCGTTGGCGATAGACATTAGGCGCTTCATAAACTCTTTATATATATAGTTTGTATTGAATTTGGATATATGAAATAGCATAATATGTGTGTTGTGGAACTTTAAAATTAACATGATATAAAAGAACAGGAGATTGTATAATTTTATTTCTGGCTTACATTTTGATTAGTATTTTTTTTTTTTTTTTTCAAGCATGCAATATATTGAAGTATAGTATAATAAATTAATTAAAAAAATAGTATTTAATATCAAAATTAAAACTAAAGTCACGCACGTGACATGTCACCCAAAAATAAAATTTGTAGACAAGTAACTGATTGCATGCAATCGAGGCCAACACGGGCGACAACGTGCAAGTCATAGCATGCAAGAACTTGCATACGTAATATAATGTATATTCATTGTTTGTAAATTAATAATTTCGTTTTAGTAATTGAGGTCAGTAGCATATCAAAAGGATAATTCTTTTTGAGGTTAAGTTATGGCTGCAAGCTCACTTTAAAAATAAGCTAGATGGGTGATTGGAATGTAATATGAATGTGTAAACACTAGTTTATTAATAATTATTGCGAACAAGAATATTAATTTGGATGAAAATAAACGCCACGTGTTTTTTAAAAAAAAATTAAATTCGTTTGTTCGAGATACTATGCATATAAGAAAAATTTATAATTTCATGCTATAATTAAATCGTGCCCGAATATAAATTATTCTTATTTTATGCAAGATAAATAATTATACAAGTATGCACTTGGTATTAGATAGTAGACGACCGTTTAGAAATTACATATCAAAATTCCGTCAACAGTCAGCTAAAGAAACTAAATCAAGATGACTTTCAATTAGAAATTTGTAATTATGAAAGACACTATACGATACAGAATATCCAATATAATTCAACATGATATTCAACAAGATTTCGGTTTAAAATTAGATTTTTTCCAATTATATTTTGCTGTTATTATATTATATAGTACGAATAAAACGAATTCGTATTGTAGATAAAAATATTAATTTGTATTTAAACGCCGTCTATCAAAAGAGACATTTAACATTAAGATAGTTTTAGAGGAATTTTATTCAAATAAATATTATTGATAATTTTGTTAATAACTTGATAAATAAATAACTTAATTTTCGAAGGATAATGAAATATGACCACAAAGGGAGAAACGATGGGTACAATTTAATTATAATATAAATTCATTGTGAACATCCATTTTGTTTTATTTTCAAGTCAAGCGTATTATTTAACATAATTACATATGGATAAAATGAAAAAAAAAAAATAGAAAAATATTAATACGAAAAAGAATTGTTCTAAATATAATTCAGGAGTTCCGTTTGAAAAAGATATGCTTACGAAAATGACGACGCATTGGTTTCTATAAAAAGAAAAAAAATCATTGAACACAAAATTTAGCAATTTAAATTCAATTAAAACTCGTTTGAAACAAATTTATACGAAAACGTTTGATTTTCTCATTGATTTAATTTTTCTGACAAACGAAACTTTGATGGACAATTGAATCGTTAATAAAACATAATACTACGATAATAAAATTTGCATTTTAAGTTTGAACTTCGCGGTTGCGGATGGTTAGACAAATACGAACGAATAAATAAATAAAACACTTGCAGTTAGCAAAACGGTAGCCACGTTACATGTAATGTACGATTCAAAATCGCATGTCGTTACATTTTTATTGTTTTGAGTCTTAATAATAGATTATGTGGACAATTTAAAAACGCGTCAGCCAATTGCAGAAACGATTGCAGTAAATTATTTTCGTAAAATCAAAGTCGAACACAGAACATAAAAGTAATGATTATAATGATGATGATAACAATTGTTTGTTTATTTATTGCTATAATCAAATTCTCAGAATATTATATTATGACAAACGACAAATCACTTCACTCATCGGAGTAGGGGGAGGGGGGGGAATACACGACACACGAGTATTGGTTACCCCACTTACTTATTACATTACCTATTGATTTATTTTTGTAATTTATGAAAGAAGTTCAACAACTGGAACGTATATTTTTAACCAAATCGATACACGTGCCATATTAACGACGATGAGTAATATAAAATAATAGATTAAATGTATATAATATAAATAATATAATATAGATCGTAAATAGTATTTTTCATTTTTAAAATATAAATACGTTTTTTACGAATTATCCTTAATAGTTAATATAAACATCGCGGTTAAAGTAATAAAGCTACTTATAATGTTTAAACGTATTATACAAACTACTGGTCATTATATCGAGACATAATTTAGCATAAACATTCTTAGTTATCTCTATTTTTGTCTAAAACAAAAAATTAATGAATTATAATTTAGAAAAAACCGTCTAGAATAATAGATAATTTTCTGTTCAAATCGTCTATAAGCAATATTCAAATAATGCTTTTGATATATCTAAATAAAATTCATTATTCAATGGTGAACTACATTATAATATTATTTTTATGTGTATATATATATATAAATATATACAATATAAGTTCTCCAAAACATAATTTCTAAAATGTTCAATATATTTCAGACCATTCGACTATTCAAAATGTAATTTCCTGAAACTTTCGACAAGGGAGGAAGGATGAAAGAGTAATAATTTTTTTTTTTATATTCAAGAAATGCTATTATTTTTTTTTAGATAATTGTAAAATGTATATTATTTTATTTAAATAACTATCAAACAAATTGCTTCACATTTACTGACGATACATGGAAGTAAAGTAGCTACACAACGGTTGAATAACACAGTTTCTTTCCCAAGACATCACTTTTTAGTTTATGAATTTAATTAAAACTGACATTATTTTTTTATTTTGTGATATTTTCACAGTTACCTAACCTAACCTAACCTAACCCTACAAAAATAGTAGAACATGCGACTAATGAACTATTAAAAATATTATTACCTATTAATTTACTAAACAACTTTTACTTCTCCATTAAATTGTTACATGTATTCAATTAATTCATATTGTACAATTATGTTAAAAGTGTACATTAAATTTGAGGGTTCTATTATGTGGTTAAATAATTAATGTATGTTACAATAATAAAATTAATAAAATTTGTAATTGTTCTACAAATGTTAACGCGACTGCTCGTATGATATTGAACCATGCGATTGATGTAAGGTTAATTGTTTATTGATAAAATCACTACGATTACAACTTTATAAATAGCAATATTAAAATCGTAAAATTTACTTACTTTTATTAATGTACACAAATAATTTAGCATGAATAATCAAGAATATAAACATAGTTTAATACAACAAAAATATATTTGTGAATATTTCAATTTGCTTATTATAATGTTATTTATATGGGAGTTCATAAATTGATTGCTTTTTTTACAATTTGAATGCGTTGATAAAAAATAAAATTCAGTCGTGATAACACACACATTTCATTAGTTAAAAAACGTTTAGTGATATATAATTAAAAATTGATATAAATGGAGTTTTAATTTTTGATGTTTTATTTTTGGTGAAATATTTAAGATATTTTGTTCTAAGCATATACATAATATACTTATAACCGTAATAATATGTAGTTAAAAATTGTAGTAAAATGTAGTAAAAATTATATTTTTTGCACAGTAGTGCTCGTATATGATAAATGTGTATGGTAACATTAATTTTACACTGTCCAATAGAAATCAAAACAATATTCAGTTATTTAATTTAAATATTTTTGATATATTTATTTTATTATGTTATATAGTATACTAATATGATTAATTATCCAAATTCTGATTATTATTTTAATAAAAACACATGAATTATCATCAAAATAGTATACGATGGCTATTGTTATTATTATTTCTCAGTTCGTACACAAACATGAAACATCATATGTTAAAAGTTTGAAATATAATAACGCGAGATGTTATCAATCACCACGGTAATAACTATAATTGTGTTGTTGTATTTTAATAATATATTCTTTATAAGATACTATATTTTATATTTAACTATTATAATCCTTTTTGTTTAATCAAATAAAATACATTATTATATTTGATAAAATAATAATATTAAAAATTATTTCGATGGATCGTCGTAGTGCAAACGCAAAGAATCAACGTACCGTAGACGGATTGCCACGTCGGCGAAACTTAATAAATGTCGAAAATACAGCTGTAACAATCGTAAAGAAAAACAAAGAAACAACGACCGGTGTAAATATAACAAGAGGGAAAAAAATTACAAATTGTGTAGGTGAGAAGAAGACGTATGACGACGGGTTATTAGAGAAAAAGAAGATTAAACACACAGTTGATAGTTTACCGCAAAGACCCGCTGACCGTGGAGATTTAGGGTCACCGATAGCAATGAATGGTGTGGAAATAAAAACGCGGGGTGTTAATGACAAGCGAGTAAGCTTTCAACGCGATGTACCGATGACGGACATTCGAGACCGCGGCGATGCGTCAACAATCAGCAATTATTTCTATATAGCTAAAGAGTGCGACCACGTTCAGTGTGATAGTGTGGATAGCAGATCAAAATATTTCGACTCGTTTATATTTCGTGGTTCATACGATAATAGATCAGTAAGTAATAGGTCGATAAATAAAATGCAGAAATTTCAGAAATCAACTTTGGTTAAACCATTAAACACCATCACTCCCGTAACTACTTCCGACAACAATACGAAACATTTTTTACAAATGACTGATAAACCGAAATTAACCGTTGCTGAAAGACGAAAGATTGTGGAAATGAAAATTATAAACGCTTATAAAACTGGCAAACCTAATACGATCAAATATACTAAGAAACTCACACCGATGCAGTCGACTTTGAGTAAAACGTTAAACACCATTACTTCTGTAACTACCTCCAACAACAACAACAAAACACCTTTAAAAATGACAGACAAACCGATACTATCCGTAGCTGATCGACGAAGGATTGTTGATTTGCAAATCATTAACGCATATAAAACCTTCAAACCTGTTCCAACCAAAAATACGAAAAAACTCACAACGATGCAAACAGATATCACGCAGTCAAGGTTAACTATGGACAAAGCACAAAACACTACAACTTCCGTAACTACTTCCAAAAACAATACAAAAACATATTTACAAATGATATACAATCCGAAAGTAAACATTGCTAAACGACGAAAGACTATTGAAACGCAAATTATAAAAGCATATAAAACACCCAATCCTGTCAAAAATACGGCGACTACTGGTCGTAAAACATCATCGTATATTAATCGAGAAGTCAAACGAATAGAAACTGAACGCATAAATACTATTCTAACAAAGAAGTTGTTAAATGTGAAGTCTACTATACCAAGATATTGTTAGATGGCTAGAATTATTATTATTGTTAATGTAAGTTTGTAGAAGTTTTTGGGTTATTCTTAATAATATCCCAAAAACTTCTGTAAATTATTAATATGCTATAATAAGTCTCTGGAAGAATTTTTACGTCGGCTTAATGGTAACACTATGACTATAAAAATAGTGTTGCTAATTTTGCTTACCAATTATTGACTTGATTTTGAGTGATTTTGATTTATGCAATTCTGAAGAGGTCAAACTCGGTGAAACATCTTATATGTACAGTTTTTATTAATCCGTTTTACGAAATGTACAATGCATTAATAAATATTTAAAGCAACAGAATTATATAAAAATATATGTTTAGAACCATATCTTATATTTTAAACAAAAATTATACAAGTTTTATTTTAGGTACATCTAAAGATTTTATATAATTTAAAATTTGTATTTTATGATTTTTATGTATACAAATGTTTATAAATAATATATGTTTGAAACAACAAGTATTTTAAATAAAAAATAAATAAAAATTGTTTGAGTTTTTATTTTGTTCTATGATAAGTATATAACTTAAAATTGCATTACTGATATGTAATATAATGTAAATAAACTGAATCCAATTTTTAGATAACAATATGTAACCACTGATAATAATGTCACCAACAAACAATAATCAGTTATACTTCTATAAATATAAGGTATTACCTACACTTATCAATTTGTCAATCAAAATAAATTTATATTATTACAAATTATTCCACAGTTACACAGAATTATCCAAATCTCTTAATTTATATTTCTCATACATAACATCCTCAATGTTACTCCTCTAAAACAAAAGTTCACTTATAATACCTTACATAAATTATAAACAATTTTGGAAAAAATGGTTAAAAAATTGACGTGGATATCTACGGTTTAAAAGTTGTTTGAAGTATAGGTAGGTCTTAGAATATACTTTTACATTATTTAGGAATTAGGAAACGTACGACTAACATCACGAATTGTTTACATTGAGAATATAATTGATAAGACATGATAAATAAATAGAATGTTTTCGTAATAATAAAAAACAAAGCGATGAATATAATTAGAGTCCCCAACCAATACGAAAATATATTTTTCAGCTTAAAATTATACTGTTCATCAAATAATAAATACATTATTAAAAAATATAAATTATTTACCAGATAATTTCACTAAAAATATTTTGTTTTATTTTTATTTTTTGCAATTTCTACTTCTAATTATTTAAATATGACATTTTAAAAGATTTAAATGTTTGTTAATATGTATTTTATTGTTTACTATACTCTTTAATATTAGTAATGTTAAAAATATCTATTTAGGTAATATTAGATAAATGTTATATTACATTTTGTTATTTGAAAAAAAAAAAAAGTTAGAACAGTTAATTCTGTATACTTTTTGCACGACATTTTTGTAAACAATATTACTTATCTTAAACGGTACCTAAGTAATAAATTTTAATTATAATTTATTAGTCTAGTATTGAAGTTTATGAATCAACTTTTGAAAACGTAAAAGATATTTTCAATAAGAATATTCTTCACATTGTTAAGATACAGGGGTCTGTAGTGTCATTTCCCATAGAACAACATAGAATTAATGATGTTTTAACAAAGTAAAAATTCTAATTGACGATATAATTTTATATTTGTCAAAAAGAATTATAGCAAAATATTATGGTTATTAATTGAGGTATGAGTAAAATACACTTCATTGGCGATCTCATCAAATCTATTGGTATCTAAAGTATAGGTATTATAAATTTATTATATATTCTAAACGAGTAATGTTCATTTTTTTTTCACGTAACTACGTTGTTCGTAATAAAAAAAAAAAAAAATACAAATGGTAGAATTTTAATGTCTATTATATTATGCTTTTGATTTATCAAATTTTAAGATGGCATACATTTTATGTAGTCTAATAGTTAGCGAAAAATTGAAAATTTGTTGTAAATACTGAATAAAGTGTTTTTTTAACTTTATCGACATTGAAATTTATGGGCGGGTATGTTAGATATGTAGATATTTGACTTTGATTTTTATAAGGTATATATTTCAAAGTATAAATATGGTTTTCGATAGATAATATCAGTTATCGAAGAAAAAAAATTAACTTTTGACACTTGTAAAACATATTTAATCGATTTTTATTACTGTACAGCATATTCAAATCGAAAGATACAATATAACATGAACTATACCAAACAAATATGCCTATAATAATGAAATACAAAAATAACCCTTAATTTCGTTTAATGCGTAAAAATTACAAAATAATAACATAGTATTGACAATAAATATTTAGTTGTTACAAGACGACGGGGGGACGTGTTGTACCTACGATATTCTATGAAGTCGAATAATTTTTCATTGTCAATTTTATCAGAAACTCTGACAATAAAATATAATATTGAGAGGCTCTGAATGAAAACCCGTCATTATTTTGTGACATGGGTATGACCTATGAGTGATATGATTATATAGGACGAATAAAATATTATATCCATAAAATACGACAGATATTTTTATTTTTTTTTAATATTAATGAAATGTAAGTACGAATAATTCTAAAATATGTATACTATAAAATAAATACATTAATTAAAATGGGTTTTATTTGCTTATGATCGTTTAATCTATATATAACTTATTCAGTTAAATTTCGATTCGAACATTAATTGTAATATTGTCTTTCACACCAACATTAGTGACATTACAAAGTACGTATTTTACTATATTCGTAAATATCATTCGGAATAAAAAAAAAAAAAAAAAATTATCTTATTACAATAGTAAATTAGAATGAATTGTTGATGATGTTGAGGTTTTCTGATTAATATTGAACATCAATAACAATCATAAACGATAAAAATACATTTTAATTTTAATTATATTAAAAATATAAATTATTAACTTAAAAGTTTGTATCATAATCGGTATTTATTGAGAGTCGAACAATTGAATTTGTATTAAGATATTTAAGTACTTATAATATAATAATACTATTATGTAAACATTGCAAAATAATAATCAAAACAAATATAAAATATAATTTTGATATTGAATTAGAGTTATTTGTTTTAACTGGTCGTAAACCCATCAAATAAAATCGTCAACTGTTATTACATTGTGATCGAATATTAATGTAAACAAATACAAATATTAATTAAATTAATTTCCGTTCTAATATATTATAAAAATTAGGTATAAAAAAAAGAAAATATTCTAAATAGTTCGATGAAATATAACACCCCAAATATTGTACTATAATATAAATAAATAGCACATATTTGTTTCGAATCTCTACAAATAACTTATTTTAAAATATCCCGAAAATTGTAATTAATATTATATAAATATTTTCGTATAACTATGGTTCATTTTTTTATAAATATATTATTTTCTATACACTTAAAAATAACATTTTAAATTTAATAATAATATCTACAATCTATATCATATATTGAATTAATGATGGCTATCAGTTTACAAATATTTTAAATAGTTAATTCTACTAATCGATATCTACTATAGAATCTACTCAGGAATAAAATGAATTAAAATAAATGATTTATAAAATCAAACAAATCACAAAATGTGTTTTTTTTTCTACCTATACGTAGTTGTTTCAAAGTGGAATTGATGAACGAATGAATTAATAATATATTATATAAGACATTTGGTAGACCATGAATTACACACATTAATATTCCTGGTCTCGAAATGAATTCATTTAAAATAATATTTTTGTTTTTTATTCCACGCTTAATAATAGAGTTATGTTCATTATAAGTTATAATTGATAAGTTCGTTCGAAAATTAATAAAATATTAACACAATCATAAAACAATATATAATATCTTTTAAACCATCGCCCACGAACCAAAGCAATGTGGGAGGTAAACGTATCAAAAAGTTACAGTAAAGTGAATTTTACCTTATTTTTTCATATTTGTATTAACTAGGTCAATACTAAATTGCTTTTGATCAAATTTCAGTTATGTTAATTTTACTTTCAATATATTTGAATATAATTTTTGATATGATAATTTATGGTTTATATCTCATCTATGATTGATTATATATATATATATATATATATATATATATATATATATATATAAATTATTTGTATAAACAAATATTGCAATAATAATAATAAAGAAAAGAACAAATTAAACGACGTTTCGGGTTTCCATCACGAGGTTTTAGATATTCATTGTTTTTATGATAGAAGAATTGTTTTAGAAGCATTGTTTTAGAAAAGTAAAAGTTTTTCTATTCATTATTAATTTAGTATAGTATTGCATTAAAGAAAAAATAAAGATCTAATTATGATAAATTATTTCAATAAAATAGAAAGAGATAAATAAATCATTGATTAATTCTATTTGAATATAATAGTATTATATTATTTTCACTGATGATACTTTTTCAAGCAAGTTTTATTGGATATAATAATATTGTGATTTCTATAATTATATACTTAATCAATATAATTACGGTTAAAACTCAATTCGAAACAATCCCAATTAATTTTAATTCTTCTTCTTCTTCTTCTTCTTATTATTATTATTATTATAGAAATTTCCGTATATATTTATTTTATATAGATTAAATTTAAATGTATTATTTTGCAAAGTAATTAATAATAATAATTTCATCATATACGAAGTTAAACACCCTTATAATTTTGAATGAACATTTCAATTTGATGAAACATGAATTACGCTATTTACATACTATATGATTATAAATTTATGATTATTATATCCGAGAGGAATATATTTTAATATTAATATAGCTAGTATACAACTAAACAACTAAAAGAGTTTATATATATTAATATGAAAAAAAAAAAAAAAAAATGGTCGTATAACCTGAAATATTAAGTATTTTACTTTGTTTCATTGAATTTAAATTTCTCGTACGTTATTATGTTTTTTTCTCAATTTAGGACCACAAATACTTACAAGGTTTATGATTTTAATTTTATAAATAATAAATGTTTTATACCATAGTGTTTATCGTATTAATTTGTTCAATATAATAATTATTAAAATATTATACATTGAAAAATTTTGACGTCAACTTAATAACACGTAAAGCTATATTAAATATAATATGTCAGTAAAATTTAAAATGTATTTTCTGAGTAAATAACTATTTATTAAATATGTTTGCTGCGGGTTATATCACTCTATTCGGTATGACTTATAGTACTTAGAAAAAGTTTACGCAATAAAGTATTTAAGAGTTTATATATCTAAGTATTGTAAATATTATAATATTATAATATCAACAATGTTTAATGAAAAAGCTTTTATAATATATTGCTTAAACTCTGCTTAAGTAAGTAAAGTAAAGTAGACGTGAGACAAATGAATTTTGATTTTGATACAAACTTTCGATTTGATATATTTTATATCTCAATGAGTTTTTGAAAAGATATAGAATTCAAGAGAATGGTATTTTCACATTGATTTCCATTGGGATAAAGGTAGTAAAAAGTTATATCGATAAATTTCTCAGGGTTTAATAGAAAACTATACTCGAAAAAAACTCAAAAATATCGTAAAATAGGAATGGCAAAAAAAGAAATAAATATTTGAAAAATCCATAATAAACCTGTACTATAAATATCAAAACTACAAAGCGTACTGTTGAATGGCAGTTTTATATAAAATTAACTTTTGCGTTTCATCAAATCAAGTAATAAGTGAAATATTTTATTTTAACGTGAATCATAATATTATAGTGTGTACAATTCATATCTTTTTAGTTTTAGAGTGGTCAAATATTGTAAATATTATATAGTATTCCCGAATTAACAATTCTAATAATTATAAATCGTTTATTTGGTCGATATTGAATAATAGCAATATATTTTGTATTTTCGTTTTTTATTAATCGCATGTAGGTATGTGTCAGATATACATAAAAAAAAAAACACACACAACTGCGTGACAAACGCAATATTGGCAATAACAATTTTATGCGTTTTGGTAAACATTAAAACAATATGTACGTAAAACCAAACAACGATGAAAATATTATAACGTACACTTTTACAACATACAAAAATCCTATGTGAAACTAAATATTAAAATTTATCGACAGAAATTATATTTATTGGTACTATATGCATTTTTATAACGGTGAAATTGTCTATAGAGATTATTTTTTAGAAATAAATTTCAAATTTGATCACATACCGTGCATTCGGATTCGCCGATGTAACAAAAGTCCACGTTGTGTGACGTCACGGTCCACAGATGATCATCGTTGGCGGCTTCCTCCGTCCAATCCGGTACGATTTTCAGATGTTTCTCGTTGCCATCGACTCCAGTGGCTCTGTAACAATAATTATCATCATAATAGTCATAACTAATGAAAATGATTCTATATAACTACAAGCCAAGTAAATTTCGGTGAAAATAAATTCTTACATCAATCAGTTTGTATTTTAAATATAATAATATATTTTCATTCGTCGATTTTATTTCAAATGGTTTTCTAGTCAATTATTTAATCTGTATATTTTTTATTATTATTTAAAATGAGAAATTGTGGAGTAGCCAAATTTTATCGGACCATGAGAACTTTGTGAATTTATCCTGGGCGTCTACTCAATTCCATAATTAATATAAACATTTTCAAAAAAGTAAACTCAAAAATGTATCCAATTTAAAATAATTTATTATTAGATGATATCAAATAAGTTGAATATTATTTCTTGACCTGATGCGTCCTCATTTAGAACACGAACAATTATATACATATCTAGAAAATGACCGATTGATTTTAATTAAACTGATAGCATCAATCGATCTCATTACACAGGATTACGCTTTTATGTATATTTCGTTTTTGTGCTTTCGTTCATTTTTTTTTTTTTTTTGCCACTTCAAATCTACGCCATGTCACGGTTCACTAATAAAACAACATTTTAATGTTCATTCAAAAAACGACGCCCGAAAGATATATTAATTTATACGCAAAACCATTATAGCTGGTGTATAATTCATAATAATATTCAAGAAATTATCTTGTACAGAACGGAGTAGGAAATATTATATTTCATTTAAAAGCATGCCTCACAATATTATAATGTAAAACTAACAGATACTATAATGTGTTAGAGTAATATTACTATAATCGTAGGCTCCGATTCCATAAAAGTATTATACAAATAAAAACGCTTTACAATTTATTACTTAAAGTTTTTAATACGCGAATTTCCAGTATTCTAATATAAATTTATTGGTTGTATATTAATTTAGTTAAAAACGATTTGAAAAAATTGAGAAAATTCGTTAAAATATATTTTTTATTGGAGACCGACGTTTTGGTAGGTACCAAAAAGGATTTCCAGAACAAATGGACAATTTGTAGGTACTTATAGATTTATATGAAAGTATTACGAACATTCAAAACTTTGAATAAAACTTAATTGATCAATTAAAATTATGACTATTCGTGAATAAATTATACTTAAATATTATTCTCCATTTTCCGTTAAATATCACTCAGATGTGAAAATAATTAATAACATAAATAAATAATAAATTATATAAACACATATATTGCTTAAAATAGGTGTTAATAAATATTAATACAAATATAAAACCTTTTTATCACAATTCGAATCATATTTATTAGTTTATGATTTATAAACATGTGTTTTTATTATCATAATATTTACACTATGAAGTGTGAAGTATGAATCGTTTGTAGTGCATAATAATATATAAACTTATTTTTCAAACATAATATTAATTTAAATTGATCGATGAATGTTGGTATTATTAAATGCATTTATATTGGTTTAATCGATTAATGACAATAATGATTTCGACGTTAATTATTGCATTTTTTTTTTTTTTTTTAATTACGATTTGGGTGTCCTGGGGGCGGATGGCAACTTGTAATTTCTTTTCATAGTGAAATCAGTAAATATTTTAAATTTTTAGAGGAATGTCGCTATTGGTTTGAGTTCAGTTTAAATCACTGGATTAGGGTAGGTTAGGTTAAATTAGATTTATGATAAACTATAGGGTATTGTAATATGAGACCACTCTAACTCTAGATGAATTCCAGATAATCTCATGAAACACAATAATTTTAATATTAAAAATCAATTATAAATCGGACAAGTAACAGCAGCCACCGAGCTTAAAGGCCAATCAAATATCGAGATGGGAATATCTTCGATATTTGAAATTCTAGTTAAAGCTTGTTCCCCTCTGACGACCAATTCAATCTTTGCCAAAAATTTACGACTAATACAATCACCAATAATAAGTTATATTGTAAACTCATAGTCCGACGGGAAATCGTATAGTTATCACGCACGATAATACTATTATCGTCTTTCGTATATATAGTATAGGTTCCGTATAGGTTTTCGCAGTTTTTGTATTCTATCGTCTATCTAACCAGTAATTATTATATAGCGTCGACGACAAAGTATATTATACGCTTTACGTGTGAATTTTGAAAAACCGAAAGCTGGCATGTAGGTATTAAAAAAGTTAAAAAAATAAAAGACAAAGGAAACAATCACGTCGTCGTCGGTATGTTTGTGTCTCTGCGATTTTCCGTATATCACGTTGTTGTTGCTACTGATCCGGATGTTCTTATTACGCAGTTACATTCTCACTGGTTCGAACTTATTTTACCGGGTAAATGGTAGAGGTCACAATTTATATGTATAGGTCGTACAGGAAGTTTTCTAAACAAATACATTTTTTTTTGTCTGCCGGATGGAATGAAGTGAATAATTAATAATATCGCACTTAAACTCTCCCGGAAAGGGAAAAACAAACGGACATGGTAAACACTCAAAACTTTCAAATATTGAACGAGTCTCCAAACCCTAAGTATACTTTTTTTTTTTTTTGCTGTTTTGACATTTTAGGTGCCTTGTACGCATTTCACCACCCGGTTTCGCATTCGTTCATAATTAAAACATTTTCCGGTAAATAATAGCATTGTTCCGCGAAATACGCGTATCTCATAATAATATTATTATTATTATTGACTTTTATTATTCTTTTTAAAAAAATAATTGGTAGTCGCTCATTAATATAATTTCCGGCATAGGCGTCATTAAAGAGTAGCAAAGGATAACAATCACTTTTCTATATTTTTTTTTTTTTTTTCTATCAATGCAACAAAGAAATCGTTTTGTTACCATTTGTTAATGACTGTATAAATTGAAAAAAAAAAATAAATTTTAATAGAGTATTTGGATGCAAAGACAACGTTTCTTTTCTTGTCTTTTAAACCCTAATAATAATTAGAAATAGTGTTTTCGGTGTTGATGATTATTTTAATGTAATTTTTGTTTTACTTCTTTTATTACAGGGTCGCAATGAGTACTGAAAGCTTCGCTGACAATTGACTTACGAAGGTCATCAGTTATAATTAAGTTTACAATAATTATTAAAATATACAAAGAGGCACTTCGTGCCTCGTAACAATCAAATATTATTTTATATTATCAATAATAATCATTATTTACCGTACTTCATATTCAAATCGCTATTTAATCTTTTGTACTCATTAAAGCTAACTTTTATATTTTTAAAAATGCCACATATTGACAGGTCCTTGTCGGTAAAGTTATCGGTAGCAAGTTTGCAGTATAGGCCTGTCCGATCTAGCTTTTTTAGAATAAATTTTTAAATTTGTATTATTATTTGTATTGTTTTTAAACGAAATTTTAACATATTATATACGCTTCAGGACTTTTTTCTGACTCGATGTTTTTGACTTGTTTCCGTGATAAACATTTTCAAATGATATATTGTACATCTGATATAAAAATATGAATTCTTCATTGTATGAATACAAATTTGATGTTATTTTTTAACAGAAACGAGAAACCTTTCCCCTCCTTCAACAACAAAATAAATATATACGATTTAATGTTTTTCGGTGCAGCGGAAAAATTATCAAGTAGCGGCATATGTATTTTTATAATTCGTTTCTAAGTTATTCGGTCGTTTTTGCATATTTTTTTAATAGAAACACGCGGGAATAAGCATTAAATTGAAAACTATAAGTACCTATAAGTAAAGTAAAGTAAGTTAACGAAAGATTAATAATAAAATGTAAATATATATTTATTCATTTTATCAATTTCGTTATAGTATTTTATCCTATACCTATTATCAATATTTTATAGCTACAGTAACTTTTTTTAGTTAATATAATAATTTACGGTTTTCGATTCAATCACAAAATGGTCGATAGTTAACCACACTGATATTATATCTCAAATAGTTTTATTAATTTTTCCGCATTAAAATATAAATAAATCGGAAGCGATATATTATAGGCCTAAGTGCGAATGCCGGACGTGTTTCATTTTTTCATTTATTCACTTTTTCTACACTTTTAGCTTATATCTGCATTATTTACTTTTGGGTTATTTTTATCAGATACCGTGAGGATGATTGATCGTTTCGCCATCTGCTCTTTCTCGTTGTCATAATTTTTTTTTTTTTTACGTCATTATGTTTTTTCTTTTCTTTCCTTTCATTCTTCGCATTTCTTAATGGCGCATTTTATTTTTTACCTCCACCAACGCGATGTCAGTTCGAGAACATATTAATATTATTATTACAACGTTACAGTTATATTGTTATGAACTACACATTTTTATTTTTTTTGAAATATTTTATGCTTTTGTACAACAAAATCAGTTTTCAGAATATGGTACTTTTTGATGATTAAATCATAATCGCGGTTACGTTATAAACTATATGCGAAAAAATCGATGTTTTACACAAAAACGACTCGATTTCTACGGTAAAACTTGTGTTTATCAAATAACACAATTACTGGATTGATGTGAACACGTGGTTTCATAACATATCAATCAAAATTTATAAAATTATTATTAGTGTTTACTCCCTCTAAGCATATATAATATAAGTAAGCCCGGATTAAGAGTTCCAGGGGTCAACATTATCCATGAGACCCCATTGCTCCAATATAAAAAAAATGTTCATCAAGTATAATTAAATTTTAATTTTAAAAAATAACAAAATTAAAATTAGTTATTGCTTTACACTTGGCAAAGTCAGTTATCATATTATTATCAAAATTTATTATTTCTAAAATATAATTTTCAGATGTCAGTACTATAGTGATGTTAAATATTCCTGTGAACTGGTTATTCTGAGTTTATTTTTTATTCTTTCAAGTTATAAAAAAGCCCTTTCTACAGAACAATTTGTAACTGGAATTTATCTTAAGCGCAATGTACAAATTAGGAAAAATATCAATTATTGCATTTTTATGAAACCATTTTCAATGATTAATTAGTATATGTTGACGTTGAACATTCATTATTGAATGTCTACTTTAAGTTATGTACTCATGAAACTACATTAATTTATTACTAATAAAATTATACACAAAATTTTACAATTTAATTTTTAATACTATTCTATTAAATTTTTTTTTTCATTTTTATTAGTCGAGTCATTGATTGGAAAACATAATTTTGTTAAAAATTAAAACATTTTCAGGCATAAATTTATAGACACCATTTCCAATTCTGTACAAAACGTATCAATGTAGCGAGTTTTAATTTTAAACTTATTGCTGCCCCTCAATGTAATATTATCAAAGCCATTGGAAACTTTTTCTTTGATGTTCGTCTTCCTTCATCAAGATATTTATTATTGATTTCCGGACTAAGTTTAACTATTCTTTTTCCATAAGACTCACTAATGTCTTTTAAACTCATTACATAATATTTTAATGATTTTAATAAATCTAATATTTTTAATGGGTCACAATTACTTTCATGTATGGAAGTCTTGTTAAAGATATTTAATATATCATTTCAAAAAAATGACATGTATCCGGTTTCTTTATTAACAATTTTTTTATCAATAATCTAGATTCTCGTTTTATGTCACAATTTATAATTTATATATATATATTTAATATTTATTCATATAGCCATATTATAATCGTATAAAAACTAACGACTTTAATTTATTATTTATCGTAGAAACATTTTGTATACCTTTGTCATATAAATATACGTAACATTTTATTTTTTTGATAAGTAATAAAAATACCATAGATAGATTAAAATAATAATGGATAATATCGACGGACAACACAAGACTTATAGATTATAATCTAATTTACGAGCTAACTAATAAATTAGATAATATGTATAAAAATAGATTTTTAATGTACCTATGTTTTTATACAGTGATACAGATGATATATATATATATATATACTTTGATACTATAAAATCCCAATAGACAAGAATTATTATCAAATGTGCCTTTTTTAGAAATATATTTTTATTTTATTTTAAATCATTTCAATAATCGTAATTTATACAATTTAATATTGCTATAAAAAAATGACTGCTATTAAATCTAAGGCTCTTAAAAATCTCAAGTCTCCTGTGACTCAGTAGTCTTAGCCCCCCCCCCCCATATTCCCCTTTAAACCGGCCATTTGTAATCCATAATCGTTTTATTTTACACCAATGTTATGACCGGATTATACATCATTATAATAACAGAATTATAAAACTACTGAAAATATATAATCATTGTTAACTACAAATTCAACTCGAAAAAAACGTGAATATTCGTTTCAATATGCGACACGATTGTTTTAAGCAATAACTCCTTCCGGCGCAGAGAGATGTTTAATATATAAGAATAAAACAAAGTATCGCGTTTTAAATAATTGATCGTCATCAATTATTATTATTATTATTATTATTATGCGCGTAATGTCTAAATAATAAACGTATTATAATTTTAATGTATTTCCATAAAATTTAAACTTAGTCGTTTCAACTTTATTATTGTTATTAATGAGTCATTTTATATAAACTTATGTATTTCTATGAAATGAATTTAAAACTTACTTAACAATAAATTCAAAGAGTTAAAGAAAAGTTGCAAATACAACAACATCCGTGCCCTATTGATTAATTTTACATACCCGCTTGAAAGACAGATAACCTGGTAAATTTAAGTGGTGACTACCATAAATCTTTGCACTTCACTCTTTAATGGCTAAGTATTTTTTTTAATATACCTAATAGGTTTGTTAAATAGGAACTTGGATTGAAGAGGTGCCTAATGGACCTGACGACATTTTTTGATCATTAAATATAAATAATAGTATACATTATATTATGTAAGTAGTATAATCAGAAATTTCTAATTGTGTTAGCCTTGAGTAGCTAAAAATGTATCTTTAATAAATTATATAAAAAAGCGTTGGTTTTACTAAAGAGTAAAAAAAAAAAAATTAGATCTTCTACTGTATCACGAGGAATAATTAAATATAACGTATAGGTACACCTATAGTCACAGGTGGTCTTAAGCTTTATTATACCGAAAATAATCGTGATGCATATTAATGGAGTATAGTAAGTTTAAAAACTTCTATCGATTACTTTACTACTATTTAAATTATAAACAAAAATATTACACCTTAACTTTGTTCAAAAGGTTCAAGGATATCCGCTCTATACCATTATTAATTTATATCTTCTCGGATAACAAATACTTTTTTTACTTTTTTTATTTATGATTAAAATTCGTTCAATATAAATTATAAATAAAAACCAGAACAAATTATTATAAGTAGATGCCTACTTCAATATTTTTTTATAATAATTATTATGTTTTAGCCATGTTAGCCATGTCCGTCTAATATATTGGTAATCTACTCGATCTTCGTGAATTTCTCACAAATTACAATATGATACAATTAAATTATTCAGAAATCACAAAATGTGATGTTCATATAATCTTTTAATAAACCCTTAAATATCGCATCTTAAGTTGTATTCTTAAAAGACAATAGTTACCGTAATAATCTTGTTTCATAATAGGACTTTTGAAATTCTACTTAAGATTTTATATTCTGAGCGAAGCGAGAAATGTATTGGTTTTACAAAAATGTTTTTTTCTTTTATATCTGAAAACATTTTTTCAGGTAGAAATAATAAAGTTTTTCCCTAGGAGAAGGAAAAATACGAAAAAATGGCGGAAAATCGGTATAATTACTGTTTCCGTTATTTTATGTTAATTATGTTTTGATCGTAGAGACTTGAAAATTTTTTTGAGTGTTCACATAGATAATATACACACGTGTAAAATTTTGGACCAGATTTTTAGTATAATATATTGTATATCTGGCTGAGTTTTGCTCAGAATCGTATTTTCTAATGCAATACCATTGCTTTGAAATGTTGATTATAATAAACCACTAATTTCTTCCACCTCCAGAATCGAACTTCCAGCTTTTTTTTTTATAAATATATCTCGTGGATCGTGTTCAAAGTTTAAAACAAGGAAACTCGCTAATACTCGTTTTCGTATAGGCTTTAGAAATCTGAGTAATATGTTTCAACTACAAGAATAAACTAATATTATAATGTATATTGTTCTACGCAAAACGTCAAGAAAATCACTAAAATCGCTAAGCTTGTATAGAATAAAATTAGGAAATGTTAAAATAATAAAATGATTGAAGAAATCATAATGTACACGCGCGGTGTATTTTAAAACATAGCATTGTTATTATTATTATTATTATTATTATTATTATTATTATTATTATTTTGCTTTATGTCAATTAATGTCACGAGTTGTTACGAACTCCGACGAGATCATCCAGTTAGACAGTTATAACGGGGTCATTCATATTTCACATTCCGAAATGTCACATTGACAATGCAAATTATGGTTTTCATTATACGCTATCCGAAGAATTCCGAGCATAATATAATATTATAATATAATATTGGTTATTCAACACACAATTGTTGATTTCGTCTTGGAATAAATTATATCATCCATACATATCCAATCTAGTCACATTACGGTCGAGCGATATGCATGCTTCATTGACGGGTGACAGTCGATACTGACGATACTAAACGAATTATTATGTGACATAATTAATCTACAATACGTATTTTATTATTGTCTAAAAATGTAAAACTGTTCAATAATAGTCAAACGTGTAACGCGTGTACCAAGGCTAGGCATTATAACTAGGTAGGTAGTTGAAAAATTAAAGTTGTTCAGTTAATTTCAATCAGTTATATAGGTAAAAAGTTTTTTTTATTATTATTATCATTATTATTAAGTATTTACTTTTAAAACGAATAATTTTTTCTTCTAAAATACCAAGTTGTTTTTTAGTAAAATATAATCTTTATGGAGTTAAAAAATTTGCTTTTATACTTTTTTTTGTTTGTTTTACCTTTAACTTATATCATATTTTTAACACGTTAGTCACCTAAAGAATTTTCAAACGATTTTTTCACCATGTTAGTTAAATTTGCCATGCGATCTAATTCTAAACCTCAGTCATCTCCAAATAGTTGATCGTGAGATCCCATATGAGATCTTACAACCATATTTTGTAAATTAACGAGCTTTCGTCTCGAATATCCATACTTTTATTATGGGTTTTAAATTTAAAGTCTGGCCAAATTATTTTGGTGTTTTTATCGTGTACTTAATGTCTGCTATTATTTGTTTTATTTATGATTTTTTTTTAATATTGTGATTTGAATTATTTACACTATATATTTACTTAATTTAAAGTCTCATTATTAGATGTACTTTTTCAATATGAGATTTAATTTGAGATCTCATAGTAATGGTAAAATAATTATTTTTTTGAATAGTGACTTTTTACAGTCGTAGGATATAATTTGAGATATCAGGTCATATTTACTTAAAATTATAAAAAAAAAAAAAAAAAACATTCTAGATGAACAATAATAAAAATAATTATATGTTTTGAAAGAAATCAGACAATTTAGTGGTTAGTACAAAGTATGATGAGATCTCATTTAAGGTCTCATGGAAATCAACAGGTTAAGTTATTATTTAATCTGTATATTGATATATATTTTCGAAAATAAAAAATGTTAAATTTAAAATAAATATTTTAAATACCTGTTAACTTTCAATATAACTTTAACCTTTTTGTTTTTTCTATAACTTAATTTAACGAATTTGTTGTATTCAGTTGTATTCTTAAACATATTTTAATAAACATTTATTTCGATAAATGCTTTAAATATTATTAGTCATGTTATATATTTTATGAGCAACTACTACATACTTATATGTTTATACTGATCTCACATAGTTCCAATCATTTCATCACGTCATTGTTACTGTTCGGGTTTGAAAAAATAAAATAAATACAATAAGACAGTCGTTGAGTTCAAAACAGTATAATCGATCACGACGTCATTTTACCATTTTACGATACAATATTATACATATTAATATGATATAGTTACAATTTAAATTTTTTAAACGTTAATGTTTATATGAACATTTTAAATTATGATAGATAGATTTACTCAATGCACCTACTAATGTGTTATTGTTATTGTTTTAATCAAAATTATCAATCATAATTATACTAATTGAAATTTTCTACCAACATTTTAAATCTTCATATTATTATTTTATCATTTTTTCACTTTGATTGTACAACTAAAATAATGTAATATAATTCTAATAATATAGAATGTTTAATTTTTAACGGATTTATGGTGTAAAAAACATGAATTTTTTTCTCGAAATTATCTTAGAAAACATCGGTCATTTTGAACTCTATTTATCAAATAGACGATGACGTATAAATTTAGAAATGTTTAGAGGACAATACATTAATACGACTTTGGTAATAGGATACTTGAATATCACACGCAGTAATAACAGTCTTATTATTATTATTTTTTATTATAAGATTCAGTAATATTAATACTCCCGTGTAACACGATATTTTAAAACTGCTTAAATATATATAATGACATAAATGTTGGCTTCAACGAAAAATACTTATTATAATTGTGATATTTTAAGTGTAAAAGTCAAATTATTATAATAATTGTTACAATTATTATATATAAATATGTAAATAATATTTAAAAAAATACATTATCAATATATTTTATTTATAGGTACAAGGTTTTTAATTTCGAACTAATCGATATTAACGATACCAACGAAAAATAATAATTGTCCTTATACTCTAAAGTGTGTCGTAAAAACATAATGTGTAGTGTCATAGTTAACTAAGACTATAGAGGTAATAGACGCTCGGCGAACTGATAAAATTGATAACAATATAGATCGTTTAAAAACGGCCTAATTCTAATTTCTATTAAATATTTAAAATTAAAAAATAATATTACACGTCATGTTCGTAATGTATAACCGCACTGGAAAAATAACAGTCATGTTAGCTTAAGTGTTTTTTTAAGGTTCGATTTGGTTACTAAATTTAGTTTGTTAACTCGGTTTTTCATAGCTTTAGAAACCATATAATATTATGAACTAGACCGATCTAACTCTCCATTAATAATTTTAATTCGATCTTTGTACAATAATTGCCAAATCTACCTTTTATCAAATATTATTGTAAATCGACAATTATTAATTTAAAACTAAATATATTATATTTATTCAAATTGACTATACTTTGTCGCATAAATATAATTAGATACTTTGTAATTGTATGAATAAAAATATGAATTACTATTATTATTACTCTTGTTTTGATTGATACTCCTATATTGATTATAATTTTTAGCAGGTCGTGGGTAGTATTCGCACATATTATTATTATGCGATACTCAAAAAATACCATTTTCGTTTTATACTCAATTCACGTGGGCAGATCATATTTTGATAAGATATATTTTACACCATTATATTATATAACACACGTTTGGTTCGTAACATATACCAGGTATAAATGTATAATAATATAATATATATTTCAAATGTCCCCACTAATAAATAACAAAAAATACCAGACGTGCTTCGTGGCAAACACGATAGTATAATCGTATTGGATATATAATGTACTTGTATATTATAATGTATGCTGTGCAGCACTTAGTCGTTTTTATAATATGTTTGACAAACACTATAATCAATATAATAACAACGAAATATAGTTTGTCGTATACTCGTGTTATTATTATTATACACATGGTGATTTTTTTTATCAAATATTTCGCAAAATAATATGAGTAATTTAACTTGAATACATTTTTTAAAATCATTTATCGCAAATATTATTCAACATATAACGTGTTTTAATATTTCCACCTCGTCCCTTATTTTGCATATCAGTATTCACTTTAATTTTCAATTAGTAATGTTTAACTTTAATTGTATGTTGTATAATTTTTTTTTTTCGTGAAAATGCGTACGTGCTGATTTTTCAAAGCCAATAAATATATTACAATTACATCGATAAGAATAATAATTATTAATATTTTAAGATAAAAAATTAATACAATTTATACTATAATTGGATATGAAAAGGAGACAAATCATACGGTTGAAATATGAGTGATATAAAAATATGTAATCCCTACCTAACCGTCAATGAATTTTAACATTAATTAATCAGAAAAAATTCATCGGTTTATAAAAATAAACAGCAAAAGTTATAAATCTATAATATTTTAGGCTGAATACATACATGGAACGCGCATTGCATATAATTTCTGAAAATTCTGAAAAATATCTCTCAAATGGAGGCTGCCATTTTAATTTTGTAAGTGGTTTATACCGCATAATCGATATCTGTATATCCAAATAATATTCATTTATTTCCATGAAATTATTTTCCTTTAAAAATAATAATAACATATAACATATTGTTTCTTCCATGCAAAAGGAATCAATATGACGACGTCCAGTAGTAGCCTACTTTTAACGTCCCATGTATTCAGTTCAGAGGTTTTTACATGATATTGTGTGATTGTTTAATTTACAGCGTTTTTCTTTATTTCACACGAATCACAATGGAAAATATACAAAAATAATGTTTTTACTATTATTATTTTTTTGTAACTGGATCATTTGACTAACTATATTCTTTTAGCTGTAACACGAAAATTTTTTCGCACCAAACTGTGCTATGGAATTCTATCGTTATACGTACCCCTTGTCCGGTGGCACTTTGTGCGCTGGCACCGCAGACGGCGGTGACGTGGACTGATTGTTGGTGGACAACGCCTTGTACCGGGCCTGTTGATCCGTGGGCAGTACAATGTCTACCGACCTGGACCTGAGATTGTTTGCCGATTGTCCGCAGTTGGGGTCCAACAATTGGGTGGGCGACACGGGCACCACTTCTTCCGGTTTTCCGGCTGGCGTGGGCTTGTTGATGAAGCACGAATCCATGCTCGCGGCCCGGTCGCGCTTCAGATCGGGCACCGTGAGAAACAGATCGCGGACGGCCGCGGGATCCATGATGTCGTTGACCGCGAACGCCTCCTGCCGCTCCAGCTTCGGCGACGTGATCGACCGCCGCCGGTTGCCCTGCACGTGACACTCGTCCGGCGGCGTAAGTTCCAGCGTCAGTGGACTCCTACAGCAGGGGGAGTTCGACGATGCCGGAGATGCGTTCCCGGACGACAGTGACGCTGTGGCCATCGCGAAGCCCAAAGCGGCCACCGCGGCTTGGTGATCGTGGTCGGCCGCCACGGCCTGCACGGTGACCGTGATCTGGCACCCGTGATCGTCTTCGTCCTCCATATCCTCGCTGGCCGACGTCGACGTGAACGATCTTTGACTGAGGGTCAACATATACACAACACGTCAGTCCACGACTTCTCGTTGACCGAACCCCTCCCGTCGGCCCTAACGTCACGTGATATGTGGGGGGTCGGGAACCCATGGAATAACAATAAAACCACTCAGCACAATCGCGCTGGTTTGTTATTAATTAATTAATTAGGTTTGTAATTTGGCTATTATCTGTCACGGTGTCAGGTAAAACATAAAAATAATGTGTGAAGTCAACACTAACTAACGATTAGGTATATTTTTGAAATACTCGATTTTATGATAATATTTAATGTGCCCTTTTTAGAGAAAAACACAATTTCAATCATTCGAATGAAAATGTGTTTTTAATATTCTCATTTTTAAAATGAGAATTTTAATGATTATTGATTACGTCATGTGCAATAAATGATACAATGATTTCATAAACAAATTACATTACCCCCTCCCCTCTAACATTGTAGCAACCAGAACGAGTTGAACGATTTCGTTTACGTCTATAACGTTTATATTACGATAACAGATAAATTGTATGTAAATCATAGAATTATATATGATTTTATCTAATTTATTATTGGTTATATTTATTACAAATTTAGGAATATTATTATCCAAACAAATTTTTATGTAAACCAGTAACAACAGAATTGTCGGTAACAATTGTGTATACTGTATAAGAATAAAACTGAGCATTACAAAAAAATCACTTTCAATTTATATTGGCATTTAACTATATTATTATTATTACTATAATGTTGTGTTTGTGATGGTATTGATAATAAGAGAACGATGATGAAAAAAATCGTTTAATTTGGACGGATAATGTAACCTAACTGTACAAAACGAAATGTTTATGTATGAGCATCACTTCGCGACCAATAGGAAAACAACGAATACGACGGTTCGACAATAATGGAAATATTAAATAACTGTAAAATATTAATAAATGCCGATAGACACTTTAATTGATAATACCATTATGATTATTATTGTTATCGTTTGTTATTAACTGCGAGGAGAATTTTTCGTATCATCTCGTTCTGTTTTCAGCAGTATACATTTATAATATTTGATACTACGAATTTTGATGACTCGGAAACAAGGAGAAACAAATAGAACAAGGAAAAAAAAATCTCTTGACATTCAATATAACCTGGTATATATCATTATAACGTCTTCGGCGACATTATTATTATATTGTGTTGCACGTTTCTTGGAAATGTTTATTGCGAGGGGTAGTTTTACAGATTACATTTGCAAACAAAACGGGGCGGAAAAAAGGAAAACGAAAATAACTAAATGTCGGACGAACATACTTTTTTCGTGCGGCGGGCGGGGGAAAAAAAATAGAAAAAGAAACGTGGGTATTTTTGCAGGTAGTTGGCGAGCTGCGTCTGACAAGTATAGTGATGGGCCATTCGAATGAAAACTATCTAGTTATCCGATTGTTTTTCTAAACTACGATCGATTGTTTGGATTACCTATATCGAATGGATATTCGATTAGTTAAACCTATACGATAACGGTTGTTAATAACCATTATAACACTGCTCTTTAGAAATTCTTCTCCAAACCAACTACCCGTCCACCATATTTTCACCACCCCTCACACCACTGCGTTCACCGTGACAGATTGACGTTGTTAATTATATTGTCGTTTCTCACCAGAAACTATACTTACGACCCCCGCGAAAAATCGGATCGTGCGATTAGGGCCGACGGCGGACGATAAACAACGGCCCCGCGGGTTCGGCGAACCCGCGACGGCGCACGCGAAGTTATACCTCTGATTCTCATCGCCGGACGACGACCTGTTCATTTTGGACAGTTCCTCCAGATAGGCGCAGTGGACGCAGGCCGCCGCGGCCGGCACCTTCTCGCCCGACGACCGCCGCCGGTGGAACAACTGGTGCTTGGAGGACGGCACCTCCAGATAGACGCCCGGGTCGTCCCGGTCCACGGACGACGCGGCCGCCGCCGCCGCGGTGGACCCGGACGACAGCGACGACGGGGAAGACGGCGGCGGCGGCGTGGACGAGGACGAGGCGACGGCGGACGAGTCGAAACTGCGCGACCGTTGCCCCGCGCCGGCAGGCACGCGCAACGACGACGCCGCGGCCGAGCGTCCGCCGGAACGTTCCTTGCGCGCGTCGTCGTCCCTCTTCGCGCATCCCAGTTTTATCTCGTCGAACGACACCGACCGCACCTGTTTGGGCACTTCCAGGCTGTTCTGCGTCTTCATCTCCGCACCGGTCGGCGTCCGCGACCGTTTGAACGTCGAGCGCAAACGGTCCATGACCGCCGCGATGTTGGCGCCTGTGATGTATACCAGAACAATAGATTATACGCATATTAGTCGTCCGTAGACCAGTACGATTTCAAAACGATTTGACGAGGTGAAATAATATCTTGATAATAATAGGTTGTTGTTGTTATTATTATTATTATAACACAACTTCAGGAAAAATTCACTCTATATACGCATTGATGACCATAGTGATGTGGGCGTACAATATGTAGGTAACCAAAACCACAGTGATGGTTAGGCGCCATAAGTTGCAGCCCGCATGGTACTACGCCCTAATGAGAATCTATGTCAAAATTTAGCGATCTTTATGCCGCTCTGACGCGGCCTGTACAAACCATAAAGATCGAATGATAAATTATACAATATAATACATAGTACATAATATAGATTAGGTCTATTACTTAATATGTATTATTGTTTGTTTCTAAATTTAAGTATAAATATTATTTTATTTTTTGACTACTCTGAGGTTAATATCAACTATGCCCATAGAATACAATAATAATAATATTGTTTGGTATTACGCGACTGTGATGTAACAATAATATAATATCATACAATATAGGTACCGCAACCGCAGTTATGTGTCGACGTGTACTTACGACATATTATTATTACAATATGGTTGTGTTACGGTAATTTCACGCTCGCGCGAATATTATCCGAGTCTGATAACGACCGCTCGTTTTATTCCTCTTTGGTGTCGTCGTAGGTTTCCCCGTAGGCGTTTATTAACGTCTCGGACATAAAATTCGCCATCGTGCGCGATAGTTCCGAACATCTGCTTCCAGCCCGATAAACATACAACATCGTTATATTATACCTATCTTCCAGCTATATATTATAATAGTGAAGTTCTAATATTGCTTACAGTAGATTGACCCGTTTTTGCAAATATATATATATATATTATAAGTTGGGCTTAGGATCAACGTCATTTAATCGCAACGCTCAAACGTGAATATTTTAATACCTAACTATACTAATCCCGAATGTATTTGTAGCAGTTTATCATTGGTTTTAGACAATTTTTCGTGAAATCACGACAAATAGTAATACGTTAACATAAATATTATTTAAATTTGGAAATATTCTCATTGTAAAATGCAATGTTTTCGATATTGCAGATTAGTGGTTACTTAGATCTATTGTGTTTTATTGTTTAAATTTATGTTTAAAATTGAATCACATGGATCAACTATTTTTTTTTTTTCATTTCGATTTTCTTTAAATTATCATAAGCAAAATGTTTTAAATTCTAACTTTTTATACAATAATTGTATAAAATGTAATATAATTATTAGGCATATTATTATGTATTTATTATATAATTTTTTTTATTTTTAAAATTAATTTTTTTTTTTTAAATATTTTTAAAACATTGAAATTCTGGGTCTAATTAAATATTTATGACTCCCGCGTGGAAACACAACGAAATAATAAAGTATTATAATGTGAAGATATAATAGAAATATGGATCCATTTGATGGGACAACGCGCCCGTGTGCATTTGCCATCATTCGTCCCACTTTGTTATTTTTCATTATTTTTCTCCTAAAATAAGGATGAGATGTTGCTTTCAGTTTTATCGTATCCAATATACAAGTGTTATTATTAACATTTGAACCAACTTTATAACGCATCGCTAAAAACTCGTTCGGTTTTTGACTTTAATTTAAAATACTAGTTGTTCACTGTTAAATCTATTTATAATATTTTTTGGTCAACCCAATAATAATAATAATAATATGTTTAAACACCGAAATAAAATACATATTTTGAACATATATTCTGAAAATAATTTTTGAATAATAAAAATATTCGTCTTAATATTATATCATGTTATTATAAAAAAATAAAACATCAACGACTTCGTGATTCTTTAAGATAATTCCCCTTAGATTTTAATATCGAAAAAGCGTTAATATTGTTAATAATTAGCCAGCAATTATTTTTAATCAGTTCAAATCACAAATATAGTATGTTCGATTCAATTCATTCATAGGTAGGTAAGAATTTGTATTGCTAATTTTCGCATTATTTGACCATTATTACATCTCCGTAAAAATATTACCAATTTTTCTTATTAATATAACCATACATCACCCAATCTAATCTAACCTAATTATAACTGGATTATTTAATAATAATGCAATTACAATTATAAATATTGTAATACAAATTTATCAATATTGGGGAAAATGAATGAGAATATATATTCTGATATGGTTTAAACATTTTATGTAAGGAGATAAAATTCAGAAGCAATAGAAGTTATTATGGAAATTAATGTAGTGGGTAAAATAAAAAAAAGGAATACCATATAAGATTTGGATAAATGAAATATTAAGTGATATGAAGATAGGTACAAACGGACAAGTGCTATGGAGATGTAGGACTAGAGTACCCAATCTCATCTAGTTGAGAATTCAGGGTGAGGTATAGAAGAAAATTGAATATAAGTTTATTTTAGTTTAGGGAAATTTTAGTACGGCCCAAGATGGGAATGCAAATACGGCTGGATGAGCCTACAGGCAATGTGGTTTTATAATCAATCACCCGGAACGCAATATTCCGTCGTTTTTATTACGAGCTATCCAGTTTACTATATTATTATTATAGTTGAAATAATGAAACATTTGGTGAAAATGTGAGCACGGAGGGCTTTTAACGACCGGGACCACTAGCATGTTAAGTTAGTCCCGAATTTTAATATATGTCTAAAAAATACTTTTTTTAATATTAAAAACGAGAGAAACTTATATGAATTTTCGCTGTAAATCGAACATTAAACGTACTTTATTGCTGCTAGGGCACAACCTTCATTCTGTCTCGGGACAATTTTACGGATTTAGTCAGGTTACTATACAATATATACTTTAAATGGTTTTCGTCAAAACACATTCGTGTCTTTAAAGCTTTCGTAATCCGCTCGTTCTTTCATTCTTCGCCTCAGTTGTCTCATATATTTATATATTATATGTATATATATATGATATGACATGGCTTTTTCCAAAATGAAAAATGGCGTCTCTTTTATACTTGGTATTTCGGCCATTTTATATTTGGACCGATGTTTGTGGCTCAAGTGAGATGACTCTCCTGTCGGGCACAAAGCCAAACCGTATTGTGCAATGCGCATTTTATTTATTTGAGATATTCAATGTTTTACATCAAATTAATTTCACACGAGTTTATGAATAATAACTAATTTTTTTTTATAAATATTTTACATTAATATCGTGCAAATTGCTATGAAATTTTTTTTTTCACAATTTACATATTTCAAACGATTGAATATTATGTATAATATTTAATATTATGTTCAAAGTTTCGTAATATATTGATTAAACAATTTTTAAAAAAATAAAAACGTTTGATTATACTTTCCAAACGAGTATTGAAAGGTAAAGCATAAGACCATGTTTTATGTATAAGAGAACTTAGTTTTTTTTATAAATCAACATAAACATTTATAAAATGTAAATCGTAAATTTATAAAAATAAATTCAAAATATTATTGAAATTTACATTACAATAATATATAAATGTTCAACGGAATCAGATGCTTTGGAAAATTTAATCACCGTTTTAACTACCGTAAAAAGTTGTTTTTCTTTTTAAAGGGGAAAATTCTCTCTTAAGATATTTCAACTTTCTAGATTTGTTCAAAAACTTTTGTACTCTTATGTATTTTATATTTTAAGATGTACCGTTGTCACTTCTATATAATATTTCATTAAATGAATAATGTGATTTTAATATTTTATAAATAGCATTATAATAATATTTCTATTCTCCGCCTGTTCAAAAATATGAAAATCAAGTTGAAACACTACAACAATAACGTGAGAAATTCTATATCATATAAAATAACTAACAATTTAAATATCACATAACTGTATCATCTTATTGTTTGTTTTTTGTTTTTATAATTAAAGTTAAAATTGCAAGTATTATTCTTTTATTCAAGTTTCTCGTGATTCGAATTAAAATATTTGATAATATGATACAAAATAACACATTTTATATTATGTAACGACACAAAGTATCAAAATATAATATTTAAGTGGTTCTATATGTTAAAAATGAAATATTTTAAGTAGGTACCCTAGAGACTACAACATTTGACATTTTAATCAAAAGTATATACTCCTTATATTATTTAATTTTTTCTAATATATTATACGAAGGTTCGTTTAGTATCGACATAATTTATAGCAGATTGAAATAAATAATATTATTGATGGTAATAAATAATAATTAATTAGATTTACATTTTCGAATTAAAAAATTAAAAAGAATAATTAATGTTAATTTAATATATAGGTAGTTAACTTAAAGACACAAAAAAACAATATTTATATAAATATAATTTAAAATTTATTTATTTTTCAATGTTTGTATAATAGGATAATTTGATATAAAATAATAATTAATTTCTTTATAAAGATATTATAAAGACGTCAATGCCGAAAATCGCAGTAAATTTACCATCATTATTGTATACAAACATAATTTATACAATTTTAGGACCAATAATATTATTTATAATTTATAATTTATAATTGAAATTTTGACAAAAGTATAAATAATAAAAATGTGTCTTAAAACAGTCAAAAGGCAATATACAATATAACATTGTTATTTTTATTTCAAGTTTAGTCATTAAAGAATTAAAAAGTTAAGTTAATTTTAATAAGTAATATAACTAGTTACATTTATTTATGTATTAATTTTAAACTTTATTTTTTCAAAATACCAAGTTATTTTCTAGTTTATGATTTTTTTTTTTTTTTTTGAAGTAATTTAAATAATATACTTTAATAGAAAACAATGTAATTTGTTTAACTTACAGCAATAATTGGTCTATATTTTAATAGGTAATAATTATAAATTTGTCAATCATAGATAATAGATACCTACTTAAAAGTATGATAAAAATTAAAGATAACAATAAAATAAAAATTTTTTTTAATTAAATAATATAAGTTTTAATTTTTAAAAAATTAACAAACTTAACTTTTTTAAACTTATTGACTAAGCTAAGTTATTTTTTTAAATTAGCTAAAATTAAAAGTAACTTTTTTCTTTTAATTTAACTTCATCATGTATAAAGTAATTAAATTTAACAAGTTAATATAATTAGTTAACTTGCCAGACTTGAAAATTCTACTGTCATCAAAATCTGACAAAATCAACCTTTTATTTATCAACTGCTGGTAATTTTTTTTTTACGATTATGCAAAGCTATCAAAGTTTTATAACTGGTCCATCCGGTTATATATTATATAAATACCTAATATCGTAAAAGAACTATTATTATTCTTCTTTTTTTGCAATAAGAGGTTTTTTTCTTTTTTTTTAAATAACTAAATCTTTTATCTGTAAAATGTTCACAAAAATAAAGTCCAATCGTATAGATGGCAATAAAAACACGACCGTTCGAATTCGAGTACGAGTATAGTCTGTTTACTTCAATATGAATGATAATAATTGTTGTTTTATGTGTTGGTACATAAATAATAGAAAAGTAAGGTAGAATTTATATTTATTTAATCCATATATATATATATATATATATATATAGTTTAAATAAAAACGCAATTCGCTCTTGGTTTTTATTAATAATATTTTAACCGTACACACCACAAAGGTAACGTTTATTTTTACGTTTCCAAAACCACATATAGCGTTTACTTTTTGTACGTGTTGTTTTAAACTTGTTAACGTCGACTTTTTCCACATAACAAACTTTATTGAATAAATAATATTAAAAAATAAAAGCCAATAATTTGTAAATAAAGACTTTTCGAGACATTCGGAAACCTTTTGAATGAATGACTATATTTCTCCACACAAATAGACATAAAGTGTGTGGTGTAATTTAATTAACTAAGTTTGTTTCTGCTTGTTTAAATATTGTTTTTTATTTTTTTTTTTTTTACGTGTGTACGGTAGCGATCATTACTGGATAAAAAGTCTCGACTCGACTCTCGCGGTAGAAAATTACTGGAAGAAGAAAAAACTGCAGTTTTTCTCGGAAAATTTTTCGTTACCTTTTTTCTCGTCAATCTTTTTTTAAATATATATTGACGTTAAGAGGTCACGCGTGCCGAGTACAATCAATCAGAAAATCGAATACTCTTAGCACTTTTCTGGTAACTTTTACGTTATTATCGCATCTATCGTATGTATACCAGCTATGTTAGTTTAGTAAAAATAATAACGATAAATATTATATACTATTAAAAGAAAACGTTTTTTTTTTATGATAAAAATCAAAATTATAACCGTTTACTGATGATGGGATAAACGGATCCTTCCGAACAGGATTCTTCTGGATATAAATAAATATTTCATAATGTACTTTGCAAATGTTTACAGTAAATATATGTAAGTCCTATCCGGTCTCTGACAGATTTAAAATAAATGTTCCACTTTGTGTTGTTGTTGTTTTTTATCGTAAAAGTAAAATAAAATCTATTATCGTTAGCTAACCTCGTATAGAATTTAATTGTCTGCTGTAACTTTATTTCTCGTCTTCTAAAAAAAACGATGTCTCAAATAAACGTCGGCGTTAATGCATGTGTTAATCAATTTTACCACTTTACATTAGAAAAAAAAAAAAAGGAAAATATTAATATAAGAATATTATATTATATTATATTATTCTAAAAATATCCAGCATAATAAATATAATATACACATTTCGTCAATGACAATGAGATTTCATTATAAAACTCATTTGGGTTTTTAAAATATATACAATATATTCCAAATTCCAATTAAAATATACTCTCATATCCTTAATAGAAAATTCAATTTAGTTCCACTAGACAATTATTGAATAAAATTAATTATAATTGAAATGCCGTATTCATAAAATGAACTATAATGTATATATATTTAAAAACTTGAAATTACAAAGAACAATAATTCGTTATTTTGGAGCAGTTTGAAAAATTGTTTTTAAACACGTATAATATGTGACAATGATACCAATAAAATATTATTATTGTTTTGATCGAAATGGCATCATTTTTGATCATATTTAAATTAAAATGTTTAAAAAAAATACACATTACGTAAAAAAGTTAATATTAATTAATTAAAATTTATAATTTCTAAATTATTTACTGTGATAATTATTTCTTATTAAAATTATAGTTTTAATTTATTATTCCAAAGTACAAAGATATGACTTTTATTTATTAAATACTTACGTTTATTATATATTTATGGCGTTAACATTACGAAAAAAAAAATAATCAATAGAGCTTATTTGAAATTGAGTTTTTATTATACCTTTTACGCTTTTTCATTGTAAATTTAAATTTAAAAACAATTCACTTCACAAAATAAAATAAAATATTTTTTTTAAATTCAAAAATTCGATTCATTAAATATATGTGTATGACACATAATTTTTAGTTTAAAATTTCAAATAACAAATGTGCATAAAACATATTTTATAATAATATTCATATTAGCAAACTGCTCGTTATAATATTTTATGTATATCTGCTTTGATCATATTCTCGATGAATTTCTGTGGAGTATATTTTCGGATTTAAAACCTTAATTGGGAGAAATAAAAAGTTTTCTCTTGATATTATTAAGACAACAACCGTAAAATATTGTTACACGAACAACGGATTTATGTTTCGCGTTGAGTTGTGGTTGACAACGAAATTATAAAGCAATTTTATTAATAATTGTCACATCAACCTCTACCTACGTATAGTTTTTATAATATCTATATTTAGGTATAATATATTATCTGTTTAACAATATGCGAACGCGGCTGAGCAAAGACAAGTTTTCCGTTTACTTTTAAGTTTGAAAAAAAACACGTGACTTGAACTCCAATCTTGTAGCTCACTCACGAGTGCTAATTTTTTTTCCTTCACAATCTCATATCACATATTTTCAACTGTCTAAAAACCATCATTACATCCGTAGTCTAATCCGTGCATAGACATAACACAAGCAATACATTAAAATAAAAAATAATTTAAATAACTTAAAAAATAATTTGTTCTAAATCTCAGTTTTCTATTTTTTTCATATTTTTACTTGTGTCAATTTGTAAACAAAACATCATTGCGCACACGATATTACGCGAGTGAGGAGGTGTATATAGATCATACTATTATTGTATAAATATTTATAGTAATCATTGGCAAAAACGTGTTATATTTTATTTTTCACCATTTTGTCAAAATAAACCATGAATTTATAATATTAATAATAACGAACTTCAGTGAAATAAATGATTTTAAGCGAAAATTATATTTTTTTAAATCATAACTTTACAAAAAACTAATATATTGTTTCATGTTTAATTTGAAATTCGGGCTTACATATTCATTTGTTTCGTCTTGATTACCACCCGATTTTCATTCGATCTAATTTTCTATTGATTTCTGATAATGTTAGGTAATTTTATAAGTAACACGATAATAATTATACTTGATCCTTTATTATTATCAATCATAAACGCATTTTCACTGAATACGATTTTTCGTATCGTTTTTGTGAGATTAGAGTAAAAAATAAACCGGTTGAAAACAAATCTTATTTAGAATATATACGCCAACTATATTACCCAACGGGATATAAATATTGAATGGAAAGTATCGATAACAATAACTATATCTTGGTCGTGTATAAAGACGATTCGTTTAAACGGCAATGAATTCCTTCTCTAGTTCTCTGTCCTATACTCGTATAATAATAATAACTCTATAATCGGTTATTTGATAAAATAAGCGATCTACAAACTCTCTATGATAATATACACTTTTGATTTTCTTAACTGTATATTATTATGTTGTAATTGTATTATGTTACATTTCGTATTACATGTGATGATCGATTGATTGGGAAAAAATGTATGACGATTTTAGCTTTCAGAAGAATTGAACCTATAAATAGTTTAAATTTTTTTTAACTCGTTTCAATCAACTATATTTTGTTATATAATGGGTTAGAAAGAGTTTATTGTTATATCGTGTAGACTCAAAATAATAAGGTATCATCTCAAATTACCAATTTTTTACGAAAGAAATTTTTAACTTTACACGATTATATCTTTTCATTTTACAGACCCACAGATTATTATCCCATCTAGAAAACATTATTAATATTTTATAATTTCGCCAATAACAATAGTCATGACATTTCGGTTTATTCTATTAAATTTTTTTCAATATATAGCACTCTTTAGTTTTCAATAGCAATCTTGTAAATTCAGTCAATATTGTTACCTCTTATATACATAAGACATAAGGCATCTTGTGGTTTTGTATCGAACATTTTTTTGATATAATACATATATTATAGGATATATGATTACTGATATACGGATAAATAATTCAATTTAGTATGCATATGTACTACATTATTAATCATATTTAATTTTGTATTTTGTGTGTAATTTATATATATATATATATATATAAATATATGAAAGTTTTTGTTGGTAAAATAAATAATTATACATATATATATTATTATTTTGGGTCTTTTAAACGGAACTTTTAATATCATATATTTTATATATCATTATAAACAAAAGTTTTTTTTGTAAACATAGATTAAAAATTTAAATAAAGTTAAAACCATACAGTTTTTAATTTAAACATGTTTTCAAAATATATTGTATTGTAAAATAATTATTAAATATTAAAGTCCAGTAATCGATTTTGTATATAGACGACACAGTAGTGTAACCCAAAGCGACCTAAAGAAATAATCGATATTATATTGTGTCTTCTCTCACGTAACAACGCCGTCATTTATCATCAACAATATCGAAAAACGCCCTTCCTATATTATTACCGAGGAAATATTTTTTTTTTATATATATTTATACATTCTGATAAACTCCTATTCGATCATGTCATCCTTATTAGGATAGTAATTTTACTTCCGACTCAAGCAGTCTAGTTTTCAATGATATCAATAACTATTTTCATTTTGTATTTTTTTAATAAATGAAATATATATTGTCAATATGAAATTTATTATTTTAGGATAGAACGTGTACATAAGTGATCGTCTTATGTCGCGTAGCAAATTCGAGAAATTCGTACTTATACAGTTTGTTTTATTCAACAAGTTTGGCCAACATTATTGTTGACGTCCAATTCGGCAAACTGTTATTGTAGGTACTATATTTATATTATACCTAGTCGTGTAATTTTCTACAGTTGTTTAAACATTATATTTAATAAGGAAACGAAGTTTTTCGTTATACAATTTTTATCCAATTAAATTAGTGCAAAATTACGTATCTTCTTGGAATTGAAAAAGTAAAATAACGTATAAATAACGCATATTATATATCTACAAAATCAAAAGATGTGAGTTCATAATCTACAATATTATTTGGGATCATTATCCTTAAATTTACCTATCCCTAATTATTTTAATGTCTTTTAATTTTTTTTTTCGATAGATTGATAATTTTGTATTTTAACTAAATTTCCTACGTTTTTTTATGCTTTTTAGAATTTATTTTTTATTTAGTCATCAATACGTAGGTATCTATATCAGCAATTTATCGATCGAACGATTATATTTCATAAAAATAAATTATACGCACGAGGACGACAGAGTTACATTTCAGATTATTGAACAGGATGATCAAGTAAATATACGATTTCAAAATGTGTTGATTTAATATCGTTTATTTTGGTACTTTTGTCAAATTTTCAATGACTTCTATCTCCGCAGTGCATTTGCCATTTATCAAATAGCATCGCATACGATAATATTATATATTATACCGTTCGGATGAACAAGTACTGCAACAAAATACTTCGAGGTAAGTCCGTAAGTATAGATAAATCAGGGTCGGTAATTGTACGATAACAGACAACGAATTCATATCACTTCTAAGAAATCAAGATGACAAAGATTAATTGTCTACAATTAGTGTTTCTTTTCTAGTTTCAATATTAGGGAAGTCACACTAAATGCGTGTAGATATCCCATAGTACAATATATTAACTTATTAATTTATTTTGGATTTCTGTTTATTCTCCGTCTCCGATCTCTGGTCTCGTTATTTTTTATTGATCCAAAGATCTTTTGCGACGTTTTTCTTTCAAATATCGAAAATTGATTTTTGTCTGTTTTCCTTAGTGGCCAAATTATAACATATACCATTTACGCGGTCAAATTACGTCTAAAAATTTTAAGATTGTATATATTATAAAATAGTGTCACGATGATGATTTATCATTATAACGTGGTTTTTGCACACGTGTAAGTATAATGGTGTTTACGTCACAGAAAATCGAAAATCTTCGTGAAACAATCGACGCTCTCTATGTAGACAATTGTACATTCGTAGTGTATATGCAGAGGCTATTCACTCTTACAAAGATGCGGAACAATACATTTGTGGTGTTATAATAATAAATCGACTTAGGATTTAAACAAATCCCTCTTGAAATGTTATATACATAGTCAATTTGGCGTATTGTACACACATTACAACTAATATACGCGCTTTAAGTATATTAAAATGATCAATGTACTTAGTTATAAACACGAGGAAACGCGTAGGTATTATATAAATGTTATACATCTCATATCATATCAATAACAGTAAAAGATTTTTAAATTTGAAAATTCATCAGACAATTATCTCTATACACTTATAAAACTAATATGCTTGGTAAAAATGAAGTTGAATACTTTGCGGGTATCAAATCATTAATTACAAAAATATTACCTACATAATAAGAATAAAACGTTAATAGGTAATTTCAAATGTACATAATAGCAGGATAGTTTATCGAATATTACAGAGTCTCATCTCAGTTTTTAAATTTAAAACTCAATTTTATAAAAACTGTACATAAATCTGGTGTACGAATGTATCATAATATAGTGTTTTGTTTCAAATAATCTTATTTATTTTGCTTCATTGTCATAATTTTAAAGACAAGCGAAGGTTAAACTTTATTTTAATCTTGGTAAAATGAAAATACACAAAACTAATAATAATTATATTATACTATATGTGTGTAAATATACACGACACATGAAAGTAATTTTCAGATTGTGATTGATATAAATAATTTAATGACGTTGGATAATTATTATTATTGCAAGACGCAGTTAAATGTCGCAAACTTTTATCTAATAATAAATTGATAACGAAACAAAACACAATTCAAAAGTAAACTTTTGTTTGTATATAGAATAAAAATGTGAATAACGCAATGTTATTTTGTTCTTATATTTTATATTTGACGTAAAACTAAAATAAACAAATCCAGTAAAATTTGTAAACAGTTTTTGAGTTATGATTTATTTATCTATCAACAAACCACACGCATTTCAACTATTACAGGTGTGTAATGTAGAGTTTTATAATTTGATAAATTTCAAACTGAAAATATTCTAATTCTGTGATAATATCGATACATTTTTTGATTTCAATATAAAAATCCAACACTCAAATGTTAAGAATAAACTTCAAATTAAATAATAAAATTAATTTTAATTTTATTATTTAATTAATTAATTTTTTAATTTGATACTTAACCGAGAAATATACGAAATAAAATATACCTAGTTATTACTTTATTAGGGAAACGATTATTTACTTTCTCAGTCAAACACATATGAAACATAAGAATTTAGACGTTTACTATTTCCAACTTTACGATCACTCTATTAATGCGTTAAGTAATCTGATAATTGATTTGAGTTCGTAATTAAGTCTACTTCAGATTGACTTTCTTATTTTTTCTATATTTTTGATTTATGATGTTCAAAAGTTCAATATTCACAATTTTTCAATCTTGAATTTGTTTCTAATTAACATTAGAAAGATCTAGTAGTAAAATATCAAAAGAGTGGAAATATCGAATTGAAGTAGACTTAATGATAAATTCAAATCAATTTTCACATTACTAAAATGAACATAACGTTGGAAATAAGAAACGTCGAAATCCTTATGTTTTATATGTGTTAGACAGAAAAAGAAATTCCAATCCCCTAAATGTAATAATGTATTATATTATCTATATTATATCATCGTTTTTGGTATTTCATACAATGTTAATAAAAAATAATAACAATTTAGCTATGGAAAATATGTTTTAACAACACAAAAATATAATAGTGACCTCGCGCAAACGTGTGATACATTATATAACATTAGATATCAATTTTTTTATAATTAATGAAAAATTATATTACTAGAGTTATTCTACTAATAAACACTAACCTTAAATATAATCTGCAAGACTACAATATTCGTAAAAGTGTTAAAATCGTATATAAAAATAATTATGAGAATAATATAATAAATTATCCTAGCATAAAAATATATATGAAACAATTCGATTACAAATTTAAATTAGTTACTTTATATGTGTAAAATTGTGTTTCCATTTCCATTCTTTGGGTTTTATAGTATTTTTTAAACATTCAGAACGATGATGGATCGTACAACATTGTAATGATTTTTTTTACGAAAATTGTATTATACTATATCATTCTTAAGATAAAACAATGATTAAATAAAGTTCTAAAATATAGGCTTATATAAGCTTCGTTATCTGAACGTTGTTAATTATTTTCCGCATTTCACCCGAGAACGTTTTAATTTTGATCGACAATAAAGTTTAAATTGACATTATAAGACTATTTGAGTATTTTTTGTGTTAATTTACAATAATTTAATTAGTTTGTCGTGATTTATCTTCGGTAGAACGGACGTTTTTTTTTTTTCATATCATGTGTTGCATAGGATTATATTATTATTATTATTATTATTATATTAATACGATTAATACGTATTTACGAGAGTATGGGCAATTTTGTTAGAATCATAAATCAAGCATAATCCTATTCAATAATGAAGTCAAAAATCACTCATTTAGTTATTATATTTTTTTATACGATGAAAAAATAATAACGTGTAGGTGGTAATGATTTTGTACAAACTAATTTATTATAGTGTAAAGCATTTTGAAATGACTGCCAAGACGGCGACGATAACGCCGTAAGTATTTCCGGTGCATTGCCTTCATTGTCAACACATGAACCAAACAAAATATTTAAACTTATTTTATACTCTGTTAATCTGGTTTAGGCTTAAAATGTGTAATTTAAAAATTATAATATTAAATTTACTTTTGCATGATATTTATACTCGTAATGCAGTTTAACGTAATGTAAGTAGTGAAATATTCTTATTTTCCACGTTTATGTTTTTTAGTAAATATAGTATAATTAATATATGCTATTTTCACACGACAAACTTATAGTAAGTTTAGTGCAATATTACTTTCTTACTATTTCACTTATTACTTTTAATCTTAACCACTTTTTTTGTGATTCTCACATTCCCTGAAACTGTGGACTTTAAGTAGGTACATAAATTATAAAATTACTCAGATTGTACACTAAAAAAAGTGGCCAATTAAATGTTGAAAACCTTACAGGATACATTTTTTCGTTTAAATATTATGATGTATATAGCAATTTTAACACAATAATTAACAAATAATAATTTTATACTTTTCGACGTTATATAGAATTTAATCATTAAAAAAAATAAATAGAAGCAAATTTATCGTTTAAATTTATTATCGTTATTATGATTTTTTAAAATTTAATTATAATTCATTCGAAATTATGAAAAATGAATACAAAACACAACTATTTAATATGTTGACTATTTGATATTTACGAGTTGCAATTTGCATAAAGCATCGAAACTATGAAATAAATGATTAGAAATTATTTAATTTAAATTAAATTAATGAACTTCCTATGGTAGAAAAATGGAAAATTCGAAAGATATTGTACACCAGGTTTTCATTATTCCGAAAATGGATAATTAAAAAAAAAGTCCACTGTAAACATATGTCTATTAAGTGATCGAAATTTCGTGTTAAACATTTCAAATGACATTTTGATCGTACTGTACATAAAATAAAACTGATACCAACTATTTAATATAAGATTATCAATTCATTTAATGTATAACTAATTCATAATAGTACATACATCACGTTAGGTATGTTTATTTTAGTGAATCAATAATGATAGTGTATTTTATTTGAAAAAAAAAAGAAAATTATAATTAATACAAATAAATTATGATGTAGATAAATACAATTAATATGAATATAGATTGTAACGCATATTCCAAAAAATATATATGTATGGTACAGGTAATTAGTTAAATCAAATGTAATATAAGAGTTCAACAAATGTCTTCAAATTCAATAAAGTAATTAATTTTTCGGGCAATTGAAAAACACTTCCAGAAAACAGTTAATTATAAATTTAGTGATTGCAAAACGAGAATTATAATTTATTATTTTAACATTTACGCAGTCGGTTCACATAAAATACGCTCAGTGATTCGATATAAAATTAATAAACAAAAATATGACAGAGTGAATTACCATTTTTATTACTCTTAATGAAAAATCGTATTGGTCCAAAATTATAATCAAATCTGCTTTAGACTTAATTAAGATAACCTAAAACTATATTCGGTGGGACTACAAAATAACGTTTTTCGTATTATTATTGTTATATTTTTTTTATAATAACATGGTAGAACATAAGTCTCATATCAATGATTTACTATCACTTAACACGCAATATACCAAAAGCTGAACGAGTTATTTATTTTTTTTTTTTTTTACCTTATTAAATTAAGTTTTTTTCATCATTTTTAAATGAAATAAATATAAAAGTATATTAATTGAGTTAAAAAGTTAAATATTATATTAATTTAAGATTCTGAGTAAAGCGAAGAATGTATCGGTTTTACAATAATGTGTTTTTTTTTTTATGTCTGAAAACACGTTTTTGGGGTAGACATAATGGTCCGATTATCATAAATAGGGTATGTATTCTGTAGCGAATTGCATCTAGTTGGTACTTTATCTAGATCATTTTTCGAATTTCTCAAAAGTTTTACTTCGGAAGAAGAAAAACTACCAAAAAATAACGGAAAAATGGCAAAATTTCCGTTGCCGTGAATTCGATTTTAAATATTTTGAGACAACTAATACAGTTTTTAACGTCGAGATTTGTACATTTTAGTGATTTTTGTAATCTCGTAGGCTATATATACACCTGGTAAAATTTTGGAATGGATTATCAGTATAATATATTGTATTGTATTAAGTTTCGCTCTGAATCGTATTTTTGAATACGAATTATTGATTTCAAATCTTAATTATAATAAACCACTAATTTCTCTGACGGTGAAGGGTGAAGTAGGAACGTCCGAAATTGACCTTTCCCCTTTTCAAAAATGAATTTATTAAATAATTTAATGTTACTAAATTAATACTTTCGTTTTTCCTCGAATTTGTATAATATTTTTTAGATAGGTACCTATCTTAATTTTGACAGTTTTAAAATTATTAAAACGATACTCTTTTGTTGTTGTAAGTTAAATTAAATATGAAAATTATTTTATTTTCTACAAAAATATATTATTTTATATAACGTCATAATAAAATAATGACCTGGAAAATAATTTGGTATTTTAGAAAACATTTAACTCGTTATATACTTAATTAATTTAAAATAAACTTAACTAAAACTTTTCAACTTTTCAACTTGTTAATGCCTAGCATTGGAGTATAAATATATATATATATATATATATATGTTATAACTTTTGATGTGTTTCTAAAAACACGCATGCGGTATGAAAATCGCTACGAACAATCGAATAAACAATTAATAAACCCATTGTGTACCAGAAATTATAATATTCAAAGCCGAAATATTTAAATTCTTATATTGTAAGAATATACTTGCAAAATAAATTGTATTCATAAATTAATTAATGTTAATAAACGTTGCATAAGATGATATTATTATCTTAGAATATTGTAAAAATAAATAGACTCGTAATGTAAAACCGTCCTCGCAGACTTGTTACATATTATGCATTATATACCCACGTCATTAATATTAAAATTTCTCGGTACATTTTTGATGTCGGCTATCTATATCTATACCGATGGTATTATAGAGGAACACGTCAAGTACCTTCCATGTTATTATATTCCGACAGTGTTCTCTGTGCATATAAAATACTGACGTGTCAGCTTATCTGATTAAGTAACGGGTAATGTTCGCGATTTATTTTGACGACATCATCTGTAACATCCATTACCCTCGGCATTAAGAAACGGAGGAATGGAAAACAAGAAAAAGGGTATTATATTGAGTGATATTATTATTTATACTTCGCGATACAAACTGTAGGTAAAATTTTGTATATAAATATTATGCGTTAACGCGATTTTTACTTTGCCATAACTAAATATAGCCACGTATATTATGTATGAGGGTGCAATATGGTGTTATATGGTACTTACTACGGTTGTGGTCAATACGAAAAAATAAAAATAATACGTAGGTACAAATTTGTCGAATTTCAAATGCGTTAAAACGTATGTAGATTTTAGGTAGGTACCAAATTATTTTTTTAATAATCGAGAAAAAACGTACTTATTGATAAAGATAGGTACTAGATAATAAAAATTATATTATTATAATAATTTTGTTTTATCTGCGTCCCATCATTGCATCAATTTTTGTTTGACTCTATTTCATACGAAATATCCATAATCGAAATTTGTATAAGTACTCGGTACAAAATAATTTATATATTGATGTATACAAATAAATTCAAATAACATTAGCTCTTCATTAACCCATCGTGTTCATACTTTTTTATTGATTCCACCGTAATATTTTTTTTCACTTAATTTCTAAAAAATGCAATTTATATTCAAATTTAAGTATTTTTCATAAAAAAACAGTATGATGTAATTTGTAAACTAATTTCTTTACTAAATATATTTGTTTATCATTCTCAACATTCGGAATACTAAATAAATAGTTGCCATCGTTTAAAAGCTATTTTACTTAATAAATAAGTATTTAAAATACGAATATTTATTGTTTTATGATCATGGTTAAGTAAACCTTTCGATACCGTAACAATATGCATGATCATGAAAATAATTAAAAAGGCAAAAAAGTTCTTAAAGTCATAATATATTAACAAGCACGAGAGTAAAGTGTATTTTAGAGACCCAAAAATTTAAATACCAATAACAATACATTCAATATATTTGTTCAACAAGTCTTTCTTTTCGTGTTTTCTTGTATTTATAGCTCTCGTTCGAGTGTCCATAACTATTATGTTTGTGACCAACTTTTACTTTATGGTCACTATATAATGGGTTTGTTCATTTTCTCTTTATTTTATACTATAAATATCTAAATATCTAATAAATATCATAAATGTCTTCTAGAACGTCTACTATAGGCAGTAGATACACTTTAATAATATTACTTTCAAGGCAGTCAATCTGAACAATTTGACATTAATAATTGTATTATTATCATAGGAAAATATAAGAAAAACAAAATAATAATAAAAATCATAAATTTTAATGAAATTATATAAAGTAAAGAATGAATATCGTTTATTATAATATTCCGATTGACAATATAAAATTATACATATCTTATTATTTACAATTATAAACTGTAAAAAAACATTGAACTATTTAAAAAGAATAATAAATCAGGAAAGTCGATTCCGGACGTTCCACTTTCGTCCCTTCTCGGATAAATTAGTGGTTTATTATAAAATATAATTAAGTATTCAATGCAATTATATTGTATTCGAAAATACAATTATGGGCGAAACTCAGTCAGGTATACAATATACTCGTATTATACTGATAATCCGTTCCAAAATTTTACCACATGTGTAAATTTCTTATGAGATTACGCAAAAATTTTTACAGGGTCTTAAGTTAAAAACTGCATTATAATTATCCCAAAATATTTAAAATCAAATTAACGGAACAGGCAATTTTGCCGTTTTCCGTCATTTGTTGGTAGTTTTTCTTCTCCCAAGGAAACATTTTTGAAAAATACAAAATATGAGCTAAATAAAGTACCAACTAGATGCAATTTGCTACTTTTAGCATACCCTAGTTGTGGTAATTGGACGATTATTTCCACCCGAAAAAATGTTTTTAGACACAAAAAAAAAAACATCATAACAAAACATCTTTGTAAACCAATACATTCCTCGATTCGCTCTAAAATACCTATTATAATTTATAATATTAATATATTATCCGTGGGTTTTATAATATACCTTAATATTATAATGTACTTGTATAGGTAATATATATCTTAGTTTTATAATGTAATTAAACTAAAGTTCTAAAAGTATGCTATACTCTATATTACCCACGAGAACAATATTTAAAACTATTAAATAGTGAGTTTTAGTAAAAACTTTAATTATATTCGGTGACTAATACAGAGTTCTTTAAAGGCAACTACTATGAACTCATCAAATTTGTTCTAACTAACTTTAGTATTGATGATTATACCCGATCACTACGTGAATTTTTTTCACCATAAAATAGGGTTCTTAAAAAATAAATAATGTGGCCTATATTATATAAGACCTGATAGATTCTTTAATACCGCTTAAAAATTATATATAAAAATCGGTATGGGATAAGTCAATAAATCTTTGTTTCATCACTGTATAAATAAACATTACAAATTTGTTATTGTCTGCAGTTTTATGTATGTGTAGACTAATAAAGTTTCCAATGAATAAAAATACATGTTGCATCGTACGAATTAAGGATATAGATGTTTTTTCATCATTGTCTCGATTTTTTTTATACTATAAAATATATTATACGAGTATGTATCACATATGACACGAAAATACGAAAATCAATTTAAACAAAAATATTTATAAAACATTGTATTTCACTTTTTTATTTGTTTTAGAATTAATAGTAATTTCAATAAATATTTTATAGTATATAATACATATATATATATAATGTATATTGCCATATTTTTTTGCAAAAGGTAACTATTTATATATTTAATTATATATTTTCTATATTTACTTTTAATAATATTATAATTTGTTTAATGATCGAATAAAAATTTTGTCAACTTTCTTTTAAAATATTTACTTGATTAATTGTAATTTATATGTCATAACACAAAATATAATATGATATTATTCCGATCAATTGTTTACGATTGATTGAAGTTCGGTCATTTGACGAGATAAATACCTCAAGATTAAAAATATATTAAAAATTATATAACTTTATGTAGGTAATACGTATCATAATAATATTTTCAACAGATATTATTTATTGCACATTAAATTGTGTTTTATAATAATATATAATATTAATAATGTTTTTAATTTTATGAGCGCATGCATTGAATTTTCTATCTGAATTTTTAGTGACAGTTAATGGAACCCAAATTATTATAATTAATTTTCATATCCCATAGCATAAATATAAAATATAATATAATTGGTTTATATAGATATCATTTCGTCCGCACATTTATATCAAATAATCAAACTCTGAATATTATTTGAAATTAGCATGACGGTACTCAACTTGATTGTATTGTTGTCTATATATATTATATATCAAAATAAATTTAAATTATTTTGCTATCAATTTAAACATTATTCAGCTAAAATAATATGATCAACGAATATTTTTTATTGTATTATTATTGTTTAAATAGTACTTAATGTGCAAATTGACTTAGAAAATTGAATTATTTAACTAATTTATTTTCACTTTATTTTCAGATTAAATAATATTGTCATTCTACGTACCAAGAGAGAGATTAATTTTCCGCGAAAATATTAAAAACCTGTTTCTTTGTCTTTATTTTTTTTTTTTTTTTAACGATAATAAAGTAGTTTAAATTTTGGAAAAATATGAATACTAAATTTATTAATGTTTTATTTAGAGTAAAACATTTGTACTTGTATTTTTTCATAGTTTCAGTAAGAATAAATATTTCATTTTTATTAAGAGCAAGCAAGTTTACTTGAAAAATGGTCTTCCAAAATTATTTTGCTGTTCAGTGATGGAAAAGAAAACGGTTATCTTATAATTTTTGGTGGAAAATGGAACGTGATGGAATATCGTTACGACCGCTAAGACGAGATATTTCACAGTGAACCAATCTTAACTTATCTAATCTAATACCGAACGGAACATTACGATCCATCGATTGTTACCTATAAATTATTCAACGATAACAAAATGCAATATTATATATAGTCACTAAAGGTTTAAGTATAAAATATAAATTTATTAATTCCGTATTGCTTAATGAAATTCTTAAATAAATTATGTTGGAAAAACAGTGTTATTTGTAATGGCAATTTCGGAGCTTAGCAGGTTAGGTTTGGTTCGGTTAGATTAGGTTAAGTTAGGTAAGGTTTGTTTACGGTTAGAATAAGGTGGGAATAAAAATAAATAAACAATACATAGACGCGTGACATTGTTTTTTTGTGGCTATATCTTTAGTTTTTATGTGTTTGGTCTTTTTCCGGGCTGGCAATCGTCCAGGAGGACAAGTTATCTTAGTGGAAGGGATAGGCTTTTTAAATATAAACTGTCCGTGAGAAAAATACTGTATTATAGTTGTAGTGAAAAACTGAAAACCAATTATCAGCGTTTTGAACGACACATGTTTACTACTAACGCGTTACATAACTTAGAATAATAGTATGTTTAATATAATATCGATTTCTAAATACCACATATTATGAATGCATAACATACCCAAAACCATTAATTTATAAGTCTAATAATAATAATGTCAGGTTCACGTTATTAACCATAGTTTAGGTTAGGTATGTTTACCAGAAAACCCATTTCGAGTTTTCCTAATGTAGATAATATTATTAATATCGTTAGCTAAATATATGAATTTAAAATATTTTATGCTATAACAAAAATTATTAAAACTAAGCAATAATAGCTAAAACTTTTAAATTTTTAAAAAAATTTTGTCAGTATATTCGTATTGAGAATACAAGCATATATTATTATATAAATGAAATAATAATAACGGAAACAAAATTAAATATTACTTTTATTTATTTATTATTTATAGAAAAACAAAAACAATTATAGTATCAAATTAATGGTTTACACTACAAATTGTGTGTATATTAGATTTTTATACGTATGGTTCATAGGTATAATATATAAGATATAACTTGAGTCTAGAATTTATATTACCATAAAAATGAACGAAATTTAAGGGTTTTAGCAATAAACTGCTATTAAATAAGATAAGTCGAGTCTTAGGCTGTATTGAGATATTAAATTTAAACAAAAATGTTCTTAAAAAAATAATATACGACGGATGACTTCTTTCATGTTCGAAGTGTGATGTTTCAATATTACCAAACAAATCGATACTTTTCAGAAGACACATAAATAAGATGCAATATGTTTTCTTTTTAGGTATGTGTTAAAAACTGTTCAAAGTAAAACGTGATTTATAAAAACAAAATTAAATCGTATGACGTGAAGAAAGTACTATGAAAAAGTGATATTAATGTGTGTCAAACATGTAGGTTATGAGATAAGAAAATAAGCTCGACACTACAGAAGTTCAAAATTGATAAAGTTAAGCTTATACTTTGTAAATGTTTAGAAGAAAACCACTATATGTAGGTATCTGCTCATATTAGATTATTAAAAAAAATAATGTGTATTTTTTCACAAAATTGTTGGCAATATAATAAAAATATGAAAGGTACATTTTGTAAACAACGGGGTAATAAATTTAATATATTTCGTAATAAATATCCAAATCACGAATGTAAAAGAATAAAATAAAGTATATTATTAAATATAAGGTATATATTTGATTTATTCATGTATGTATACATTATTAAAAATTCAAAGAGTTAAATTAATTATAGTAAACATTAATAGTTTTACAAATCGAAGTTTAAATATTATTATTGTTATTATAATTTGTGACGAATTCATTTGATGTTTTTTATTTTTTTTATAGCAAAACAAAGTTATGTAGATACATTTATTCTAAAAAATCACTTAACCTAATCTAATCATCTAATCGAATGTGTACTGCAGTACATAGATCCTAATATTATTTTATTAATTATTTGAAAATACGAAATTTGCATTAATAAATCTAATCGACTGCAGTACATTTATGTTCGGTATCTATAAAAAAAATTTACCTACCTATGTGCAATAGCAAAATCCAAAAGAAATTTTAAGAACTGGTTATATTTAGTACAACTAGTAGTATAGCTGTATGGTTTTATTTTTAAATTTAACTTGAAATACGTTTTCATCCGGTTATCCTACATTAAAATATAATTTCTTGCGAACAATTATAAGTTTTAATTTCCTAGTTATGATATAGAAATATGTATAATTCTCGGAAAACTTCAAAGCACAAAAATCGACTTGAAATTGTTATTACTTTTATTAATTAAATTCGCTAATCATGTTATATGAACATTTTGATTGCAAACACATTTTGTAAAAATATTATCACTAAAAAAGTTTTATATTAAATTATATTATTTTCTAAAGTGTAATTTTAAACTTTATAATATTAACTTTGAGTGAAAAAACGTATTCAAAAATATTATTTCTATTTTTTAATTAAAATTAATACCAATCAAAATATATAGTTTTCAAAAACAATTGAAGTTTAATAAAACACACTGTTAAATTATGTGGGTACAATAACTATTATTATTGTTTGAATTCAATTTGTTTGGAGTAAAACAATTTTCTTTGCTATACAGGCTATTAAAATGTAAAATAAATAAAAAATGAAAATATTTTAATGCCAAGTCTTTAAAGTAAAACACAATATTAAATTAATAATAATCATATATTGAATATAGTTATATTATGTTAAGTTATTATGTACAGTTTGTATTTATGCATAATTTAAATAATTTAAAATTTATAAAACTTGAAATTTACTTTAATGGGGCTCAATATTTTAAGTTTCTTAGGGATTAAAATAAATATAGGAATTTTAGTGTAATTAATAAATTAAATATTTATTTTGCATTACCCCTATGTAATGTGCGCACTATACAAAAGTTTTAAACGATAATCATATTATAAAAGGGTATACAATTTTTTAAAAAAATAAAAACATTTTGATTAAGTACTATAATATAGTTTTATAATTTAAAAATAACTGATAATGTTATAAATTCTTTTTTTAATTCAAAAAAATATATGTATAATAAATATTATATATTATAAGAGTTTCTATCTCAATAATACTCATTCAACTAATCAAACAAATATTTCTAATATTGCTATTATATTATTATAACAGTGGTTATCTATCAGTTTATATCATATTTAAACTACTAGATCTTATCATATTACTTGTTAAATATAATTATAATAAATTATAAATATTTTTCGATCTCATTACTACTATAAAAAAAAGGTTGAATAGTTTTATAAAAAGGTATCTCTATTATTATAAAGTATACTTAATTTATAAGTATAGAATAATGCTATTTAAATAAAATAAAATAATTATTATTAAAAATCTCTCAGATACATTGATATTGATTATCTCTATTTGATATTTTCAAGAAGTTTTATATAATATATATATATATATTTATATATATACGTGGTATATAATATACATATTTTATCGATTTACATTTTTTTTATATTACCAAATAAATTGATTATTACAATGATGATTCTATTGTCATGATGGTTTTGACACATAATTTAGATATAACTCAAAAAAAGTTCACATTATTGAATGACATCATTTTCGAGAAAATATAAACAAATATAATACGAATAAAACTGTCAGAATGCCAATTGAAAACAAAAAAAAATTAGTTTTATTACATTATTATTTTATTTATTTATGACTATAGGTATTATTCGTCAACATTTGTAATAATTTCATATTTGTTATGTTAATAGAGATATTTTAATCAATTAATTAATCTCTAAAAAAAAATTGTTGAAAGTATTTAAAAATTATCTAGATAATCATATAACTAAAATAATATATATTTACTATAATAAAATAAGATATTTTTAGAGAGCAGATATATGTCTTTATTAAAATTGGATTAATAAAAAAGTAACATTATGACCTAATGCAAAGCTTGATAAACAAATATTGAGTTTGCATATATTTAAAAGGAAAATAAAAATGTACAAAGAGAAATATTTTACAAAAAATAAATAAAAATTAATCAAAAATTGAATCTATTTATCTTTAGAACATTTAATGGAAAATATAAAAATCGTTGTGTTGAGATCAAAGTAACGTTACTAAGATAAATATTATGTTGAACAAAACTAAAAAAAAATTAAAATCATATAATTATTATTAATAATAATAACACCATAAATGAAATGATCCATACAATCATAACGAACCGGAGCTCGATAAACATAGGTACATTTTATGGATATGATTTTCAGTGTTTTCGATGTTAATTTAATAATTTTATTTATAATTGCTATCCAAAAACAAAAATATACCTGTTATATAGTGTTATTGGATGGAACATTTTCACATAAACATGTCAAAAGTAGTTGTTGGTTTTAGTGTCAAACAAAATTAAAACAATTAATTATAATATATTAAATCCATGTTATAGTTAGTTTGCGCAAAGAATATAATATCATTAGGTAATCGTAAATTATAGAATATTATTTAGAAAAATGTTCGCGAAATTTTGCGATAATTGAAACACACGATAAAGGAAATCAATTATATTATGCTCGAACTATTATAATATAATAATGAACTAACTGCATTGTAATATAGAATTAAATTAAACCACAACTATGCAATTTAGTTTGCTATTAACTACGCATTTTTTTTGTATGGAATTCTAATGTTTCTATTAATTCTAGTGATCGTTGTCCAATATTAAAGATTTTAACCACGTCATATAATACGTCAAATATTCTGTCTAAAATATAAAATGTTCTATAAAAATATTTTTTAAAGTGTATGGACAATTCTCACGTGTACTTAAAATGAAACTTTATTAATAACTTGATACTTTGTATTAACAATTAAGTAAATAAAGGTTCGTTTAAAATACAGGTATAGTTTTCGTTTAAAGGAAAACGACAGAAATTCTATCTAAACGTAATATTTGATTAAAAAGGCTGTCATTGTAAAAGATACTTTTAAAAAGTTTTTTTAAAAAAGATAGATTTGTTAAAAAATAATTGTAGACTGCGTATTAATGACTGTAATAATAATATTAAAATGCCATACAAATGATTTTAAAATAATCAATTTTATGATTATAAAAAGTTAATAAGTATCTACTTTTGAAAATGATTTAAAATGCGTATTGGAATATTTTTACTCGAATATACTTTACGTTTGCTTTGGTTAATCGCTTAATTTTAAACGTTTATTTTCTAAAAACTAGGTATAAATATCTGTGTTGAAACATCTGAAATATGATTATTACATGGGTCGGAGGTTCAGTTGAAAACGTCAAAAATAAAAGTATATATTATACATTGTTGATTCGATCTCGTTTGAAGTGTTTAACTTTCATTCGACGGAATCGCTATATTTTTTTTTTCCACATCAAAATTAGTTGAAACTTTTACAATATCGGTTAATCCGACGTACTTATCATCGTACCTCGAGTGTAATAATATTGTTATCATAATCACAGTCGTCGCGTAACACAAATATTATAAATATGGTTTCCCATCTACATCAAGCGCGAGTTTAGTGAATTTTTCCTTATCGTTTATTTTTCCTCGTAAATCGTATCTCGTCTTGTTAAGTATGAAAATGAAATGTTAACCTTTTTTATTGGCCGTTCCGAGGATCCCTTGAGCGTTCGTCTCAAAATTCACCGGGTCGTGTTCTCGTACAATATATTATAATATTACGAAAATTATTAATAATTCATGTAGATACTTGTGGCACGACGTCGCTCTAACAATTATTATAATTATTATTAATTATTATTATTATTATTATTATTATTTCCTCTCCTTTTTATAATTATTGCTATACGATTATTATTATTAATTATTTTTACGATGAAAACCCACACGCGGACCACGCACACGCGCACACATGCATGTTAATAAATACGCGCGCACCGTTCACACCGGGATCGCGGCGCAGAAACCGCGTCCGCGCGATACCGCGTTTGATCGACTACTACTCGGTATTTCTGTAACTACTACCGTGGTACTGTGGTAATGCTTATATCGGACTACTACGCCGGCGGCCGCCGTCGTCTCGGATTCGCCATTCGCGTCAACGGCCGTCGTGGCGCGCCCGACGCCGAATCCGTGGCGAGTTCTAGTCCGTAACATAGTAACTGTGCATCACGGATTTAAGTAGTATAAACGAACATTTTTTAATTTGGTAATTAATTGTTCAATACACAATAATTTGGTATTATTTAAAATATTTTATACCTATAATCCAAGTTATAGAGAAAAATTTCGAAAAAAGATCTTAAAACTTGATCATATTTTTATAAACAAATTCTAGATAATTTCATTCCGATTATAATAAAGAATAAGGTAATAGGACAGCCCTCCCACGATTTTGTATAATTTTAATGTAGGTACACTAAAAATGTGTATATAAAAAATAGATGCTGGATTATATTAGGTACATAAACTTATATCTATCTAATTAACGAGAATTATATTATTTATAGTGACAGTTAAATTATGTTTTATCTTCAAATAAACTCAAAATAACGAAACTTTACAATAACATATCATCATTGCGTCGTTAGCACGAAACAAATCACTTATTTGCTAAGACCCAACGTTTCAAGAGACACAAAAAACTTTCGTTTTTTAAGAAAAAATAATTTTTTGAATAATCTATAAATACAAATTTTTAATATAATAATAATAATATGTTGAACTATAGTTGTGTTGACTTTAGCAGTGACAAAATATAGTCTAAAAAGAACAACGGTTAATCGAATTGACGCAGGAAAATAGACTGAACATAATAAAGTTCCATTTATAGTTTTATCTAGGAGAAAAAATGAATTAGAAATAAATTCCATGGTTTTAGGAGAGAGTTCATAACTTTAAACACCTAGGTGTAGATCACGAATTAAGATAGTATGGATATCCGACAAGCCAAAATAATATGGAAATTAAAAGTACTCCAAAGAACAGCTGATTTAGAGATTCAAAGCGCCCTCTAAATATATAAAATAAATACACATGTGTAATTATATTCTTTAATCCCTCTTTTTTAATAATAGTCCATCACTATAAGATTGATATAGAGGAGGCCCTCCGTCTATAAATCAGCTGTTCTCAGGAGCAACTTTAAATGTTATGTGATGTGATTTTAAACATGGGTCGTCTGATATCCATATTATCTTAATTCGTGATGTAGATATAAAATTTAGTCAATGTCTAATGGTCATGAAAAAATACATAGAAGAATCATATACAAAATAATACTATTATTCGTTAACCGATTAAATTATTTAAATCTAAAATTTTATCGATAAAAATTAGACCAGAGTGTTCACCTTCATTAAACTATTGTACTTTATACTATTTTGATAGATGATCATCTACCTGTTACGGTCACATTATGCGACATTATGGTTGCTAAATATTTATATATATTCCATTGTGTTGCTAAATTGAGAGTTTACTTATTTGAACTGAGATTAAATACGAGCCCTGGGAGTCTCTGTGGGGCTATATAAATTAAATAGAGAACTTTAGATTTCCTAGTGCAGAAATAGCTTAGCCAACTATATCCTTAGGATTTCACTAGTCAAATCTATCGACGGACGTTCACTAGACGAACAGTACCGTTACATACCGAATCTGTCGAAGTTTGACTGGGCGTTTTCGAAAATAAAAACTTGGAACTTTGGAAGAATATTTGGCCCAGAGAGTAACTAGGGAGTAATTAGAGAGTAACGTATGTGTACACGAATTAAGATCAAACAGGTAACTGAATACTTTAAATACCCAACGACCGTAATATTTTGAGCATACTTCAGTCAGTTAATAAACTGACATGCGTGGAGAACTGAAGGCTAAATTATATGGATATTTAACAAAGCACGATTAAGGGGAAGACCTAGAAAACGAGGAGAGTTAAGTATTGTATTATGTTTTTCATTATTAGATAAAAACAAAAAGTTAACAACGATAATTGTTAATAATAATAATAATATAGATGTAAGATGCAACGAAATATCACGATTCTCTAGTAAACGCGATACATAAAGAGCTACATTTATAAATATTGGGTCGTTATTTCTCATTCTTACTCTGTACACATTTCATTTGACAAGTAAAAAAATATCATAATTTGTTGTACGTTTCTTAAATGTTATTATTATCCATTTTTTAATAGGTATATCGATGTTATAACTACAACTAAATTAATTATCTGCAGATGATTAATCGCATACAACATTTTATTCCAAATACTACATTATTACATAATAGTAAGTATGAAATTCGATTTTTATATAATTATTATTATATAATAAACAAGTTGAACTATGTGTTTATTGTCAGAAAAAGTCAATTTCCGAAGAAAATAAACAGACTAAAAAAATTCTATCTCGAAAAATATGGCTCAAAACTATAATGTGCTGTATCAAAGTATCAAATTTTCATGGAGAGCTCTTTTATACTTTAAACAGTTGTGTCTTTGTTTTATTTATATAATTAATAAACCTAAAACCAAACTATTTTTTCTAGTATAATATAATATCAATTAAATTGAGGTTCTTTTATGAAAAATAAAATAATTTCTAAAAAAATAACAACCTATTAAAAAGCAGTAATATTTGACTACCATTTCATTAGTCAGAAATTTTTGGTTCAGAATAAATTTTTTGATAACGTTGTATTATTGTATACGTATAATACCAAAATTATTGTAAGTTTAATACAATGGTTTCAAGATAATATAAAACACGTTTCATCTTATTATTAAATTGTATTTTAACATACAAATGTCTGTTTAAATGACAATAAAATAACAGTTTTGGTAACTAATTCAGGTTATTTATTTAGTTCATTTTGATTCTTTATAAGTTCATTGATAACACTCTCATATTTTTTTTATTTTTTAGTTAAGTCTTAAGTATAAACTTAACCAAAATGTAAAAGACACTGAACTATAAAGAAAAGAAATGATGAAGCATCTTTAGGTTTTGATCTTATGATATGAGATAGTAGTATTTTCATTATAATACCTATGCTTGTCATTATTTTTTTCCTCGCCACATTAAAAATAATATGTACGGCATTATTGGATTTCTGTACGATACCTACATATAATATGTTGGTATTATTATCTTGTCACCACCATTGTAATTTCGTATTTCGCGAGTCGTGACGAGAAATTTTACATCCAATATAAATGAATTCAACATTTTAAGCTTCGTCCCTTCTCGAAGGAATTTTTATGTCCAAATTTCCTATCTCAATAATCGCATTAAGGACTTAAAAACAGAACCCTTTCGAATTGTATTTAAAATTAAAATCCCAACATGTATCGTAAAATTATAAATAATAATAATATGTATTCGAATGATTTTATTTCATCCCTTAGGATTATTATATTTACAACTAATACAAAATTACCGTAAAAACGATACAATCTTAACGTAGATTTTTTTCTTCAAATTTCCATGTCGCCTTATTAACTTTTATTATTATTTTTGAGCTCTATTTCTTGAACTTAAGATTTAACATTTATTTTCTTTCGTATTCAAGCTGTTTATAAATACACGAATTCCTGGATGTCAAATGTAAAACAGATTGTAATTTTACACTGGATATTTCATTATTACATTGGGTTTATTTAACTTCATGAGAGAAAATAATATTGTTCATATACATTATACGAGCAACCGAAAATTAATGATATGTTATAAATATGTTTCTGTAGTTTCGGATAACTATATTTTTCAAGATATTTTCCAAAAACAATTTCCGGAATTCCAATAGTTTCAAATTGTATTTCTAAATTGGAATTACATTCCATAAATCGTTGATATAGATGTAAAAATAAAAATAAGTTTTAATATTTAAGGAATTGCGTCAAAAAAAATATACCTAATGCAGTGATGCATTTTAAATGTTCTTATGTACTTTACAATTCATAATATACTCATTGAAAATGACGCAAGAGAAAAAAATGATAATGAACATTTTTGTACAAATTTTGTATTTTGTTCAAATACATTTGGATTGCGAACCATATGGAAAGAGTTGCTTTTTTGTGACCACTGTATCACTGGTACTCGAATCTGAGGGAAACTTTTGTCTGAATTTCTATACGCAATTCAATCCCATTCAAAATTCAACACATTATATAGGTTGTACAGGTGTATTATTACAGGTGTTTCTCAACTTTTACCTTGACCTGTAGGGGACACCAAATAATTACTAAATATGAATGGGTAGCGACCTACAGGTTGAGAATCACTGGTTGTTACCTTTATAATGTTATGTGTGGCCACATTTTAAAAGGGTGCAGATCCCCGTGTTTTGTATAGCGAATGTCGACAATGCGTGTTGGCAGTGGGAAACAAAAATATATTTCCCGGAATAACGTAAAGTAGGTCACCGGAGGGACCTGTTGGATCATTATTGTTGTTCAAACACATTCGCCGAATCTTAAAAACCAATTCGGATATTATATCGTTATCCCCACTAGTAAATAGGCTTATAATAATATTGTAAATATAATATTTTTACAATATTCAGCAAAATTTTTGATGTAGTTTTTTTTAAATTATAGAACAAACATTACCATACAAATTTACCACATGAAAAACTATTATTACCGTTAATTTATTTGTAAACAAAAACTAAGGCTTTGCATTTTGATTAAACAAAATTTATATTATACTTTTAACGCGTATAAATATAAGTAGATTTTATATATTTAAAATAAGTTTGAATTGATATACTTTTTTACTTTGATACTGTTACCAAATTAGGTATTTAATGTGTTTTTTCTTCTAAAAATAACAAAACTATAAAACTATTTAATTAATATTAATAATTATATGATTTATGAGTGTATAACATTAACTCGTGTATTATTGTAAAATAATAGGCTTTCAAAATATGTATTTCCTCATAATAAATTATTGTACACAATAGAATTATTGTTAAGTTTAAAGACTCTAAGACAATAATAATATATGTCGTATTGTGGTTTATTATATTTGGATTTCATAACTACTATACATACAGATAATTAAAAATTGCATAATGGGTACAATATGGTTATCTATAATAAACTTACATGTAATTATCGGATTATTTTTTAATTAAAGTAAATAAAATCCAGTTTTATTTTCTCTCTCTTATTACAATGATAAAACTTTATTTACGATAATTGAAAACAACTTTCGTCATGTGTATAATAAAATTAATTAAATGTTGTACTTTTGAGTATACTTCTTTAAGGATTTTGATTAAAATAATGCTTCTCATAACCTTTTCGTAGTTCTTTTATATTCTTAAAATATAATTCTACAAATTTTGCATACTATTATATTATTATTAGAAGTTTGACTGTAAAATATATTAAACAATAAATAAATGGACAATTTAAAAAAACAATTTTCGATAGAATGCAATATAAATAATATTAAGGATTGAAATTGTATTACTCTATAAAATGGGTTTTGCAGTCAGAAAATCTTTATTATAAGTACTTATCTTCTAAATTTATATACAAAAAAAGTCATTCAATTATAGTGAATATTTAAACAAAATATTCATAGAGAGTATATTATAATATAATATTAGCGTATTATATAAAAAAAAAGTAATGGAAAAATTTAAAATAAATTTGTATTTTTAAATTAATTTATCATTATAACAATAATGAACATCTACCGCGGATATGCTTATCATCCATTATATTTCAGGTATAATATTATATTAGACTACGCGGTTTTTTTTTTTTTTTTTTTTTTTTTTGTGACACGGTATATTTAATAACAAAGTAATGGAGAAAACTGAAAAGTTTAGGGTAGATAGTCGAACATTTTCACTTTCACGATTAAATTTGTTACAGAATTTCAATTATAATTTAAATATAATATAAGGCCGTTCAGAATATTAGCATTTAGCGATTACCAACAAAACGTTAATAAAATCCAATAACTGATTGGTGAGTAAATAAATAGAAAGGATGTAAATAATAATATACGTAATTTTAAATAATAATTAGAAATAAAATATTAATAACTGACACTTATAATTATTGTCATCATCACATCTAAAATTAAATAGTAATGTAAATTGTACAAAAATTTTACAATTTACTATTTTAGTTGGTTAGGCATATTAATATGAACTTACAACATAATAAATGGTAGTTTTATTTTGTATTTACTGTTCAAATAACTGAGTCTAAAATGTATACATATATTAAGTACCTACAATAAATATGTGACAAATAATTGTTTCTTTTAAATATACTTCTAACGAGAAAAAGCGTTTTTTTCTAAAAATGTTATGCTGAACTGACATTATTATTATGGTATTAAAAAACATAACATTTAATCAATCGTTTTATTTAAATGTATTATTGATCTTAGATCTTAGATACTATTTGGCTCTTTACTAAAATATTTTAATCTGAATAAAATAATTTACTATATATTTATTATTGATATAATTATATAATGAGTTAATGTATCTTTTTCGTTATGTTATAACAAAATATGAATATTTTAAGAGCGTTACAAATAAAACGAATAAACTATTAAAACGTACTCCATAGGAAATACAATAAACCGAGCTTGTTTTGAAAAATACAATAATAATTAATATTTATAACTTTCAAAACTAAAAAAGCAAAAATACAATATTATATTTCTTATTATGAATTTATGACCTGAACAAAAAAAATGGAATTCTGACATTGTTAAATCTTTTATAACCATAACCATGTTTTAATAAAATATTTATATGTAGATATATGGATATTAATAATAGATGTTAAATTGCAATATCGCGAGTAATCTATTACAATAAATAATAATATATAATATTACGATATTGCATATTGTAAAAATATCGTATGTCCATTATGATTCCGGATATTTATTAGATTGAATACCTACGGTAAATTATTAAAGTATTGAAAAACGGGTTTCCATAACTAATAATGTTGTAATTCTAATTCTAAATAATAATTTAACACCGACGCAGACTGAAGAATGTACCTACAGAGACGAATTTCGGGCAACCTGCTGTTTGCTATATTTTTTATTATTATTATGGTTTTTTTTTTTTAATTTTCATTCCATACAAAATCGATTGCAAGAATGATTTTTCTCGGGAATTCAAACTCATGCGTTTAACATTATATAAACATAAATGTGCTTTACTATTAATTGTATATAAGCAATACGCGAAACAACATAACAATAATATTATTATTATTATTTCTGCGTAGATTATTTTATTCCATTATCACTAATGAAAAATCATATTTATGTACATTAAAATATTATATTATTAACATTGGATTTGGTCGAGTCGATATTTACAAAAAGCTTTCGTTTAGTACAGTGACGAAAAATCTGTCTTTCAAACACATTGCAAAATATAATCCGATATATTGTGTTTATAATTTTATATAAATATTATGCATTTTATATGCTTTCGTTGGAATATGAAATTTTCATTCGGCCAACAGAAAATAAAAACGAAAACGTTTATGCAAAATATGACAATTAATAACTATAATATATTATATTTACAAGCCATATGAGGTTATTAACTAGAATAATTTCTATATAATATCAAAGATAACATCTTATATTAATAATTTGAAGTCGCCTAAATATTGTTGTTTGAACAATAAATTATAAAACGAATACACACAATTATAAGAACGGTAATAATAAATTAGTAACTGTAACTTTTGAGTTTTCATTTATTTTCTTTTAACCCGTATCGGTTATTATAGTTTTAGTTACGTAATATCACACAAGTTACGTAAAATAATACACTATATTATTATGAGAGCTAAAATAATTGTTTTAAAAGTGAAAAAAGCGAAAAGGTCGATTACAGACGTTTATCCTTCGTCCCTTCGGTTCTTGGAGAAACAAGTGATTTATTATAAATTATAATTAAGATTTAAATACAATGATATTGCATTCGAAAATACGATTCTAAGCGAAACTTAATATAATACAATATATTATACTGATAAGTCGTTCCAAACTTTACCACGAGCGTAAAACTGTAAACTACCTATGAAAGAATACTCAAACATATTTCAACATATAACAAGTCCCTACGTTTAAAACTGTATTAGTTATCCCAAAATATTTAAATCAAATTCACAGAAACCACAATTTTCATGTTTTTCCGTCATTTTTGTTGTTTTTCATATCCCAAGGAAAACCTTTTGAAAAATTCGAAAAATGAGCTAAATAAAGTACCAACTAGATGCAACTTTCAATCAAAAGCATACCCTACTTAAAGTAATCGGACCATTATTTCTACCAGAAAAAGTATCTTCAGACATAAAAATAAAATAATGATTGTATTTAATACCAATTCACTTTGATTAGAATCTAAAATTATACAAATATAAATTAGTTATAAAACATACGGAATGGTTAAGCGAAACTTACTTATGCGGAATAATTAAATACATAACCAATATAATGCCAGGTCCATACAGGACAAAAGTTACAAAACAAAACATAAACTCTGTATTATTTGGTCGATAATATCGAAGCAATTTTGTTTTCCAAACAACATTTTTGTTTTTAACGAAAATGAATTCACTTACGTTTTGTTTTTGTTATTGAGAACACAATTTATACAAAACAGGAACGTTTGCAAAATTTTGCTCCAGTGGGTATAAAATTAATACATCATTCCTTCCCATAATTATCAACCACTGATAATTATTATACCATTGACTAGTTACTATTTTATTATTATTAGTTATTATTCTATGGGCTATGATTATATACAGTTTAGACAAATGTTTTGTTTTCTGTGTTGACTCGGCATAATATTATCATTATAAATTGAATTGTATTTATTGTGCATTAAAGCTATCCGCGTTTAATTATAACTTAATAATAATTATTATGATTATAATTAGCATTTATTAAAGTGTGTTTTCAAAAAGATATCATTATAATAATTATTATACTTGTTCCAAAACTGAAAATATTTACAAGAAATGTTTATTATTTTTACAACACACCATAGAAATTATTTTAATAATTTACAAACAAAATAAACAATACCTATAATACACGTTAATTTATCAATATTATAAATATACCTTCATCAATATTGTTATATTTGTATGATTATAAAACGAAAGAAAAATTATTATAAACGTTGTGTTTTACTTAGCATGGCATAATAATATTATATTTAATGTAATAATTATGTCTCGTTTCCAAATTTTTTTTGAAAATAAGTTGGTTTTGAGCTTTATTAAGAATTATAATTAAACTATAAAACATTTGATCATAGTCATCATAGTCCATGGAAAATCAAATGTCAAAATAAATATTGAACAAATATTGAAATAAATGACAATATTCCATTACAATAATAAATTATAGTAATAAAAAAAAATATTATATACCTATTATTCTTATTTGGTATTCAAAATAATAAAAATATATTTACAGTAGGCCATAATTGATTAACATATTAAAAAAAAAAAAGCATTTACTTAGCGTTACATATTATTTCGTAAACCATATTTATAACTAACATTAAACTAAGTTTTTTTGATGCAACGTCCTTTTTTTCATGTATCTTAAAACGTTTCTCGGTAATTATTTTAAAAATATATATTTAGGTGACACTTTTTAGATTATTTTACATTTTGAGCGAAGCGAAGAATGTATTGGTTTTACAAAGATGTGTGCTTTTTTATGTTTGAATATACGATTTTTGGTAGAAATAATGATCCGATTACTACAAATAAGGTATACTTTCAGTATAGAATTGCATCTAGTTGGTACTTTGGTTAGCTTATTTTTGGAATTTCTGAAAAGCTTTTCTTAATAAGAAAAAGTGCTGAAAAAATACCAAAAAAATGAAAAAACTACAAAATTCGTGGAACCTATATTTTTGACAAACTTGAATTTGATTTTACTTTTTTAGTGATTATTTTTAAATTGTCGTTTTTAAAATTTAATAATTAGCCCAGTTTATAACAAATAAATAATTAATAATATATTAAAATTGTATATGCAAGGACAATTTGATCACGTTTTGTGAATAAATTGATCGTTATAGTTATATTGTTATATCGAATTCAAAGAACTTGTTTCAAATACTAAATATATAATGACATACTAATAGAGGAAATATGATGTTTCAGCACCCTAGGAAATTTAGCCATGGGATCTTTACTAACTTTAGTAACCGCTTTATTATATAACCAATGGACAAATTATGTAACCTTGATACTCGTAAACACCTTACCAACTATAAAACAATGTAAGAGGTGAAATATTATTATTACGTCGATAAAATTACTGGGTTATTTTATTAATGATTTTATTTGATGTGTATACGCTTACGTTCAATTATTATGGTGCTGTTGAACGACCACTCGTTTTAACCAAAATTGATGTCACATATTATACAAAATAATACATACATCACGATCCAAATCGATACAATAGAACGCACGATAAGAAAAAAAAACACATACAACTAGTAATCATCGGTGGTATGATTAATAACTACGGTATATAATACTCTATGTATACCATGGTACCTATAGTTAAAAATAAAATGATAATATTCAAACTTTTACGATGTAATTTTAATAATTATAATATAAATATATTATAGTATGAGAGTATAAACAAATATGATAACATAATAGGTATTGTATTTTCGTTTAGCTAATTAAATATATGATATTATATTCGACGTTTACAATAACACTAGCAACAGCATACCGATTTAGTCTTGTGAGTACGCCTTTGGCGTGCACAAAACTCCTTTTGTTGAGGAAAATTTTTTAAACTAATAATTTATTTAAAAGGAATTCCTAGAAGTCGTATACGCCTTCGGCGGATTTAAAGGCGTCCGTGATCTAGTGGTCTACAGGTGACAACTTTTGGCGGCAAATCGATTACGTTTGGAATTCTTGAATTTTTTAATTTTCCCTTTCGCGATTGAATTTTGACCTTTCACATTTTATGCAACGAACACGGAATCTGTTTTTCGGAGGAAAATTGATTGAGAGTTAGAAAGTTCAAGACGGTGGTCATAATGAAATATATAAACTACGCGTACACTAAAAAATGTTTCAAAAAATTATCGATATCCAAAATTAATTATGTTCGCAATGCTATACGAAAAACTTTTAAACTTCTGTTGTATTATAATTTTGTACAATAAAAGTTCATAGCAATAGATGTATATTCTTTTGGTTAAAAAAATTGGATAATTTTATTAATATAACAATTGCGTGTGTTCAGTTTAATATTATAATATAGTTTACATAAATATTGTGTTATTAAATAATAGAGTATAATATTTAAAAAAATGTTAATAGTTAGTAAATAATACGTAGTGTATTGTTGGTATATATCTAATATATAGTTACATTATATATTATTAATAGAAAGTAGTTTCTGTATGATGAATTTAATTTATAATAGTGTAAAACATATTTTATTAAAATTGATATAAAAGGTTATAAGTAATTTGTCGATCGAATCAATCATACTTTTAAATAAAATGGGATAATAATTAGAAATTTATGATGATTACATAATATTATAATAGGTATATTTTAGAAAATGTTTATTACAATTTTTAAGTCTGACAAAAAAGTAATCGGGATTCCGCAACTGTTTGCTGAACAGACCACGAAATTGCGGAGATAATTTCTCAAATTATTTAACGTGTAAACCTAAAGTACCAAACAGAAGCTCTAACCGAATGCGTCAGAGAAAGAAGAAGAAGGAAAAGAAGATTCAACTTATTTATCATCCGTTCAAATTGTTATTATTAAACTCTAAAAAAATCGTGATAACCGTGATTATCGTACAAGGTACAAGTCATGATATTCCGAAGTAACGATTGTTTATTACTGCAGTTATAAAAAGTTTACTTTAAAGAGGTACTGACATTCAATATAGTTGTACAATCGTTTTAATTTATCGATATATTTGCACCATAAAAATTATCTTTTTCTTACGTTAATAATATACATATGTATGTATTTTATGTGCACATACAGTTTATAGATAAAATTCTATATCAATTGTATGCTAATATTTATTTTAAAAATATCCAATATTTGTTTAATATTCTACTAAATTCTAATCTACTAATTTGTACTTACGTATTCCATCAATCTCATAATTAATAACTGTAAAACATGCTTACTCACCTGAAACAAACAAAATATAAACAGTTGTGATTATTTTATTTGCAATATTAATTATCGCATAAAAATCAAAATTGATAATTATTATTATATAAATATCGATGGATAGAATGGGTAATAAATGAATAGACAAATTATAAATTCGACGCATCGATAAATATATTGACAATATATTATTTCATAACAAATAAATTATTAAATCACTAAATATGTTTATTATTTTGAAGGTAATTACATTGTTCATAATATATTATTATTATCTATAACATTTTAACTATTTATCTTTGAAATTATTACAATCAAGAAAATTAGATATGATTTATCTAAAATATTTTGTGATTTGTTTTATATAAAATTATACAAATTTACTAAAATTAAAATAAACCGTACGAAATATATTATTTTATGTCTTTTACATCGTCGCCTCATTGGATCTTTGCCACTTCATTTTTCATGGGCTCGAATACATGAAGTCTTCAGAACAGCAAACCTAGACTGTAGAGAGGATATTCCCATACGTTTCATTTGAATTTATTTAAAAGCTCTTCCATAACGTTTGCTGAATATGGAATTAAAGAAGCAAAATTAATTTCGTCATTTTTCCTGGTCGTCGATCTTTAATTGCCTTTCTTAATTTTTTTTTTTAAGTTTTACAATATGCTACTGAGTTGATTGTCGACCTTTTGTCATAAATTTTGAATAAATCACGCCTTGATTATCAAAGAAAAGAGTCGGCATAATCTTTCTTTCAGTTGTAACGAATTCTTCATTAATACCAATAAATATCCGTTCGGCTATTTTTGAACATCTCGCACCACTTATCTCATTCACTTATCGGCTACTTTTCCTCGAAATAATAATGGTCTCCATTAACCTCATTCGCTTCTTACTTCATGTACGGATAAGTTTTAATTATAAAAAGTTTATTATTACATAGTCTTGGACAATATTATTGTATCAGTAACCAGTACAGTACAAATAGTATGAACATACGATTGATTTTCAGTTTTATATGTACCTAATTATATATAATTAGGTTAGATTGATTTTTTACTGTATTAAAATTTATATTTTCAATCTTTATAGAAGTTAAAATTTAAACTTTCTAATATAAACAGTATAAATTCTATCATCTCGATAAATTTCGCATGTTATTTATTTAGGTCTTATAAAAAATAATTTAAATATAAAACGTGAAATATGCGTACGCGTGAAACACATTTTTCGCTTGGATGCATCGCGAACCAGGCATTTTATTAAAATATGGAAAAGCATCAAAATCTGTTTCGTATAATTATAACCATCCCTTTAAATTAATATTATGTGTGACGTTTGTGTGCGGTATATACGATATTCGTTTCGCCAAAATTGACGAAACGTCATGTCGAAACGCATTTGTTTGACTAAAGCCCTTTTCGTTTCATGTCGCCCACGTCGTTTTGTATTGCACATAGAACAGTACTAATTACATAATATAATATACCAACCCAATTTACAAGAGATTTCACTGTATAAACAACTATTTTCAATCATGATATAAATCATGATAATAATTAATCTCGACGTCTGCGTCTTATTTAGATGTATACCTACACGGTATACATTATTATAATAATCATAAAAAGTGTAACCTAACCAAATCTAACCTTAACTCCAATCTCATGACTCTTCTTATTTAAATATATTATTGTTATAAACATAATCATTGTAACCTGTAAGTGGAATCTATTCTAACCGACCATCCCAAAGCCTATCCAAACATAACCCGTCCCAGTAGCGTATTCAAGCGTGTTGATAGGGCTAACCGAAATTTAAGAAAATATTTTATATAAAATATGTAGTAAAATGCCTGCCATACTTCTAATACGTTTTTGTAATATTAATTACTATAATATTATATAAATTCATATAGACAACATTGACCATTCTCGTTATCACATTTTGTATTAAATACAGTCTTTGGTTATTTCCAAAAACATAAATGTTTATATTATGTCTAAGGTTGTGCAAATATGTAATACTTCCAATTGCCTACATCATGAAATATTCTTTGTCGTAGCCAATCTTGTAAATTATATGAGTAAATATATTTAAATGTACTTCTATACTAGATATTTAGAATACTTTTTGAATCATGTACTTGGAATTTATTTTAAATAAAACTTTAAACGTGTTTGTATTTGAAAATCAAATAGGTGTATAACTGTTTTTCTCTCAATTATTTTGGCTAGAAATTTTGACTACCCTAGTATTTATAATAGTACAATTTAAAATATACATGCAAAAATATACTTATTTAAAAGAACAATTAAAGTGACCAAATTATGATTAGAAGTTATAATGTTAGTGGTAAACTGGTAAATTAAACTATAAAATTAATTAAATACAAAGGCTTTAAGTTTAGGACGTTTAAGGTATAAAATGTATTTTATATTTTAGTATATTTATCAATTATTTATATTTATTTGTGGTTTATATTATGCTTAAACTCTCAAGACTTAAAGTAATATCTACTTTAGTAGTATGTGCTCCACTAAAAAAAGAATCCCACACCACTGACCTGACCTTTAAACATGATTTTTATTTAAATATATTATTATATTCATCGAATGTGAAATCCGGCCAAACCAAAACTTGATTAACGATAAATTTACTAACGTCTCACAAAATAGATTGAGAATAGCCTTAACGAGATAAATATATAGTGTTCTATTTAAATATTTTCTTAATCAATAATTCGTTGGTATGTTTATATCATAAGAATGTAAGTATCAATCATAATTATTTGGAAAATCAATAACAACAACAATAACATACTTGGTAATACATTTACAATGACTCAATACATCACGTTTTACTATTACTTTTATAATAAACTTTGTGGGTATTTAAAATTGTTAAATATAATTCTGACTATTAAAACTGTTTTAAATAATAAAAAGAATCAGTGATACTTTAAAACAAACTTAAAATAAATTTAAATAATACGTCCAATGTCCATATGAATATAGAGACGATAATTCGCTGGGTATAGTTTAACCATTTATCGTGTTTTAACTCGAGCACTTTACTCATAAATTATTTATTTTAGTCTTTTTGTTTTTTTATTTCGCAACTATTTTTTTCATTATGTAATAAAATATTTCTGACTAATTAAAGAAGTAGATAAATTTAAATTTAGATTTGAAAACTGCTCCCACTGCGTTCGTTAATATTTTACTTATTCATTAAATGTCAAAGGTGGTTTATAAATTTAATTTATTTATATCTGTTTTCATATTATTTTGCATGCATGTCAACATTATTCTTTGTACGCTGTATTATTATTATTATTAGTTTCCGTGAAAAAACTTTTATCATTCCCAAAATTGATCATAGAAATGTAATAATAATAATAATAATATATAGAATGTAGTTAGCTTATAATAATAACAATACAATTGTATTATTACTTTATGTGTTTATTTGCGTTTGCGGTAAAATTACAATAGTTGATAATTCATCACTTAACGGTAATATTAATTTAAAGTAATTTATTTATATTACAAAATAGTACGTTTGTTAATATAATGTACATCGATTAAAAATAATTTTTCATAATGTATATTATTTAATTGTAAATTCTTTGAAAATGTATTATAGTTATAAAAAAATAATGGAAAATATTCAATGAAACAATAAATTGAATCTAACCAACTAATTTAAAAGTATCGAAAGACTCAGTCAAAATAATGGGACACACCACCAAGGCTTTGTAGACATCGAGATATAACCCACTCTTTTCTTATCGCCCCTTATTCGCAATACTTATCAAACTTCCATCATTGTAAAACATATTTTCGAAGAATGGCCAAGATATGAATTGATACGCTATACCGTCAAAATTCTGAGAAATACGATTTCGTATCAATGAAGACAAAACAAAAGTAATAATCAATTTCATCACTAAACAAATTCTAACTCTGTTAACAATTGCTATTCATTATTTATAAGTATTTCGCATTGTGCTCGTTAAATTTAATGTATGTACAACAGTAGACTAATAAATAATAATTCAATTAATTCAATTTCATAAAATAATTAAAAAACAAAAATTGTGATGATTAAGATCATAAGATCAAGATGTTTGAAGCCTAAGTGCTTATTATCTAATGACTAATTGAAAGATAAGAATGTTTTGTTGAAAAATTGACATATACCTTTTGTAAAATATTCTAAAAATGAAGTTTTTGCAAGGATAAATTATAGAGTCAAACTGCCGTTCTTTCAAAAGACGATGATAACTATATAATGTATTATATAATTGTCAATTTATACGAAATACGCAGTAATATAACTTTTGTAAAAAAACTGCAGTAGGTAAAAAAACATGATGTACAAATCGTAAATATTAAATGGCCTATTATATTTACACGTATTATAATAGAGACTCAAAGCTAAAAAATTTTAACTTTTACATCCACAACAAGTATCCTTATTCCTTAAGAAAATTTAAAATTTAATTATCTAACTTATATGATATATTATTAATTATATAATAGTGATGTGACAAACTCTTCAAAATTTCGAATTTGGGGTTTTGGGTTCGGTTCGGAAAACGCACATATTATTACAAATGTTCGAAACAAAATTTTATTCTGATGATTTATTTCGAACTATGGATTTTTGATAGTTTTAATTTTTATTTAGTTCGGTTCAGGTTAGTTGCAAACTCAAATATTAGAGTTCGTCACATTTTTAATAAAAATATTATAATTTATATACTTTATCATTTGGGCAAACAATATAAATAAGAGTATAATATTATAATTTTAAAATCCCTACACGCGCATACACAATCATATAATCATATACAATCATATTAACTTTTATTAAACCCAACATAGCAACAATTCCATTTTTTTTTTTTAAATTCTCTATGTTATTAAACCTAGAATGTATAATAATTCACTGTTTTAAACTGTTTAAGAATAATATGTTATGATTTACAATAAAAGAACATTTTATAAACCTCTATTTTTATCTTAAAAAATGTTATAAATCAACAGAAAAGTGCCTAAAGTCCATATTTTAACTGTTTTAGTTAAAAGTTTTTATTATATTATGATAATATAACAAAAAAACATAATTCATAAAAAAAAGTTTGAAATAGAAAACGTTTATATTATAATAACAGGTCGTTAAATAATATTATAATATAACGTTTTCACAGGAAAAGCTAAATATGAAATAAAAATTATATTACTATTCGTCTTGATTTTATGTATTCAAATTTGTTTTTATCCGCATTTAAAATTAATTCAATTTTTATTATAAAATACGTCGGTTACGCATAAAGTAAACAACACAATTTAAGACCATGATAATTATTATTTACCTAAATCATAAATATAAATTAATTTCTTTCCGTGAACAAGAAAAGATGATTAATGATGATCAAAGTAATTATATTATGATATATTATTTTTTTTTCTCTTCTGTAAAATAATATAATATAATATAATATAAAGGTTAAGGTATAAAAGAAGCAGTAGAGATTTTTTTTTTTTAGTATACAATATGTTAGGAGATTAAGCAGGATAAACTATTTTGTCAAAAACAACGTTTTTACCAGGAAGTAAGTAAAATATATATATATATTATATTTAGACGTTGTTATTTCTGGACGAATGGTTTAGCATTGGTTCAGCGACTTATTTTAAGTAAACACAAAAATATGAAGAAAATAAAAATGTATCTTGTCAGCTCGTGTAATTCAACTTATGTTTCAAATTTCAACTATACTTGGATGAGTTACGTGATATAATTCCAACAATATGTACGTTTGGTATTCATCAAGTCAGTTTTATAATAAATAGCTACATTTAATCATCAAAAAATTGTTAGCGGATGTAGTTGAATAAAATATAATAGGTCATTGTAAATTTATTCCATTATACAATACCCGAAACTTGGCAAACGTACTGTAGTGTACATTTCGTTATAAAATTGTAAAAATAAAAATATCCTTAAGACGACAAATAAATATAAATTTAGGTGATTATAAAGTAACAAACTACGGCGTAGGGAAAGTAACGCGCCCATCGTCCAATGCACAACAATGCATTGCAATAGTCCTAAATAAGTAGTCTCTTAATTGGCTGAAGTAGTCTGGTCCTCCAGGGTAGGGGTGGACGACGAGCTAACAAGCCGTCTCTGTAGAAAACACATTATTAAGAAACTGAAATAAAAACAAAATCATCGGACAGAAAAAAAGGATTTTAAGATTGGAACATGGAATATCAGAACCATATACAAGTTTGGGGCCCTTAAGACCCTAACCGATACCTTAGAAATATATAAAGTACAGTTAGTAGCTGTGTAGGAAACTAGGTGGCTTAGTGTAGGATGTATAACAACAGAAAATACAAGTTTCATATATGGAGGAATTACAAATAATAAGCATGAAAATAGAGTAAGATTCCTACTAGTCCACGAAAAGTTATTATCGTGGGTCAAAAAATTTAAAGCAGTTATCGATCGAATATGCCATATACAAATTAAGATGAAATATAGACAGCTTAAAATAGACTTAGCAATAATATGCGTATATACCCATCAATAAAGAACAGTCATGAAGAAACAAAAAATAGATTTTACAAACAATTAAACCACACGTATGACTCCCTACTAAGATATTACACTATAATAATAATATGAGACCTTAAGCCGTGGTTCAACGAATGGTGTAGAAAAGGAGTTCAAAACCGAAACGACGCCAAGCTAAAGTCAATTTAAATATCAATTCCTGATAATATAAAAAATTATGAAATTAAAAGAAAGGAAGTTAATAAGATACTAAGAAGTTAAAAAAGAATGGTAGAATAGACGCAGAGAAAAGAAATAGAAAAATATAGAGGAAACCAAAGATAGTTTAATAAACACTCTAATACATTTAAAATGGGATATATTCCTACGCATATAGACGTGTACAAGATTTTTTTTGCGGAATGTGCAGACAGCAGAATAATTTTGATTGTGATAATTCTTCCTGCCTATACAGTATAATCAATTAAAACTTAGCATACACTATTTATGTTTTACTAGTTTATTTCTTTATAATAATAATAATGCAAATGCACACCCTACACACTCCGTGGGTACGCCTATGCTAACGTACAATTCGTGGTAGATAAGAAAGGAGAGATTATTACATCGTCAAAACAAATTTTTGAGAAATATAAGGAATATTTTGAAGAATTACATAACAATAGTACTGTGAACAATGAAGAAAGTAATAAAGAGTTATGAGAATACTATACAGTAGAACTGGAAATAAGAACACCGAATTAGAATGAAATACAAACTGAAATTAATACGTTAAAAAACAACAAAGCTACTGGAGAAGATAAAATTAATACCGAATAATGGAAAACAAGATTACACGAATTAATAATCCATATATTTAGATTGATACAAAAATAATTGGAAGAAGAAAGAATCCCAGAAGGTTGGAATGAATAACTTATATGCCCTATATACAAGAAAGGATATCAGAAGGAATTTGAAAATTACAGAGGTATTTTATTACTGAATACTAGGTATAAAATATTATTACTAATAATACTAAGTAAACTGCAAGAGTATTCAGAGGGAATAATAGGTGACTATTAGAGTAGATTTAGGAAAGGAAGACCAACCACGGACCATATATTTGTTATAAAACACATCATGGAGAAATATTACAAATATGTTCAATATTTATATATGATCTTCGTTGATTACAAACAAGTCTATGACAGTATTATACAAGAAAAGCTGTGACAGACATAAGCGTACTTGGATATACCAAAAAAGCTAATCACACTGATACAAATTTGCAATGCAGAATCTAACTTAAAAATATCTTATCATGCACCATCATACCATCCCTAAGAGGTTGCTATGTCATCGGTACTATTCAACCTCGTATTAGAGAGTGTGATACAAAAAAATACCACTAACAAAATCATAAACATTAAGAGATAGAAATATAATATTTGCATATGTTGACAATTTCGTAATTATAGGAAAAACACAAGAAGTAAAAAAGAGCATGATGAAAATAATGAAAGCAGGAGAAAATATTAAACTAAGAGTAAACATGGAAAAAACGAAGAACGTAATGATGACAAGAAAAATAACTCATACAATAGAATAGAACAGATAATAGATTTTAAATATCTAGAGGTGACATTAGACAACCAAAATAACATGCATGGTGAAATAAACATAAGGCTGGCCACAGAAAACAGATGCTACTTTGTTCTAGAAAAACTATTTAGATTAAAATTAATAACAAAAACAAAAAACAAAAGAGAAACTACATATATATTAGTTATATGAGATCAATCCTTTTTTATGTCTGTGCTATTTGGGCAATGATAAAAGGTGATGAAGAAAAACTCCTAAGATTCGAGAGGAAGATACATAGGAAAATGCATGGCCTAATATTAGTCAGGAAGAGCAAAAATGAGAAATAAGATCAAATAATCAATTAAGTGCACTTTATAAAAGAAAAAAATATAGTTTAGTTCGTCATAACCACAAAACTATAATGGATATGGAATGTATGACAAACAGATGAAAGACTAATAAAGAAAATCATAAGCGAAGAAATGGAAGAAACGAGACCGCGGGGTAGATTGCGCGGAAGAAGGATGGACAGTGTACGGGAGATTATGATGGAACTTAAGGTAATCACGAGAAGTTAACTAAAATATATCAAAGGTCAAAAAGAAATGGAAAGAAGTAGTTTCAGCAGCTAAAATTTTAAGGGCCTTGTAAAGTTAAAAAAAAAAAAAAATGAAGTAGTTGACATAAAATGTATAAATTATAAATATTAGACTATATTTTTTATCGATCGTTACTATTAGAAAATTTAGGATATAATTATTTTTTAAATTTATTTAAATGACATTTTTAAAATACTTTCAATATATTTTATCATAATGGATAAATCAAAAAAAGCCATAAATATTGCTATATAATCCAATTATTGTTCTAGAAAGTGAAAAAAAAAAATAGCGATTCGGTTTTAAATGAAAACTAAAACCAAATAATAATAATAATAATAATAATAATAATAATAAATCCAATATAATAAAAATATAAACGGAATCTTGTAGTTATGCATAATAATTATGGTTCATTCATTTTAGTTAAATATGTAAAATATGTTTGACATTACATTGTTTTAGTTATCGTAGAGAAATAAAAAGCTACCTACTAAAACCTCGGTTGTTATATTTTAAAATGTTTTGGAAATGGCTGAGGCAATGAATTAATGATGACCAAAGTATTATCTATGGTTTAATAATATTACGTACACTGGTGGTAAAATAATAACCGCGGTAGGTGATTAACACGAGACTTCGGGTAACAACATGTTGTATTATAACATCATAATAATTACCGAATATCGGGTAGCCCCATGGTTCCACATGGGTTACCGCGGTCGAATAAAAAACCGCTCTTGTTGATTCGACAGCCGTTTAATGATATCAGTCGAGCTAGTAGACAATATTATGTCGAGAGGAGCGAGAATGCCCAAGCGTGCGGTACAAGGAGTTATACGTGTGCACCGTCACCATGGTGATCGAGAGCACTGACGTCACATTTGTCGAAAGTCAAATTCCCCTTAGTCTCACTCCCACCCCCCCTCTTACGCCTCCGTTTACTCGTCACATCCTCGGTCTCCACTCTACCCCCAACCGCCAACCCCACACATCAAACTCGTGCACAATGTACCACTCGACCGACATAACGACACAATTTCTAATTTCATACCAAAGATACACTACCGTTGTTATTATACGCTTTAAATTAATAATAACAATAATTATAATCGAATATTGCGAATGAACAGAAATAAATCCGAATGAATCCAAAAGGTTTAGAAAATTGGCAGTGAATTATTATATTGTCTGTGCGTCGCAACGAAATCTATAAGACTTACGGTCGTCGCCCTGGCCTTTGCTTTAATTTTCACCGTTAAGTTAACGCGGACGCGGGACCGATTCCGTTTCACTCGCATCAGCCATTCCGACCAAACAAATCCCCATAAATAATCAAAAACTCTTGACGTTCTTAAAAGATACTCGGGGTCAATCGCCGAAAATCCATACCGGTTACCGGTAAACGTGGTAACCACCTGAATCCTAATTGTATACGTGACGACGGGTATTTCATCGGTTCGATATCGAACGACATAATATATATATACTTAAATATTCTGAGAAAACAACGATATTCATTGAAGAATAATGTCGTATAAATGTAATCGTACAATAGGTTTTAAAGGAAAATCAATTGTTAATTTTTTTAATTTTTAATCATTGGGTAATATACAGATGGACGGAGAAATAATAATTCACGATATTTTAATATAATGTTCAGCATTCATTTTAAATAAGGTAAATTCAAAAATATATTTACATATACGTGCATACCTAAATATTCGTATATTATTCTCGTGTACGAGATATAATAAGATTTTTTTTATACATTTACATAAAAAAGTGTTTTTAATTTCCATACAAATAATATCCTATTTTATTATTAACTCGTTGACTTTTGTTTCGAAAAAAAATACAATACACTTTTATACGTATAATAACAACAACAACAACAAAAACTTACGCAATCCGTTAGTATATGTAAATATAATATTAAACAACATATCTAAAGCATACAAATACTATTTATTAAAACGAATAAAATATTATATTAAAATTAACTATGTATTCTGTTAAACTGATCGATCTAACAAATTTAATATTTTAATATTTTTTTCGTATTAATAATATTCAGGCTGGGCAATTCAACTAAATTTGTTAACTCCTTAAATTAAGTAATTCAAGAAATTTCTAAATTAAGTCAAAAGTAACTTTTAATTTTAGTTAAATTAGACATGTTAAAAGTTTAATGAAAATAAAAATAACTTGACTTAATTAAAAAGTTTAATCAATTAATTAACATGAATATATTATTATATAGGTAATCGAATTTAAAAAAAAATTTATATTTTCGTTTTACCTTTTGTTTTATATCGCATACCTATAAATTGTCAAATTGTCAAATTATTTAAATATACAACTGTTGCTGTAACAAGTGAAAAAGTATTATTTAACATAATTTAACTTCATAAAAAAATTAACTGAAGAAAAAGTAGATAATTTAGAAAAAATTCAACTCGTTAAGTTAAGAATTGTACTTAAAAAGTAATTAGCTTTGTAACTTAATTGAAATTAACTTCCCAGCCCTGAATAATATTACAAATACAAGTTTTGAACTTATTCAATCTGCAAGGCTGTAGTTATATTTTTATCATAAATTATAATACCTACAAAGGTTTATAATACAATTATATATTACAACTTATATACTATTATAAATTAATATAGTAGGTACAGAGAAATCAAAATTATAATCTTCAATATTCGTACATTAAATAATATCTGCCAAAGTATATCAACGTCATTCAATATCCTACACAATTATTATAATTTAAAATAATAGCTAATTGATTTAAATTGAATGGTATCACCTAATATTACAATGAGACGCAAAAACATAATATTTTGAATATGGGTAGGTATATATAATCTCAAAAAACAATGGCATTATTTTAAACTCGCGAGTCACATCAATTTCCAATCATGTTGTTTATACCTAAAAGTTTGTGAATCAAATTATCTTTTTAGATAGTTACGTGCAATAAAACACGAATTCTATTTTAAACTTATAATTTGGGTTGGGGCTTGATGCATTTGCATTCAAGTGCTTTTAAAAATTTCTCACCTTTATAAACATTTGATTTATGTCACTCAACATTCTATAACACGAATTTTATTTTCCGTTTTTTTCAATAATTTTGGATTTACGATTTTTTTTAGCAACCTTATATTATCTTTTTCCTCATTATTTTTTTATTTTTTGTAAGATAATTTGATTAATTCGTCGAATTATTTTTTTTTTTTTATAATATATATAATATATTATTTATCAAATATTTTAAAAAAATAACATGATTATATGGTTTTTACCAAATTCACCAAATTTAGTCAATTACTGAATAATTATTTAAAAAAACTAAATATTTAAATATTACTCTTTTTTTTTGCATTTTTTTAAAACCATTGTTATATATATATTTTTTAATCGTAACTGTATTGACAAAATTGTATAGTAAAATTATATTCCGCATTGATTTATTTATTTTTAAAGAAGCAAAATAATGAAAAAATAAATAATATTAAAACATTTTTTTTAAAAAATTATCACATACAATTGAAATTATAAATATGCACGTACTATTAAATAATTTAATAAAATATTAACAGTTATTAAAAACATCCATATTTATTTATCTTTAGACATTTTTAAAGAAATTACTAAATGTAATCAAGTCGTTTTATTATATTTTAGAAGATTTTTAGTTTATCAAGTTCTGGGAATTATTTCTACTTAATTAATGAAATTATTTATATATATATATGATTTTATTATTGAAGTTATTTTATTTCTACTAAACGAAAATAAACTGTGTACTTATGTATGATTATTTTTTTTATCTTTATTAACTATAAAACGTTTCATTTTTATTTGACAAACAACGAAAATTAAAACACAAAATAGTTCAAGTCTATTCATGATAAAAATATCTACGTCTTTAATATTTTATAATTTTTAAATTATACGTTATTTTTTTTACCTGTATTGAACTTTTCTGTAAGTGTCGTACCTAATTCTCATATTATATTATTATACTGTTGTATAGAAGAAAGCATGTATTTAAAAACTAAAGATGACATGTCATATTGACAAAATGATGCATACATTTACGCTTTTTATGGAATAACAAATTTATTGAATTTGTTTTTTGTCCTCTTAATAGCATTTCAAACACTCACATAACAAAATTATTATTATTATTATTATTTTTATTTTTTTATGGTTTATTCTGAAAAAAATATGTTCTAAATTGTGTACACTAAACGAAATCGATTCATGCAGTAAATTTCAGAACGACACGAAGATGAATGTAAAACTAATGGGATTGTTTGTAGACGAGAAATGAAAATTTCCTCTCTCCATTTTTTCCGGGTTAAATGTTACATAATATAATTATAAACTCTTATTTTACGCGTCTGATGATATTGATTGTATCCTGTTATATATAGTCCCTAACAACATAATGTCACATAAAAAATAATATTTCAATATGAGCACACACGTGTTAGGTACATTTCAAAAAAAGATTTGCTACTATATAATGTTATGACGTAATTAACTATATAAATGTCCCATTATTAAAATTCCACAAAGTTATCAAACTTTGATAAAGAAAAAAAAAGGTTTCGATGTTAAACTCGTAAACGATGACATATTATACCTATTATTAGGGTTATCGGTAGAGTTTTACATTTTTTTTATATATTTTTTTTATTATTATTATTATTATTATTATTATATTTCACTTAAATTTTAATATTTTAGACGTACCAGTGACATTTACCTACAAATATTATAAACAAGTCAAAACAATTTAGTGATTTATCTTCTGTCGTGAAAACTGAAAATCAATTATTCATATTAATCGTTTTCTCCCATCGTAATATTTTGGTTTTGTTTGTTAAATTTAATCAATTTGTAATATTATCCAAATACATATTTTCATAGAATTAAATATCATAATATATATATATATATATATATATATATATCTGTACTACATTATTTCGATAATGATTGTATTTTTTTAAATTTTTTAATATTTCGTAATCGGACGGGGTGAAAAGCTGTTTTTATTTCTTTACAACATGATTTAATATTGTGTCACAATTATCTGTTTGAATAAAATGATCTTTTTTATATTAATCTATTCTTGAGTAGATATCTTTTCGAATCATATTCCCTTGAAATGTAAATAACTTTTATCGTTTTTTTTTCCCCTGTAGCCTTTCATAAAAATAATTTCGATGATAAAAATAATAAAGTACCATAATAAGCTTTTCTTCTGCGGGTTTAGTCCTCCGAAAATCCAAACAGTCGACCCGAAAGATCTATAATGATAATATTCGAACCGAGTCTAATAATGATAATAATAATAATAGTAATAACACATGTACATAGAGAGTCCTAGGCATTTGTTATGAGAACTATAGTGAAATATCATTACCGTCAAAATAATAATTACTGTTGTTGTTGTTTAGATGTTCCGGGGGCGAATGGACGGAGACTAGTGGGACCAGTGGAGTCTGTTAATTGACTATTATACGGTATGATATCTGTTTTGATGCTGTGCTGGAATCCGACGACGGAGAGAAAGAGATGAGAAATCGTAACACGGTTGGTACTATGCCAACAGTAGATATTATAATTTATAATAATATCAATAAAGTATATATAGTTATGGAATAGAAGGCGTATGCTCATGGGCATATTTCTACGAGCTCGTCGTATGTTTGTGTCGAATAATCGCATTATTATAACTAGTAATATACAGGGTGAGTCTTGTGGATTTGATAAATGAAATAACTCTGATTCTACGCTATAATTGTTTAAATTGTTTTTTTTTTTTTTTTTAAATTATTATTATACCTCGGCGCTATAATTAAGGTACATTTAATATACTATTTTTGTGTCTTAATAAAAAAAAATTAAAAAATTTTTTTTAAATTTTTTAATTCAAAATATCTATTTTGTAAGTTTGTATTTAAAAACGATGTTGTCATTAAGATTTCTTCTCAATGTATTTTCATTTATTTTTTATGATTTTTTTAAATTGATGAATATATTATTCATTATTTATAATATAAATACTTACCGATTAGTGTATCTAAAATATTATATTTATAAATTAATATACCCTGATCGTAGTGCCGGAGTATACCTAATAATAATTTTAAAAAAACATTTTTAAGAACTATACCGTAGAAACAGAGTTACTTTATTTGTCTGTCCTCGAAACTCGCCCTGTATACACTGTACGCTTATTAATGAACATGCGGCTCGTAGGCGCACATTCAGTATAAAACTTAAGAGTTTACTCTCTGATTGTAATTCAACAGTGCCGAAATCTATAATTATGTATGGCGGTTGCTGTACATTTCAAATTTTATTTTAAGAGTAGCTGTGGAAAAGATGACTTGTCGATTGAAATTACATTAACTAATTAATACTTATTATAATTAAGAAATTAAATAAACAATAAAACGATTTATAAAAATAGTCATGATAAATATTCGCAGAGAGAAGTAATTTTCGTCACACACAATATAATATTGTACTTCGGCGCCACTGGCTATAGTTATTTATACCTCACAGATCCATAGTAGTTATAATTTAATATTAAATATATTGTTTAAAAATATTATTTTTTTTTTTTTTTTGATGGAAAAAAACCTAACCTATAAAAATAAATTTAAAGATTCTTATTTTTAAAACTGTTTTACACTTGTCTTCGCCAATTTTTAATTCGGAACATTGATGAAGATGATTAGTGGCAAATTATCAATGGTTATTTTTATTACTTTATTAGTTTATTACAATATTATTATAGTCAATGTTATTGAAATATAAACTAGGATAATTTAATAAACGAAATAATAATAGTACTTTTGTTCATTAATAATTGTAAAGTATATTTAATATTTAAAAATATATTTTTTAAAAACTAAGGGTGCTAAATTAAGACTTACGGGGTACTAGGCACCTCCTTGCACTCCTGTATATGAGCAAATAGCATTGAATAAAATGACACAAAATGGTAAAAGGGACTGTATAAAATTTCGAGTGTATACTTGAATAGTCTAAAAAAAAAGACAAAAGAGAAAGGTTTTTAATCGCGATCGGAAGATGCGTCTCTAACTAATCTTATCCACCTGATCTAAGACGAATTTAATAAAATACCGAACCGAACAACTTAACATATTGAACATAATAATATTATTTTTATAAAACAAAACTGAATTTATAGCCTGAAACAAAATTTCGTGCGCCAGTATCTACAAGGCGACCACAGACGATATAATTAATTGCCAAATTTAAGGAACAAACGTATTATGACGTATCATACTATAATAAATAATAATCTACAATATATGTAGATATATATATATAATATATATATACCGAACTTGCACGGTTTATCATTAAATATTATGACGTCACATTATCTCCCTTATAATAAGTCGTAAAACTTTTGAAAACGTAACTACGTTACTATTTTTACTACATTATAATACATTATTAAATGTATTGTTAAACGATCAAAACCAAATAAAATAGTTATATTATTACACTGTAATCACAATAATAGTAGGTACCTATGTAGTTTTAATACAAAATGTCGATTTTTTTTTTATATATAAAATAAAACTTTGTAAGTTAAGGACCTTAGAAGTGAGGAAACAACTATCAGTTGAAGTTACAGTAAGAATTACTTGATTTCGGGATAGAACACCTCTTATTTTTTACAAATATTTCGGCGTACCCATTCTTAATCAAACAATTTAATTGCAATTAGGTCTTGAATGCATAATTTAAAATTCTTCTTTGCGTGATACGACTATATTTTTTTCCAATTTAGACACAGATTCTAAGTAGTAGGTACAACAGACATTATTATAAGTATTTATTATTATTATTTTGCTGATCTTCAAAACGTGATTTCGTTGAATAGATATAATAGTATTTATTTAATAATCAACTTTCTTTACGAGTGTTACCACTACGACCTTTGTACATACGAACGGGTTTAATCTATTATTTGAAACAATTGCTGCATTCTTAAAAAGTTATACCTGTTTTTTAATGTTATCAAAACGTGATACTCGAGGCAAAAATTAAATGAAAAAAATATCCTTTTATATTAATAACGTGCATTGATATGAAAAAAATCTAATATTAATTGATAAAATATTTCACAGATTATAATATAAAATAATTAATATTTATACTATGTTATATACTTATTATTTTCACATTCATATTTTTTAATCGTACAAATGTGTATTACACGAATAATAGTTATTTTTAATTGAATACAATTTATAACCGTTCCGGAAATTATTTAATAATTTTCAAACACAAAGGACAAATATGTTTCGTGGTAAAATGGTATCTGAAGTTTATTCTGAAAGCTTCGTTTAAATTTCGCTTCATACGCAGAAGGTATATGTATAGTCGCATTGAAAAAATAATAAATTGTTTTTGCTAATAATTATCATTATTAAAAACATAATTATTATTTTTTTATAAAAACCGTTCTAGTTAAATGAAAAAAAAAGGGGGGCCTGTTCTGACGTAGGTAGATATTATATTATAAATAATATAATGCAAGTAGGAATACTCGGAACATGATGTTTACGTGGTAATAAAAAAATGTGTGTGTGTGTGTGTGTGTGTATGTGTGTGTATACAAAAGAATAGCATTGAAAAAGTAGGTACTTGTTATAAACTTATTCTCTGAAAATCTATATAATAATATAGGTATAGTATATAATAGCAAGTGCTTTAATATAAGACACAATTGATTAAATTCTATATAAAAAAAAAAAATAAAAAATACAATTCTCGGATTTTTAAAAACTTTAATTGCTAAACTTTTCTTAATATATACTACTCAAGTATCAACTGTCTTTTTCAGAAGAAAAAAAGGTATAATATATTTGATAATATAATTAAAATAAGATTTTTATCATTCAGGCTTTCATAGGTTTCTTAAACAAATAAACAATTATTGTCGTGTCTAACATAATGTGTTTTTATAAAAGTATGTAGAATAATATAATATATTTTCGATTTCCCTTTTTCTTGGCATAAGTAGTTCGCTCGATAGGAAAGTTTAATTTTAAACGTAAGAAAACTAATTTAACTTCAACGGAAATTAGCCAGAAAATAAAATTATTAAATTTACATCACAAAATGATTGTGTTTTTTCAATAGTTCTATAAATAAATTTCAATTTAGACAGTTATCAAAACTATTTGTTTTCTTGTTATTTCGTTATAACCTAAGATAATATTTTTACAACCTATAATGTGATATTTTTCATTATTTATTTAATTATGAATCTCGTGTTCGTTATTATTTATCGACAGAATGTTATTGAAAATAGAGCATAGATTAAAGCAAAATCAAAAATTAAATTGTTAAATAAAAATTAACAATAATTATTTCAACGGAAACACAATTCGTCAATGTCGTTAAAATAGGTTATGTTAAAAAAGACGGTGAAATGGTGATAATATTATATTGTTTTTTTTTTCCGGCAATTTTATCATGATTATGTCCGTGTGACTATTCTACTGACCACATGAAAGTATAATAGTTCCGTATTGGTATTACATGAAAATAAATTAGAAGTTTTACATACTATAACTTATAATCTAACCTGGATGATAACGATCATCACATGTAAAGTTTATTCTTGGTTAACTAGAATATAGTAAAAATAATTGGACATTTACGGGTATACCCGAAATTATATACTCCATAATTAAAATTATTGTCAGCTTGCTCCTGAACAGTGTTGTGCGTTATCTAGATAAAATATAGTTAACTTTTTATCTTATCTAGATAAAAATTATTTTAAGTATCTTTTTATCTTATCTGGATAAATAAATGGGCTATCTGAAAATAATCATCTGGATAATTATTCAATCAATGATTTAAAAAATTTTGATACGAAATTATTTTAAACCGCACTCTGTAAACACTATTTATAGTTTTAACTGGAGCATCAGATAGTTCATAATTAATAATAATAATATTTACAAATTAATCATGATAATAACAACTATGGTTTATGCAGAATACGAACATTAGATCTACAATATTAAATATGAATTATATGTTTTTTTATCTAGATAAAATTGGTTATTTTTTATCTCTTATCTAGATAAATTATGAGTTATCTTTGTACAACACTGCTCCTAAGTCCAGACGCTAAAAACCCCGTGGCTACTCGGGATTCGAACCTGGTGCCTAGTACGCCGAAACATATATTTAAACCACTCGGCCAACCTTGTGCCCAGTTAGTGGAGCAATTAGATTTCTAATCTTGGGGGTGCTGTGATTACATAACGGGTGCTTTGCCCCCTCAAAAAAAAAAAAAAGAAAAAAAGGACCTATATATTATATATTTACAACTATAATAATATTAACAAATGACAATATTTTAATTAATTAAACGCACTTCTAATAATGTGTATAACTAAAAAATAGTAGATAAAACACATGTTTTATATAATTAAAAATAATTAATATCTACATTAATTATTTACACAATATTAAACCATACGAGTTGACAATTTTAAATCAAATGTTGAAGCTACTATAGCATTCCTCCTCTAATTGCGCCACTACCCCTACTGTATTTCATCGAGTATAAAATAATAATAATAATAATAATAATCAATTCTAAAGTTTTTGCATGCTGCGATTGTGTACGATTGGTTTTAGATTTTCCAAGACGAAGTTCGACGAACCAGATTTCCCTATAGAGCAGTGATGTAGTAAGACAGCTGAATGTTAAAAATAATAATTAATAAAAGGAAATGGAAATGGAAAAAGAAATCAATAGAAATATAAACAATATTCTAAGTACCCATTATATGCATTATACCTTGCAAGGTTGAGAAAATACATTTTTCGCGGTACGAAAGCTAATAAAACTGCAAATTGGTTTCGTTTTTAAACACATATAGCAGGTAGTCCATTTCCTACTTTTTAATGAATCCCAACACAAATTGTGTAATAAAAAATTATAGATGCACATTACGAATTTAAGTAAGTATGAGAGTACTTGTAAAAATTTTAATTCGGCTATTAGTTGTGCAATAAAGAAATACACAATTATTTGATATTCCTACATTTTATTCAATATAGAAAACATATTTAATCTATGATAACAAAAATGTGAAAAAATGTGATATCTTGATCCTTTTTTTGCTAAAAATTGTAGATAACTCATTTCAATTAAAATAATATGACATGAGGGATATAATTGTATTGTAGGTAGAATAAAAATGTATAGTATAGCTATGAAATGTTATAAAAGGTTTTTCCAAAAGTTCGCCTAATCCATACCATACCATTAAACAAAAACATTTTATAAGGTACATTTTTTATGACATTGTTTAATGGATAAATACTTAATTGTACAATAATGTACTAATTTACTTTAAATTGTTCAACAAAAAATTAGGTACCAATTTAATATTTTTAAAAAAATTTCAAAAGGGAATTTATACTAGATAATTCATTATAATTATAATAATATGGAAGAAACATATTAATCAGCACTTTTTTATATGATTTTAACGTAGGTACAAATATGTAGTTCGAATTTTTATAGTAAAATAATTATTTTATGAAAAATAGCTGCTAATTTTATTATAAATCTATTACGATTACATATATTATTTACCCGTCTGGAGGCATCTCTGAGCTCGCCGAAGTTCCCAGTTTGACCACCGTTATTAATATTATGACAGAAAAATAAAAAAATAAAACAGAAAACAGACGAGTGATCGAAAAATAACGAGGAAAAAACAATAATTACGATTTAAAACATAATAAACTATAGAGACAGTTACTGGTTCCCACCCCAGAACGAACTCCTCCAAACTAACATTGTGAAACCTTATAAAAATGATTTAAAATATAAAAAAATAGTTTCTTATTAGATTATATTATACGTGCAATTAAAGCCCTAGAAATGTCCCTTCGATACTACAAGCGAACAAAGGATTTGGTCATTTCCAGAGTTTCATATGACATTATTCCTGTGCCACGTAAGGGTGTGTGGTGTTCATATTATTCATTCGACTTACAGATGTGAATAAGAAAAGAAAGGGTTATATTTATAATTTGGTGTCCGTAATGAGGCCAAGACAACCTGGGCGATAGCAACATTATGTTTATATAACTATTGTCTTTAAAGAAATTATTTCCGTTCGTTTCTGAGATTAAATGAAAGTACAACATAATATAATATTATTATTATTATTATATAGGTTATATTACTAAAACCTTCTATGAAATAAGAACAGTTTATTTTTTTTACCTTGTGGGTATAAACTTTTTAAAGTTCAATAATAATAATTTTAAAATTTAAATTAAGACTTTTTCGAACTATATTCGTATTAATTATGTAAGCACTTAAAATAGTCAATAACATAAACAATATTATGGTATTGTGTTTAGGACATTTATGTCATTTAAAAGAGTTTTTAGGTCGTGTTAAATATTAAAATAAAATAAATTTTATAATACTATAATATAAGATCAAAAATTTATGTCTCGATCTTCAATTACCTAAATATCATAACGAGTAAATATAACGTTAAATTAATATACAAGGAAATTAGCGTAAAATCTGAAAACAATAATGATCTGGTGAAATGCAAGTCTAGAAAATAATAGCACACTAAAAAGAGTTTATTAAGATATTTTATAAATTAAACTATAAAGAAATCATACTATTTACGAATAAGTAAGAATATATTTATATAAATTGACATCGATCAATATTAATTTAAAATGAGTTATACCAAGTAGAAATTAAACAAGTATGTTAAGTTAAGTTAATTTAGAGAACTCGGATATATGACTTTGGAGTTTGAACGTCTATACTTAGTACCTATACGGTTTTTTTTCATTTCTTGTCATTTTTTTAAAATTTTTAATTGTCAATTAAATTATTCATGTTCGGTGGTTTATCGTGAACTTTATTATAAAATTAAAATATAATGAAAACATAATAACATTAAGCAGATAGTAATTACATATGTGTTTTATTTTCAGTACCCAACATTATATTTAACGGCATTAGATATTATAAAAGCACTAGAAAAAATCTATGACCAAAGTACCAATAAACTATAAATTTAAACGAAGAATACGAAAATAGAAAAGTTCAACGTAAGGCAAACAATTCCGTAAAAGGAATCTCCATCCAGAAGTTAGACATGAAATATAAATGGGATGGTTTAAAATAAATCAATTCCCAAAAGGTGTTTTATCGATCCGATTGATACCAACATTTCAAACTCATATAAGGTAAGTAAACGAAAATAAAAATACGTTTTTAATATTAATATTATTTCACTAAAACAATGAACATTTTAAATATTTGCTTGGCAATTTATACATTTAGGTTATGAAATTTAAATATTCTGTTAATATTAAAACATTTATTTCAATAAATTCGTTTTGTTTAATTTTCATCAAAATCGTAGTTTTTATAACTTCATAATATAGTCAATTTGGTTTTTTTAATTCTTACTGAATTTTTAATTCAAATATATTTTTTATTTGTATTATCAATGCTTTTTTATTATCGGTTCTGTTTTACATTAAATATTATTTCATGGTCGTAGACCTTGTAGATACCTAAATAATAAAAATAAGAAATAAAAATGATCGCTCTATCTGGTGGTTAAGAATTACAGTGAACTTTTTACTGTGATCGACCAAAGTTGTGTCGGTAGATTACGCACCAATGTGGTTATAACAAAACGATAAAATAAATTATTTTATTAAAATATTATTAATTTGAAATTTATGAAACACTAAATATTCACTTGTAAAGGTCGATCCACGCGTTTAGTGTTTCGTAGTTTTCAGTAGTGATTCGTATTTCTCAGGGAATCAAAACGGGAGTTTCAAACCGGTTTTGAAAACTGGGTAACCCGGGAAAAATTCGACTCCGGTTTAAAACGAAATCCATAGAAAAATAAAACCCGGTCTTAACCCAAAAACCAAAACCCAAATAAAAATCAAATGCGGTCTTAACCTGAAAAAGTTTTGTTATTTTTGTATTTAAATTTCAAGCATCAAAATTGATAATTGAAATATTTAATATCTATTAGAATATACTATTGAACTGCTTTAATTTACATTTTATATATATTTAAATGGATATTTCAATATTTGGACTGTTCGGTCGCTAATTTGTAATGGAAATATAAATGAAAATGGATTAAAATTCGAATAATAATGAAACCAGGTTCTAACGCGAAAATCGAAACCCAAAATCACTAAAGCCCAGTTTGAACTCAGAATTCAAAACCCGAAAATATTTAACCCCACTTTGGCTCCCACTATATTTCTTAGTATTTTGTATCGTTTCGTGTTTCGCATTTCGTGTTTCGTAGTTTTCTAAGTATTCTATAATGTTTCATTGAAAAGTTAACATACGCGTGTTCGTAGGCGCAACTAAACTTAAAATTTTGGGGGTTCTAAAATTATAAAATGGTCGTAGACCATTATACAACTCTATACACTTAGTACGTTAAAAAAAATATTCAAGGGTGCTAAAAAATTTTTTGGGGTTGCTGGCACTCCCTAAACTTACCTAATTGCGCCTATGCGCATGTTTTGTGTTTCGCGTTTCGTGTTTCGTAGTGTTTCATAGTATTTCTTAGTATTTTGTAATATTTCATTGAAAAAGAAATATACGCGTGTTTCGCGTTTCATTTTTTGTAGTGTTTCGCAGTGTTTCATTGTAAAGGTAACATACGCGTGTTTGGATTTAAATACCTGTTTATCCACGCCATTGTTTCGCCATTTTTGTTTCGTAATTATTTTTTCGTTCAATTACGCTCAGTTTTCAAAAGACACATCATACAGATTGTTTGTTTTTTTTTCTTTTTTTTAAAAAAGAAGATAGTGACGATAACGAATTATTAATATTTAATATAGTAATATCAACATTACCGTTATTTAATTAAATTTATTACACGCAAATGTTTAAAAATAAATGCTCTTCATAAAAATATTCGCAATGCAAAACCATATAAAATTCAACGAAACGTCGAGAAAAAAAAATCATTTTTTCGTGTTCTTTGATTTCGTCGCTTTACCATCTTGGTCGCGAAACACCATTAAACAGTTTCCGTGAAAAAGCCATACGCGAAATTTGAAATGCGCATAATGTAAAGAGTTAGTGAGAAACGAGTAACATAATTGCATAATTATACTTTAAGTCAAAGTATAATGCAACTTAGGTATAGCTACCTACTTGTTGAAATTTAATAAACCATAACATAGTTCAGTACAAAATATAATTGTATTATTATTTTCTATCACCACAGTCTATTAAAAATAATTGGTACTTAAATAATATAATGTTGAATTTATGTGTTCGTTTTGATAACATTAATAATATAGGTACATACATTATTGAATTAAATATTTCAAATTTATAATGTTTAAGAACAAAAATAAATATTCGACACAAGTATTTGAATGCTATAACTGAGGTAATTTTTTTTTACTCAAATACTTTGTAATTAACATGGTACAATGCGAGATAAAAGAATAAACCTTATCTAGACTCTAGAGTTAAATGTTTTTTTATTTTTTTATTTTATGAACAAATCATAACTGAAATGTAATTTAATTTTTAATATTGTAGTGATAAACTTGTTGCTCCATCTGGCGGAAAATCCGCACCAGACGATTTTCTTCGCAGGAAGATGACCGTTTATCCGACCACGGTATACAGATGGCGGTGTGCGTATCGACCGTGGTAAAGTAATAATAATCATAATATTATAAAAAAAACAAAACAAACGATTGGTTATTATTTTATAAATATTACGATTTTGTTTGGCAATCAATGATGGTTCGTATCGACTGCCGCAATAACAATAAAATTATAACAAAACAATGTTATAATGGTCTGTATATAAATGCATAATATTATGTTATAATACTATTTTTTTATCACGTGGAAATAAAAAAATATTGTATTATATACAAACGGCCAAATTGCAATTGCATTATTATAATGTGATACCTTTATGATAAATTGATAACGCATAATATTTTTTTTCTTACATGAAAAATATAACATCTTTGTAAAAACAATACATTCCTCGCTCCGCTCAAAATTTACAAAAAAAAAAAAATAGTCATTTTCTCAACGTGGTCAACGATCTACCATACTATTACAGAATGACCTAACCGCAAATCACGTTATGGTATCAACCAAACGACGACTTTGATCTCTTCAAAAAATATTGCCGCATATTAATATGTAATAAACTAATAACCGTGACGACAGACTACAGTATTTGAGGTAAATTTTTAATACAAACTTTTATAATATTGTTTTCATTTGTAAGGACCCTCGTGATTTCATTTTAAATTGCAAATTATAATTTTCAAATGAAATAATTTTGTTTTATTAGTAGGATTTTGATGCGATATTTTTTTGTGTTGTTTCAGGACGTTTAGCTCCGCAAGTGAAAAATTTGATTTAGATAATATTGAATATTTGAAGGTAATTTTTATTTAACGTGTTTTTGCATATTTTGCCATTTTCTATTTAATTAAACTAAATATTTAGGTCATTGTTCAATGTTTTTAGAGAATTTTTCACAACAATTTTATTTTTTTCCAATTGTTAATTATTAAAAAAAAATTATACAAATAAGATTAATTATTATAACATATAAAAGTCAGACGACATTATATTTATACTTTTTTTTATAGAATTTTAAATGTTTTATGTTACAAATTTTCAATCAATTAATATTTTGTAAACGCATTTCAACAGCATTTTTTTTTTCTAATTTTTTTGTACATATTATAACCATAATAATATATTATAGTTTCTCTTGCAATTTGAATTGTTACAAGGTTATGTTGTAGGTACTTATGACCACGCTCTACATTCGAATCCGTTTATCGAAATAAAAACGACGACGATGACGACGATGATAGCTCTCTAGAGCACGATAATGGTTATTATTATTTCATCATTGTCATCTCTGTGTTTATGTTTTCTGTGCGCAAATAACAAAATGACAAAATATAGGTTGGCGAACTATAATATAAATGTAAAATAAAGTTTTGCAATTCAAAACTCCACCGCACGCTTTTTATCGTCTTGTTTTTTTTTTTTTTTTTTTTTTTTATGGCACTTATATTTTTGAATGTATAATATTAAACACGTGTTATTGCGAAATTCTCGAAATCTAATGGACGCAGATAATATGATTACTTTGCGGATGTCATAATTTTCTAGTTGTTCGGGGTTGTAGCAAATAAAGATAGTTCGTAACATCAGTTGATATCAGATGGAATAAGATCAATATCGATTTTATTATGATAATTAGGATAATGGAATGATTTCGGTAATAATCGATATAAGAATACAGGAAAAATTGTAACAATAAACGAGAGTTTCTCTCGAAGAAAATCTCTGTTTAGTAGTTCAGTACCTATACTATATTTAACTTACTGTATTAACTTTATTAGTTAATATTAGGAATATGATACGTTTTTATACTCTATATATAATCAAACGACATAGTTATACCTAATTTGTCATGACTAAATGTGTTTGAGTATAATATAAAATTCAATAGTGAATATTTGGTACTAACCTCACTCGAAATCGTATATCGAGAGGGAGCAATATTGTAGAAGGAAAAAACTGAAGTATACTAAATAGTGTAATATTGAAAATTGAAATGCCTATTATAATTCGATTAAAAATATTTCGAGAGAACGTGGGAGAGCAAACAAAGTAGATATCGAGTAATATACCTTTCCGATTGTTTCAATCAATTCTATGATCGAGAGAATCACTCTATTATTTGCACAATATTAATTAAAACAATCGATGAATAATTCGATTATTTTTTCTCTATTGTTCCCATTAGTTATAATTTGTCTAATTTAATTATGACTATTCGAAAAAGTACGATTCCGACCACGAACGACGCGATAATGATCTGGTTTATGTACCGTAGTTTAATATACATAGTTACAGTCCGATATTATATAGTATATTAACTAAATAAAAAAATAATAAAAACACACACCGATAAACGATTAGTGTTATAAAAATACATAAACGTCGCAGCAATGTTCCAGTTGATCATTATTATAATATTATTGTGTTTTACGCGTATTATAAATATTGTTTTTTTTTTTGAAAACTATGATCCAAAGAAAATTCTACGTAATAATAAAAAAAAAAAATTAACGACCGTATCCATTAAAACAAAAAAAAAAACAAAAACAATGATAATAATAATAAAAATAATAATGAAATAAAAATTCTTATAATAATATTTATACAAATGTACTTCTCTACTTATATGTATGTTTTTTTTTTTTCATAAACCTTATTACGTTTTTAGAAATACATAATGTTCAGAACAACGTAAGTTTAGTTTATAATTAAGTTCACATTATGTTTTACGACAATAATAATAATAATACGTTTCAAAGCACGTTACAGCAAAGTGACGGATTAAATCAAACAATTGTGGTCACCTGTAGGTTACTCCGAATAGGATTTAAGACATTACGTGGAAATATAATTTTAAATGTTTAAACTTTATATATTATAAACGCTTTTATAACACTGTATTCTAAAACATTTCCACCAGGTAATCAATAATCATCTTTTAGAAATTACAACGTTTTAACATGTGCACAAACGTAATAAACTAATTTATTGATTGGTAATAATTTTGTTATGTAGGTTATGTAAATATATTATTTCTATTCGTACCATTATACAATATATACGATTACATTATATTATTAAATGTACAACTCGGTATACGCAAGAATGTAAAATATAAACCTAACCAAATCTAACCATAAGCGGTATATTAAAATCCATCCATGGCTACATTTCTATACCAAACCTAACCTGACCATATTATTATGGCTTATTGACAGTCGGAGTTTCGGCATAAGCGAAATTTCTCTACAACAACAATAGATAATAATAACAATAAACATGTATATTAGCAGAATACTAGTATTCGTTTTTGTTTTTCAATGTCCCTTTGAAATCCAACGTTTCGAAAACTTCTGAAAACTTTAGTCGTTTCTCAGTTTTGTTGACTACACTACGTCGGTCTGAGGACAAAAGTAACAAAACGGACACAGCCAGAAACTTTACGCCATTTGTTTTTTTTTCTTTTTGCTCTTTTTGTCATTTATTTACAACGTGATTTGTACAATCAATAAACTGAAATGAAGATATGCGAACGGGGAAGAAATCATGTGAAAAATAGGTCTTTTAAAAGGTCTTTGCTATTTTATTTGTTTTGATCTAAGATAATAATAATAATATATACTTATGTGTACGTGTGCATCTATACACGTTCAGACCGAATAACTGTCTTTGACAGGCGCGAGAAACACTGCTATTCCATGTCTTCGATTCCAATTTAGTCGAAAAATAGAGAAAAAAAGTACGAGAATTTCATTCGAACGTTCAACTGCCAATGATAAAAGAATTGTATACGTTTCGTATATATACATATAGTTTGTTTTGTGCGTGGAACAAATTGACGAAAATCGCCGTAATACTGTTGACAGGTCAATTTCGGTACGCCAACAAACGTGCGCAATAAAATAATATATTTTGTTCGTTGAATGTATATATGTGTGTGTGTGTTATAACATTTATAACGTACGAATTTCGTCTTCTCGGTCGATCGTTTAGAACTAAGTAAAATCTGTGCAAATCCTTAATGGAGACGTGCGGTTATGTTGAAAAATGTATAGCGCATCTCAAAACGTCTCATTCTCAATAAGGATGTCAGCGCACATTTTGATATTTATACGTCTGATGCAGGTTATATATAGCGTAATGATCATACACAGAAATGCAATATTGTGGAATTCGGGGTACATTTAGAGCTTTAACTAGGAGGATGACCATACATCCCGTTTAAAACGATTGTCCCGTTGTCCCGACAAACTTTTGACAAATTGTCCCTTTCTTTAAGATTGTCCTGTTTTAAAACCTTTATTCTTATCGTATTGTAGGATACCTAGAAATAAAAAAAATTTGATTTACGCTGTAAAAAGACATTTTTTTCTAAAGTAAGAAGACATAATTTTCCTAATTAAAATGTTAGTAAGTGGTGTATACATAAATTTAATTTAATTAAAAAATATATTAAAATTATTTTTAAAAATTTACATTTTGTTTTTACAGTTGGTTTATAATTTTTTGTTCCCTTTTTTACATAAATATGGTCACCTTAGCATAATAAAAAATTTAAAGAGAATAATATATTTTGAGAGTCTGACATATCCATATTATAAAATATTTACAAAGAAAAAAGAATTTAAAATCAAACCGCCATTGTTTCGTTTTTAGAAAATATTTTACTAAATGGATATGTCAAATTCTCAAAAATATTCCTCTTTTTAAATTTGATTATAAGCGTTTAAACTCTAAGTTTACCGTAAACGTCACATTTTTTGTTTATTTTGTTATACAGACAAATACAGCAAATTGTACCTACTCGGTGCATGAATACTTTATATAAGTACACTTTAAGCTTACCCGTTAGGTTAAAAAATATATACTTCTACGAGATACGATATGATTGATTGTTCACATTGTTTATTGATAACATTATTAATATGGACGTGAATTTTTTATTAATATATTTTTTATTCTAAATTCATAAAAATATCGGGTTTAAAGTATTATTCCCTGTATATATTTTAAAGTGATACAAACATCAACAACAGATTATACTAAACCTAAAATAATATTAAAAATTTGGCTATCGACATAATATTTTGCTCGCATAAGAAAATGTTTTTGATGTTAGTTCTAGTATTTTTTTTTCGAGAATATTAGGGTTATATTTTTTAAATTTAATTGTTTAATCTTCAATGGATATTTCTCATCATTCATCAATATGAATCATGACTAGAGTAGATAGGACGAAATTAGATTTAACGATCGCTAGTAATAATTGCAAAAGGTATTCGATTAACTATTATCACGGGAATTTATCATAAATTGTAATAATGGTGATAGTAAAAATGATCTATAGTTATTGAAGTTGTTAAATGTATTCCTTTATATATTTATGTTTGTCAAACAATTCAGTTGCGATCATAGACGTAACTAAGGCTTTTTAATAGTAAAAAGGGCTTGAGCTTAATTACTAAAATATATACCATTTTTAATAATCACACATATAAAAACTAAAAAAATTTAAATATTTTAGGCTAAACCCTCCCAATCACCCTTCCCCTCTTACCAAGAGTTACTTTATTGGTTACAACACAATATTTGGTTTTATTCGATGTACCTGCTAGGGAATGTGTATCGGGGATATTTTTAATTCTGCTAATATTTATCTTCGGATATATTATTTTTTGAACTGAACTCGACCTTGATCCTCGAGACACTTTGTTTATAGGATAAATGGGTGTCCCTTTTTTTTGTGTGTGAAATATAATACGAGAAAACTAAATATTTGACATTCATAAAATCGTTAAAAAATACCAATAATTTTTCATTTTATATTGATTTAATTTTATGATTACGTAATATAGATACTTGGAAATCGGTAGGTGAATTATATAGTAAATTATTATTACAATTATGATACTAGATGATAATATTACAAACAATAAATTAACAGACATTGTAAGGTATATGTGTTATTTTGTTTGACACGTTTTTAACATGTAATTGTGTGTAACATGATTATGGTTAATAACATAATATTAATATGCGTCGAATATTAATTATAATACCGTAGTAGATCTGTGGGAAGGAGAAAGGTTCAATGTTAATATTATTATTTAATTTGCGGTAATTTAAAAGACTTCATGATGTAGTATACACGGGTGACATACACGAGAATTCATAAAAAAAAAATAAAAAAATAATTATAAATATTACAACATTGATCACGTATTCACATGGGGCTGTAGACGATTTATAATAACAAATCTATTACATAGTCAAATGGTTCTCAGCCACGTTCTATACTTAAATACACACCATATTTTTTTTCAATTAGAAAATAGTAAACTAGTTTATTAAAAATTAATTATTGGAATTATGGTAATAATTTATATTTTTTGTTTAATGTTGTTCTCTCTGTTTTTCTCGCCATTTTCTCGTTACCACGCAATGCCCAAATTTTTTTCTGGTTGAGAACCACTGTTACATATTACTGTTCTTATTGCTGACTGAAAACCATGGTCATATATAATTTATTATATTATTATTATTATTATTATTATTATTTGGTTAAAGTTTTTAAATTAAATAATAACACGCACGTGGCATTTTTTTTAAATGTAATATATGGATTTAAGTAAAACGTAAAACGTAAAACATAAATTATTCTAACACGATATACGTTATGCAGCAGCAGTATAATATATAATATATTATAACAAGTGTCATCTTTCAAGTCGGGTTCGTATTGCAAATTCGATTTCGACGAAAATATTGCATGCGTATAAGTGTTCGGTTTAACGATCGCCGAATTGTATATTATTATATTTACTTTTCGGCATATTGTTATTGTCTTATTGAAAAATAAGAGTTGTGTTTTTTCTTGAATGTCGAACGCGAAAATATTATATAATAATTTAAACCTGAGCACGCGATGCGTTTACCGTGGTCATTTCGGTTTGTCGTCATTTTATAAAATATTATAAATTGCATAAGATCTCCTCGAGGATGATCGTTCGACGGTAATAATAATATGTTATACCATATAATAAAAGTTTACGGTGGACATCGCGAGGACATAGATGAAGGATTTGACCAACAGTTAATAATAATAATAATAATAAATGTCTCTCATAAATATTTTCATTGTTTCGTAGGTTTCTAGAGGAAAATTAATGGGTTTCTTTTTACATCGCACACGAGCGAAAAACAATATGCACTGTATAGGGTGTCCCGCCCATCTAACATTGTCTTAGTGACCAACTAAATAATTACTTTTTACAAATTATTATGTTCACAATATTATGTTTGAACAGTGTAGGCGAGTCGCATATTTATGTTGTTCACAAAACAATTATTGCTGTTATGGTACTATAAAATGTCTTGGGCGAATACATATATCGTTTATTTAATTATTATTACCGACAATTAAATTAATGAACATATAAATTAACTTTTAGATTCTGAATGAAGCGTGAAATGTATTGATTTTAGTATTTTTACAAGGATATGAGTTTTGTCATGAAAAAACAACTTCTTTTCGGGTAGAAATAATGGTTTGATCATATTGAATAGGGCAAGTTTCCGATAATTTGCTTTGGTTTTAAACTTTATTTAGCACATTTCAACGGTTTTCTTAAGAAAATCTACCAGAAAATTAAAAAAAAAAACTATAAAATCGTGGAAACTAATTTTTAATTTTCGTTAATTTATGATAATTAAAAATATGATTGTCATATCGGCCGTAGAGACTTGAAATTGTTTTTATATTTTTCACACACGTATTCTACACAGTACGCTATAGAATATTCATAATTTTTCATAATTATTTCTAGTCCAAATATAGAATATTATAATTTTTAAAATATGTAACTTTATACTAGGTAGGTTAAGTAAGTATAGTCAATGAATAACAAAATATACAATATAAGATCTGAAAATTAATATAATAAGCTCATGCTATATAACTTAGATCAAATATAAAATTTAGCAAAAATCGTAAGTCACGACTTTTCTTAATAAAGTTTTAAAATTTAAATTTAGAGTAAAATTGATGAAATGTGATAGGTATTATACGAATTATTATTATAGGACTACTGTTCAAAATTTCAATTTTGATCTATATATATAAATATAGAAGATACGTTTTATTCAATTTGATGTTATTAATTATCATACATTACAAAAATTTTAATAAAATAATTGTATTTTTAATATATTTATATACTACTATTTATATAAGTACTTATGACATATCAAAATAATTGCTGTTAATTCGAAAAAATAGTATAACTTTTTTAGTCAACTACACCAAAGCTACAATTATTAAAAAAAAATATGAATTTATAAATTTAGATTATAATATTATTCTGTTTATGATAGATTGTATAGAATATAGATTGCTTAGAGAATGTATATAATACTTCCTAAAATGATAAGAATGAATGATTATCATTTCGAATTATTTGGATGTACGATATCAACCTTGAAAACAAAAGTATTCTCTAAAATATTAAAAATCTAACTAATTAGAAATCTATTTTTTTTTTTTAAATTTAACTACTTCCTTATCAATATAATGCATTCGCATGACTTTGTTCGTAGCTGGAACTTGTCGCTACGCTCCTCGGCGCTATCGCTTCGCTCCGCAAAACGAAAATATCCCTCGATTTGTTGTGCAAAGTTATAACTTAACTAATCAGGGTTTTTATATTATAAATTATTTTATATTTAATATTATAAATTACGAAATTTTTTTTCTCGCATTTTTAAATTTTTCGATGTTGATATTGGCTATTCTTCCGAAGATAAGATTCCTTCGATAAGGATATCTTGTCATTTTTTGGAAGTACTGTTTTACTTAAAAAATATGTGTTCATTTCTTTGAGGACGAGTAAGGTGGCAAAATCGTGTTTTCCAGGGGTGGAAAACGTCTAGATACTACCCTGTCTATCCCCCCCTCTTACATAGACCGAGCTTCGCTGTCGTTTTATTATCATTGCCGAGAATCGAAAGGACGAGAGTGGAACATCCGGAGAAGGTAAGTTTGTTTGTAAATAGTTTGTGTGTGGGTATCTCTCCTACCTATCATAAATAAATCCTAAATCCGCACCCGGACGCAATTATCGACCCGCACAAATATGCGTTGCAGGACCGCAGATAAGAGAAAAAAATTCATAAAGAACGTATATAGATAATCACTATCTGGATACCAGTATACCACGCGTGGTATAGACGGTATAGATGTATAAATATTCGGTGTTGCGATATGGATAAGGGGCGGACTTGGGCGATTTGTTTACACATAATTACAACGCGTAATATTATGCACGTTTTCGCGTGATTTATGTTTAAACAAATCGCCTAATTGGAATACGGTTTCCATTCGGGGCCAGACCAGCCACTAGAGGTTTGCATAAATCCCATTATATATTATTTTTATCATTATTTTCTAGCAGGACACCCTGTATTTAAACAAAAACCATTTGTCGACCGAACCTTGACCGGTTACACATAACCGCCGGCCACAATGTTTTTATTGAAGATCTTGCCATTATTTTTTTTTTTTACTATTCCGCCCTGAATATATTTACGTTGTATTGTGGCGTTTGTATGTGCACAATAACAGTAATTCTTTTCATTTTCACCAACGAAAGAAAACAAACATTTGAAAAATCAAAAACGTTTCATCGCAGTAAAACATTTTTGTTCGATATCTACGTATGGAATGTGAATAAAAAAATTCTATATGATAATCCAACTCTGGGTTATCAGTATCAAAAAAATCGTGAGAAATCATACCAAAAAACCCAAAATGCACAAATTAAATTACATTTACCAGTAGTTAATGCTATTTCAAAACCTAAAACACAAAATTTTAATAATTACAAATTACTAATAAAAATGGTTCTTTTTAATGTATTCCAACGTGTTTTAAATGTGACATTGAACCGACCATAATATTTTACTGCGATTAGACATTCGTGATAATCACCCCCGGATACATATAACACTTTACCAAAAGACAATGGTTAAAGTTTTAAAATGATTTATATCACTGTCTTTTTTTTTAAAAAAAAAAATATATTATTCCTTATCTATTTATTCCTTTTTTAATGTTTGGCGATACCAAACCATTAACAGTATTAGATGCAATAACTGATATATAATTTTTAACCATCATAGTTACCATCATACTACCTATCTATATTCGTTTTGTTGTTTTATGTTGTGTTTTAATTCAACTTGAAAATTTAATAAGTTTAAATAGTAATTTTTTTAGTATATATATATATAACAAAAATTAACAATAAGAGAGTCAAAAAAAAGATGTGGAAATGAACGAACATGACAGAGAGAAGGGAACGATTGAATAGAAATGGTACAAAATTTCAAAAAAGGAATAAGAACGAAATGGCGAGTTGTGACTTTAAATTACTTTAAACTAAAAAATATATTTGTTTGAGAACGAAAATCGAAAATAATATGAATTGGATTAAATGAAAAAAAAAAATGTATAATCATTGAATTGAGCAATTATACTTACATTTCATAATAGCCAAAACCAATATTATTAAAAAAAATACTAAAGTATGAATTGTTTGTAAAGAGATTAAGATAATATTAAATTATTGTTGTTATGGTTTATCGTTTAAAAATCAGTAATTAATGGCGAAACCCAAATGACGTTTGATAATTTTGTGTATTTCGAAATATGGATACCTACGTGCACCTTATATAGGTGAAAACCGTGAACATGGTACGTGGTAGACATGTTAGGTATAAGGTACTATATGGTACACACGCTATTTTACAGTTATTTTCCGTATTTTACTTATTCTTTAAGTAAAACATTTATAATACATAATAACGGCGAGACATAAACGATGTGTAACGCGCGCGCGTTTAAAGTATACGAAAATGAAATAATCATTTTTTTTTTTTTTTTTTTAAATATTAAACGTACACCGCAACTGCTACGCCGTATGTGACTGAAAATATCGAAATGATCGCCGTTGAATCGTCGACTGGAGAAATCGAATTGTTTTATTTTTTACAAGTCCCAAAGGCTACAAAATGAACATTTTCTTTCCTACAGATATTACATTATGAGCATACGAGTTTTGCGAGATAAAAATCCAAAGAACAAACCGCAAGACTGTAATATTATTATATGTACGCTGGCTTTAAGAAGTATAGTTTGTTTCTTTTTTCGACTAAGCGAAATTTGAAATAACACTTGCCTTTGTCAGTTTATACACTATACAGTATACAGTCTATAAATAATACGCTGTTCAAATTACAAATTACGATGAAATACGTCATAGACTCACAACTAACATTGTTTGTATTCGAAGAATCTAATATTTCAATAAAAAAAAAAAAAAAATGTTTTGAAGACGAAAAATAACAATAATTCATTTTGTTTTTTAAGTGCTGCCTATAATGTATAAATAAAATAAAAAAAATAACGTAACATTGTGTGTCTGTTAATCATTTTTTTAAATAAATAAGGGTGTTGATATTTATTATTTTTTTTAATAAATAAATATTGTTATTATGATAAGGTAATATAAAAGTAAAATAAAAAATACAAAAAGCTATTACGACATTAAATAAATTTGATTAAAATTCAATTTTATCAACGGGCTATTATAATATTGTATTGCGTATTGTATCGCATTTTCTATACTGTTATTCGTAAATTTCATTGTTGTTTAACGTTTGTCATCTCTGTCTTTGGGTAATAACGTCCCCGCCCCGCAAGTATTTATACAGAATTCCTTATATTATCTACGAGCCACATACAATTAAAAAAATGCTAGAACTGAGTACACAAGTTTGGTTTTATACTAAAAAAATAATACTTTAAAAAAAAATATTACAAATACAGATACGTTTTTTAAGAAAGTCAACAGCGTACAGATGATAAAAGTTTAACGATAAATCATGGCATTCGAAAAAACTACTATATTTATAAAAAATAATAATAAACATTCCAAAATGTTATCGCGAATATAGAACATACCTATGTAAATACCGTATTAAAAATCAAATATTTATGCCTTTATTGTGTTATCGTAAAATATGAAAAATTATTTTCGTTAAAATTAGTTTTTCGTGAATTTTCTCATTTTTGTGTAATTTATCTTTGAACATAAGAAAACCATTGAAGAATTAAATAATTAACCTATTCCACTTGAAGAACCATTATTTTTATTCAAAAAATGTCTACAGGCGTAACGAAAATAAAATATTAAAATAAATATTATAAAGTATTCTATGGGCACATGCTGCAGAATATGAAAATAGTAATTTGTATTACGCATTTGACCAAAAAAGTATCCAAATATTTATATTTATACGAATGATTACCGATTACCTACTGCATGATTAACGTGAAATCAAAAATATTATAACAAGCATTTATAATTTTAAATATGCAAATACTTTATATCCAATATTTAATAAAAAAAATATTTTAATAATTTCAATTTAATAACAATAGGATATTACAATAAGTAGCGCCGCGGAATAAATGATATAAACTCTTTTTTATTACGTTAACCAAACACGAATTATTAATAACGTTGGTTGGTTTTATTAAGTTACAGGCCTTTTTCGCTCGTACATTTATTTTCGTTAAAGTTAAGACGAATAGTAGAGATTTTTCTATTTTGTTTTTTTCACCGACCGCAATACATTATTTCATTATACTTAATGCATTTTCAGCAATCTTCACAATAGCGAATCGGGTTTTAAGTAGGAGTTTTTTTTTAAGAATTTAGGGTACATTTTTGAATTCATAAATTTAATTAAAGAAAGTTCAAAAACTTAAATGTTAATAACATCATTTTTTCGTTTTTTCTAAGTTTCTCAAGATTTCAAAATATATTTATACATTAACACAATATTTTATATAACTATGTGGCGGATTTAAATGTTTTAAAAAACGAAGAAATGCCTATACAATCTATCTTAAAACTGTTTAATTAGATAATTTTATTACGATATTAATCAAACTAAACTAATTATAATATTATATTATATTATATATTATGATCAAGATCTTTAATTCAATACTGAAATATTATGTAAGTGTGTAATATTGATTTTAAATCATTTCAAATAACTTTTGATAATACATATATTTATAATCCGTATCGTCAATACTACGGTTATTTACCCCGAGTAGATAACCTTGGTCAGTACTCAGTAGGTATAATAATATGCCATCTTCAATCCTTTTGTCTGACCATCGTGCAATCGTCGCCATTTTTAAACTCATATATAGCAAAAATGATATTACGAATAAAATTATTTTTTCTTTTTGAGGGGATAATTTTACCCTCAATGTTATCAATTCTTAGATATTATACGATAAATAAGACGAATTTTGTGCTCAGAGGACAAAGATTTAGGATATTCTAAAAAAAATGAATTTCGTTATTAAATCCGCGCTATATAATTTAACATATAACCAAAACCGAATATTTTATGTTGAATGAAGAATATATATATTCAATATTCATAAATTAGGTCTCAAATTTTAACGATCTAAAAATATCCTAAAAGTGCTTATACAAAATGTATTTACGACCTATAAAATCTCCAAAAATGTATAACAAAATATGTGTTTTTAAAACTTGTATTATAAAATTATGAATTATAATAAATTAAGAAAATTTAAAAAGAAACAACTTAATTTGAAAAAAAATTAATTTAATTTGAGTTTCTATGTGATTCATCATTTTATAATATAATTATAGGAATTTGTTTTAATTTTATCATAATTTCACGTAAAATAGTTTAATAAATATATGAAATATTTTGAAAATGCACCAAAAACTACGAACAATTTAAACAAATTTCTTGGTTAGAATATAACAGCGAGATTTTGAAACAGATTTATAGCTTAACAAACTAATCGTGTCAAAAATATCCCCAAAATAAGATGCAATTGCATTAAAATCTTATGCATGCAATAATTGATGGTGGTATTGGCTGATCGCGTCCCGATGTGTCGTTATATTATAACGATTTTACGTTAGAATAAGATTTTCGAAATTTATTTTCTGTATAAATATTCGGTCACGCGGAAAATGTCCGTAGACCTTTGGTTTGAGTAAGGTTCATGAGAAAATACTAAATACAAGATATCCCCGTCTCGAAGTTCAAATATTTAACACTTCGTTGAATTCTCATTTTCTGGCGGACAAATGTAATTTCTTAGCTTTTGAATAACAACATCTATATACGTTACTTATGAATTTCTCGAAATAAAAAAATAAAAAACAGTATTTTATCTTTCCATCCATATAGCATAGTAATGCTTTTGATATTTCGAAGGAAATGTTTTTTACTTAGTTTACTTTGACAGCTGCACGTACTCTATTCTAAGCTATTTTTATACACGAGATTAAAAAATAACCTAACTATAAATTACAGTCATAATGTTAAACCCAATATTATCATATAATAATATACAGTTTAAGTTTTAAAGTATTAACTAATATTTATCGATAATATTTTTAGTTAAAAAAATAATTAAAACCATAAGAAAGATATAATATGAAACGTTGAAATAAAATGACGCTAGATTGAATAATCATATGAAAATAGATTGAAGTTATAAAAAAAAATGTAATTTTGTATGATAAAACTGTAAAATTGATTAGAAGCCATATTAAATAATATACATTGATTCTATATTATAATTCCCAACCGATGTAGACATTCACATTTCAAATATATTTTAGATTTCATTGTTATGGAATACTGATACAATATTTTTTAAATTATTTATTATCATGAAATTAATTTTTTATATAAAACCGTGTTTAAAAAAAATTATAAATACATTTCAAAAGTATGTTTATTTCAATACATTGGTAGGTAATATTGTACGTACTTCAATTCGTATTCCAAGTATATTTTGTCAAAAATCTATCTCAGTCTGCATTTAAAATACTTTTTAATAGTATTTTTTACTCGAAATTCTGAAAACGTGAAGTGTATCATCGCAGAAAATCATATTTATATAAACTTTGTATCTTTACGTTATTTTTCAATCGATTCGTCTTCGATTTTCTAAATGAATTTTGTTCAAACACGCACATACGAATACCTAGTCGTATGTGTACAAATTCATCGGAATATTATTATATTGCAAAATTATTGAAAATAACATAGGATTCCTACCATTTTGATAACATAAAATTCTGATCACTCTGTACATCATAAATGCGTTATCACAGATATGATAATAATATTATAATACGTTTAAATGTTTAATAACTATAATATCCCCGTAATAATCGATTTGTATCTACTGTCAACTTTTGTAGATTGGAACGTTACAATAAATTGTAATTTGTTCACACATTTTGTGTTTCCGTATCAAATTATAATAAAATCATAATAAGTGAATAAACTTACTGCTTAGTTCCTTATAACGAATAATATAGGTAATGTTATGAGCGTTGTTGTTGGAAAAATACAAAATAATATCAAGATAAAATATGTATTCGATAAGGCATCCAGCCTTGGATGGTATGATTATATCATTAAAAATAACTTTCGAACTATCGTTTGTGACCATCATAAATGAGTTCGTCTAATCAATTGATATTTTTTTAATGAATTATCATAAATAATTACGTAATCTTTTGATCCTGCTTATTCGAATCTTATTATACTCAAACAGAATTAATTATTAAATGATAATATTACGAAATATTATAATAATTATTATTTATATTATTATAATAGTAGCTGCTGAAAGGGTTAACGCACGAGCATTAATTTTTTAATGGCCTTTTCAAATAAACAAAATTAAATTAACATATTCCAAAATACGATCCACTTAGCTCTAAATTATATACGATACAAAGTACATACCTATATTATGGATACCATATTATAAATTTAAATCAAAATATATTTATATACATTTATTTTGTTCGTATTGCGATTTATTTTTTCAACATTATAACGATTAATCACAGTACAAAAAATATCTATTTTTTAGGCTATATATAAAAAATTATTATTGTTTCAATTTAAAAAGGTTAGGTAAAATTGGTTTATTATCAGCTATATATAGTTCAGCTATTTTTCTTTTACAGTCCATTTTTTTTTTACACACCTTTAAATTTTAAGACTTCACATTGACGATTGATTTTTGTATTTTTAAAAGTCTAAAGACAATTTTTTAAGTATAAATAATGCGGTTCGAGTACCACAAATAGATTTTTCTTCCGGTAGAAAATTACTTCTAGTTGGTACTTTATTTTGGTCATTTTTAGAATGTATTGCAAAAGTTTTTTTTGGGGATAAGGAAAACTACCGAAAAAATAGTTAAAGAATTGCAAAATTGCTGTAATTTTAACGAATCTTAATTAATCAATTCGATTTCATTAATTTATGATAACTAATTTTCCTGTTCACATTACTTAATAAATAAATTGAATAAAAATAAATATTATCAGTATATTGTATATCTAACTGAGTTTCGTTCAGTGTAGTTTTTTTCTAATGTATTAACATTGCACTCAAATCTTAATTATAATATAACACAATAATATCCACTATTAACTTCTCCGAAGACCAAAGGGACAAATCCACTGCCCTGTATTTTATGTTTATATTAAACGAAATGTATGAATTTAATTTACATTTTGCATAATTTTATGCTGATTTTAAATAGCGTAAAAAAATTTCTCTGAAGTAATTTGTAAGCGTTTTCTTTTATATAGATATTATTTTCCATTTATTTTTTAAATATAATATTAAACCTGATGAAAGCTTTATCATATAATACTTAATTTTTCAGGAACTCGGATTTTTAAATTGTATATTATCGCTCTTTTATTATAAAAAATTAACAAGTTTTAAACAACAGTATAGTACTTATTGTTCGATTTGCATTGGTTTGAAAATAGAAAATTGGTGTGGTACGTGCATATATATCAACAATTTGTTTTTAAACTATTCGGTTGAAATACGTGATATATTCTGCAACTTTTAGCAACTGATTTAGACCGCTTGTCAAATAAGATAAATTTCGTAGCTATTATTTATATTTTTTTACATACTAAAGGTGTTTAGGGTAATTTTGAAATTTTAAGTATATCGAATCGAATTTAAAGACAACAAAGTTTTTGAAATATTTTGTCGTGTTTATTTTGTTCAATATTGTCTGATAATTAAGTAAAAGCTATTTAAAAAATCAATAAATTAAATTTATGTTTATTTACTTTTTACCAACCCATATAAATTATAATATTTATAAATGTACTTTCGCTTTAATTTATTTTATACCTAAAAAAACAATGGTTGTTGTTACTTGATTTTAACTCATTCTAACTTTTTTTTTTTAATCGATTACATAATATTAATTTAGTAATTTTCCTTTTAAAAAATTACAACTTAATAAACGTAATACTAATTCGGGAAGTTTTTCAACACAAATCATATTTCTATTAATTAATTAGCGAAATAAAATTGCCGTATAAAAACATTCAAATCTGTATGATTGGTAAAACGATATGAATTGAAGACAAATATTTTGTGCTACAGGTATAGTAGATAAAATATTTGTAATACCAGTTCAATTTATAATCCGAATCATCAGATGAATCCATCGCCAGTTAAATAAATAATTTGAATTTATTGCACTAAAAAAAATTGTTAAAAATATGATATTCACAGTTTATATGCAATACGATATTTATCGATGAAAAAAAAAACAATAAAGTTCATACTAAATTCAAATAATAATAATAATAATAATAACGTCATCGTTATTACAATATTACATCGTAGTTAAAATTTATTATTCTCCGACATGCGCTGTGGCGGAAGAGAATGCATTTATGTGCATTCAAAACCTAAAGTAATAATGATCAAATTACCTTTGAGACAATATTACAATTTATATTATTGTCAGACATTAATAGCGTTTGCGGTTTCGCGTTTTGAAATTAATGTTTTAGTCAAAACAATAATGATAATTTTTCTCCTATATATTGTATTATCTGTAATCTGTATTTGACGTGATCTTACCCAACTGTATAATTTATAATTATTATTTTATCGTTCATATTATGAATATTATGAATATTATGATACTCTAACGTCTAACTTATTATTTAAAATTTTAAACAATGCAAAATTTTATTTCGTTTCGACATTATTCTGCACAAGCTAAATCAACCTAAATTAAAATCACCTAAATTTTCACATCGAATCTATCTAGGATTGTCATTCACGACTGAATATAATAATACCATAATATTATGTACAAATATGTTTTTACGTAGATAGATATTATTTTTTACTCATTTCGTTTACAATCGATTTTCATTTGGTTCTTCAACGAAATATTAATATTTTACTTTTATAACAAAAAAAAGTTTCATTTTTTTTGCTGTTAATGAAAAGTATTAATTGTTTAATTATTATTTTATAGGTGTGCATAAACCAGCGTAAGTATTTTTCGTATATTTTTAATTATTTTACACGTTAAAATGTTTAAATTTTCTATTTATGACATGTGAGCTCCGACAAATATTTATCTGATGACGAATAAAATTTGTCAATATAATATACACATTTACTTACAGATAACAGCAAAAAGTTAATATTCAAACATATTACTACTATTGATCATTCAGTTGAATAAGGTAAATAAAATATATTAATTCGATGAAGAATAATTAACTTTTACTTTTTAAATATGAGGACGGTATTGATGAAGATGAAAAAACAATTAAGGAAATATAAATATTATAGAGAATTTTTTTTTTCGTATCTTAACTTATACTACATTAAAAAGTACATATTATATTACTTCAAACACATATTTTGAAGATCCCTCAATAAACATCATTATATCAGATCTCTACTTATGGTAATCGAGTCTCAAACGAGTGATAATTCAAACACTGCACAATGCGTTTAGTTTTAACGAACTTGATGCTGGAATAGTCACATACATCTAAACTAATTTCCAAATACTCGACGTTGTTGAAGTTGGCAAATAATATTATTCTCGACATTCGTTCCGTTCAAACGCATTTATAATAATATATTATGTAATACAAAACGTTTTTAGGGCACGAGCGAATGTTAATAGGTACTACACTTAAACGAGTAGGATTGGGTTTTAAAAGCACTAATGAATCACCGTTATATGCTATTAAAAATATGTGAGTATAAAGCTAAAAAAGCTTAATTAAACCCTTAAAAACCATATTAATAATAATAATAAATAAATAATATAATATGTTATTTAAATCAATATAAAACGATAATGTTTCATTTTTTTTAATAGTATAAATGTGTAATTATAATAAAAATAATATAAATAATAAAAGTTAAAAATGTAAAACAAAATTGTCTAAGTAGAAATACAAATTAGTTAAAGAGTCTACTATAATATTACTGACATTGGTTAGTACATACGAGTTGGGAAATATAGCCACTTAGGAAACTTGGGAAATTTGATTTAAAATTAATTTCTAAAACGCATATCGGAGTAATAAAATACTGCAATGTTCAAAGACCAAATATAATGAGGTCAAAATTGTTAAATATTTTATTAAAACTGTAAAATGTTGAAATACCTATGTAAATATTTACTCTAAAAATATTCGTATTTTTAATCACACCTTCATGAACATATTTTGCTCACTTGTAACTTTAACAACATTGTTACTCACACATGTAAGTGCATAAAAATCCGAACCTTACTTATGAGTAGGTAAATAATGGTTTATAACTTTGTGAATTGTGCAAAAACGCGCATGTGTTAACATTTATTATAATAATATGTATATTAAATACTTTTCGAAAGTAATACACGCGAATCGGTGTTAATTTATGATTGTAAGGAAAAACTTTTCGTTTCGACACATATACTACCCATATTTTGTTATATTATTATTACTAAGCAATGACAGGCAAAGCCATTTCGAAATTAAAAATTCTAGAACAGTCAGATTCAAAAAATATATATCTACAAATTATAACAAAATGTTTTTTTGAGGATATTTTTCTTTATATCGATATTCAGAATAAAAATTTTAAAAATGTAAAATGTTACGACTGTAACATTGAAGAGAAAGGGGAGGGACAAAAAACAAAGTTTCTCTCACCTTTTTTTGATTTTGAGGTCATGTCCAACTATTTTATAAATTCAATTCAATTTGAATATGGAAAATTAGCGATCCGTAATATAAATAGTCGAATTAATGACTATAATATGATACCCAAATATATAATATATATATTATAGATATTATCAGAGGTTGAACTATATATTATTTTTTTCGTACTTCACATTTTAATACTTTATATTAAACCCTTGTCATCGTCTATATAATAATTATCAATGTTTCAAAGTTTCAATAATAAATTAAGTAGAATAAATAGAAATTGTTTAGTTAAACAGTGGAAGTCATTTTCAACTACATATATTTTAATCAACTGAGTATTAATCAACGGTTCACAAAAGATCAATTAAAAAAGGTTATTTCAAATTCTGATTCTATAGAAATTTCAAATAATGAAAAAGAAAAATTATATTGAATTATGTACCGATACAAATGTTTGTAAGAAATACACGCACATTGTGTATGTAAATTCTTAAGGGATTATAATTTACACAGTAGTTCTTGTTCTGATATATCGCCTATATATTATAGTGCCTACATTTATACCGAGGTCACAAATCTAGATTTAATAGAATTTAGGCAAATTATATTTATGTTGAAAACGTATAGGATTAACGTTATCGAATTGGTAAATCAATCACATTGATCTTGCTTTATCTATAATATACTATATTGAACCATATATGATCAGAATTGACTAATCGTCTCAGAATGAAAAAGGTTCTAAAGTAATATTTGTAATTGTTCATGGGAGTGTTTGTGAGTTAGAAATTGAATAACTTTTTACTGTAAATACTAAATAACGAAAATTTGGTGCATGCAGTATCTCTACCAAAAATGTCCCAAAGAACGTAACATCAACAGCAATTCGTTTTTGATCGAGTTAATAAGAAAAAAACTAAAATATTATTTTTTTTTGTTAAAATTTTTCACCTACAGAACATTTTCATTCTTTAAAAAAAAAAAGTAGAAAGGTCAATTGTGGACATTCCTCCTTCGCCCCTTCAGTCCTCGTAGAAATAAGTGGATTATTATAATTATTAAGATTTGAATACAACGATATTGCATTAAAAAATACAATTCTGAATGAATTTCAATATATTACACTATATTATACTGATAATCCATTCCAAAATTTACCACGAGTGTAAATTATATATGTAAATATATAAAATAAATTTCAAATCTCTACAATCAATATTCATTTAGTATAGTTATCGTTTCATGATAAAAATTGTCAGTCACAATTTTCAAAATATTTTGTAAAAAGATTAAATAGTTTATGATTAAACTTTGATAAAATATTCAAACCGATAAACCAAAAATTACAGGAAATATTAAACATTTTTTGAAAAATGTTCAAAATTCTATATTTAGCCAAAACATCAACCAATCCGTTCCAAAATTTTACTAACCGTAAATATTACCTATGTTAGTACTCAAAAACACTTTGAAGTCCCTACGATCAAAACTCAATTAGTTATCACGAAGTAAAAAATAAAAAATTACGAAAATCGTAATTTTGCCATTTTTTAGTAGTTTTTCTTCTCCTAGGTAAAAACTTTGGAGAAATTCGAAAAATGAGCTGAATAAAGTACCAAGATGATACGATTTTCTATCGAAAGCATATCCTACTTATGGTAATCGGACAATTATTTCTACCCGAAAAAATGTTTTTAATCCTCACTCCGCTCGGAATCGAATAACAAATATTATTTATTTAGTTAGAACCTTTTCATAAGACAAATGTCTTTACAAACTACAAAAATAGTTTAACAATTAGTACCGAATAGATAAAATTCTCTATCAGAAACCTATAGCCCACTTGATGATATTATGATCGGACCACTATTATTTCTACAACAATAATACATTTCTCGTTTCGTTCAGAATCTATAATACCTAATACACGTGGGACGTACGTGATTTATTTTATCCGTTTTGGATTATAATGAAGTGAAAAAGTGACTGTGATTGAGCGAGAGGCCAATTTATAAATGGGCCGCATGAAGAAGTACGATCATTCTTTTTAGCCAGTCCGACTCTGGTTTAATTTTTTTTGGTTTTTGTTGGTTTTTTTTATTATTATTTTTCTCATCTAAGGTGGAAAATATTGAGTAACATTAAGATGAGTAAATATACTCGTACGCGCGATGGAAAGCACATAAATATTCGTTCGTCAGGCGAACGAGAAGTTTTTTCCGTCATATTTTTTCTCGTCGTCATATTTTCTCACCGCGCGAGAAAACCGATAAATATATAAATAAAAACCGAGCGAGTGTGTGCATTGAGAGATGCATTGTTATATTTTTTATGTATACATTTTTTTGATGACAAATAATTCGATTTTCGAATTTCAAAAGGAAACGGCGACGTATTGTACTTGCGCATGGACCGAGTTTTTATGCGACGCGAGCGTGTAGAAAGGAAAAAAAACACGTAATAATATTGTGTACCCCCGAGAAAAATGAAAATATAGTGACCGAAGTAGACGTCATAGTGTATACATTATTATTATTATTATTATTACACATAAGATAATGTATCGTACGCGGGTAGACAAAGTGCGGTATGTTTTCACATACCACCCGGCACCAGGTATTTGGACGTCGTACGCCAACATTGAGAATCTATTTACAAAAGGCAAACATGGTTAGGTATTGGTAGGTATGTATTATACCGCGGTAACATAATATATATAGCTGGTATACGTCAATTTATTTGTTTTAATAACGCGAAATAATATTTTTATCCATACAATATCCACGCAATATACTGTCCGCGCAGTCTTGTATAAGATACCTTTTTATAACCGATCACTAGTTTTGTTGTTGGAAAACATTTTAAAGTATTAGTTATGCTATATAACAGGGATTCTCAAACTGTGGTACGCATACCCCTTGGGGGTGCTCGGAATTTTTTTGAGAGCTACGAGTCTTAATTTTAATGAAATAAAAATGTATATAAGTCTTTAAATATTTTTATATTTTTTTTAGTTTAGTAACTAAGATGGGGCCACCCAAAAAAATTTATTGATAAAAAGGGATACAGTGTTTATAAAAGTTTGAGAATCCCTGCTATATAACATGAAATATAAATTATATGGATAGAAGTTTTTCGAACGAAGCACTCGGATTTAAATGAATTTTCACATTTTTTTCTGTACTATCGTACCTGTATGTTAAGCGAGCACAAAATATGTTCCATGATGGTGCGACTAAAAACACGAACTATTTTAGACCATATTTTTGTAGTTATGAATTTTTCAGTTTTATTGTATGATTTTACAATATTATAAAATCATATGTTGGTTATTGAATGACATATTATCGCACTATTTTGTAACTCGACATATTTTTTAAAAGGTAATAATTTTAAATCAAATTTCCAGAAAATATAGATCACAATTATATCGGTTATTATCCGAATAGTGTGCGCGACACATAATCAATATGAATTAGTAGAAGAAGCAAAAAATATTTTTATACTAAAATTTTTTATTACAAATTCAAAGTTTATTTAAACAATTTGTTTTAAATTTTTACCTTTTTTTATATTGTTATTTTAATAAGTATACTAAAAAAAAATAAAAAGTTGTTATTATAGCTGTTTGATATTGATTTAAACCAAATTTATAATTATTTTTATTTTTTTCAATATAAGTTAGAAAATAAAAGTGATGTTAAATTCAAATATAAAAATACGTCTTGTGGAAAACATGTAGGAATACGAATTCGAATACTTCAAAAGTATCTTTACTGCACAATTGATGATAGGTTTTTTGTTATAAAACAAATAAAAAAATATAATAATATATATTTAACTTAAGAAAATAACGATTGTAAAATATAAATACTACCAATGGATTATAATATATCTATCTATAGATTTTTCGAAAGAAATATAGATGTTTTTATTAAAATATTTATACCGACATGAATAATTTATACGGACGAGATAATATAATTTGTTTACTATGCTTACTTATATAATAAAACGTATATAAACGTTGGACATTTCTAGTTAAATGACTCGATAGGACAATTAAATTAATTTCAGTTTAATTTATTTATGTATGTATTTGAATATTATTTTCCATTTTATGATGAAATTAATATTAAAATTAAAGAAAATGTTTACATAAATTAATAATTCATTTTCATTTTTATTACGAAATCCTCCGTCACGAATTTGTTACATACGTTACAATTTTAAATATAAGTAAAAATAAACTTAACCTGAGTTAATGAAGTAATAGTATTTTTAATTAAACTTCCATATTCCAACTAAATTAGGAAAATAACCAATAATTTGCCCAGCCTTGACACTCAATAAATTATAAAAACTTGAAAATAAATTTTAACTCAATTATATTTGAATTTACGTCTGTCGCTAGCCAGCATTTTATAATAATTATCCACTAACAAGTTACATTAAGAGAAAATGAATCAAAGAAGAATGTTTTGAATTCTAAACATTTTCGATGCGTTCTCATTATTATGGATAAAAATTATATGTTATAACTGTATTTTTTTAAAAACAAAAAAGCAATCGTTATTTTTATTTTTGATCTTTAAGAAACACAACCTATACGATACTCGTTTGTATGAGCACTTTGAAATGCTACACTCATAACATAATTAGGTACCATTAAGGCATTAACGATTATAATCGACGCACAAGTAAAAAATAAAATTTTCATGGACATATAGTTATTATCAGAAATAGAAAATAAAATATATTTTTTATTATTATTATTAGTTTTCCTATTAATAATATTTATCATTTTAACTTTAATTTTGAATTATTAATATAATTTTTATTTTTTTTATTTTTTTTACTGACTCAAATGCTTCTTAAAATGATTATAAATTCTCAATAATGTCAAATATATAAATACTGTAAAAATAATTTAACAATATTTTATTTGTTTAGGGTATTAACACAATTTTTTTATAAAATAATAGTCTATAACCATGTCTATATAAATTTTGCAATACGAAATAGTATTACATTAACGAATTAAAATGTTAAAAATAAATTAATTTTAATTAATTTTTGTAGCGATTCATTATATTTTAAACTTGAAGAGGTTGGTTCAAAAATACAAAGTTAGTTTAGAGTTAATTATTTGCTTAGGAACTTAAGTTAAATATACTTTTTTATAAAATTAAATATGTTTTATATTTTGAATGCATAAAAATAATCAACTTATGAAAATATAATACAAATTCAAGGTAAAATGAATATTTTAAATAGGAACATATTTTATTAAATTATATAGTAATATATTAATTGTGTTAACTTTTATCCTAAGTTAAGTTAGCTCTATTTCTATTTAACTTTTAACTTTTAATTAAACTTAGATATTTCTAGAATAACTTAATATATTGAATTAAAAACTTGACTTGAACTTTAACTTTTCCAGCCTTGTGTTTAATCTATAATACATATCGACATTTATCATAAACGCGTTATAATAGAAAAATATATTTATTTTCCAAAACTGCTTTGGGATACGCGATTTTTAGTCTCCGATAAGATTATAAATAATAAATTAATTGTCTGTGATATTATAATTTAATTTATAATAAATGAAGGTAAAACAAACAAAATGTACAACTCATGATAGGTAAAACCGATATTTCGAATATACCCTTTTTAAACTGAAAAATATAGAAAGATAAGTTTTTTTTACTGTTTACACCGTGTTACTTTACAATGTTGATTTTATTTCGAAATACAAAATTACTTATTATCTTGTTGGTTAAATGAAAGTTGGCAATTGAAAAATGCGCAAAACTATTTTATATCAACAAGAAAGTTAATAAAAATAATGGATTGAAAATTAATAATATTATTATATATCTATTACGTATAAAAGTTCATCATCAAAGAGTTAACCTCTATCATTAATTATTATAATTTCTTTTTTTTTCTTAAATCAATAAATTGCGACATAAAACATCATTTAAACGTCTTTTAAATTAAAACAAAACGGGTGCGAACCCAACGCAATCATTTTTATAAATACGAGTTTAACTACATAATAATATATAGGATAAATTGTTTTATAACGATCCAGCGAATATCTCCTAAAATATAATAAATAGAAATAGGTATAAACATTTGATGTTTATTTATTTGATAATAAACGTCCTTGTTAAAACTCAGTACAGAATATGTGGAATAATACTCAGTAGCTATAGTTAATACAATCATACGATTAATTATGATATTAAATTACAATAAATATTAAAATAAACTTAAATAACGATAACATAGAGAAACATATATTTTAATTGTTTATGAATAAATTAAAGATTTTAACTTGGTTGGACTGTCCTTAAAAAAATTCAAAGCGAGTTAAAGAATTATTTGTAATTAGTATTCTATAAATTGGAGCGAAAATACTATAATTTTGACGGAATGTTTTTGTATAGAAAGGTTGTGTTACACAAGTATTTATTTTAGGTGCATTTGTGGGTATTTGAGACAATAATTCAGGTCAATCGATTTGATGATTTAGCAATTTATATAAAAGCACATCATTATATTATTTTCTTCTGTTTTCCAATGTTTAAATATTAAAATGTATAGCTAGTTGTTCAATGAGTGTACTTACTCGTATTTTGTTAGTTTTGTATGCAAGTACATGTAAATGTCGATTTTAGATACGTTCTGTTTTATTTATTAATGATAATAATATATGGTCTAAAAATATGTCATAATATATAAAACACATCAAATTTCGGTCTATAATTTTAAATGTTTCTTATAACTCAGGAAATGTTTTTACCCTAACTAGCAGAATACGTATACATTTTTATAAAAAATAATTTTAAAATGTTTTATTAGAATTATAATATTATTTTACCGTGAGGGATGGGTGAACATATTAAAACAATAAGAAATTATGCAATATAATCTGATAGATATTATAGATTGCATATTATATCATATTATTTATAATATTTTCAGAGATTTAATATAATTTTTTTTACAAAAACGATCCTCTTACAACCTTTTGTCCCCGTTTCTATTTCTGGATCACTCCTCACTTCCGATCCGCCCACAGTATTATATATAAGGTTAGTTTAGGTAGGTTTATTAAAATAGTGCCAGTAAGTTAATTCGATTATTGTAATGTTCCCAAAATATTACTTTAAGATAATTAACCGACCGTCCACTCCGTCGCGCTTCTATAATAATAATATATTATCAATACAATATTATATATATATATATATATATATATATATATATATA